>VJWM01000019.1:0-1200000 GCA_010909165.1 Anthoceros angustus
ATGGAGAAATGTAGGTATTAAGATGATGAGCAATTGGAGGAAGACTTAAATATGGTTTTCATTCATGGAAGACTTAAATTATGAAGTACACCGACCAAGACTTAAGTAATGAAGAAGATATTGATGAAGAATTAAATGATGGAGAAGATTGTGACAAAGACTTTAAGTAATGAAGAAGATTTTGAGGAAGACTTTAGTGATTGAAAGAGATTCGGATGAAGACTCAAGTAATTAAGGAGACACTCACGAATTCATGATGAAGTCAAGGTAGTATGAAGCATTGTACAATGAATGATAAAATATTGATCTAAGGAATATGTACGAGCATAAGGACAAGAACAAAAGTTTGACCGCTTATAGCTTTTTATGGAGTTGGCCACGCGCATGTATGGCTCTTTGTCCACTTACTTGGCCCCTGGAGTTCGGTGAACCCTAAGCCCACGAAGGGGTAGGAGCTACAAACAAGAATTGCAAGGGCTCCTCATGAGCGGATGGAAGAAATTATTCATGAGCATGGATGGCATGCTCGATGGAGGCTGGCAAGCTTGTGAGTTCAACCTATCCCACTTGCGTTGTGTATGGACACCGCCTACTTCGTACATTCCCTTCAGCTGCCTTTTTGCTTCCTACTGAAAGCCCTTTGAAACAGTCACCGATCTCCGGATAAATTGTCACGCTTTAGAATTTGCAACCATGATGATGGGGTGTGTTCGACGATCCTCTTGTACCTCACTTGCTTTCCCTCTTTCATTACCACGTTTCCAAAACCTAACACCTTGATTGTCCTTGGCGGCTCCCCAAAGAAAGAAAAGGAGGAGGAATAGCTTAGCCGCCTGAGCAAAGGTCTTCTCGACAGCCCATCTCACCTCCTCCATGCTCGTATATGCTCAATCGATGTAGGAATTCAAAATATAGGAATCCGACGTGTGGTGATGTCACCGCAAGTTACTTTGTGATAGCTAGATTGATGATGGTAGACATAGTTACTATTTGGAACCTCACTTGAGGCTATAAAAGAGGGATGGTGGATTGCTCCATGCATATCGAAAAATCGAGACATGATGTGTTGAGACATGATGAGAGATGATGTTGAGATGTAAGAGCATGGTTAATTTGTTTTAATTGACAAATGACATGATAGGTTGAGACATGTACAAGAGCATGCACAATTTGGATAATGACATGATATGTTGAGACATGTATAAGAGCATGCCTAATTTGTTTTAATTATACGATAATGTATATTTTTCCAAGAGGGAATGGAAAACCTATAACAACGATACAAAGAATCAAGAGTGTTCTTGCTGATACGGTCTAGGTGTCACTTTCTCCCCAAGATAAAGATAAAGATCACAGAGCAAAAATTTCCACTTAACAAGATCAGGCATCACTGAGCTAAAATTGCATGCTACTTGGTTCTTGCGAGTCAGTGACCGACTTCAAGCAATACCATGCCATAGTGAGGAAGATGATAAAAGACCACAAAGATCGTGAAATGATGCTTGAGGCAAGCTACCTTCTTGGGAAGGCGATGGCTCTACAGAGGTTTCGCAAATTGTCTAGGTTTTTTCGCGGTTTTCTTGCTCTCAAAATCATTACCGTGGTTGGACTCGTGGAGCGACCTCTTCAAAGATGAGGATGTTGACATGAACTTTGCACTGAAAACGCTTCAAATGCATCAAGGCCATCGAGTCTTCCTCTTCCTTGTGTACATGACTTTTCCAAAGTCCGATGTCGATTCATTAAGAAGTGAGTCCACACAAAGTAAGTCTTGATGATGCTTTGTATTCGATGTCGACTTTATCTTTGTCTTCTCTCGATTGAGTCAATCAACTTCAATTTTGATAGGCACTTTCCATTGAAAAGATAAGAAAAATCATCCACATCTAATTGGATAATTTTCTTTCATATATCGCGAATGCTTTCCTTGCTCTTAAAGGTCTTGCTCCTTCGCTATTCTTGCAAAAGCTAGTGGACCAAAGATCTACTCGCCCAATATGGATCACGTTTTGAGGCTTACCAAACTTTCCACATCCACATGTCGTTTGGACCCGGCCAAGGCATGGGTGCATACTGCCACCCATATCCCGACTCTTTGCTTCAAGCTGGAAATCGTCTGGAAGACATTGAGGTGCACGAAAGGACCACTCGCCATCTTCGAGTATGTGATTGGTTTTGGAATCGAGTGTGGAGAACCGGATATTGTATCCTCTTCCGAACTCTCGAGAGTTGATGAGTTTGTTATCTTCATTATCGTGAATTGTTCACTCCACAAGTACCAATATAACAAGTCCAATATATTGGTATTGAAAGCTTATTAATAAGCTAGAGAAGAATCTTTAATGGAGGACCTACTATCTCGGGTAAACTCAATTAAAAAGCTAGTAAGCGTGCTCAATTGAAGAGCTAATACATGTATATCTTCAAATATAGGTGATGCAATTATAATCTTTCACACGTTGTTGAGATATGCTTTATGCGACAAGTGTGGAGCAAACACATAAAGTCGACACGTAGCAAAATATATAGGACACAAAACATATAATATCTTGATGTTGAGATATACTTTACACCACAAGTGAAGAACGAAACACATGAGCTAACGATAGAACTTTTGAATACTAGGCCGCCAAACCTTTATAAAGGGCCATGAGCTAACTATAGTATGTGTTTCTTATGAATTCTAGGCCGCTAAACCTTTATAAAGGCCATGAGCTAACTATAGTATTGTTCATTTTATGTTATTATTATGCTTAGAATACTACTTACACTATGCTCCAAATTTAGAATAGTAGCTACTTACAACAATTTAACTTTCTAATGCAATAATCTTCACTTGGGTCCAATTTTTCTTAATCTTACAACATAATGACCCTCACTTGGAATGACATCCTTCCTAATCTATCTCCGAGTAGCCATATCCGATCCAGCTCAATTAAAGAGCTATGATCTCCAAGTAGGCTCAATTAAGGCGCTTATATTAAGCTCTCTCTTTAAGTATATGCAATGTAATCCTAATATTTTCATACGACTAGTACGTGTATGTTGTCATTATTCATTATCCGACAATGACTTCATCTTTGTCTTCTCTAGTGTCCGCTCACACGTTTTGCTCCAAGACATCTCACGAGGACTCCTCCTCCTGAGTGTGAACTCCTTCTCTTCTTCTTCTTCTTTCCCCTAGGTAGATTTCTTCTTCCTTTGGTGCAACGATTCCTCATAGTTCTCCGCCTTGCCCTTCCTTCTCGGCCAGCGTGGGCGTGCTTAGCCATGGGTTTGGCTAATCCGGCGCAAACCACCACCAAAGATGGTGTGAGTGGGATGCCTATCCCAGAGCGTAGAACCGCAGAGCCTAACTTCCTTTTACCCCTCTTCAAATCTTTCCAGCTTGATAGAACATACCTCCGATCGATCCCGTCCGAGGCATCCTTGAAGCCTCAAAAATGTATGCTGGCGTTTACTACCTCCTACCATGGGTTGCCCCGTGAGAACCCCTTGGAAAAGCTGGATGAGTTGTGCATCCGACCCTTCCTCGTTGAAGTTAGCTCTTGACACGAAATCCTCCACAAACGTCTCCGCGTCCCTTTCCTTCTTTCGCCCGAATATGGAGTACGCGTGCTTAGTCGAGGTAGGAACCATTCTTGCCGCCAAAAAACAAGCTAGGCACTACTACTCCACCGACTTCAGTTGAGGGCCTTTGCATTCCGTACTCTTCTTGGTCCAACAGTTCCGCAATGCTCTCTCTTCCTTAGCTGTTAGCACTCTCCCGTTGAACCTGCCGTCTCTCTCTCTCGGCCGAGAGTATGGCCCGCCCTCCCGATGCTTCCGCTCTTGGCCGCCGCTCGACCACCATGCATTCAACGTTTCTATCCTCTCTATATTTACAATATCCCAAGCTACTAAACGATCTCATTCAAGAACGCCAAAATGTGGAACTTTTTGCACGGCGGCGGTGCATCGATCCTGTGTCGTTATGGTATGGGGTCCGCTCCTGGACAATGATTTTGGCCATAGCTCTCACTCGCTTGGCCCTTCGATCCGACATCAACCACCCATTTGAGTACCTATGGGCATCCATCCTCAAGTGTATTGCCTTAGAAGCCTCGACCTTCCTTCCCCTCTGCCTAGCACCACCCTCCGATTTCCTCCGTTGGGTAATTGTATACCGCCCGAGTGCCTCCACCGTCCAATGCTGGAATCCTCCTCAAGCTCTTAGAGCGGACGGCCTTATTCACCACCGCTTAGCTTCCGGCATATTCCCCGACCAGCCATGTCGTGAGGTCGGATGGCTCGAACACGTCTGGTGCCACTCCGCACAAGCTCGCCTTCCTCTAGCCACGGCCCAAGTCCAGGGCCGCTTGGTGATATTCTTCTCCACTCTGTCCAAGGCACCGAGACTGCCTTCTTGGGTGCCATGCTCGCCCCACTCATGAGTAGCTCTTGCGCCATGACTCCCATCGTCCTTAGCCCCACAGAGAAGCGGTACCGAGAAGGCTGAGCCTCGGTCGGAGTTACTGGGAGAGCAAAGCCAGAGCCGGGTGACGGCTCGAGATCGAGAATGGCCAAGACACTAAGTCCGGGGTCTCCTTCTTCTCCTAGGCATGGGCGGGCATAATCGCCACGTGGGAAGATGTCCTTCGTGGCCAATAGCTCCCACCCCACGGCATCTAGTACCGCACTTTCACGCCCGCCGCCTTTTTGGGCGCCCCTCGGTCGTGACTCTGGCCCCGCTATAACGGCCTCGGCAAGTCCGTGGCCCCCTCCTCCACAAGTCATCGGCCCTATGCCACCTTCACGTGTCAACCTTCCATAATTCGACCCACTCCTTCGAATTTGCCTTTCTCGTCTCCACAGGGACCTCCTCCGGACCTTGCAAAGTGAGCTGTTGGCGGAGTTGGCCATATAGGCCTTATTATCCACGCTTATCCTTTATTTTAACACAATCACAAAACAGAAACTCCTATAATCGACTAGAAGGAGTCAAAGCAATCGTCCCTTGTCCACTATCACTGACTTTATAGTCACCTTGAAGAAGTGTGACTCTTGGGAAGTGAGATCACATATCTAGTCCGATATTCCTATAACTCTCGCTCTTGACTGCTACTCCTCAAGGTCAAGAACGGAGTGTTTGAGGTGCTACGAAATACATGACAACCGCTTCTGTGAATTCACGGAAGCTTGCTCACCGCCACGTTGTACTCGCAATATCATTAGCTGGAGTCTTGGGATGGACCAAATTATGGCCACCTGTGTCGTGACCAAGGTGGATGTTATCGTCAACTTTGCAACCAATACAAACTTGATGCCTGTGACATTTCAAGTCCTCGCCACCATTCCAACGAAATCAAATCCTAACTTTGAGAGGTTCGTCAGAGAGATCTCGTGAAGATTGAACCAATAACAAACTAACAAAGTTTGAGCACTTGGTTGCTCTCTTTAAACCGTATACTTTCTACCAAGGAAGATGAGTACAGCAGTCAGTGGAGTCTCTCATCTTGATATACTACCGCTTATGTGTCAAATGTTTTGTGGTAGTAATTAGTGCAGGCTGATTGGCGTTTGGCAACAGCTTGAACCTTCAAAATGAGCTATCTCCAAAGGAAGAAGCTAATTTTGAGCACTTTAGTGGGCGCAAAATTGACAGGTACCACTAATTATCCAACATTTATCTACCAGGACTGCGACAACATGTGATGAAAGGTGGCAGTAGGTTCACATAAGGTTGAAGTTACAAGATGATGGTTTTGCACTCTTATACCTCACCCGTCTCATTCCAGTTTAAAAGAGGGTGTGAAGTTAGAATAGATCTCCTTGACTCTAGAGTTTATGGAAAAGATAATAATAATACAGTAATTAATCAAAAGTTAATTCATTACTAATTAAATAGTAGAATCTATTATAATCTCATATGTGTTTTGTTATTCGATCATGTGATATCGAATGTGTAAATTAAATATTAACTATATAAACTTTCATATTGCAGACCTTATATAGTTCTAATTATATATTATTGCAATCTCAAGATTATGTGAAAAAGAAAAATATAAGAATAAAAATAATAATATACGCACAAAACATGGAGTATATGACCTTTTGTTATCGAGAAACTAATGTAATTCCAGCTATATATGTATTACATCAATAAAAAGACAAGCATATGAATTAAAAATCAACACATCAACTCTTGTCATCAAGAGACTAGTGTATTTGCAACTATATGTGTGAACCAATACAATTTGCAACTATATGTAAAAGCCAATACAATAGTTTAATTACTCTTTGGATTCTAGGTAGGTAATCATTTGTGGTATTGGTTTTGCATAGTTTCTTGTTGCACATGTCTTGATGACCTTGTTTCTTGTTGCACATGTCTTGATGACCTTGTTTCTGCACATGACCTTGATGACATGTCTTGATGTTGCTTGTGCACATGTCTTGATGACCTTGTTCTTGTTGCATGTCTTGATGACTCTGTGTATTAGTTAGGATGTGAAAGTTTTGAATTTTAAATTGTGTTATCTTTTCTTCGCAATTTTGAAGGAATGTAAGAGTTGCTCACAAGCGTGAGTTCTTTTTCTCATGTGTTTGGAATTAGGTAGTTGATGAAGCCTATTTTAATATTATTTTATGATGTAGGATGTGTGAATTCATTTTTCTTTTTCCATCATGGCACCCATTCCACGGAAATTAAGGACAAAGATAGGGCTTTCCTAGTTTTAATTCACTAATCGAGGAATTGCCTATATTGGAGTTAGATGAAACTTGGGAAGGGTATCCATATGCCCAAACCATTTCCAAGCAAGGATGACAAATGGAGATTGTTGGTCCCAGAGCCATGTCCAAGACAAGTGGGTATTATGTTGTCATGTCATAGGGCACCTAGGGCATTTCTTAAATCGAAGAACATTCCCGAAATTCTTGTTCGGACAAATTGAAAGTATGTGAGAGAGCATTATCCGGAGCTGAAGAATATGCTCAGCAGCTTGCTAGTTCCTTTCAATGGAAAATACCACGTATGAACAATCATCCAGACATGTGGTAACAAGTAAAACTTATGGCGTCCTTGCATCCTTCCGGGATGTGAGTCGAAGAAGCTTGACAAGTTCATGCTTTCCAAGAAGAGAGATGCCACGACAATAAACTCGGTACTAATATTCTTGGATCACGATTGGAAACACTTGCAATTTTGTTGAAAATGGTGGGTCCGACGAGAGGCTTGAGGCTAGGCTTATCATGCAAAGTCAAATTAGTTCCATCACTCGAAAGAAAAAGCAATAAGTGATTCTTCTAAAGAGGATAAAAGAACAAGATATCAACACCTCTCTAAGAGGAGTAGAAGACATTTAGTCAACGCTTCAACTCTTGGACTTTCTTCCGTGGGACTAAAGCGGCAAGGGTTCTAAGTTGCAATCTCCCACACTAGATCCGTGGTTGAGCCAATTCCTTCCACTTGCCGCTAATTTGAGATTTAAGAAAGGCAGTGTAGATGATTTTTCTCATTACCGTATTAGATCTTCGTACTTAGCTCTTGTATGAACATCTTGTGGCAAATGGATATTTCATGTTTTATATGAATTTCAATCACTATAGTATACTATTTCACTCCATATGTTAGTTTTCTTGAGCCATAAATCACATATTAGTTTTTCACGATAACTATATTTTGGAAGTAGAAGTATGTATAACTCAATCCTCGACCCAACATTTATTAACACACTTGAGCCCAACGTTTATTGACACTTGAAGCCTAAAATGACGATCCATTGTAAAGTGTGATATGTTGTATGATAATTTGAAGTTTTTAGATCTTTTACAGTAATTAATTAATTAAACTAGGAGAACGATGTGTGAAATGTGATGTATCGCTTGGAACACCCTAAGGTTCTTTTTCGAGTAACCACGCCTAGGGCACTAAGAATCATTTTTGAATAACCACGTCCTATGGCACTAACGCTAACAATCGGCCCCATACTCTATAGAGACGAAGGCATGGTATTTAGCTAGCCCCTGCCATGAACTTGGGGATGGACAACACCCCATCCGAGCACCGATCCAATCAAGCATGCTTAACTTGGGAGTTCCATCACTCCTTGAAGGAGGACACCTTTATGTGCAAAACGGGCAATCCAATCACACGTTGGCCAAAGCACACTTGGAACTGCCGACATGTTGCTCAAACCAAGTCGGGTTTGGGCATCAGCCAGCCTATTAGTCACTACAAAGTTAGTGTGGACAAAGAACCCGTGGCGACCCACATGGCCACCATATCACATCCACTACGGTCATGCCATTGTTCACACCACACTTTGCCCGTGCCATGCAACCATCAACCACGGCCTTTTCGTTCACATGACATGTCTACTGCCGCCGTCAAAGCTCCAATTACGAAAGCCAAGGCTCCGCGTGCCGTAATCCATCCGTCCGTGTTCAGTATTCATCGTAATCGACTATATTCATATAAACCTCGGATCCCATCTTTATAAACATCATACCTCTACTCCGGGCAAATTTGAAGAGGAAACGCCACAACTCCTCAAAAGTTGAGCTTGGGCGGCCTTGATGAGTGAGGCCCCACACACTCTCATGCCTCTTTTCCCGAATCGTTGCTTCCTAGATGCTCGCCACTGCGGAGCCTTCCGCCACCACATCACCTCGGGAATTAATGAAGGTCAGGCATCCCAAGCCCAACGGATGTGCCCAAGCTGGGATGCCTTTGCGGGTGGTGCGAGGGCGATCTTGTGAGGGTGCCTCACTTAGGGCGATCCGCTCCACACTCTCCCGGGCCACATATCAACCAACTCTTAGTAGATTGCTGGCATTCTTCCGACTCACCCTCTTGCAGATCTGTGTTCAATCACTTAGGATATTTCTCTGACCCAGCACTAGTCGAAGCGCCTAGCGAGCAATTGACACCGGAGCGCTCCAGATCCCAAGCGTCGAGGCGCGCCACGAGCGATCGGCGGCGCCCACGTGCTAAGCCGTGGAGGCCACGCTCATAGACACCAACACGCATGTGCGCGGAGCCACGCTGCGTGTGACATACTGTTGGCGGCGGCCGGGCACACACCATGTCCCACATCGTGTAGTATGTGATTCGATACCAAGGGAATATATTGCGCCGCACGTCACCCTACTATTTTCAAACCACTTTGGGGAGTTCCCGCTCGGTTCATACCAATATTAACAAACTTGCCCCAGCCACCAGGCCACAAACTCCGACGTCGGAGGATTCACCGGACCCACCTGGAGCTCTACGCGATGCTATTCCAGTGGGCGCGATGCCCGGTACATTAGGCGAGGCCGGCTGGGTCCGCATGTGAACCCGCGCGGCTAATCGCGCGTTGTGCCATAAGAAATACCTAGAGGACAACCCGACCCGCTCAGCGAATCGGACCGCTTTTGAGTCACTATTAATTATTTGTTGCTGCCTTTTGGTACCAAAAGCTGTAACCTTGGTACCAAAAGCTGTACCAAAATCTGGCGTAGATAGACTATTCTATTCCTCAGTCCATCTTATATGTCGTGCTAAAACTTTGTGCGAGATAAGAAGGACATGGTTGTGGGATGACGCATCTCACGTCAAACTTGGGTACGAGTCAATCACATACTTGGGGAACCATATCTTGTGTATGTATCCGGAGGTAGGCTACGAGGAGGGTGGCAAACCAAATCCCTTCATGTGGTTTTCAATAATCTCCGCACATGCTACACATGGGGAGCCTAATGAGGCGATACAACTTTACATGTGTGTCGCCTGTGAAGGCGGATGCCCACATCTTTGTAGCACCCTTCAAGCTTGTGCATTTCCGTGGACTCGAATCTAGCGTAAAAGTGCGCAGCATGATATGTTGCAGTGACATTCCACCGAACTTGTTTATTGCCAATCGGTGGACATGTACGCAAACCTGGTGAACTGGAAGAGGCACACACGGTTTTCGATAGGTTAGGAAAGGATGTCGTGACATGGACGGCCCCGAGATAGTTGGGTATGCAAATCATGGGCTTGGCCAAGAGGCGCTTGTTCATGGACAAATGGAGAAGGAGGGATTGTGGGCAACCATGTTTTTTGCTTGCCTCAAGGCTGTGCAAACGCAAGTGCCTTATGGCTGCACTCTGATTGTGGAGAGAGGGCCTAGATAACACACTTGTGGGCACTTGCCTGGTGGACATGTAGGCAAAGTGTGGCGAAGTAGAAGATGCGCATCAAGTTTTTGCAATGCTTGAGCCCAAAGGATGTGGTGACTTGGAATGCCCGATTGCCGGTATGGATGTAAAGGGCTTGGTCAAGAGGCGCTATTTTTGTATGGACGAATGCAACAGGAGGGCCTCGCTTGTGGCGATGAGGTTACTTTTGCTTGCCTTTTGAAGGCATGTGCAAGCATTGGTGCCTTCTGCGGGCGGTGTAGCCGCACTCACTTGTGCAAAGAGGACATTTGGATAACGACTTGTGGGCGCCTGGTGGACTGTATGCCAAGATGCATGCCTGCTTTTGACTAGGAAAATTCTTACACCGACATTTACAATGCGCTGGCACTATTATAAATCGATAAATTTGTATAACATTTTACAATGTATTTGCAATGAACATGCACATCGCAATTTCACTAATATATAGCCTCATAAATGACATAAATCAGGAAAAGGTCTCTTCCACATATTTACAATTACATAAATAAAGCATGCCACATCAGAATCTTACTAATATATAACCTCATAAATTACATAAATAAGGAAAAGGTCTCTTCCAAAATTTTACAATGGCATTTATAAAACATGCCACATCAGCAAATAATATATTTATTCATGGATATTGGCTTTGCATTTTACAACCATAGTTACGACGCATGTGCCACGTCAAGAATATACAATAAAATGAATAATCCAATAATATAACATAAATTGGAGAAACCATTTTACAATGATATTTGCAATGAGCTTGCCATGTCAGCAAATAATAAATTTATTTTATAGATATTTATATAAAATGGTTTTCATGCTTTTACAACCATAGCTACAATGCATGTGACACGTCAAGAATACAAAAAAAAAGATAATCCCATAACTAACATAAATCCAGAGAAACATATTTACAACATCATTTGCAACGAACTTGCCACATCAGCAAATAATAAATCTATTCATAGATATTCCAATAAATGGTATTATTCCAAAAATCAAGTCTTGCACAATTTACAACCACATCTACAACAAACATGGTTTACAACGCCTTTTACAAGTACCGCTTACAACATCCTTTATGCCACGTCATTATAAATTCAACAAAATGTAGTTTTATTAACAAATAACCCCCATAGTTTTCTAAATCAAAAGAGTTTATGCACAATTAACAACGCATGTACAACGAAAAGCCATGTCAACAAATCGTTGTAAAAATCGTGTCAACATGCCATGTCAACAAACCTTGTAAAATCCATGCCACATCATATTAGTTAGGAACCCTTGTTGTAAATGTTCAAAAACTTACAACAGTGGCTTTGAGTCGTAAGAGTGTTGTAGTTTCTCTAACTAAACTTAGACCCATTTGTAAAGGTAGCCCCTCCTCAGTGGGCCATCAGTACCCACCCAAATCTCCCATCACCTCTTTCCTTTCATCCTTACCGCATTCCATAATAAGTTCTACCGGTGAGGTCCAAGACTACTAGACGTTTAAGGACTCCCACATCCTCGCCTAGCTAACCCGTAACCACGCCTCCTCCGTTCTCACTCATTCGCGACTCCGGGTTTGTCCGATGTATGTCTTCACAATCCGGTGGGTCGAGGTCGCAATGCCTCCGCGTGCGTATGCACAAGCGAGCTAGTCCGGCCCTTCATGCCTTAGCTTTCATGTCTTGTCACCAGCAATCGCCCTACTTATCCTCTCCTTCTCGCTCGTGAGGAGTGAGGTTGAGGCTCGCACTGCAACCATCACCACGCATTAGGGCTTGTCACGAGCCGAGGATGATCCTCTATGGGGTTGTCCGCCCACTTGGTGACTTAGGCAATATATTCACACCGCTCAGCGAACTCCGTGCAACAATGAGAACCAACCCCAAACGGAAAATCACATACAGGATGGCAACCTCCATCTTATATACCCAAGTGTGCCTTTATTAGCCTTAGCTGGCCCCTCACCCACTACCACACGGAGGGATACCGGATCCCTCGCTCGTGTCTACCTATGCCTATGGCATTGACCATCGAGGTGACCCTCCACCGCACCAATACATAATCTTCACGCCGAAGGGGTGCCAAGCCTAATTATTCTCGACCCCTGCCTTTCGGCAGGAGTCTGAACATCAACCCAACCAGAATTGGGTCTCTCCCCAGGTCCTGCGCTGACAACTGAGGTCACCACAGTGTCCTCCTCTGCCTCTGCTGATAGCAGCACCGGGTTCTGGCAATTCTTGCCTTGTCTTCTGGCAGGCCCCTGTGGAACGCCAAATTTTGGGTCCACAGTTAGAAGAGAGGCGGATGCCTCCTAGTTTTTTTCATATTAGTTAGGTTTCTTTTTTTCCTTTTTTTCTTTTCTCATCAGACAGTTACTCACGGGAAGATGAATCTAAGAGTGGCGGTGGAGAAGCTGGCTGATTTGCGATCCCTTGGATGGACGGAATGGAGGAAAACGGGCCTAAAAACGGTCCAATTTGGAAAGGACGGAGGTCAGTGGGAGGTTCGACAGGAGGGTTGGAGAACTTACGTGCGAGAGGTAGGTTCGGCCAAGACCCAAGCAGAGCAGGAGGGTTGGTGCTGGGCCTAGGGCGGGCGCCGTGTCACTCCCCGCCTTACTAATCGATGCGTGAGTAAAGTCCTTACTCCACCGAAGACGCCAGACGCAAGAGGGCTCTTCAATTCCCGGACAGCGCGTAATCTGGCAATCCAAAGAAGAAGGAGGGAGCAAGCCTACAAAGAAGGAGAAGAAGAAGGAGAAAGCGGCGAAGGAGAAGCCCGAGAAGGACCAGGCCGAGAAGGAGGGGCCGTGGTTTTTGTAGCCAGCGGCAAGTCTCCTCCAGGAGACTTATGGGATTTTCGATAGTGGGTCACGACTAAAGCCGGGTTTATGATAGGCACTAGGCCTATTCTAATGTGGAGTTGGTTGAGTCTTGCTACAGGCAGCTTGAACTGACGGAGGGAGAAACGGAGAATATGGAGGAGAGGAACGTGCGGATAGATCCAAAGGGATGGATTGTCCAGCACATTCGTAAGGTATATGGGAGGCCAGAGAGCGAAAGTGATGGTGTGGCTCCCACTGAGAGGAATGAGGATGGAAAAAGGGCAGTGGTGGCTGACCTTCCCGAGGAAGCTCTCAGCATGCTCATCAGAGGGGTAGACGCGAAGACGCAAAATGGCTGGAGGACAGATAAGATTGCTGACCTCAAGTGGAAACTTTTTACAAGGATAGTTTTGGGGCTGACCTGCTATCAGCAAACCACCTACTTCTAAAGGCATTCTTTCATTTCATGTGGAAGTCAAGCAAGGAGCTCACCGACTGGGGACAACCATGTCGACCATCAAGATCACCGACAATGTTGAGGCCAAATATTGTGGACAACGAGGGGGCGAGACATAGCCATTTGAGTACTTACCTTGTGCAGTTGCGGGCAGCACATGGGTTACTGACAGAAGAAGAGCTGGAGGAGTCTTACCAAATTGCTTGAAGTGGTCCTCCTCGAGGGATGGTACAGGGTCCCTCTCTAAGAAGGTGAAGAAGGCAGAGGAGGAACCCAAGGTGGAGCAAGGAGTGCTTCACCTGTGGTGATCTTGGATGATGAGACCACCCCGGCGCCTGACGCTAAGGAAGAAGAGGTGTCATCGTGGGGAGAAGAGGTGGCACAAAAAGGAAGAGGTGGCGGTGCCACCATGTGTGTGTGAGGCAACCCCATGGAGGCGGTGGTGGTGGAACTAACTCACCCAGGGAGATGACCAGTCACAGGAGTCCCACCCAACATCGATACCGAGTGGAGAGCCCACCAGAGAAAGGCCGAGTCCACCCCGGTGGAGGGGAATGAGAAGACTAAGGCTTTGAAGAAGGATCTGACCATCCGCCTAATTGATACTCCATTAGTGAAGCGGGCCTTACGGAGTAGGAGTTGGAGGTGAGAGTCGTCGCCGTGACCCAAGGCGATTGCCCTACCGTCAGGTGGGGAGAAGGATAGCAAGGCTATCCAGGAGATGGCGCTAGCAAAGGGGCGCCTAGTTGACCTAGAGAGTGATGAGAACAAGTGTTAATTCATTAGGGTTCAGTTTGGTACATATATAGTGTGAATTGTAGTTATTTTATAGCAATTGATCTACACCAATTCTCATATTTTTCATGGTATCAGAGCCATGTTTAGGTGTAGATTGCATTTGTGAGAATGCACATAAAAATCTGCACATTCTGATGTGCAGGACAATGTATTTTGTTTATATGTTTTATTGTTGTTTTCTTTTAAAGAAACTACTTTAAGAACATATTTCAAGAAATAGGTTTATAGCTTTCTTGATTTTATATTTAGAAGATTTGCATTTCTAGTAGGTTGTTCTAGTGCATCCATTGTCAGATTGCACTCAAGCAATCTGGCACTAGGCACGCTAGAACGCTAATTGGCAAATATTTAATTATAGAATCATTCACAAAGTTACAAATGTTTCTTGAAAATAACAAAATACAAAAGCTGGCCAAATGAATGGCCAATTTGATGGACGGCAACAATGGCGACGCCACCGACGCATCCAACAGAGGAATGCTCACAGAGAACAACGAATTCAAGAGGCGGTGAATTTTGCGTAATCACTCTACCACCAAACCTGGATTGGATTCTTCAAACACAAGACCAGCTGAACTATCCCGGATTGTGAGAGATTCCTTCAATAACTGATTGAGGCGATCTTCCCACAAATAGCCATTTGTTGCTTGCTCCACCACCCAGAATCAAATTAATCTTCCACCTACCGTGAACGGTAACCCTAGGGGTTTCCTGACAACACATACATCACCACATGTTAGTGTGTCACAATTAAATGCAAGAATAGAAACACATCAACAATATGTTGACGAGCGTTTCAGAGCATCCGTCACAAGATAGTCAAGTTGACTTGCAAGATTTGAAGGAAGCGAATAGGACATTTGGACTTCAAGTTGCTTACCTTGCTTAAGCCCGCTTTGCTAACAAATCAGACGAGAGGTGTTGCTTGCAAAGCGTGCTAACAAGAAGTATAAGCAACACACTTTTGATGCTCCAAATTTCGCCCTTCATGCCTGCTTTATGCATTTAACGGATGGGAGATTAGACATCAAAGGATAGAAAATAGATTAGCAAATCAACAGCCAATTTACCTCAAGTTGGTAGATTTGATCACCCTTTGTAGAAAGGGCTGCTCGCGATCTATCTAAGATGCAACAAGAGCATCATATTCCTTCCCTGCCTTCTTTCTCTTTGTACCTTGTCTGGATAGGTTACAAAGCTGCATACAGCCATTTCTCCTAACAGTTAGGATAGAATAATCACATTCTAACAAATGGCTGACACCACTGTAACTGGTGATATTTTTAAGGAGAAAGATAGATTTGGGGGAACTGACTATGACATTTGGGTCATGCATATGAAAGGAGCCTTACAAAGTAAGAGGTTGTGGAGAATAGCAACAGGAGATGAGTCACGTCCAACACTTGATGCCTCTGTTGATGCTACTCCCTCTTCCTCTGAAAAGAAACTACAAGAAGCTTGGTATGTGAGGGATGAAGCGGCACAGCATCTGTTGAGAAGTGGACTAACCTCTGACATGCTGCGACAGACTTCTGGTTGTAATACATCTTTTGAGATATGGACCAGATTACATGAGCTGTACGCAGGGGTTAATACCACAAGTCAGATGACAACACTTCGCAACATACAAAATTGCAGAATGAGAGAAGGAGAGACAATTGAAAAACATGTTGGGCACTTTAGATCCCTTGTTTCTAAGTTGGAAAGTGCTTCAGGAGGCTCTCGATGAGCTACTAACCTGTATTTCATGATGTCTCTACGACTCTTGGTCACATTTTGTGACCTCTTACAATACTTCACTACACAGGCTTCAAAATTGCTAGCAGTCACAATACCACACAACTTTTTCGAGTTAGTGGGAGCTCTTCTGAAGAGGCTAAGAGGACAGTAAAGGCCAAGCAGCTTTTACACCAAAAAAAACAAGGCGCAAGGCCCAACTTCAAAGGTAAGCAGAATACCTTTCAAGGTGCTACGGCTCACGGCGAGGCAGATGGAAGAAACCCAAGAAGTCGGAAAATGCCACGTGCATTCCGTGACATTGGGAAAATGAATGTCGAAAGAAGCAGGCCGGAGTACCGCAAGGAGGGCAACTCTACCGAGACACATGTTGTGGTGAAAAGCAAGGCTCACCTTCCGCCTCTGTAGGGATTAGGAAGTTTGCATATCCTCTTGTTACCGCTTGTCTCGCAAACACACAAGGTAAACCACCGTGGAGTGGTACCTTGATACAGCAATACAAGACATATGCTTTGACAAAATGCCTTTGTCACATACGAGTTAGTAGACAATCAATTTGTTTACTTAGGTGATGAGATCACTAGTGTCTCAGGCATCAGAGAAATTCCAGCCCTCCGGAGTTACACTCATCTTGAAAGATGTGTACTATGTTCCGAAATGACTAGGAATCTCATCTCTAGGAGACTCAACATGGATAATAATACTCACATCCTGTTTACTCCTACAGTGTAGGATCATTGATGCCTTTGACCATCGTAAGATCCTAGCTTATGGGTCATCCTCACATGACCTCTTCCGTCTCGCAGATGACCATACACAAACACATTTAGCTTCTAAGTCTACAGAATCTACTAGTAAGTTAGAAGTCAAAACTAAATTATGGCACGCTCGCCTAGGTCACCCACATAGTGCTAAGTTACATAAACTTGCACATAGTGACCTGTATGCTGATGGAAAAATTGGCACATTGCCACCTTTACCTCTCTGTGAAGCCTGTGTTTTATCCAAACGTCATCAGGCAGCTTTTAAAAATAAAGCTCCCTCTGAGGCTTGAAGTTCTTGAGTGGTTCACACGGACATCATGGACCTCTCTCACCTTCAATCGGTGGAGGCAAATATTTCGACATTCATGATGACAAAACAAGGTTTGTCATGGCTTATATCCTCAAAGCCAAAAGTGAGTGCTTTTCTTTTCAAAGAATATATGAAGTACAAGCACTGGATCGCGTTAAAACCCTCGATCGGACAATGGGGTGAATTTACTTCTAGTGAATTCCAATCAGACAGACAGGAATGAAGGCAACTCACAGTTGTGTATACACCACAGCAAAATGGTGTGGCAGAACACTTGAATCTGACCTTCCAGGAAATGACTTCCTCTATGCTTCATCAAGCTTCTCTGCCCCTTCGCTATTGGGCTGAGGCCCTTATGACAGCAGTGTACTTGCATAACAGGCTGCCTACTAATGCACTTGTAGGACAGACCCCTTATGAAGCCTTTTTTGGTAGAAAACCAGCTATCTTACACCTTAGAACCTTTGGATGCATAGCTTATGCATTTATCCCAAGAAGAAACGCCCCTAAGTTAGCTGCTAAAGCCAAGAAATATCTTATGATAGGCTACACTGAAGGTATTAAAGCATATAAATTATACGATGTACCTGAGAACACTGTGGTTTATGCCCGCAGTGTTACTTTTGATGAACAACAAGTCTGGCAGCCAGTGGGAGCTCCTCCCACTTCTTTAGATGATTTTGATTTATCTGCTCTTCCTAACATCACTGTTTTCCCTGATCACCCTAATGAGGAGTTTGCTCTGGGGGGAAGACAAGAAAATGATAATGAGGATAACCAACGAAGCGCAGATCGAACTTGATTTTGTCGATATTCGTGACCAACCTTCTCATGCCCTCTCGGATCGAACCCATTGTTCCAGCAGATGTTGAGGTAGTGACCTTGAGGATAGTGACCTTGAGGATATTCCAGCTCCTATTGAAGAGCCACCTTCTCTTATGCGCTCGTTATCCCCGCAAGAGAGACGTGCACCGATTATTATCAATCACAAGACTTTAGGGGACCTTCCATACATGTAGTTGATTTTGATCTTGATCCTGTGGAACCTCAGACTTATGAAGAAGCCTTAAATCGTCCTGACGCTGCTGAATGGAAGAAGGCCATTCAATCTGAATATGATTCTTTGATAAAAAATGGAACATGGGAATTAGCTAAACTACCTCCAGGACGCAAGCCAGTATCTTGCAAATGGGTGTTTAAGCTAAAGGTCAAGGCAGATGGTACCTTTGATCGTTATAAAGCCAGGCTTGTCGCCAGAGGTTTTTCTCAAGTACCAGGCCTTGACTACTTTGAAACTTATGCTCCTGTTGTTAAGCTGGCCACATTCCGCACTATCTCGTGCATTGGCAGCACAATGACTATGAGCTTGACATGTTTGATGTAAAGAGCCTTTCTTACATGGAAAGTCGGATACGTAAATTTACATGCGACCACAAGGATACGAGGTCAAAGGAAAGAAGATTATGTCTTACGCTTAATTAAGACTCAGTATGGTCTAAAAACACTCTTGAATGGAATGTTGTCCCGGATGAAGAGCTGCGAACGTTAGGCTTTGTCGATGTGTTTCGGATGGGAGCCTACGATACAGACAAAGAGGTGGTTTGTTACCTAGCGATATGTTGATGACCTCATATTGGCTTGTAACACCCCCACCTTCATCAAAGACATAAACAAGCTATTATCAACCAAGTTTGAAATGACACACTTAGGTGCCTTACAGAGCTGTCTTGGTATTCTAATTCAGCGTGACAGAAAGAATAGAACTATCTCATTAACACAGCCACGTTACCTTCTTAGTAGTGCTGAACAACTTGGATTGAAGGATGCTAAACCTTTCGCAACTCCTTTGCCTTGTGGACTGAAGATGAGTAAAACCATGTGTCCTGATACACAATTAGAAAAAACGAAGATGAGTTTAGTCCCTTACAGACAGGCCGTAGGCAAACTCATATATGCAGCTAATACCACTAGGCCAAGTAGCTTATTCTACTAGTGTCTTATCAAGATCTCGGAAAACCTGTGGCAAACACATCGACGGTGTTAAGAGAGTTTTCGATACCTAAAGGGAACTCACAGCATTGGTGTAAAGTACAAGCACATACCTAGAGTGCCCTTACATCTTGATGTCTACACTGATTCAGACTACGCTGGAGATATAGACACAAGGAAATCAATTTCTGGTTATGTTGTCATGTTGGCTGGAGGACCCATTTGCTGGTCTAGCAAGAAACAGCCTACTGTAGCCCTATCTAGCACTGAAGCAGAGTATCGGGTACTTACAGCTGCTGCAAAGGAGATAGCTTGGTGCAAGCTAATGTTCAAGGAACTTGGAATTCCCCTTCCAGCCTGCACCACAATCCACACAGATAACCAAGGGTCAATGAGCTTAGCACATAATCGCTTTTCACTCTGTGACTAAACATGTTGAAGTTGAGTATCACTTTATACGTGACCTCATCAAGTCTGGAGATATCAGCCTTGAGTATGTGCCTACGTCTGAAAATCCAGCAGACATTTTAACTAAGCCCCTAGGAAAGGAGCTACATGAAAAACACATGAGAGTACTTGGCATGGGAAGCCATGAAGGCAATCCCACTGCCATTTCTAAGCCCTAGCCTACCAGGCTATTCACAACCCCAATCGATCATTCATCATTGTCGAATCTCCATGAGGAGATTTAAAGGAACCCCTACTCTCGAGGTGGTGGAATCACCAAGCTTCTCCCATGAAGCATATTCCATGTTGTCGAGGAAAAGACTTCATTCTCCGAACGAGGAGACTGTCTCTTCTTCCTCGAGGAGATTCTCCCTAGATTCCAAGCTTTGCTCCTCCTCCGCCGCTCTTGGACCGTGGAGGAGATAGTGAGCAAAGTCGACAAGTGATGATAATGTGGGGGTTAGGAAATAATTATGCCACAAGCTACCATTACCAAGAGGATAAGGAAAAATTCAAAACAACAACAAGAGAGACAATAAAGAAGGTGCATGGGCGGAGGCTATCAGAGAAGCCGATCACATGGCCTTTACACTCCACGAACATTTCAACCCTCACTCTCTTCATGGTGATGCCAGAAATTTGGCACTTGTACCACTGGGCTGCCGGCACTTCCCAAGTACCGTGTGATCACCTTGGTCTCGACATAACGTTGCTTGAATCGGAAACTGCTTGGAACAGAGGACGTTGGTCGACACCTTCATTCGAACTCACCTCGATTAAAGCGCCTGTTTCACAACATGCGGCACGAGCTCAGAGCTCGGATGGCCGCCCATAGCACCGGCTCTTGAAGATCCGGCAGCCCTAGCCGCCCTCACACGCGCGATCGAACCCTTGCCCGCATCCACGCCTAAAGAACGTGTTGCAGCTCGTAACTGACCTAACTTCCCACCGATGTTGGAAAGACGAAAGCTTGGAGGGGAGACGGAGAGTCCAGATGTAGCGATGTCACGCCGCTGGTTCAAGCTAGCCTTGGTAGTGCCCCGCGGCCGCCCCCGCGGTCTCCTAACGCCGCTAGCTCCTCCTCCTCCTCGTGCTTGTGTATCTGGCTGTCTTGCAGGTTGATGCTCTTCCGCCCGTGCTCCAATGGCAGTTGTTCTAGCCACAGGCGATGTGGTGAACCTTCCTGCAGAGTCTCGCTGGTACGCGCGCCGCTTGGCTGCTCGAGCATCGTGCACCGGAGACGCCATTGTTATCGCTTAGCCTTCGCTCAACGAGCTTTATTGCCGGAGGCATGGGACGTAAATGGCAGCTACAAGAAGCGCGAATCAAGATGGTCGCCTTCACACACACCGCCATCTTGAGCTTACGTCCCAAAGTACACACAAGGATCGTGAGATTCTCAGGACTCAGCCTTCACAACACCGGACGTAGTGGAGGGGAGGCAAACCGACTCCATAATAATTAACAAGTGGGAGTGATGAGAACAAGTGTTAATTCATTAGGGTTCAGTTTGGTACATATATAGTGTGAATGCGTTCATAGCTATTATAAGTCTAGGTGCCCGTTCATTAGGGTTACGTCCTTATGAAGGGGTGTGTCTATTGACCCCACCTAGGTTAAGTTCAGTTATTTTGCTTGTGGTTTACATACTCATTGTTTTAACAAATATAATAATGTAGTTATTTTATAGCAATTGATCTACACCAATTCTCATATTTTTCAGAGAGAAGGTTGGGGCTCAGCAAGATTGAAGAACAGAGGTTAAGACAAGAAAGTAGGGAGCGAATGAAGGAGTGTACGCCTCAATCGTAAAAATTGAGGAGACCGTCCTATATGGGAAGGAGTGGTAAGAAGAACTCACCCTTCAGCCGAGAAGGAAGAATGGGACGATTGAAGACTGCCCTGGGAGGCCGAGGCGCCAAGAAGAATGAAGGATCGAGGCCAAGCTCAAGGAGCCGGAGGAAGGACAAAGCCACATGGAGCAAGGAGCGTGAGGAGCTCACAAGCAAGCAACGGAGGCCGACCAACGGTGGAAGGAAGAGGTAGCCCACCGAGGAAAATGATGCATCGTGATGTCGGTCGTCAGAAGCAACGCCCAGCTGATTATGCATGGCAACAAGGGATCGAGGCATGGAAGAGAGATGAAGAATGTCACTTCGCTTGAGTGAGGTGACGCTTGAGAGGGATGCTATGGTAAGATAGCCTCGAGAGTGGCCCGAGGAATTTGATGAGATTTGTTTGAAGGGCCGTGAGATGTGTCCACTTACATGCTAGGGTCAACAAGTTTGCCAAGGAGATGCGCCCTTGTTGACAAGGAAGTTGTTGGGTCCCCACGATGACGATGTGGAGATTTTGAAGAATTGCACCTCAACTCGGAGATCTGTGACTTGGAGAGTGAAATGGATGCGTAGGCTCAATGTGGGAGGAGCCAATGGAAGAGGAAGAGATTTCCAGCAGCCAGAGTTGGTGGGGTGTCTGGCAGACAGAGCTGCACCAACACCCAACCGCCTGAGGTAATTGCGGCGGCAGACTGATGGCTACAGAGAGGCCGCTGCTCTACAAGAGCGCCTGCAAGAGGGGTACCGCCCATCAGCCAAGATCGCCGAGACAGTGTGGAGGTTCCCGCCGCGACGACGAGTGAAGAGATCCGGAGGGATGCCCCAAGCCAAGAGGAGGAAGACGGTGGTTGGGCGCCCGCCATGCCAACCCAAGAAGAAGTAGGCGATAGTTGGTAGGGGAGTGAATGGGTCATTAAGACCCCTAGGGGTTAGTGGGATTGTTAGGAGGTAGGTTAAGAACCTTTAAGAGGCCACCTACTTAAAACCAGCAACCCCACCTACCCCACAAACTTAATTAATGCTAGGGTTTGGGGAGCTCCTATAAGAGGGGAGGAGCTCCCATAATAAAATGTCATGCCTTGCTCTCACGACATGTGTGTGCTTGTCTTGCTACACAAGCGTGCGTCTTACCGTGTGAGGTGCATGGTGTCCAGTAGGGTCTTGAGGTGCGGTGACCCGGGGTGAGGCGGGCCCAAACCTTTCTTCTGAGTAGGTAGGTGGCGTTAGCGGTGAGGAGGCGGCATTGTGGTTGCGGTGCGGTCAGTGGTGAAGGAAGACCCCTAGCAAAATCCGGAGGGCGTCACTGCCAAATGTCTCCTAGGTCGTGAGGCAATGCCCTATGATCTGAGGCGATTCTTTGGGAGGCCGGAGGCGCCAGGCGATAGTTAGCTAGGAAGAGGTGGAAGAGGTAGATTAGAGAGGAAGAGGAGAAAGAGAAAAGAAAGAGGCGAGAGAGGCGAGAGAGAGAGGCGAGAGAGGCGAGAGGAGCTAGAGAGGATAGGGAGCAAGAGAGGAGAAGGAAGGAGCAAGAGAAAAGAGAAAAGACAAAAAGAGAAGAGAGGAGGAGAAACCTAGAAAAGAGAGGGAAGGTGAAATTTCAAAAGTGTGACGAGCTTGAGGGGCGGCCCCAAATTTGTCACGAGAAGGGTCTTGGAAGTGTAGGACTCTGGTGGGAGGATTGCCTATGCGGTGACTTGGGGGTCCAGGTCGCTTGGCTGAGATTAAGCGGTGCCTCTCATGACGTGAGTCATGTGAGTCATCGCGTAGGGGTGTGACTTGGGATGGGTCACCGGGCGGCGGTAGGAGGGGCGGTTAGTCGGTCAGGCGCGCTGTCGGGAGGTCGATAGTCGGTCGAGGTCGGTCAGGAGGGCACCTCCATCCGTGCGGGAAGGGCTCCCCACTCCTTCGTGGAAGCGAAACCTCTGAGGCAAGCGGTGGGATAAGTGTGGCCTTCTGAGTGAGGAGGTTAGGGGTCAGGGAACCTCCCACCACAATGCGTGAAGATGTTGGTGAGAAAATCTTCAATCAATGACATAGATTATAATCCTGAGGTGGAAGTAGATGAGGACGTAAATACTGAAGACATGGATGCTGATGTACATGAAGAACACGAACAATCGGATAAAAACTTTAGTAATGGAGAAAATGTAGGTATTAAGGCTGATGAGCAATTGGAGGAAGACTTAAATATCCAAGAGGGTTTTCAAATTCATGGAAGACTTAAATTATAGTACACGGACCAAGACTTAAGTAATGAAGAAGATATTGATGAAGAATTAAATTATGGAGAAGATTGTGACAAAGACTTTAAGTAATGAAGAAGATTTTGAGGAAGACTTTAGTGATTGAAAGAGATTCGGATGAAGACTCAAGTAATTAAGGAGACACTCAGAATTCATGATGAAGTCAAGGTCGAGTATGAAGCATTGTACAATGAATGATAAAATACACGTACTAGTCGTGTATGAAAATATTAGGATTATTGCATATACTTAAAGAGAGAGCTTAATATAAGCGTAATTGAGCCTACTTGGAGATCATAGCTCTTTAATTGAGCTTGGATCGGATATGGTAGCTACTCGGAGATAGATTAGGAAGGATGTCATTCCAAGTGAGGGTCATTATGTTGTAAGATTAAGAAAAATTGGACCCAAGTGAAGATTATTGCATTAGAAAGTTAAATTGTTGTGGTAGCTACTATTCTAAATTTGGAGCATAGTGTAATAGTAGTATTCTAAGCATAATAATAACATAAAATGAACAATACTATAGTTAGCTCATGGCCCTTTATAAAGGTTTAGCGGCCTAGAATTCATAAGAAACACTACTATAGTTAGCTCATGGCCCTTTATAAAGGTTTGGCGGCCTAGTATTCAAAAGTTCTATCACGTTAGCTCATGTGTTTCGTTCTTCACTTGTGGTGTAAAGTATATCTCAACATCAAGATATTATATGTTTTGTGTCCTATATATTTTGCTACGTCGACTTTATGTGTTTGTTCCACACTTGTCGCATAAAGCATATCTCAACAACGTGTGAAAAGATTATAATTGCATCACCTATATTTGAAGATATACATGTATTAGCTCTTCAATTGAGCCTGCTTACGATTACTAGCTTTTTAATTGAGTTTACCCAGAGATAGTAGGTCCTCCATTAAAGATTCTTCTCTAGGTTATGAATAAGCTTTCAATACCAATATATTGGACTTGTTATATTGGTACTTGTGGAGTGAACAGTTCACAGTAATGAAGATAATAAACTCATCAACTTCTGAGAGTTCGGAAGAGGATACAATATCTGGTTCTCCACACTCAGATTCCAAAACCAATCACATACTCGAAGATGGCCAGAGTGGTCCTTTACGTGCACCTCAATGTCTTCCAGACGATTTCCCCCTTCCAACAGTTGAAGCAAAAGAGTCAGGATATGGGTGGCCGTATGCACCCATGCCTTGGCCGGGTCCAAACGACATGTGGATGTGGAAAAGTTTAAGTAAGCCTCAAAACGTGATCCATATTAGGAGTAGATCTTTGCTCCACTAGCGTTTTGCAAGAATAGCGAAAAGAGCAAGACCTTTAAGAGCAAGGAAGCATTGCGAGATATGAAAGAAAATTATCCGTAATTAGATGTGGATGATTTTTCTTATCTTTTCAATGGAAAAGTGCCTATCAAAATTGAAGTTGACGACTCTATTGATAATGGAGAGAAGACAAAGATAAAGTCGACATCGAATACAAAGCATCATCAAGACTTACTTTGTGTGGACTCACTTCTTAATGAATCGACATCCGACTTTGGAAAAGTCATATGTAAGAAGGAAGAGGAAGACTCGATGACGCAGATGATTTTGAAGCGTTGTGCAAAGTTCATGTCAACATCCTCATCTTTGAAGAGGTCCATGAGTCCAACCACGGTAATGATTTTGAGAGCAAGAAAACCGCGAAAAACCTAGACAATTTGCAAAGAAACCTCTTGTAGAGCCATCGCCTTCCCAAGAAGGTAGCTTGCCTCAAGCAAGTCTTGCGGGTGGATACGGTGGTGAAGCCGCCATCTTACCTTCTCGCCTATTTCAAGGAGGCTCATGGCGAGCCTGTGACCGTGGTCTCTGGAGCCGATGAAAGAAATGTTTTGGGCTTGGTATGGTCAGGGAGAGAATATGTTTGAAGATATGCATGGAAATAACAGAGGATGCCTACATCAAAAACATTTGGACTGCCAGAGAGACTATGAAGTGGTGTGCAAACAATGGATACGAGGAACCAAAGGCGCCTAGCTTGGAGGAAGCATCTAGATGCGTGA
This sequence comes from Anthoceros angustus, assembly GCA_010909165.1. NCBI lineage: Eukaryota > Viridiplantae > Streptophyta > Anthocerotopsida > Anthocerotales > Anthocerotaceae > Anthoceros > Anthoceros angustus. The sequence continues at coordinate 25,634 of VJWM01000019.1, forward strand.
AGATGTTGGTGAGAAAATCTTCAATCAATGACATAGATTATAATAGGTGGAAGTAGATGAGGACGCATCAAGACGTGGATGATGATGTACATGAAGAACACGAACAATCGGATAAAGACTTTAGTAATGGAGAAAATGTAGGTATTAAGTGATGAGCAATTGGAGGAAGACTTAAATATCAAGAGGGTTTTCATTCATGGAAGACTTAAATTATGAAGTACACCGGACCAAGACTTAAGTAATGAAGAAGATATTGATGAAGAATTAAATGATGGAGAAGATTGTGACAAAGACTTTAAGTAATGAAGAAGATTTTGAGGAAGACTTTAGTGATTGAAAGAGATTCGGATGAAGACTCAAGTAATTAAGGAGACACTCACGAATTCATGATGAAGTCAAGGTCAGTATGAAGCATTGTACAATGAATGATAAAATATTGATCTAAGGAATATGTACGAGGTATGCATAAGGACAAGAACAAAAGTTTGACCGTTTATAGCTTTTATGCGATGGAGTTGGCCACGCTACATGTATGGCTCTTTGTCCTTACTTACTTGGCCTGAGTTCGGTGAACCCTAAGCCCAAGGGGTAGGAGCTACAAACAAGAATTGCAAGGGCTCTCATGAGCGGATGGAAGAAATTATTCATGAGCATGGATGGCATGCTCAAGATGGAGGCTAGGGTGGCAAGCTTGTGAGTTCAACCTATCCCACTTGCGTTGTGTATGGACACCGCCTACTTACATTCCCTTCATCTGCCTTTTTTGCTTCCTCACAAGCAGTCACGATCTCCGGATAAATTGTCGCCACGCTTTAGAATTTGCAACCGAGCCCATGGGGTGTGTTCGACGATCCTCTTGTACCTCACTTGCTTTCCCTCTTTCATTACGCGCTTCCAAAACCTAACACCTTGATTGTCCTTGGCAGTGCTCAAAGAAAGAAAAGGAGGAGGAATAGCCTAGCCGCTAGAAAGGTCTTCTCGATGACCCCATCTCACCTCCTCCATGCCTGTATGCTCAATCGATGTAGGAATTCAAAATATAGGAACCGGACGACGATCCGGGTGATGTCACCGAGTTACTTTGTGATAGCTAGATTGATGATGGTAGACATAGTTACTATTTGGAACCTCACTTGGAGGCTACAATAGAGGGATGGTGGATTGCTCCATATGCGACAATCGAAATGATGTGTTGAGACATGTGTAAGAGCATGGTTAATTAGTTTTAATTGTACGACAAATGACATGATAGGTTGAGACATGTACAAGAGCATGCACAATTTGGATAAATGACATGATATGTTGAGACATGTATAAGAGCATGCCTAATTTGTTTTAATTATACGATAAATGTATATTTTTCCCCAAGAGGGAATGGAAAACCTATAACAACGATACAATACAAAGAATCAAGAGTGTTCTACAAAGAATCAAGAGTGTTTTCCGCTGGTACGGTCTAGGTGTCACTTTCTCCCCAAGAGGGAATGGAAAACCTATAACAACGATACAATACAAAGAATCAAGAGTGTTCTTGTTGGTACGGTCTAGGTGTCACGTTAAGATAAAGATCACAAGATCGAGGCCACCGAGCTGAAAATTGCATGCTACTTGGTTCTTGCGAGTTGCAGGCACCGACTTCAAGCAATACCATGCCATAGTGAGGAAGATGATAAAAGACCACAAAGATCGATTTAAATGATGATGATGTCGTGTCCGCTGCGGCGATATGACCTCGAAAGACCACGCCTCTGAGGGTTAGAGCCTCACCATGCTTGTAAGATGTCTTGGAGCAAAACGTGTTGAAGTAGGACACCGGAGAGAAGACGAAGATGAAGTCATTGTCGGATAATGAATGACAAAGAACATACACGCATTAGTCGTATGAAAATATTAGGATTACATTGCATATACTTAAAGAGAGAGCTTAATATAAGCGTCTTAATTGAGCCTACTTGGAGATCATAGCTCTTTAATTGAGCTTGGTATGTAGCTTACTAGATAGATTAGGAAGGATGTCATTCCAAGTGAGGGTCATTATGTTGTAAGATTAAGAAAAATTGGACCCAAGTGAAGATTATTGCATTAGAAAGTTAAATTGTTGTAAGTAGCTACTATTCTAAATTTGGAGCATAGTGTAATAGTAGTATTCTAAGCATAATAATAACATAAAATGAACAATACTATAGTTAGCTCATGGCCCTTTATAAAGGTTTAGCGGCCTAGAATTCATAAGAAACACACTATAGTTAGCTCATGGCCCTTTATAAAGGTTTGGCCTAGTATTCAAAAGTTCTATGCGTTAGCTCATGTGTTTCGTTCTTCACTTGTGGTGTAAAGTATATCTCAACATCAAGATATTATATGTTTTGTGTCCTATATATTTTGCGTGTCGCCTTTTATGTGTTTGCTCCACACTTGTCGATAAAGCATATCTCAACAACGATGAAAAGATTATAATTGCATCACCTATATTTGAAGATATATGTATTAGCTCTTCAATTGAGCCTACGATTACTAGCTTTTAATTGAGTTTACCTGCAGATAGTAGGTCCTCCATTAAAGATTCTTCTCTAGCTTATTAATAAGCTTTCAATACCAATATATTGGACTTGTTATATTGGTACTTGTGGAGGAACAATTCCATGAATGAAGATAACAAACTCATCAACTTCGAGAGTAAGAGGATACAATATCCAGTTCTCCACACTGATTCCAAAACCAATCACATACTCAAGATGGCGAGTGGTCCTTTACGCACCTCAATGTCTTCAGATTTCCTTCCAACAGCTTGAAGCAAAAGAGTCGGGATATGGGTGGTCAGATGCACCCATGCCTTGGGTCCAAACGACATGTGGATGTGGAAAGTTTCGTAAGCCTCAAAACGTGATCCATATTGGGTAGTAGATCTTTGACCCGCCCACTTTAGCTTTGCAAGAATAGCGAAAGGAGCAAGACCTTTAAGAGCAAGGAAAGCATTCGCAGATATATGAAAAGAAAATTATCCGAATTAGATGTGGATGATTTTTCTTATCTTTTCAATGGAAAGTGCCTATCAAAATTGAAGTTGACGACTCTATTGATAATCGAGAGAAGACAAAGATAAAGTCGACATCAATCATCATCAAGACTTACTTTGTGTGGACTCACTTCTTAATGAATCGACATCGCGACTTTGGAAAAGTCATATGTACAAAGAAGGAAGAGGAAGACTCGGCGACGCAGATGATTTTGAAGCGTTTTGTGTGCAAAGTTCATGTCAACATCCTCATCTTTGAAGAGGTCGCCACAGAGTCCAACCACGTGAATGATTTTGAGAGCAAGAAAACCGCGAAAAACCTAGACAATTTGCAAAGAAACCTCTTGTAGAGCCATCGCCTTCCCAAGAAGGTAGCTTGCCTCAAGCAAGTCTTGTGCGGTGGATAGGTGGTGAAGCCATCTACCTTCTCTCGCCCTATTTCAAGGAGGCTCATGGCGAGCTGTGACCGTGGTCTCTGGAGCCGCCGCGAAAAGAAATGTTTTGGGCTTGGTATGGGGAGAGAATATGTTTGAAGACAGCATGGAAATAACAGAGGATGCCTACATCAAAACATTTGGACTGCCAGAGACTATGAAGTGGTGTGCAAACAATGGATACGAGGAACCAAAGGCGCCTAGCTTGGAGGAAGCATCTAGATGCGTGAAGATGTTGGTGAGAAAATCTTCAATCAATGACATAGATTATAATCCCGAGGTGGAAGTAGATGAGGACGCATCAAGACGTGGATGATGATGTACATGAAGAACACGAACAATCGGATAAAAGACTTTAGTAATGGAGAAAATGTAGGTATTAAGACCGATGAGCAATTGGAGGAAGACTTAAATATCAAAGAGGGTTTTCACATTCATGGAAGACTTAAATTATGAAGTACACCGGACCAAGACTTAAGTAATGAAGAAGATATTGATGAAGAATTAAATGATGGAGAAGATTGTGACAAAGACTTAAGTAATGAAGAAGATTTTGAGGAAGACTTTAGTGATTGAAAGAGATTCGGATGAAGACTCAAGTAATTAAGGAGACACTCACGAATTCATGATGAAGTCAAGGTCGAGTATGAAGCATTGTACAATGAATGATAAAATATTGATCTAAGGAATATGTACGAGGTATGCATAAGGACAAGAACAAAAGTTTGACCGTTTATAGCTTTTAATTGTACGACAAATGACATGATAGGTTGAGACATGTATGGCTCTTTGTCCTTACTTACTTGGCCTGCGGAGTTCGGTGAACCCTAAGCCCACGAAGGGGTAGGAGCTACAAACAAGAATTGCAAGGGCTCCTCATGAGCGGATGGAAGAAAATTATTCATGAGCATGGATGGCATGCTCGATTATGGAGGCTAGGGTGGCAAGCTTGTGAGTTCAACCTATCCCACTTGCGTTGTGTATGGACACCGCCACGCCGACATTCTCTTCATCGTTTTTTCGCTTTCACGGTGAAAGCTTTGAAACAGTCACCGATCTCCGGATAAATTGTCGTCACGCTTTAGAATTGCAACCGAGCCCATGATGGGGTGTGTTCGACGATCCTCTTGTACCTCACTTGCTTTCCTCTTTCATTACCACGTTCCAAAACCTAACACCTTGATTGTCCTTGGCGGTGCTCCCCAAGAAAGAAAAGGAGGAGGGAATAGCGCTAGCTCGAGCTGCAAAGGTCTTCTCGACAGCCCATCTCACCTCCTCCATGCTGTCGATGCTCAATCGATGTAGGAATTCAAAATATAGGAATCCGGACGACGATCCGGGTGATGTCACCGCAAGTTACTTTGTGATAGCTAGATTGATGATGGTAGACATAGTTACTATTTGGAACCTCACTTGGAGGCTACAATAGAGGGATGGTGGATTGCTCCATATGCGACAATCGAAATGATGTGTTGAGACATGTGTAAGAGCATGGTTAATTAGTTTTAATTGTACGACAAATGACATGATAGGTTGAGACATGTACAAGAGCATGCACAATTTGGATAAATGACATGATATGTTGAGACATGTATAAGAGCATGCCTAATTTGTTTTAATTATATGATAAATGTATATTTTTCCCCAAGAGGGAATGGAAAACCTATAACAACGATACAATACAAAGAATCAAGAGTGTTCTACAAAGAATCAAGAGTGTTTTCCGTTGGTACGGTCTAGGTGTCACTTTCTCCCCAAGAGGGAATGGAAAACCTATAACAACGATACAATACAAAGAATCAAGAGTGTTCTTGTTGGTACGGTCTAGGTGTCACGTTAAGATAAAGATCACAAGACCGAGGCCACTGAGGAATTGCATGCTACTTGGTTCTTGCGAGTCACGGTGCGACCGACTTCAAGCAATACCATGCCATAGTGAGGAAGATGATAAAAGACCACAAAGATCGACGAAATGATGATGATGTCGTGTCACAAGGCGCATATGACCTCGATACGCCTCGGTGAGGGTTAGAGCCTCACCATGCTTGTAAGATGTCTTGGAGCAAAACGTGTTGAAGTAGGACACGGAGAGAAGACGAAGATGAAGTCATTGTCGGATAATGAATGACAAAGAACATACACGCATTTAGTCGTATGAAAATATTAGGATTACATTGCATATACTTAAAGAGAGCTTAATATAAGCGTCTTAATTGAGCCTACTTGGAGATCATAGCTCTTTAATTGAGCTTGGTCGATACGGTAGCTTACTCGAGATAGATTAGGAAGGATGTCATTCCAAGTGAGGGTCATTATGTTGTAAGATTAAGAAAAATTGGACCCAAGTGAAGATTATTGCATTAGAAAGTTAAATTGTTGTAAGTAGCTACTATTCTAAATTTGGAGCATAGTGTAATAGTAGTATTCTAAGCATAATAATAACATAAAATGAACAATACTATAGTTAGCTCATGCCCTTTATAAAGGTTTAGCGGCCTAGAATTCATAAGAAACACTGCATTATAGTTAGCTCATGGCCCTTTATAAAGGTTTGGCCTAGTATTCAAAAGTTCTATGCGTTAGCTCATGTGTTTCGTTCTTCACTTGTGGTGTAAAGTATATCTCAACATCAAGATATTATATGTTTTGTGTCCTATATATTTTGCTACGTGTCGACTTTATGTGTTTGCTCCACACTTGTCGACAAAGCATATCTCAACAACGTATGAAAAGATTATAATTGCATCACCTATATTTGAAGATATACATGTATTAGCTCTTCAATTGAGCCTACGATTACTAGCTTTTAATTGAGTTTACCCAGATAGTAGGTCCTCCATTAAAGATTCTTCTCTAGCTTATTAATAAGCTTTCAATACCAATATATTGGACTTGTTATATTGGTACTTGTGGAGTGAACAATTCACGAATGAAGATAATAAACTCATCAACTTCTGAGAGTTCGGAAGAGGATACAATATCCGGTTCTCCACACTCGATTCCAAAACCAATCACATACTCAAGATGGCCGAGTGGTCCTTTACGTGCACCTCAATGTCTTCCAGACGATTTCCCTTCCAACAGCTTGAAGCAAAAGAGTCGGGATATGGGTGGTCAGATGCACCCATGCCTTGGCCGGGTCCAAACGACATGTGGATGTGGAAAAGTTTCGTAAGCCTCAAAACGTGATCCATATTGGGCGAGTAGATCTTTGACCGCTCCACTAGCGTTTTGCAAGAATAGCGAAAGGAGCAAGACCTTTAAGAGCAAGGAAAGCATTCGCAGATATATGAAAAGAAAATTATCCGAATTAGATGTGGATGATTTTTCTTATCTTTCAATGGAAAGTGCCTATCAAAATTGAAGTTGACGACTCTATTGATAATCGGAGAGAAGACAAAGATAAAGTCGACATCGAATACAAAGCATCATCAAGACTTACTTTGTGTGGACTCACTTCTTAATGAATCGACATCGGCGACTTTGGAAAAGTCATATGTACAAAGAAGGAAGAGGAAGACTCGATGACGCAGATGCGGATTTGAAGCGTTTTGCAAAGTTCATGTCAACATCCTCATCTTTGAAGAGGTCGCTCACAGAGTCCAACCACGGTAATGATTTTGAGAGCAAGAAAACCGCGAAAAAACCTAGACAATTTGCAAAGAAACCTCTTGTAGAGCCATCACCTTCCCAAGAAGGTAGCTTGCCTCAAGCAAGTCTTGTGCGGGTGGATACGGTGGTGAAGCCGCCATCTTACCTTCTCTGCCCTATTTCAAGGAGGCTCATGGCAGAGCCTGTGACCGTGGTCTCTGGAGCCGTTTGCGAAAAGAAATGTTTTGGGCTTGGTATGGTCTTGGGAGAGAATATGTTTGAAGACATGGAAATAACAGAGGATGCCTACATCAAAAACATTTGACTGCCAGAGACTATGAAGTGGTGTGCAAACAATGGATACGAGGAACCAAAGGCGCCTAGCTTGGAGGAAGCATCTAGATGCGTGAAGATGTTGGTGAGAAAATCTTCAATCAATGACATAGATTATAATCCCGAGGTGGAAGTAGATGAGGACGCAATTCAAGACGTGGATGATGATGTACATGAAGAACACGAACAATCGGATAAAGACTTTAGTAATGGAGAAAATGTAGGTATTAAGACCGATGAGCAATTGGAGGAAGACTTAAATATCAAAGAGGGTTTTCACATTCATGGAAGACTTAAATTATGAAGTACACCGGACCAAGACTTAAGTAATGAAGAAGATATTGATGAAGAATTAAATGATGGAGAAGATTGTGACAAAGACTTAAGTAATGAAGAAGATTTTGAGGAAGACTTTAGTGATTGAAAGAGATTCGATGAAGACTCAAGTAATTAAGGAGACACTCACGAATTCATGATGAAGTCAAGGTCGAGTATGAAGCATTGTACAATGAATGATAAAATATTGATCTAAGGAATATGTACGAGGTATGCATAAGGACAAGAACAAAAGTTTGACCGCTTATAGCTTTTGCGATGGAGTTGGCCACGCACATGTATGGCTCTTTGTCCTTACTTACTTGGCCTGCGGAGTTCCGGTGAACCCTAAGCCCACGAAGGGGTAGGAGCTACAAACAAGAATTGCAAGGGCTCCTCATGAGCGGATGGAAGAAAATTATTCATGAGCATGGATGGCATGCTCAAGATGGAGGCTAGGGTGGCAAGCTTGTGAGTTCAACCTATCCCACTTGCGTTGTGTATGGACACCGCCTACTGTACATTCCCTTCATCGGCTGCCTTTTTGCTTCCTACAGAAAGCCCTTTGAAACAGTCACCGATCTCCGATAAATTGTCGTCACGCTTTAGAATTTGCAACCGAGCCCATGATGGGGTGTGTTCGACGATCCTCTTGTACCTCACTTGCTTTCCCTCTTTCATTACCACGCTTCCAAAACCTAACACCTTGATTGTCCTTGGCGGTGCTCCCCAGAAAGAAAAGGAGGAGGAATAGCGCTAGCCTGAGCAAAGGTCTTCTCGACAGCCCATCTCACCTCCTCCATGCTCGTATGCGATGCTCAATCGATGTAGGAATTCAAAATATAGGAATCCGGACGACGCATCCGGGTGATGTCACCGCAAGTTACTTTGTGATAGCTAGATTGATGATGGTAGACATAGTTACTATTTGGAACCTCACTTGGAGGCTACAATAGAGGGATGGTGGATTGCTCCATATGCGACAATCGAAATGATGTGTTGAGACATGTGTAAGAGCATGGTTAATTAGTTTTAATTGTACGACAAATGACATGATAGGTTGAGACATGTACAAGAGCATGCACAATTTGGATAAATGACATGATATGTTGAGACATGTATAAGAGCATGCCTAATTTGTTTTAATTATACGATAAATGTATATTTTTCCCCAAGAGGAATGGAAAACCTATAACAACGATACAATACAAAGAATCAAGAGTGTTCTACAAAGAATCAAGAGTGTTTTCCGTTGGTACGGTCTAGGTGTCACTTTCTCCCCAAGAGGAATGGAAAACCTATAACAACGATACAATACAAAGAATCAAGAGTGTTCTTGTTGGTACGGTCTAGGTGTCACGTTAAGATAAAGATCACAAGATCGAGGCCACGAGCTCGAAATTGCATGCTACTTGGTTCTTGCGAGTCACGGTGCGACTTCAAGCAATACCATGCCATAGTGAGGAAGATGATAAAAGACCACAAAGATCGACGAAATGATGATGATGTCGTGTCACAAGGCGAGGCCACTGAGCTCGAAATTGCATGCTACTTGGTTCTTGCGAGTCACGGTGTGCGCGACTTCAAGCAATACCATGCCATAGTGAGGAAGATGATAAAAGACCACAAAGATCGACGAAATGATGATGATGTCGTGTCACGCGCATATGACCTCGAGCGTACGCCTCGGTGAGGGTTAGAGCCTCACCATGCTTGTAAGATGTCTTGGAGCAAAACGTGTTGAAGTAGGACACGGAGAGAAGACGAAGATGAAGTCATTGTCGGATAATGAATGACAAGAACATACACGTACTAGTCGTATGAAAATATTAGGATTACATTGCATATACTTAAAGAGAGAGCTTAATATAAGCGTCTTAATTGAGCCTACTTGGAGATCATAGCTCTTTAATTGAGCTTGGTCGATACGGTAGCTTACTCGAGATAGATTAGGAAGGATGTCATTCCAAGTGAGGGTCATTATGTTGTAAGATTAAGAAAAATTGGACCCAAGTGAAGATTATTGCATTAGAAAGTTAAATTGTTGTAAGTAGCTACTATTCTAAATTTGGAGCATAGTGTAATAGTAGTATTCTAAGCATAATAATAACATAAAATGAACAATACTATAGTTAGCTCATGGCCCTTTATAAAGGTTTAGCGGCCTAGAATTCATAAGAAACACATATAGTTAGCTCATGGCCCTTTATAAAGGTTTGGCCTAGTATTCAAAAGTTCTATCGTTAGCTCATGTGTTTCGTTCTTCACTTGTGGTGTAAAGTATATCTCAACATCAAGATATTATATGTTTTGTGTCCTATATATTTTTCCCCAAGAGGGAATGGAAAACCTATAACAACGATACAATACAAAGAATCAAGAGTGTTCTACAAAGAATCAAGAGTGTTCTTGTTGGTACGGTCTAGGTGTCACTTTCTCCCCAAGAGGGAATGGAAAACCTATAACAACGATACAATACAAAGAATCAAGAGTGTTCTTGTTGGTACGGTCTAGGTGTCACGTTAAGATAAAGATCACAAGATCGAGGCCACTGAGCTCGAAATTGCATGCTACTTGGTTCTTGCGAGTCACGGTGCGACCGACTTCAAGCAATACCATGCCATAGTGAGGAAGATGATAAAAGACCACAAAGATCGACGAAATGATGATGATGTCGTGTCACGCGCATATGACCTCGAGCAAGATTACGCCTCGGTGAGGGTTAGAGCCTCACCATGCTTGTAAGATGTCTTGGAGCAAAACGTGTTGAAGTAGGACACGGAGAGAAGACGAAGATGAAGTCATTGTCGGATAATGAATGACAAGAACATACACGTACTAGTCGTATGAAAATATTAGGATTACATTGCATATACTTAAAGAGAGCTTAATATAAGCGTCTTAATTGAGCCTACTTGGAGATCATAGCTCTTTAATTGAGCTTGGTCGATACGGTAGCTTACTCGGAGATAGATTAGGAAGGATGTCATTCCAAGTGAGGGTCATTATGTTGTAAGATTAAGAAAAATTGGACCCAAGTGAAGATTATTGCATTAGAAAGTTAAATTGTTGTAAGTAGCTACTATTCTAAATTTGGAGCATAGTGTAATAGTAGTATTCTAAGCATAATAATAACATAAAATGAACAATACTATAGTTAGCTCATGGCCCTTTATAAAGGTTTAGCGGCCTAGAATTCATAAGAAACACTGTACTATAGTTAGCTCATGGCCCTTTATAAAGGTTTGGCCTAGTATTCAAAAGTTCTATGCGTTAGCTCATGTGTTTCGTTCTTCACTTGTGGTGTAAAGTATATCTCAACATCAAGATATTATATGTTTTGTGTCCTATATATTTTGCTACGTGTCGACTTTATGTGTTTGCTCCACACTTGTCGCATAAAGCATATCTCAACAACGTATGAAAAGATTATAATTGCATCACCTATATTTGAAGATATACATGTATTAGCTCTTCAATTGAGCCTACTTGGAGATCATAGCTCTTTAATTGAGCCTACTTGGAGATCATAGCTCTTTAATTGAGTTTACCCGGAGATAGATTAGGAAGGATGTCATTCCAAGTGAGGGTCATTATGTTGTAAGATTAAGAAAAATTGGACCCAAGTGAAGATTATTGCATTAGAAAGTTAAATTGTTGTAAGTAGCTACTATTCTAAATTTGGAGCATAGTGTAATAGTAGTATTCTAAGCATAATAATAACATAAAATGAACAATACTATAGTTAGCTCATGGCCCTTTATAAAGGTTTAGCGGCCTAGAATTCATAAGAAACACATACTATAGTTAGCTCATGGCCCTTTATAAAGGTTTGGCCTAGTATTCAAAAGTTCTATCGTTAGCTCATGTGTTTCGTTCTTCACTTGTGGTGTAAAGTATATCTCAACATCAAGATATTATATGTTTTGTGTCCTATATATTTTGCTACGTGTCGACTTTATGTGTTTCGTTCCACACTTGTCGCATAAAGCATATCTCAACAACGTATGAAAAGATTATAATTGCATCACCTATATTTGAAGATATACATGTATTAGCTCTTCAATTGAGCCGCCACGATTACTAGCTTTTAATTGAGTTTACCCGGAGATAGTAGGTCCTCCATTAAAGATTCTTCTCTAGCTTATTAATAAGCTTTCAATACCAATATATTGGACTTGTTATATTGGTACTTGTGGAGTGAACAATTCACGAATGAAGATAACAAACTCATCAACTCGAGAGTTCTAAGAGGATACAATATCCGTTCTCCACACTCGATTCCAAAACCAATCACATACTCGAAGATGGCGAGTGGTCCTTTACGCACCTCAATGTCTTCCAGACGATTTCCCCTTCCAACAGCTTGAAGCAAAAGAGTCGGGATATGGGTGGTCAGATGCACCCATGCCTTGGCCGGGTCCAAACGACATGTGGATGTGGAAAAGTTTCGTAAGCCTCAAAACGTGATCCATATTGGGCGAGTAGATCTTTGACCGCTCCACTAGCGTTTTGCAAGAATAGCGAAAGGAGCAAGACCTTTAAGAGCAAGGAAAGCATTCGCAGATATATGAAAGAAAATTATCCAATTAGATGTGGATGATTTTTCTTATCTTTCAATGGAAAAGTGCCTATCAAAATTGAAGTTGACGACTCTATTGATCGAGAGAAGACAAAGATAAAGTCGACATCGAATACAAAGCATCATCAAGACTTACTTTGTGTGGACTCACTTCTTAATGAATCGACATCGACTTTGGAAAAGTCATATGTACAAAGAAGGAAGAGGAAGACTCGATGACGCAGATGCGGATTTGAAGCGTTTTGTGCAAAGTTCATGTCAACATCCTCATCTTTGAAGAGGTCGCTCACGAGTCCAACCACGGTAATGATTTTGAGAGCAAGAAAACCGCGAAAAACCTAGACAATTTGCAAAGAAACCTCTTGTAGAGCCATCGCCTTCCCAAGAAGGTAGCTTGCCTCAAGCAAGTCTTGTGCGGGTGGATACGGTGGTGAAGCCGCCATCTTACCTTCTCTCGCCTATTTCAAGGAGGCTCATGGCGAGCCTGTGACCGTGGTCTCGGAGCCGTTTGCGAAAAGAAATGTTTTGGGCTTGGTATGGTCGGGAGAGAATATGTTTGAAGACAGGCATGGAAATAAGAGGATACAATATCCAGTTCTCCACACTCGATTCCAAAACCAATCACATACTCAAGATGGCGAGTGGTCCTTTACGTGCACCTCAATGTCTTCAGACGATTTCCCCTTCCAACAGCTTGAAGCAAAAGAGTCGGGATATGGGTGGTCAGATGCACCCATGCCTTGGCCGGGTCCAAACGACATGTGGATGTGGAAAAGTTTCGTAAGCCTCAAAACGTGATCCATATTGGGCGAGTAGATCTTTGACCGCTCCACTAGCGTTTTGCAAGAATAGCGAAAGGAGCAAGACCTTTAAGAGCAAGGAAGCATTCGCAGATATATGAAAGAAAATTATCCAGAATTAGATGTGGATGATTTTTTCTTATCTTTTCAATGGAAAGTGCCTATCAAAATTGAAGTTGACGACTCTATTGATAATGGAGAGAAGACAAAGATAAAGTCGACATCGAATACAAAGCATCATCAAGACTTACTTTGTGTGGACTCACTTCTTAATGAATTGACATCGGCGACTTTGGAAAAGTCATATGTGCAGCAAGGAAGAGGAAGACTCGATGACGCAGATGCGGATTTGAAGCGTTTTGTGCAAAGTTCATGTCAACATCCTCATCTTTGAAGAGGTCGCTCACGAGTCCAACCACGGTAATGATTTTGAGAGCAAGAAAACCGAAAAACCTAGACAATTTGCAAAGAAACCTCTTGTAGAGCCATCGCCTTCCCAAGAAGGTAGCTTGCCTCAAGCAAGTCTTGTGCGGGTGGATACGGTGGTGAAGCCGCCATCTTACCTTCTCGCCTATTTCAAGGAGGCTCATGGCGAGCCTGTGACCGTGGTCTCTGGAGCCGTTTGCGAAAAGAAATGTTTTGGGCTTGGTATGGTCGGGAGAGAATATGTTTGAAGACAGCATGGAAATAACAGAGGATGCCTACATCAAAAACATTTGACTGCCAGAGAGACTATGAAGTGGTGTGCAAACAATGGATACGAGGAACCAAAGGCGCCTAGCTTGGAGGAAGCATCTAGATGCGTGAAGATGTTGGTGAGAAAATCTTCAATCAATGACATAGATTATAATCGAGGTGGAAGTAGATGAGGACGCAATTCAAGACGTGGATGATGATGTACATGAAGAACACGAACAATCGGATAAAGACTTTAGTAATGGAGAAAATGTAGGTATTAAGACCGATGAGCAATTGGAGGAAGACTTAAATATCAAAGAGGGTTTTCACATTCATGGAAGACTTAAATTATGAAGTACACCGGACCAAGACTTAAGTAATGAAGAAGATATTGATGAAGAATTAAATGATGGAGAAGATTGTGACAAAGACTTTAAGTAATGAAGAAGATTTTGAGGAAGACTTTAGTGATTGAAAGAGATTCGATGAAGACTCAAGTAATTAAGGAGACACTCACGAATTCATGATGAAGTCAAGGTCGAGTATGAAGCATTGTACAATGAATGATAAAATATTGATCTAAGGAATATGTACGAGGTATGCATAAGGACAAGAACAAAAGTTTGACCGCTTATAGCTTTTGCGATGGAGTTGGCCACGCGCATGTATGGCTCTTTGTCCTTACTTACTTGGCCTCGGAGTTCGGTGAACCCTAAGCCCACGAAGGGGTAGGAGCTACAAACAAGAATTGCAAGGGCTCCTCATGAGCGGATGGAAGAAATTATTCATGAGCATGGATGGCATGCTCAAGATGGAGGCTAGGGTGGCAAGCTTGTGAGTTCAACCTATCCCACTTGCGTTGTGTATGGACACCGCCTACTGTACATTCCCTTCATGGCTGCCTTTTTGCTTCCTACAGAAAGCCCTTTGAAACAGTCACGATCTCCGGATAAATTGTCGTCACGCTTTAGAATTTGCAACCGAGCCCATGATGGGGTGTGTTCGACGATCCTCTTGTACCTCACTTGCTTTCCCTCTTTCATTACCACGCTTCCAAAACCTAACACCTTGATTGTCCTTGGCGGTGCTCCCCAGAAAGAAAAGGAGGAGGGAATAGCGCTAGCAGCTGCAAAGGTCTTCTCGACAGCCCATCTCACCTCCTCCATGCTCGTATGCGATGCTCAATCGATGTAGGAATTCAAAATATAGGAATCGGACGACGATCCGGGTGATGTCACCGCAAGTTACTTTGTGATAGCTAGATTGATGATGGTAGACATAGTTACTATTTGGAACCTCACTTGGAGGCTACAATAGAGGGATGGTGGATTGCTCCATATGCGACAATCGAAATGATGTGTTGAGACATGTGTAAGAGCATGGTTAATTAGTTTTAATTGTACGACAAATGACATGATAGGTTGAGACATGTACAAGAGCATGCACAATTTGGATAAATGACATGATATGTTGAGACATGTATAAGAGCATGCCTAATTTGTTTTAATTATACGATAAATGTATATTTTTCCCCAAGAGGGAATGGAAAACCTATAACAACGATACAATACAAAGAATCAAGAGTGTTCTACAAAGAATCAAGAGTGTTTTCCGTTGGTACGGTCTAGGTGTCACTTTCTCCCCAAGAGGGAATGGAAAACCTATAACAACGATACAATACAAAGAATCAAGAGTGTTCTTGTTGGTACGGTCTAGGTGTCACGTTAAGATAAAGATCACAAGACGAGGCCACGCGAGCTCGAAATTGCATGCTACTTGGTTCTTGCGAGTCACGGTGTGCGCGACTTCAAGCAATACCATGCCATAGTGAGGAAGATGATAAAAGACCACAAAGATCGACGAAATGATGATGATGTCGTGTCACCGCGGCGCATATGACCTCGAGCAAGACCACGCCTCGGTGAGGGTTAGAGCCTCACCATGCTTGTAAGATGTCTTGGAGCAAAACGTGTTGAAGTAGGACCGGAGAGAAGACAAAGATGAAGTCATTGTCGGATAATGAATGACAACATACACGTACTAGTCGTATGAAAATATTAGGATTACATTGCATATACTTAAAGAGAGAGCTTAATATAAGCGTCTTAATTGAGCCTACTTGGAGATCATAGCTCTTTAATTGAGCTTGGTCGATACGGTAGCTTACTCGAGATAGATTAGGAAGGATGTCATTCCAAGTGAGGGTCATTATGTTGTAAGATTAAGAAAAATTGGACCCAAGTGAAGATTATTGCATTAGAAAGTTAAATTGTTGTAAGTAGCTACTATTCTAAATTTGGAGCATAGTGTAATAGTAGTATTCTAAGCATAATAATAACATAAAATGAACAATACTATAGTTAGCTCATGCCCTTTATAAAGGTTTAGCGGCCTAGAATTCATAAGAAACACTGTACTATAGTTAGCTCATGGCCCTTTATAAAGGTTTGGCGGCCTAGTATTCAAAAGTTCTATGCGTTAGCTCATGTGTTTCGCTCTTCACTTGTGGTGTAAAGTATATCTCAACATCAAGATATTATATGTTTTGTGTCCTATATATTTTGCTACGTGTCGACTTTATGTGTTTCGTTCCACACTTGTCGCATAAAGCATATCTCAACAACGTATGAAAAGATTATAATTGCATCACCTATATTTGAAGATATACATGTATTAGCTCTTCAATTGAGCCTACTTGGAGATCATAGCTCTTTAATTGAGTTTACCCGAGATAGTAGGTCCTCCATTAAAGATTCTTCTCTAGCTTATTAATAAGCTTTCAATACCAATATATTGGACTTGTTATATTGGTACTTGTGGAGTGAACAATTCACGAATGAAGATAACAAACTCATCAACTTCGAGAGTTCGGAAGAGGATACAATATCCGGTTCTCCACACTCGATTCCAAAACCAATCACATACTCAAGATGGCCGAGTGGTCCTTTACGTGCACCTCAATGTCTTCCGACGATTTCCCCTTCCAACAGCTTGAAGCAAAAGAGTCGGGATATGGGTGGTCAGATGCACCCATGCCTTGGCCGGGTCCAAACGACATGTGGATGTGGAAAAGTTTCGTAAGCCTCAAAACGTGATCCATATTGGGCGAGTAGATCTTTGACCGCTCCACTAGCGTTTTGCAAGAATAGCGAAAGGAGCAAGACCTTTAAGAGCAAGGAAGCATTCGCAGATATATGAAAAGAAAATTATCCGAATTAGATGTGGATGATTTTTCTTATCTTTCAATGGAAAAGTGCCTATCAAAATTGAAGTTGACGACTCTATTGATAATCGGAGAGAAGACAAAGATAAAGTCGACATCGAATACAAAGCATCATCAAGACTTACTTTGTGTGGACTCACTTCTTAATGAATCGACATCGGCGACTTTGGAAAAGTCATATGTACAAGAAGGAAGAGGAAGACTCGATGACGCAGATGCGGATTTGAAGCGTTTTCAGTGCAAAGTTCATGTCAACATCCTCATCTTTGAAGAGGTCGCTCACGAGTCCAACCACTAATGATTTTGAGAGCAAGAAAACCGCGAAAAACCTAGACAATTTGCAAAGAAACCTCTTGTAGAGCCATCGCCTTCCCAAGAAGGTAGCTTGCCTCAAGCAAGTCTTGTGCGGTGGATACGGTGGTGAAGCCGCCATCTTACCTTCTCGCCTATTTCAAGGAGGCTCATGGCGAGCCTGTGACCGTGGTCTCGGAGCCGCTTATGAAAGAAATGTTTTGGGCTTGGTATGGTCGGGAGAGAATATGTTTGAAGACAGCATGGAAATAACAGAGGATGCCTACATCAAAAACATTTGGACTGCCAGAGACTATGAAGTGGTGTGCAAACAATGGATACGAGGAACCAAAGGCGCCTAGCTTGGAGGAAGCATCTAGATGCGTGAAGATGTTGGTGAGAAAATCTTCAATCAATGACATAGATTATAATCCCGAGGTGGAAGTAGATGAGGACGCAATCAAGACGTGGATGATGATGTACATGAAGAACACGAACAATCGGATAAAGACTTTAGTAATGGAGAAAATGTAGGTATTAAGACCGATGAGCAATTGGAGGAAGACTTAAATATCAAAGAGGGTTTTCACATTCATGGAAGACTTAAATTATGAAGTACACCGACCAAGACTTAAGTAATGAAGAAGATATTGATGAAGAATTAAATGATGGAGAAGATTGTGACAAAGACTTTAAGTAATGAAGAAGATTTTGAGGAAGACTTTAGTGATTGAAAGAGATTCGATGAAGACTCAAGTAATTAAGGAGACACTCACGAATTCATGATGAAGTCAAGGTCGAGTATGAAGCATTGTACAATGAATGATAAAATATTGATCTAAGGAATATGTACGAGGTATGCATAAGGACAAGAACAAAAGTTTGACCGTTTATAGCTTTTGCGATGGAGTTGGCCACGCGCACATGTATGGCTCTTTGTCCTTACTTACTTGGCCTGGAGTTCCGGTGAACCCTAAGCCCACGAAGGGGTAGGAGCTACAAACAAGAATTGCAAGGGCTCCTCATGAGCGGATGGAAGAAATTATTCATGAGCATGGATGGCATGCTCGATGGAGGCTAGGTGGCAAGCTTGTGAGTTCAACCTATCCCACTTGCGTTGTGTATGGACACCGCCTACTTACATTCCCTTCATTGGCTGCCTTTTTGCTTCCTACAGAAAGCCCTTTGAAACAGTCCGATCTCCGATAAATTGTCGCCACGCTTTAGAATTGCAACCGAGCCCATGATGGGGTGTGTTCGACGATCCTCTTGTACCTCACTTGCTTTCCTCTTTCATTACCACGTTTCCAAAACCTAACACCTTGATTGTCCTTGGCGTGTGCTCCCCAAAGAAAGAAAAGGAGGAGGGAATAGCGCTAGCTT
Organism: Anthoceros angustus; assembly: GCA_010909165.1. Taxonomy (NCBI): domain Eukaryota; kingdom Viridiplantae; phylum Streptophyta; class Anthocerotopsida; order Anthocerotales; family Anthocerotaceae; genus Anthoceros; species Anthoceros angustus. The sequence continues at coordinate 44,280 of VJWM01000019.1, forward strand.
GGAGGCTACAAAGGTCTTCTCGACAGCCCATCTCACCTCCTCCATGCTCGTATGCGATGCTCAATCGATGTAGGAATTCAAAATATAGGAATCCGGACGACGCATCCGGGTGATGTCACCGCAAGTTACTTTGTGATAGCTAGATTGATGATGGTAGACATAGTTACTATTTGGAACCTCACTTGGAGGCTACAATAGAGGGATGGTGGATTGCTCCATATGCGACAATCGAAATGATGTGTTGAGACATGTGTAAGAGCATGGTTAATTAGTTTTAATTGTACGACAAATGACATGATAGGTTGAGACATGTACAAGAGCATGCACAATTTGGATAAATGACATGATATGTTGAGACATGTATAAGAGCATGCCTAATTTGTTTTAATTATATGATAAATGTATATTTTTCCCCAAGAGGAATGGAAAACCTATAACAACGATACAATACAAAGAATCAAGAGTGTTCTACAAAGAATCAAGAGTGTTTTCCGTTGGTACGGTCTAGGTGTCACTTTCTCCCCAAGAGGGAATGGAAAACCTATAACAACGATACAATACAAAGAATCAAGAGTGTTCTTGTTGGTACGGTCTAGGTGTCACGTTAAGATAAAGATCACAAGACCGAGGCCACGCGCACATGTATGGCTCTTTGTCCTTACTTACTTGGCCTGGAGTTCCGGTGAACCCTAAGCCCACGAAGGGGTAGGAGCTACAAACAAGAATTGCAAGGGCTCCTCATGAGCGGATGGAAGAAATTATTCATGAGCATGGATGGCATGCTCAAGATGGAGGCTAGGTGGCAAGCTTGTGAGTTCAACCTATCCCACTTGCGTTGTGTATGGACACCGCCTACTTACATTCCCTTCATTGGCTGCCTTTTTGCTTCCTACAGAAAGCCCTTTGAAACAGTCCGATCTCCGATAAATTGTCGCCACGCTTTAGAATTGCAACCGAGCCCATGATGGGGTGTGTTCGACGATCCTCTTGTACCTCACTTGCTTTCCCTCTTTCATTACCACGCTTCCAAAACCTAACACCTTGATTGTCCTTGGCGTGTGCTCCCCAAAGAAAGAAAAGGAGGAGGGAATAGCGCTAGCTTGGAGGCTACAAAGGTCTTCTCGACAGCCCATCTCACCTCCTCCATGCTCGTATGCGATGCTCAATCGATGTAGGAATTCAAAATATAGGAATCGGACGACGCATCCGGGTGATGTCACGCAAGTTACTTTGTGATAGCTAGATTGATGATGGTAGACATAGTTACTATTTGGAACCTCACTTGGAGGCTACAATAGAGGGATGGTGGATTGCTCCATATGCGACAATCGAAATGATGTGTTGAGACATGTGTAAGAGCATGGTTAATTAGTTTTAATTGTACGACAAATGACATGATAGGTTGAGACATGTACAAGAGCATGCACAATTTGGATAAATGACATGATATGTTGAGACATGTATAAGAGCATGCCTAATTTGTTTTAATTATATGATAAATGTATATTTTTCCCCAAGAGGGAATGGAAAACCTATAACAACGATACAATACAAAGAATCAAGAGTGTTCTACAAAGAATCAAGAGTGTTTTCCGTTGGTACGGTCTAGGTGTCACTTTCTCCCCAAGAGGGAATGGAAAACCTATAACAACGATACAATACAAAGAATCAAGAGTGTTCTTGTTGGTACGGTCTAGGTGTCACGTTAAGATAAAGATCACAAGACCGAGGCCACGAGCTCGAAATTGCATGCTACTTGGTTCTTGCGAGTCACGGTGTCGACTTCAAGCAATACCATGCCATAGTGAGGAAGATGATAAAAGACCACAAAGATCGACGAAATGATGATGATGTCGTGTCACGCGCATATGACCTCGGCGACCACGCCTCGGTGAGGGTTAGAGCCTCACCATGCTTGTAAGATGTCTTGGAGCAAAACGTGTTGAAGTAGGACCGGAGAGAAGACGAAGATGAAGTCATTGTCGGATAATGAATGACAACATACACGTACTAGTCGTATGAAAATATTAGGATTACATTGCATATACTTAAAGAGAGAGCTTAATATAAGCGTCTTAATTGAGCCTACTTGGAGATCATAGCTCTTTAATTGAGCTTGGTCGATACGGTAGCTTACTCGAGATAGATTAGGAAGGATGTCATTCCAAGTGAGGGTCATTATGTTGTAAGATTAAGAAAAATTGGACCCAAGTGAAGATTATTGCATTAGAAAGTTAAATTGTTGTAAGTAGCTACTATTCTAAATTTGGAGCATAGTGTAATAGTAGTATTCTAAGCATAATAATAACATAAAATGAACAATACTATAGTTAGCTCATGGCCCTTTATAAAGGTTTAGCGGCCTAGAATTCATAAGAAACACACTATAGTTAGCTCATGGCCCTTTATAAAGGTTTGGCGGCCTAGTATTCAAAAGTTCTATGCGTTAGCTCATGTGTTTCGTTCTTCACTTGTGGTGTAAAGTATATCTCAACATCAAGATATTATATGTTTTGTGTCCTATATATTTTGCTACGTGTCGACTTTATGTGTTTCGTTCCACACTTGTCGATAAAGCATATCTCAACAACGTATGAAAAGATTATAATTGCATCACCTATATTTGAAGATATACATGTATTAGCTCTTCAATTGAGCACCTTCGATTACTAGCTTTTAATTGAGTTTACCCAGAGATAGTAGGTCCTCCATTAAAGATTCTTCTCTAGCTTATTAATAAGCTTTCAATACCAATATATTGGACTTGTTATATTGGTACTTGTGGAGTGAACAATTCACGAATGAAGATAACAAACTCATCAACTTCGAGAGTTCTAAGAGGATACAATATCCGGTTCTCCACACTCGATTCCAAAACCAATCACATACTCAAGATGGCGAGTGGTCCTTTACGTGCACCTCAATGTCTTCCGACGATTTCCCTTCCAACAGTTGAAGCAAAAGAGTCGGGATATGGGTGGTCAGATGCACCCATGCCTTGGCCGGGTCCAAACGACATGTGGATGTGGAAAAGTTTCGTAAGCCTCAAAACGTGATCCATATTGGGCGAGTAGATCTTTGACCGCTCCACTAGCGTTTTGCAAGAATAGCGAAAGGAGCAAGACCTTTAAGAGCAAGGAAGCATTCGCAGATATATGAAAAGAAAATTATCCGTAATTAGATGTGGATGATTTTTCTTATCTTTTCAATGGAAAGTGCCTATCAAAATTGAAGTTGACGACTCTATTGATCGGAGAGAAGACAAAGATAAAGTCGACATCGAATACAAAGCATCATCAAGACTTACTTTGTGTGGACTCACTTCTTAATGAATCGACATCGGCGACTTTGGAAAAGTCATATGTACAAGAAGGAAGAGGAAGACTCGATGGCAGATGCGGATTTGAAGCGTTTTCGGTGCAAAGTTCATGTCAACATCCTCATCTTTGAAGAGGTCGCTCACGAGTCCAACCACGGTAATGATTTTGAGAGCAAGAAAACCGCGAAAAACCTAGACAATTTGCAAAGAAACCTCTTGTAGAGCCATCGCCTTCCCAAGAAGGTAGCTTGCCTCAAGCAAGTCTTGTGCGGGTGGATACGGTGGTGAAGCCGCCATCTTACCTTCTCGCCTATTTCAAGGAGGCTCATGGCGAGCCTGACCGTGGTCTCTGGAGCCGCTTATGAAAGAAATGTTTTGGGCTTGGTATGGTCGGGAGAGAATATGTTTGAAGACAGGCATGGAAATAACAGAGGATGCCTACATCAAAAACATTTGGACCGCCAGAGACTATGAAGTGGTGTGCAAACAATGGATACGAGGAACCAAAGGCGCCTAGCTTGGAGGAAGCATCTAGATGCGTGAAGATGTTGGTGAGAAAATCTTCAATCAATGACATAGATTATAATCCCGAGGTGGAAGTAGATGAGGACGCAATTCAAGACGTGGATGATGATGTACATGAAGAACACGAACAATCGGATAAAGACTTTAGTAATGGAGAAAATGTAGGTATTAAGATGATGAGCAATTGGAGGAAGACTTAAATATCAAAGAGGGTTTTCACATTCATGGAAGACTTAAATTATGAAGTACACCGACCAAGACTTAAGTAATGAAGAAGATATTGATGAAGAATTAAATGATGGAGAAGATTGTGACAAAGACTTAAGTAATGAAGAAGATTTTGAGGAAGACTTTAGTGATTGAAAGAGATTCGATGAAGACTCAAGTAATTAAGGAGACACTCACGAATTCATGATGAAGTCAAGGTCGAGTATGAAGCATTGTACAATGAATGATAAAATATTGATCTAAGGAATATGTACGAGGTATGCATAAGGACAAGAACAAAAGTTTGACCGTTTATAGCTTTTGCGATGGAGTTGGCCACGCACATGTATGGCTCTTTGTCCTTACTTACTTGGCCTGGAGTTCCGGTGAACCCTAAGCCCACGAAGGGGTAGGAGCTACAAACAAGAATTGCAAGGGCTCCTCATGAGCGGATGGAAGAAATTATTCATGAGCATGGATGGCATGCTCGATGGAGGCTAGGGTGGCAAGCTTGTGAGTTCAACCTATCCCACTTGCGTTGTGTATGGACACCGCCTACTGACATTCCCTTCATTGGCTGCCTTTTTGCTTCCTACAGAAAGCCCTTTGAAACAGTCACCGATCTCCGGATAAATTGTCGCCACGCTTTAGAATTGCAACCGAGCCCATGATGGGGTGTGTTCGACGATCCTCTTGTACCTCACTTGCTTTCCCTCTTTCATTACCACGCTTCCAAAACCTAACACCTTGATTGTCCTTGGCGTGTGCTCCCCAAAGAAAGAAAAGGAGGAGGGAATAGCGCTAGCCTCGAGCTGCAAAGGTCTTCTCGACAGCCCATCTCACCTCCTCCATGCTCTGTATGCGATGCTCAATCAGATGTAGGAATTCAAAATATAGGAATCTGGGACGTACGCATCTGGGTGATGTCACTGCAAGTTACTTTGTGATAGCTAGATTGATGATGGTAGACATAGTTACTATTTGGAACCTCACTTGGAGGCTATAAAAGAGGGATGGTGGATTGCTCCATATGCAGCACAATCGAAATGATGTGTTGAGACATGTGTAAGAGCATGGTTAATTAGTTTTAATTGTACGACAAATGACATGATAGGTTGAGACATGTACAAGAGCATGCACAATTTGGATAAATGACATGATATGTTGAGACATGTATAAGAGCATGCCTAATTTGTTTTAATTATATGATAAATGTATATTTTTCCCCAAGAGGGAATGGAAAACCTATAACAACGATACAATACAAAGAATCAAGAGTGTTCTACAAAGAATCAAGAGTGTTTTCCGTTGGTACGGTCTAGGTGTCACTTTCTCCCCAAGAGGGAATGGAAAACCTATAACAACGATACAATACAAAGAATCAAGAGTGTTCTTGTTGGTACGGTCTAGGTGTCACGTTAAGATAAAGATCACAAGACCGAGGCCACTGAGCTCGAAATTGCATGCTACTTGGTTCTTGCGAGTCACGGTGCGCACGACTTCAAGCAATACCATGCCATAGTGAGGAAGATGATAAAAGACCACAAAGATCGACGAAATGATGATGATGTCGTGTCACGCGCGCATATGACCTCGAGCAAGACCACGCCTCGGTGAGGGTTAGAGCCTCACCATGCTTGTAAGATGTCTTGGAGCAAAACGTGTTGAAGTAGGACACGGAGAGAAGACGAAGATGAAGTCATTGTCGGATAATGAATGACAACATACACGTACTAGTCGTATGAAAATATTAGGATTACATTGCATATACTTAAAGAGAGAGCTTAATATAAGCGTCTTAATTGAGCCTACTTGGAGATCATAGCTCTTTAATTGAGCTTGGTCGATACGGTAGCTTACTCGAGATAGATTAGGAAGGATGTCATTCCAAGTGAGGGTCATTATGTTGTAAGATTAAGAAAAATTGGACCCAAGTGAAGATTATTGCATTAGAAAGTTAAATTGTTGTAAGTAGCTACTATTCTAAATTTGGAGCATAGTGTAATAGTAGTATTCTAAGCATAATAATAACATAAAATGAACAATACTATAGTTAGCTCATGGCCCTTTATAAAGGTTTAGCGGCCTAGAATTCATAAGAAACACTGTACTATAGTTAGCTCATGGCCCTTTATAAAGGTTTGGCGGCCTAGTATTCAAAAGTTCTATGCGTTAGCTCATGTGTTTCGTTCTTCACTTGTGGTGTAAAGTATATCTCAACATCAAGATATTATATGTTTTGTGTCCTATATATTTTGCTACGTGTCGACTTTATGTGTTTCGCTCCACACTTGTCGCATAAAGCATATCTCAACAACGATGAAAAGATTATAATTGCATCACCTATATTTGAAGATATACATGTATTAGCTCTTCAATTGAGCCTACTTGGAGATCATAGCTCTTTAATTGAGTTTACCCGAGATAGTAGGTCCTCCATTAAAGATTCTTCTCTAGCTTATTAATAAGCTTTCAATACCAATATATTGGACTTGTTATATTGGTACTTGTGGAGTGAACAATTCACGAATGAAGATAACAAACTCATCAACTTCGAGAGTTCTAAGAGGATACAATATCCGTTCTCCACACTCGATTCCAAAACCAATCACATACTCAAGATGGCCGAGTGGTCCTTTACGCACCTCAATGTCTTCCAGACGATTTCCCCTTCCAACAGCTTGAAGCAAAAGAGTCGGGATATGGGTGGTCAGTATGCACCCATGCCTTGGCCGGTCCAAACGACATGTGGATGTGGAAAGTTTCTGGTAAGCCTCAAAAACGTGATCCATATTGGGCGAGTAGATCTTTGACTGCTCCACTAGCATTTTACAAGAATAGCGAAAGGAGCAAGATCTTTAAGAGCAAGGAAAGCATTCGCAGATATATGAAAGAAAATTATCCAGAATTAGATGTGGATGATTTTTTCTTATCTTTTCAATGGAAAGTACCTATCAAAATTGAAGTTGACGAACTATTGATACTGGAGAGAAGACAAAGATAAAGTCAACGTCAAATACAAAGCATCAGCAAGACTTACTTTGTGTGGACTCACTTCTTAATGAATCGACATCGGCGCCTTTGGAAAAGTCATATGTACAGCAAGGAAGAGGAAGACTCGATGACGCAGATGCGGATTTGAAGCGTTTTTCAGGTGCAAAGTTCATGTCAACATCCTCATCTTTGAAGAGGTCGCTCACAGAGTCCAACCACAGTAATGATTTTGAGAGCAAGAAAACCGCGAAAAAACCTAGACAATTTGCAAAGAAACCTCTTGTAGAGCCATCGCCTTCCCAAGAAGGTAGCTTGCCTCAAGCAAGTCTTGTGCGGGTGGATACGGTGGTGAAGCCGCCATCTTACCTTCTCTCGCCTATTTCAAGGAGGCTCATGGCGAGCCTGACCGTGGTCTCTGGAGCCGCTTAAAAGAAATGTTTTGGGCTTGGTATGGTCGGGAGAGAATATGTTTGAAGACATGGAAATAACAGAGGATGCCTACATCAAAAACATTTGGACTGCCAGAGACTATGAAGTGGTGTGCAAACAATGGATACGAGGAACCAAAGGCGCCTAGCTTGGAGGAAGCATCTAGATGCGTGAAGATGTTGGTGAGAAAATCTTCAATCAATGACATAGATTATAATCCCGAGGTGGAAGTAGATGAGGACGAATTATCAAGACGTGGATGATGATGTACATGAAGAACACGAACAATCGGATAAAGACTTTAGTAATGGAGAAAATGTAGGTATTAAGACCGATGAGCAATTGGAGGAAGACTTAAATATCAAAGAGGGTTTTCACATTCATGGAAGACTTAAATTATGAAGTACACCGACCAAGACTTAAGTAATGAAGAAGATATTGATGAAGAATTAAATGATGGAGAAGATTGTGACAAAGACTTTAAGTAATGAAGAAGATTTTGAGGAAGACTTTAGTGATTGAAAGAGATTCGATGAAGACTCAAGTAATTAAGGAGACACTCACGAATTCATGATGAAGTCAAGGTCGAGTATGAAGCATTGTACAATGAATGATAAAATATTGATCTAAGGAATATGTACGAGGTATGCATAAGGACAAGAACAAAAGTTTGACCGTTTATAGCTTTTGCGATGGAGTTGGCCACGCGCACATGTATGGCTCTTTGTCCTTACTTACTTGGCCCTGTGGAGTTCCGGTGAACCCTAAGCCCACGAAGGGGGTAGGAGCTACAAACAAGAATTTCAAGGGCTCCTCATGAGCGGATGGAAGAAATTATTCATGAGCATGGATGGCATGCTCAGTATGGAGGCTAGGGTGGCAAGCTTGTGAGTTCAACCTATCCCACTTGCGTTGTGTATGGACACCGCCTACTTCGTACATTCCCTTCACTGGCTGCCTTTTTTTGCTTCCTACAGGAAAGCCCTTTGAAACAGGTCACTGATCTCCAGATAAATTGTCGTCACGCTTTAGAATTTGCAACCGAGCCCATGATGGGGTGTGTTCTGACGATCCTCTTGTACCTCACTTGCTTTCCCTCTTTCAGTACAACGTTTCCAAAACCTAACACCTTGATTGTCCTTGGCAGTGTGCTCCCCCGAGCAAAGAAAAGGAGGAGGGGAATAGCGCTAGCTGCCTGAGCTGCAAAGGTCTTCTCGACAGCCCATCTCACCTCCTCCATGCTCGTATGCGATGCTCAATCGGATGTAGGAATTCAAAATATAGGAATCCGGACGACGCATCCGGGTGATGTCACGCAAGTTACTTTGTGATAGCTAGATTGATGATGGTAGACATAGTTACTATTTGGAACCTCACTTGGAGGCTACAATAGAGGGATGGTGGATTGCTCCATATGCGACAATCGAAATGATGTGTTGAGACATGTGTAAGAGCATGGTTAATTAGTTTTAATTGTACGACAAATGACATGATAGGTTGAGACATGTACAAGAGCATGCACAATTTGGATAAATGACATGATATGTTGAGACATGTATAAGAGCATGCCTAATTTGTTTTAATTATATGATAAATGTATATTTTTCCCCAAGAGGAATGGAAAACCTATAACAACGATACAATACAAAGAATCAAGAGTGTTCTACAAAGAATCAAGAGTGTTTTCCGTTGGTACGGTCTAGGTGTCACTTTCTCCCCAAGAGGAATGGAAAACCTATAACAACGATACAATACAAAGAATCAAGAGTGTTCTTGTTGGTACGGTCTAGGTGTCACGTTAAGATAAAAGATCACAAGATCGAGGCCACTGAGCTCGAAATTGCATGCTACTTGGTTCTTGCGAGTCACGGTGTCGACTTCAAGCAATACCATGCCATAGTGAGGAAGATGATAAAAGACCACAAAGATCGACGAAATGATGATGATGTCGTGTCACGCGTGCATATGACCTCGAAAGCAAGTACCACGCCTCGGTGAGGGTTAGAGCCTCACCATGCTTGTAAGATGTCTTGGAGCAAAACGTGTTGAAGTAGGACACGGAGAGAAGACGAAGATGAAGTCATTGTCGGATAATGAATGACAACATACACGTACTAGTCGTATGAAAATATTAGGATTACATTGCATATACTTAAAGAGAGAGCTTAATATAAGCGCCTTAATTGAGCCTACTTGGAGATCATAGCTCTTTAATTGAGCCTACTTGGAGATCATAGCTCTTTAATTGAGTTTACCCGGAGATAGATTAGGAAGGATGTCATTCCAAGTGAGGGTCATTATGTTGTAAGATTAAGAAAAATTGGACCCAAGTGAAGATTATTGCATTAGAAAGTTAAATTGTTGTAAGTAGCTACTATTCTAAATTTGGAGCATAGTGTAATAGTAGTATTCTAAGCATAATAATAACATAAAATGAACAATACTATAGTTAGCTCATGGCCCTTTATAAAGGTTTAGCGGCCTAGAATTCATAAGAAACACTGTACTATAGTTAGCTCATGGCCCTTTATAAAGGTTTGGCGGCCTAGTATTCAAAAGTTCTATGCGTTAGCTCATGTGTTTCGTTCTTCACTTGTGGTGTAAAGTATATCTCAACATCAAGATATTATATGTTTTGTGTCCTATATATTTTTCCCAAGAGGGAATGGAAAACCTATAACAACGATACAATACAAAGAATCAAGAGTGTTCTACAAAGAATCAAGAGTGTTTTCCGTTGGTACGGTCTAGGTGTCACTTTCTCCCCAAGAGGGAATGGAAAACCTATAACAACGATACAATACAAAGAATCAAGAGTGTTCTTGTTGGTACGGTCTAGGTGTCACGTTAAGATAAAAGATCACAAGATCGAGGCCACTGAGCTCGAAATTGCATGCTACTTGGTTCTTGCGAGTCACGGTGTCGACTTCAAGCAATACCATGCCATAGTGAGGAAGATGATAAAAGACCACAAAGATCGGCGAAATGATGATGTCGTGTCACCGCGCATATGACCTCGGCGGTACCACGCCTCGGTGAGGGTTAGAGCCTCACCATGCTTGTAAGATGTCTTGGAGCAAAACGTGTTGAAGTAGGACCGGAGAGAAGACGAAGATGAAGTCATTGTCGGATAATGAATGACAACATACACGCATTAGTCGTATGAAAATATTAGGATTACATTGCATATACTTAAAGAGAGAGCTTAATATAAGCGTCTTAATTGAGCCTACTTGGAGATCATAGCTCTTTAATTGAGCTTGGTCGGTAGCTTACTCGAGATAGATTAGGAAGGATGTCATTCCAAGTGAGGGTCATTATGTTGTAAGATTAAGAAAAATTGGACCCAAGTGAAGATTATTGCATTAGAAAGTTAAATTGTTGTAAGTAGCTACTATTCTAAATTTGGAGCATAGTGTAATAGTAGTATTCTAAGCATAATAATAACATAAAATGAACAATACTATAGTTAGCTCATGGCCCTTTATAAAGGTTTAGCGGCCTAGAATTCATAAGAAACACTGTACTATAGTTAGCTCATGGCCCTTTATAAAGGTTTGGCGGCCTAGTATTCAAAAGTTCTATGCGTTAGCTCATGTGTTTCGTTCTTCACTTGTGGTGTAAAGTATATCTCAACATCAAGATATTATATGTTTTGTGTCCTATATATTTTGCTACGTGTCGACTTTATGTGTTTCGTTCCACACTTGTCGCATAAAGCATATCTCAACAACGTATGAAAAGATTATAATTGCATCACCTATATTTGAAGATATACATGTATTAGCTCTTCAATTGAGCCTACTTGGAGATCATAGCTCTTTAATTGAGTTTACCCAGATAGTAGGTCCTCCATTAAAGATTCTTCTCTAGCTTATTAATAAGCTTTCAATACCAATATATTGGACTTGTTATATTGGTACTTGTGGAGGAACAATTCACGAATGAAGATAACAAACTCATCAACTCGAGAGTTCGGAAGAGGATACAATATCCGTTCTCCACACTCGATTCCAAAACCAATCACATACTCGAAGATGGCCAGAGTGGTCCTTTACGTGCACCTCAATGTCTTCCAGACGATTTCCCCCTTCCAACAGTTGAAGCAAAAGAGTCAGGATATGGGTGGCCATATGCACCCATGCCTTGGCCGGGTCCAAACGACATGTGGATGTGGAAAGTTTCTGGTAAGCCTCAAAAACGTGATCCATATTGGGCGAGTAGATCTTTGACTGCTCCACTAGCGTTTTGCAAGAATAGCGAAAAGAGCAAGACCTTTAAGAGCAAGGAAAGCATTCGCAGATATATGAAAGAAAATTATCCAGAATTAGATGTGGATGATTTTTTCTTATCTTTTCAATGGAAAGTGCCTATCAAAATTGAAGTTGACGACTCTATTGATCGGAGAGAAGACAAAGATAAAGTCGACATCGAATACAAAGCATCATCAAGACTTACTTTGTGTGGACTCACTTAATGAATCGACATCGGCGACTTTGGAAAAGTCATATGTACAAAGAAGGAAGAGGAAGACTCGATGACGCAGATGCGGATTTGAAGCGTTTTGTGCAAAGTTCATGTCAACATCCTCATCTTTGAAGAGGTCGCTCACAGAGTCCAACCACGGTAATGATTTTGAGAGCAAGAAAACCGAAAAACCTAGACAATTTGCAAAGAAACCTCTTGTAGAGCCATCGCCTTCCCAAGAAGGTAGCTTGCCTCAAGCAAGTCTTGTGCGGGTGGATACGGTGGTGAAGCCGCCATCTTACCTTCTCCGCCTATTTCAAGGAGGCTCATGGCGAGCCTGTGACCGTGGTCTCTGGAGCCGCTTAAAAGAAATGTTTTGGGCTTGGTATGGTCGGGAGAGAATATGTTTGAAGACAGGCATGGAAACAACAGAGGATGCCTACATCAAAAACATTTGGACTGCCAGAGAGACTATGAAGTGGTGTGCAAACAATGGATACGAGGAACCAAAGGCGCCTAGCTTGGAGGAAGCATCTAGATGCGTGAAGATGTTGGTGAGAAAATCTTCAATCAATGACATAGATTATAATCCTGAGGTGGAAGTAGATGAGGACGCAATTACTGAAGACGTGGATAATGATGTACATGAAGAACACGAACAATCGGATAATGGCTTTAGTAATGGAGAAAATGTAGGTATTAAGGCTGATGAGCAATTGGAGGAAGACTTAAATATCCAAGAGGGTTTTCAAATTCATGGAAGACTTAAATTATGAAGTACACCGGACCAAGACTTAAGTAATGAAGAAGATATTGATGAAGAATTAAATGATGGAGAAGATTGTGACAAAGACTTTAAGTAATGAAGAAGATTTTGAGGAAGACTTTAGTGATTGAAAGAGATTCGATGAAGACTCAAGTAATTAAGGAGACACTCACGAATTCATGATGAAGTCAAGGTCAGTATGAAGCATTGTACAATGAATGATAAAATATTGATCTAAGGAATATGTACGAGGTATGCATAAGGACAAGAACAAAAGTTTGACCGTTTATAGCTTTTGCGATGGAGTTGGCCACGCACATGTATGGCTCTTTGTCCTTACTTACTTGGCCTGCGGAGTTCGGTGAACCCTAAGCCCACGAAGGGGTAGGAGCTACAAACAAGAATTGCAAGGGCTCCTCATGAGCGGATGGAAGAAATTATTCATGAGCATGGATGGCATGCTCGATGGAGGCTAGGGTGGCAAGCTTGTGAGTTCAACCTATCCCACTTGCGTTGTGTATGGACACCGCCTACTGACATTCCCTTCATTGGCTGCCTTTTTGCTTCCTGAAAGCCCTTTGAAACAGTCACCGATCTCCGGATAAATTGTCGCCACGCTTTAGAATTGCAACCGAGCCCATGATGGGGTGTGTTCGACGATCCTCTTGTACCTCACTTGCTTTCCCTCTTTCATTACCACGCTTCCAAAACCTAACACCTTGATTGTCCTTGGCGGTGCTCCCCAAAGAAAGAAAAGGAGGAGGAATAGCGCTAGCTGCAAAGGTCTTCTCGACAGCCCATCTCACCTCCTCCATGCTCGTATGCGATGCTCAATCGATGTAGGAATTCAAAATATAGGAATCCGGACGACGATCCGGGTGATGTCACCGCAAGTTACTTTGTGATAGCTAGATTGATGATGGTAGACATAGTTACTATTTGGAACCTCACTTGGAGGCTACAATAGAGGGATGGTGGATTGCTCCATATGCAGACAATCGAAATGATGTGTTGAGACATGTGTAAGAGCATGGTTAATTAGTTTTAATTGTCGACAAATGACATGATAGGTTGAGACATGTACAAGAGCATGCACAATTTGGATAAATGACATGATATGTTGAGACATGTATAAGAGCATGCCTAATTTGTTTTAATTATACGATAAATGTATATTTTTCCCCAAGAGGGAATGGAAAACCTATAACAACGATACAATACAAAGAATCAAGAGTGTTCTACAAAGAATCAAGAGTGTTTTCCGTTGGTACGGTCTAGGTGTCACTTTCTCCCCAAGAGGGAATGGAAAACCTATAACAACGATACAATACAAAGAATCAAGAGTGTTCTTGTTGGTACGGTCTAGGTGTCACGTTAAGATAAAGATCACAAGATCGAGGCCACTGAGCTCGAAATTGCATGCTACTTGGTTCTTGCGAGTCACGGTGCGACTTCAAGCAATACCATGCCATAGTGAGGAAGATGATAAAAGACCACAAAGATCGAAATGATGATGATGTCGTGTCACCGCGCATATGACCTCGAGCGTACCACGCCTCGGTGAGGGTTAGAGCCTCACCATGCTTGTAAGATGTCTTGGAGCAAAACGTGTTGAAGTAGGACATCGGAGAGAAGACGAAGATGAAGTCATTGTCGGATAATGAATGATGACAACATACACGTACTAGTCGTATGAAAATATTAGGATTACATTGCATATACTTAAAGAGAGAGCTTAATATAAGCGTCTTAATTGAGCCTACTTGGAGATCATAGCTCTTTAATTGAGCTTGGTCGATACGGTAGCTTACTCGAGATAGATTAGGAAGGATGTCATTCCAAGTGAGGGTCATTATGTTGTAAGATTAAGAAAAATTGGACCCAAGTGAAGATTATTGCATTAGAAAGTTAAATTGTTGTAAGTAGCTACTATTCTAAATTTGGAGCATAGTGTAATAGTAGTATTCTAAGCATAATAATAACATAAAATGAACAATACTATAGTTAGCTCATGGCCCTTTATAAAGGTTTAGCGGCCTAGAATTCATAAGAAACACTGTACTATAGTTAGCTCATGGCCCTTTATAAAGGTTTGGCGGCCTAGTATTCAAAAGTTCTATGCGTTAGCTCATGTGTTTCGTTCTTCACTTGTGGTGTAAAGTATATCTCAACATCAAGATATTATATGTTTTGTGTCCTATATATTTTGCTACGTGTCGACTTTATGTGTTTCGTTCCACACTTGTCGATAAAGCATATCTCAACAACGTATGAAAAGATTATAATTGCATCACCTATATTTGAAGATATACATGTATTAGCTCTTCAATTGAGCCTACTTGGAGATCATAGCTCTTTAATTGAGTTTACCCAGATAGTAGGTCCTCCATTAAAGATTCTTCTAGCTTATTAATAAGCTTTCAATACCAATATATTGGACTTGTTATATTGGTACTTGTGGAGTGAACAATTCACGAATGAAGATAACAAACTCATCAACTTCGAGAGTTCGGAAGAGGATACAATATCCGGTTCTCCACACTCATTCCAAAACCAATCACATACTCGAAGATGGCGAGTGGTCCTTTACGCACCTCAATGTCTTCCGACGATTTCCCCTTCCAACAGCTTGAAGCAAAAGAGTCGGGATATGGGTGGTCAGATGCACCCATGCCTTGGCCGGGTCCAAACGACATGTGGATGTGGAAAAGTTTCGTAAGCCTCAAAAACGTGATCCATATTGGGCGAGTAGATCTTTGACGCTCCACTAGCGTTTTGCAAGAATAGCGAAGGAGCAAGACCTTTAAGAGCAAGGAAGCATTCGCAGATATATGAAAAGAAAAATTATCCGAATTAGATGTGGATGATTTTTCTTATCTTTCAATGGAAAGTGCCTATCAAAATTGAAGTTGACGACTCTATTGATAATCGGAGAGAAGACAAAGATAAAGTCGACATCGAATACAAAGCATCATCAAGACTTACTTTGTGTGGACTCACTTCTTAATGAATCGACATCGGCGACTTTGGAAAAGTCATATGTACAAGGAAGAGGAAGAGGAAGACTCGATGACGCAGATGCGGATTTGAAGCGTTTTCAGTGCAAAGTTCATGTCAACATCCTCATCTTTGAAGAGGTCGCTCACGAGTCCAACCACGGTAATGATTTTGAGAGCAAGAAAACCGAAAAACCTAGACAATTTGCAAAGAAACCTCTTGTAGAGCCATCGCCTTCCCAAGAAGGTAGCTTGCCTCAAGCAAGTCTTGTGCGGGTGGATACGGTGGTGAAGCCGCCATCTTACCTTCTCGCCTATTTCAAGGAGGCTCATGGCGAGCCTGTGACCGTGGTCTCTGGAGCCGTTGCGAAAAGAAATGTTTTGGGCTTGGTATGGTCTTTGGGAGAGAATATGTTTGAAGACAGGCATGGAAATAAGAGGATGCCTACATCAAAAACATTTGGACTGCCAGAGACTATGAAGTGGTGTGCAAACAATGGATACGAGGAACCAAAGGCGCCTAGCTTGGAGGAAGCATCTAGATGCGTGAAGATGTTGGTGAGAAAATCTTCAATCAATGACATAGATTATAATCGAGGTGGAAGTAGATGAGGACGCAATATCAAGACGTGGATGATGATGTACATGAAGAACACGAACAATCGGATAAAGACTTTAGTAATGGAGAAAATGTAGGTATTAAGACCGATGAGCAATTGGAGGAAGACTTAAATATCAAAGAGGGTTTTCACATTCATGGAAGACTTAAATTATGAAGTACACCGGACCAAGACTTAAGTAATGAAGAAGATATTGATGAAGAATTAAATGATGGAGAAGATTGTGACAAAGACTTTAAGTAATGAAGAAGATTTTGAGGAAGACTTTAGTGATTGAAAGAGATTCGGATGAAGACTCAAGTAATTAAGGAGACACTCACGAATTCATGATGAAGTCAAGGTCGAGTATGAAGCATTGTACAATGAATGATAAAATATTGATCTAAGGAATATGTACGAGGTATGCATAAGGACAAGAACAAAAGTTTGACCGTTTATAGCTTTTGCGATGGAGTTGGCCACGCGCACATGTATGGCTCTTTGTCCTTACTTACTTGGCCTGGAGTTCCGGTGAACCCTAAGCCCACGAAGGGGTAGGAGCTACAAACAAGAATTGCAAGGGCTCCTCATGAGCGGATGGAAGAAATTATTCATGAGCATGGATGGCATGCTCGATGGAGGCTAGGGTGGCAAGCTTGTGAGTTCAACCTATCCCACTTGCGTTGTGTATGGACACCGCCTACTGTACATTCCCTTCATCGGCTGCCTTTTTGCTTCCTACAGAAAGCCCTTTGAAACAGTCACCGATCTCCGGATAAATTGTCGTCACGCTTTAGAATTGCAACCGAGCCCATGATGGGGTGTGTTCGACGATCCTCTTGTACCTCACTTGCTTTCCCTCTTTCATTACCACGCTTCCAAAACCTAACACCTTGATTGTCCTTGGCGTGTGCTCCCCAAAGAAAGAAAAGGAGGAGGGAATAGCGCTAGCTGAGCTGCAAAGGTCTTCTCGACAGCCCATCTCACCTCCTCCATGCTCGTATGCGATGCTCAATCGATGTAGGAATTCAAAATATAGGAATCGGACGACGATCCGGGTGATGTCACCGCAAGTTACTTTGTGATAGCTAGATTGATGATGGTAGACATAGTTACTATTTGGAACCTCACTTGGAGGCTACAATAGAGGGATGGTGGATTGCTCCATATGCAGACAATCGAAATGATGTGTTGAGACATGTGTAAGAGCATGGTTAATTAGTTTTAATTGTACGACAAATGACATGATATGTTGAGACATGTACAAGAGCATGCACAATTTGGATAAATGACATGATATGTTGAGACATGTATAAGAGCATGCCTAATTTGTTTTAATTATACGATAAATGTATATTTTTCCCCAAGAGGGAATGGAAAACCTATAACAACGATACAATACAAAGAATCAAGAGTGTTCTACAAAGAATCAAGAGTGTTTTCCGTTGGTACGGTCTAGGTGTCACTTTCTCCCCAAGAGGGAATGGAAAACCTATAACAACGATACAATACAAAGAATCAAGAGTGTTCTTGTTGGTACGGTCTAGGTGTCACGTTAAGATAAAGATCACAAGATCGAGGCCACTGAGCTTGAAAATTGCATGCTACTTGGTTCTTGCGAGTCACGGTGTCGACTTCAAGCAATACCATGCCATAGTGAGGAAGATGATAAAAGACCACAAAGATCGACGAAATGATGATGATGTCGTGTCACCGCGCATATGACCTCGGCAAGACCACGCCTCGGTGAGGGTTAGAGCCTCACCATGCTTGTAAGATGTCTTGGAGCAAAACGTGTTGAAGTAGGACACTGGAGAGAAGACGAAGATGAAGTCATTGTCGGATAATGAATGACAACATACACGTACTAGTCGTATGAAAATATTAGGATTACATTGCATATACTTAAAGAGAGAGCTTAATATAAGCGTCTTAATTGAGCCTACTTGGAGATCATAGCTCTTTAATTGAGCTTGGTATGGTCTGGAGAGAATATGTTTGAAGACAGCATGGAAATAACAGAGGATGCCTACATCAAAAACATTTGGACCGCCAGAGAGACTATGAAGTGGTGTGCAAACAATGGATACGAGGAACCAAAGGCGCCTAGCTTGGAGGAAGCATCTAGATGCGTGAAGATGTTGGTGAGAAAATCTTCAATCAATGACATAGATTATAATCCCGAGGTGGAAGTAGATGAGGACGCAATTATCAAGACGTGGATGATGATGTACATGAAGAACACGAACAATCGGATAAAAGACTTTAGTAATGGAGAAAATGTAGGTATTAAGACCGATGAGCAATTGGAGGAAGACTTAAATATCAAAGAGGGTTTTCACATTCATGGAAGACTTAAATTATGAAGTACACCGACCAAGACTTAAGTAATGAAGAAGATATTGATGAAGAATTAAATGATGGAGAAGATTGTGACAAAGACTTTAAGTAATGAAGAAGATTTTGAGGAAGACTTTAGTGATTGAAAGAGATTCGGATGAAGACTCAAGTAATTAAGGAGACACTCACGAATTCATGATGAAGTCAAGGTCGAGTATGAAGCATTGTACAATGAATGATAAAATATTGATCTAAGGAATATGTACGAGGTATGCATAAGGACAAGAACAAAAGTTTGACCGTTTATAGCTTTTGCGATGGAGTTGGCCACGCACATGTATGGCTCTTTGTCCTTACTTACTTGGCCTGGAGTTCCGGTGAACCCTAAGCCCACGAAGGGGTAGGAGCTACAAACAAGAATTGCAAGGGCTCCTCATGAGCGGATGGAAGAAATTATTCATGAGCATGGATGGCATGCTCGATGGAGGCTAGGGTGGCAAGCTTGTGAGTTCAACCTATCCCACTTGCGTTGTGTATGGACACCGCCTACTTCAGACATTCCCTTCATTGGCTGCCTTTTTGCTTCCTACAGAAAGCCCTTTGAAACAGTCACCGATCTCCGGATAAATTGTCGCCACGCTTTAGAATTGCAACCGAGCCCATGATGGGGTGTGTTCGACGATCCTCTTGTACCTCACTTGCTTTCCCTCTTTCATTACCACGTTTCCAAAACCTAACACCTTGATTGTCCTTGGCGTGTGCTCCCCAAAGAAAGAAAAGGAGGAGGGAATAGCGCTGAGCTGCAAAGGTCTTCTCGACAGCCCATCTCACCTCCTCCATGCTCGTATGCGATGCTCAATCGATGTAGGAATTCAAAATATAGGAATCCGGACGACGATCCGGGTGATGTCACCGCAAGTTACTTTGTGATAGCTAGATTGATGATGGTAGACATAGTTACTATTTGGAACCTCACTTGGAGGCTACAATAGAGGGATGGTGGATTGCTCCATATGCAGACAATCGAAATGATGTGTTGAGACATGTGTAAGAGCATGGTTAATTAGTTTTAATTGTACGACAAATGACATGATAGGTTGAGACATGTACAAGAGCATGCACAATTTGGATAAATGACATGATATGTTGAGACATGTATAAGAGCATGCCTAATTTGTTTTAATTATATGATAAATGTATATTTTTCCCCAAGAGGGAATGGAAAACCTATAACAACGATACAATACAAAGAATCAAGAGTGTTTTCCGTTGGTACGGTCTAGGTGTCACTTTCTCCCCAAGAGGGAATGGAAAACCTATAACAACGATACAATACAAAGAATCAAGAGTGTTCTTGTTGGTACGGTCTAGGTGTCACGTTAAGATAAAGATCACAAGATCGAGGCCACTGAGCTCGAAATTGCATGCTACTTGGTTCTTGCGAGTCACGCAGCGACCGACTTCAAGCAATACCATGCCATAGTGAGGAAGATGATAAAAGACCACAAAGATCGGCGAAATGATGATGATGTCGTGTCACCGCGCATATGACCTCGGCAAGACCACGCCTCGGTGAGGGTTAGAGCCTCACCATGCTTGTAAGATGTCTTGGAGCAAAACGTGTTGAAGTAGGACCGGAGAGAAGACGAAGATGAAGTCATTGTCGGATAATGAATGACAACATACACGTATTTAGTCGTATGAAAATATTAGGATTACATTGCATATACTTAAAGAGAGAGCTTAATATAAGCGCCTTAATTGAGCCTACTTGGAGATCATAGCTCTTTAATTGAGCTTGGTCGATACGGTAGCTTACTCGAGATAGATTAGGAAGGATGTCATTCCAAGTGAGGGTCATTATGTTGTAAGATTAAGAAAAATTGGACCCAAGTGAAGATTATTGCATTAGAAAGTTAAATTGTTGTAAGTAGCTACTATTCTAAATTTGGAGCATAGTGTAATAGTAGTATTCTAAGCATAATAATAACATAAAATGAACAATACTATAGTTAGCTCATGGCCCTTTATAAAGGTTTAGCGGCCTAGAATTCATAAGAAACACTGTACTATAGTTAGCTCATGGCCCTTTATAAAGGTTTGGCGGCCTAGTATTCAAAAGTTCTATCGTTAGCTCATGTGTTTCGTTCTTCACTTGTGGTGTAAAGTATATCTCAACATCAAGATATTATATGTTTTGTGTCCTATATATTTTGCTACGTGTCGACTTTATGTGTTTCGTTCCACACTTGTCGATAAAGCATATCTCAACAACGTATGAAAAGATTATAATTGCATCACCTATATTTGAAGATATACATGTATTAGCTCTTCAATTGAGCCTACTTGGAGATCATAGCTCTTTAATTGAGTTTACCCAGATAGTAGGTCCTCCATTAAAGATTCTTCTCTAGCTTATTAATAAGCTTTCAATACCAATATATTGGACTTGTTATATTGGTACTTGTGGAGTGAACAATTCACGAATGAAGATAACAAACTCATCAACTTCGAGAGTTCGGAAGAGGATACAATATCCGTTCTCCACACTCATTCCAAAACCAATCACATACTCGAAGATGGCGAGTGGTCCTTTACGTGCACCTCAATGTCTTCAGACGATTTCCCCTTCCAACAGTTGAAGCAAAAGAGTCGGATATGGGTGGTCAGATGCACCCATGCCTTGGCCGGGTCCAAACGACATGTGGATGTGGAAAAGTTTCGGTAAGCCTCAAAACGTGATCCATATTGGGCGAGTAGATCTTTGACCGCTCCACTAGCGTTTTGCAAGAATAGCGAAAGGAGCAAGACCTTTAAGAGCAAGGAAGCATTCGCAGATATATGAA
This sequence comes from Anthoceros angustus, assembly GCA_010909165.1. Lineage (NCBI taxonomy): Eukaryota > Viridiplantae > Streptophyta > Anthocerotopsida > Anthocerotales > Anthocerotaceae > Anthoceros > Anthoceros angustus. Next base: position 65,768 of record VJWM01000019.1, read on the forward strand.
AAGAAATTATCCGAATTAGATGTGGATGATTTTTCTTATCTTTTCAATGGAAAGTGCCTATCAAAATTGAAGTTGACGACTCTATTGATAATCGGAGAGAAGACAAAGATAAAGTCGACATCGAATACAAAGCATCATCAAGACTTACTTTGTGTGGACTCACTTCTTAATGAATCGACATCGGCGACTTTGGAAAAGTCATATGTACAAAGAAGGAAGAGGAAGACTCGATGACGCAGATGCGGATTTGAAGCGTTTTTGTGCAAAGTTCATGTCAACATCCTCATCTTTGAAGAGGTCGCTCACGAGTCCAACCACGGTAATGATTTTGAGAGCAAGAAAACCGCGAAAAACCTAGACAATTTGCAAAGAAACCTCTTGTAGAGCCATCGCCTTCCCAAGAAGGTAGCTTGCCTCAAGCAAGTCTTGTGCGGGTGGATACGGTGGTGAAGCCGCCATCTTACCTTCTCGCCTATTTCAAGGAGGCTCATGGCGAGCCTGTGACCGTGGTCTCTGGAGCCGTTCGAAAAGAAATGTTTTGGGCTTGGTATGGTCTTTGGGAGAGAATATGTTTGAAGACAGCATGGAAATAACAGAGGATGCCTACATCAAAAACATTTGGACTGCCAGAGAGACTATGAAGTGGTGTGCAAACAATGGATACGAGGAACCAAAGGCGCCTAGCTTGGAGGAAGCATCTAGATGCGTGAAGATGTTGGTGAGAAAATCTTCAATCAATGACATAGATTATAATCCCGAGGTGGAAGTAGATGAGGACGCATCAAGACGTGGATGATGATGTACATGAAGAACACGAACAATCGGATAAAGACTTTAGTAATGGAGAAAATGTAGGTATTAAGACCGATGAGCAATTGGAGGAAGACTTAAATATCAAAGAGGGTTTTCACATTCATGGAAGACTTAAATTATGAAGTACACCTGGACCAAGACTTAAGTAATGAAGAAGATATTGATGAAGAATTAAATGATGGAGAAGATTGTGACAAAGACTTTAAGTAATGAAGAAGATTTTGAGGAAGACTTTAGTGATTGAAAGAGATTCGGATGAAGACTCAAGTAATTAAGGAGACACTCACGAATTCATGATGAAGTCAAGGTCGAGTATGAAGCATTGTACAATGAATGATAAAATATTGATCTAAGGAATATGTACGAGGTATGCATAAGGACAAGAACAAAAGTTTGACCGTTTATAGCTTTTGCGATGGAGTTGGCCACCGCACATGTATGGCTCTTTGTCCTTACTTACTTGGCCTGGAGTTCCGGTGAACCCTAAGCCCACGAAGGGGTAGGAGCTACAAACAAGAATTGCAAGGGCTCCTCATGAGCGGATGGAAGAAATTATTCATGAGCATGGATGGCATGCTCAAGATGGAGGCTAGGGTGGCAAGCTTGTGAGTTCAACCTATCCCACTTGCGTTGTGTATGGACACCGCCTACATTACATTCCCTTCATTGGCTGCCTTTTTTGCTTCCTGAAAGCCCTTTGAAACAGTCACGATCTCCGGATAAATTGTCGCCACGCTTTAGAATTTGCAACCGAGCCCATGATGGGGTGTGTTCTGACGATCCTCTTGTACCTCACTTGCTTTCCCTCTTTCAGTACGACGTTTCCAAAACGTCTAGATGCGTGAAGATGTTGGTGAGAAAATCTTCAATCAATGACATAGATTATAATCCTGAGGTGGAAATAGATGAGGACGTAAATACTGAAGACGTGGATGATGATGTACATGAAGAACACGAACAATCGCAAAGACTTTAGTAATGGAGAAAATGTAGGTATTAAGGCTGATGAGCAATTGGAGGAAGACTTAAATATCAAAGAGGGTTTTCAAATTCATGGAAGACTTAAATTATGAAGTACACCTGGACCAAGACTTAAGTAATGAAGGAGATATCGATGAAGAATTAAATGATGGAGAAGATTGTGACAAAGACTTTAAGTAATGAAGAAGATTTTGAGGAAGACTTGAGTGATTGAAAGAAATTCGGATAACGGTAGGAAGGAAGGAAGGTCGAGAAGCATCGAATGAAGGAAGGAAGGTCGAGAAGCATAGAATGACTTCATGTGTGCCTCGCACTTGCTAGGATGATTTTAAGAATGGCCCGGTGAGAATTAGTTGAAAAGTATGATCAAGGTCATTAGAGGTGTGCCTGAGTTAAGTTTTGAAACATGTAGGACTCTTTATTGAATAGGGTCCAGGTAATTTGAAGATATACATGTATTAGCTCTTCAATTGAGCCTACTTGGAGATCATAGCTCTTTAATTGAGTTTACCCAGATAGTAGGTCCTCCATTAAAGATTCTTCTCTAGCTTATTAATAAGCTTTCAATACCAATATATTGGACTTGTTATATTGGTACTTGTGGAGTGAACAATTCACGAATGAAGATAACAAACTCATCAACTTCGAGAGTTCGGAAGAGGATACAATATCCGTTCTCCACACTCGATTCCAAAACCAATCACATACTCGAAGATGGCGAGTGGTCCTTTACGTGCACCTCAATGTCTTCAGACGATTTCCCTTCCAACAGTTGAAGCAAAAGAGTCGGATATGGGTGGTCAGATGCACCCATGCCTTGGCCGGGTCCAAACGACATGTGGATGTGGAAAGTTTCGGTAAGCCTCAAAACGTGATCCATATTGGGCGAGTAGATCTTTGATCGCTCCACTAGCGTTTTGCAAGAATAGCGAAAGGAGCAAGACCTTTAAGAGCAAGGAAAGCATTCGCAGATATATGAAAGAAATTATCCAATTAGATGTGGATGATTTTTCTTATCTTTCAATGGAAAGTGCCTATCAAAATTGAAGTTGACGACTCTATTGATAATCGGAGAGAGAAGACAAAGATAAAGTCGACATCGAATACAAAGCATCATCAAGACTTACTTTGTGTGGACTCACTTCTTAATGAATCGACATCGGCGACTTTGGAAAAGTCATATGTACGAAGGAAGAGGAAGACTCGATGACGCAGATGCGATTTGAAGCGTTGTGCAAAGTTCATGTCAACATCCTCATCTTTGAAGAGGAACTGACGGACGTAAGTGACATACAGCTCCCCTGGTCCTTCTAGAGCTGTTGCTCAAGAGGTTATACTCCGACATCTTAATACTTTCATCAGACAAAAATTTAATAAAGGAGTGGCTGACGAGAGCCATCCGCTTCACATTGCCAAAAATGTCAACGAATCTGTTTCATTTCTGGGATAACCAGATACAAATGGAGGTTTCATAGAAAACGCCTCTAATGCCCTTACGGTCCGCCGGCAAGCAGCTGAACTATAATCATGTTGCAATTTACTGGGGCTTGTGAACGATGAAGGAGCAGCACTGGACCTGCCTCATGTTATCGAAGCCAAGGACACGGATGTAGCAGCCAGGGTAGGCAGTCTTGCAGCTCTCAATCTCTCTCAGCACGGAGGCAGAGTCGGTGCACCCGAACATGGGCAGCTTCCACATTGTCCAGTACCGGCCGCCGTAGTACCCGGGCTGGCCCTGCAGGGTGGTGATGGTACCGCTCTGCAAAAATCATCCACAATGTGGGCAAAGATCCGAACCCTGGACATTAACACGCATTCAAACCCAAGGAGACCATGCATACCGGGTCGAACTCGAGGCAGGGGATCCACTTCTTGAGGAGCATGTAGTCGATCTCCTTGGCTATTTGGTCGTCGGTCAGAGGCGGCAGGTAAGAGAGGGTCTCGAACCTGGGGTTGTCAATGGGGGTCCACACCTGTGCAGCAGAGACAAGCACAGAGAGTGAGTGTGCAGAGCAAGCCACATCTTGCGAGGGAAGCAGCAGCAGCGGCAGCTGCAGCGCTAGCAAGGCCGGACGCTCACCTGCATGCAGTTCACACGGCTGCCGTTGCTCACGGTCTTGGAGCTCAGGTCGGCGGTCCTTCCAGAGAAGACAGCGCCGGACTTAAGGCCCACGAAAGCCCTGACGGTAGAGACCTCCGACACGGTGCTGCTGGGGGAAGCAGCGGCGAAAGCAGCCGGTGCCACCACGGCGGAGGAAGCGACCAGGGAAGCCATGGCGGCAGATCGGGTAGCTCTGCGGAGGACAAGTCCTGCTGCAGGTGAAGAAAGAACAGAAAGCGTGGAAGCTGTGACTGGAAGAGGAAGTCTCAGGCTGTTGCTGAAATAGGGGGAAGGAGAGACCATCCACAGCCACACGAAGGCTTGGCGGAGAAGGATAAGAGAGGATTGCCTAGCGCTGGCGCGGCCTTCCACTTTCCCTCTCTTTTTACTGGAACACGAGTCATTTTCCTGATATCTGCATAATACCGGCCCCTGGGAATGTAACCAGATCGGATAAGAGGGGATTGCGTCCCGCTGTCGCAACCGACAAACACCATCCCTGGGGAAGATGTACATACAGTACATGCCTACAGTACATGGTGATGTCCCGTCATCGGGAAGGCACGCTCGCCTCGTTTGTAAACAATTCTAGCCAGTCGTATGGCGTGGAAGATAACTCGGCCTGTGATAGAACGAATTAAAGTGTGTGGTGGTCATCGATCGTCTGCCGAATGAGTTGCAAGATGATCAGATGGTGAGGAAGGAACGAACACGTATGCAAAATGTGGCGGGCTGGAAGATGCATTCCAGGTTTTTCACGTATATTGGCCTCACAGATGTGGTTTTAGGGAATACCCTGAAAGCAGGCGTGGATGCTTGAGAAAAGACATGCTACTGGGGTACACAGCGCTGGGGGTCTGCTTGATGAACATGTATGCAGAATAATTCGGAGTAGATGGGCACCTTCTTCTGCCACACTTCGGAGACGGGGCCATGCAGCTGTATCATGAGATGTGCAGATCAAGCTTGAAGCCCGGGATCCTTGTTTTTGTGGCGGCCGTACAGCCGTGTGGAAGGGGAGCAGAGCTTAGAAACGGGGTAGCAGGTAGGTGCACGCGGATGTATTGGCCAATGCACTTGAGCATCATTCGTTTCTAGGTCTTTGCTGGTGGGCATGTCTGCGAAGTGTTGAAGCGTAGAAGATGTGTCTGATGGGATTCGTGAAAAGGATGACGTGACGTGGGATGGGATGGTGAGAAGGCCCTTCGGCTCTACAGTGTTGAGGAAAAGGAAGGCATTGCCGTTCATAACACTGTGATATTTGTGATAAGCATCCTGCAAGCATGCGCAAGTGTGGGTACCACAGGTGCGAGGATGTGGGTACCACCCCTTGTTCAAGGAGTGTTGGAGTGTGGCATTCCATGATGGCAGAGTACTCCCAGCAAGGCGTGTGCTAGTTTGGGTGCCCCAGCTTCGGAGGACAGAAAGCAACTGCATCTTGAGCAGGGCAAGGGCATGTGAAAGGGAGGGCACCCTAACTTTGGAGAAGGGAAAGCAGCCACATGCACAAAATGTGTAGCAAGAGTGGTTCCGAAGAAATGTGTTTGTGGCCCAACTGTTTGCTGACTTTGTACGCAGGGTGCGGCAACCTAGAAGACGCACAGAACAAGTCCAAGTTTACTAGTATGTACGCAAGCTGCGGCAGCCTGGAACAAGCTCAGCGAATTTTTCGCCAACTTTAAGCACCAAATATCGTGACCTGGGATGCATTGATAGCTGCGCGTGCCTCTCGTGACGCAGCAGATGGCTTTGCAACAATTCGACCGCAGTGGCCATGATAGCAAACTGCTGCACTCTTGCAAGTATTCTGAAGGCGTGTGGGAATGCTGCAGCACTGGAAAGGGGGTAGTTGGTCACTTGCGATTCCTGCCATGGATGCACATGTTTTCCGTCGGACCGTGCCGTCCACATGCTTCTCCAGTGTGGCAACCTGGAGGAAGCCCAGATGGTGTGTGACGGGATGCTGACGATAAGTTTCGTCACATGAACTGCCGTGATTACAGGGTGCGAAAGGGAGCCCGCAACACACAGGCACCACAACAGGGCAGAGAAAAACGCCACGACGCGGACCGGAGTTCCCACGGCAATTCTCAGACTTCTTGGGTTTCTCGGGTTTACAGGGGTTTGTGCAGGCCACCTTCGGATGGAAACATGACGAAAACCCCAGCAGAAGTGAACGGGGGCCGCAAGAACGGGGACAAGCTGTGTCTCCGACTGTTTCCGGGTTTTCTGGACTTGTATCGGCTCCGTGAATCCATGATGTGTCAAGCCATTCCTTTCGTAACGGCTGATTTGTTCGACGTCGCACACACACACCCTAACTTCGAGTTGAGGGAGCAACGGAAAGTCTTCAGCTACTTGGGTAGAGCACAAAAGGCAAACAAAGAAGACCGCGGTATACAAACTGCACGAACCGCACTTCTTAATGTTGCAATGGCTTGTATGAGGCAATCATTTTGCAGCATTGAGCATAGACAATAAGAGCAAACATATTTAAAATTTGGTTCACGCACTGTAATTAGCCAAGTTTCATATGAAGGTTAAGTGCAAGGGTGGTTGCCAAAGCTTTTTCAGCGACGATGGTTTCTTTCTTGTATTTACCAAAACACGATCAAAGTACGAAGGGGTGGTAAATGAGTGCATGCAGATGTTCTTGTGGCTGAACAACACACACATGGGTTAGTGCTCTACATAAGCATTATTTAGAATCTCCTGAGAGAACAATATTAGAGTTGCTCAAGGACTTATTTCGTGACAGAAATCAAACTGAGAACTCAACAATTATGGACAGACATCTCCCCGCTACATTGAGCAAGCATTTCCCAAACTTGGTCAGTTCATAGGAGCAACAGGTTTTTGTTGCTCCGGGCTTCTCATTTCGTGGCCGTTGGGCATATCAATTGAATTTGTACTACGACGAGGCCCAACATCGGCCATGGCGTCCCCATACTCACCCAGTAGATGGCCCACCCCGGGCCTGCCCATTAGTCTACCCTAAAGCGTACTTTGCGATAGCTTAAAGGTACCATGACGAAGTCCTTCCTCAAAGTTTGTCCTCACCTCTCTAGACGAAGCTCAAGTTCAATTCTGGACTATTGAAGTGGACGCCAATACTAGATTTGAGGAATCTACCCGTTCCGTGTTTTCGTCTCTCAGGACTCCCTAAGGTCCTGCATTTATTTGTTTGTTTGTTGTTCCTCTTAATTAATTATTTCGGCAAGACCCACTCTAAAAAAAAAAGAAGGTACCATGACGTATGCCCTTTTGTACCAAGGACCCCCGTTGTAGGTTCCCCCTTAGCCCTCTCCCTTCAGCTCTCCATTATATTGATGTTGATTGAGGGGGAATATCGACTCGAAGAAATCAACCTCAGGTTCTGAGTGCACACAGTCCTCGGTACAAGTTGCAAAGCCCCAAGGGGCACATTTGCTCTCATCCCTACACTTCCTATCTTTCGTAATCGTTGTTGGAACAGGAGAAGAGTACACAAGTAGAGAACATAAGTATTTGCTAGAATGAGTGATTTGTCTTGTGTACAATGCATCTTATGTAGTCTCACCGGAAGGGTGTCACTGTTCATGTGGGGGTATGCCTAACTATCTAAGTCTGTAGTAATCAAATACTCAACCCTCGGACTAGATATGTTAGGCGAATGGATTATCCTATCTAGGGAGGGCACAGACTCCAAGGAGAAGATCACAAGCCATGTTCTTGTCCCGTTGTAAGCTCTTTGTTAAAATGTCGGCACCCATATGCTCCGTGGGACAGTATTTCAGTCGAATCTCCCCTACACCACACTTCTCACGCACGTAATGGTAATATTGGAGATCAATATCCTTGGACTTGGAGATGAACTTCGAGTTGCCAGCAAGGGCGAGAGCGGATTGGTTGTCATTTCATCGTGGTAGGCTTCTATTGTGTCATCCCTAATTCGTCGAGGAGCCTTTAAGAGGAGGCTCACAAGAAATGATAAACAAGACCATGTATAGGAGCCTAGCGGGTACACTTTCTCGGGTTGTTGTTCATGGTGTATTCATTGGCCTCATTCTGTTGCCTTCTTGCAAAATCGATGTTGTCACGACTTGAAAGTATCTTGACCTGCTCAATGGCTTCATGACCACTATGTGTGCTCTCCTATTTGTATATCTACGAGATGCACATACTTCTAGCTACTCCATGTACTTTCGCTCCTCGTCAATCTTGGGGGTTCTTGGTCAAAAGCGAAATCAACCTCGTGTTCCGAGCACACCTCAGACAAGTTGCAAAGCCCAAGGCACATTTGCTCTCATCCCTACACTTCCTATCTTTCGTAATCGTTGTTGGAACAGAGAAGAGTACACAAGTAGAGAACATAAGTATTTGCTAGAATGAGTGATTTGTCTTGTGTACAATGCATCTTATGTAGTCTCACCGGAAGGGTGTCACTGTTCATGTGGGGGTATGCCTAACTATCTAAGTCTGAGTAATCAAATACTCAACCCTCGGACTAGATATGTTAGGCGAATGGATTATCCTATCTAGGGAGGGCACAGACTCCAAGGAGAAGATCACAAGCCATGTTCTTGTCCCGTTGTAAGCTCTTTGTTAAAATGTCGGCACCCATATGCTCCGTGGGACAGTATTTCAGTCGAATCTCCCCTACACCACACTTCTCACGCACGTAATGGTAATATTGGAGATCAATATCCTTGGACTTGGAGATGAACTTCGAGTTGCCAGCAAGGGCGAGAGCGGATTGGTTGTCATTTCATCGTGGTAGGCTTCTATTGTGTCATCCCTAATTCGTCGAGGAGCCTTTAAGAGGAGGCTCACAAGAAATGATAAACAAGACCATGTATAGGAGCCTAGCTGCGGGTACACTTTCTGGTTGTTGTTCATGGTGTATTCATTGGCCTGCCTCGCTGCTGTTGCCTTCTTGCAAAAACTGACAGTGTCACTGCTGACTTGAAAGTATCTTGACCCGTGCTCAATGGCTTACTGTTGACCACTATGTGTGCTCTCCTATTTGTATATCTACGAGATGCACATACTTCTAGCTACTCCATGTACTTTCGCTCCTCGTCAATCTTGGGGGGTTCTTGGTCAGCAAACAGGGGTGCGTCAACGACAAGCGGGGTGGATGCAAGCTTATAATCAAGCAATATGGTGAAACTAGTTAGTGTGTTCAATGTAATATTGGGTCTGACTTAAGGCTGGTGATGCCTCCATGCGGAAGGGCATCGCCCTTTTCATCGGTGGGAGAGTAGGCCGTAACTAAGGGCAGCCCTCCATAGGAGCCCCCCGAGTACCTTTTGGCAGGGCAATCCCTTGCTTGGCAACCCCAACGACAAGTGTAAACTTGGGCCTGCTTCTACTGTAGCTTCTATTATAAACTGCCTAGGCATCACCAATGTGATTGCCGCAAACATCATGAGGCCGTCCGCGAGCGCTCTGATATGCGGCACACCTTTAACTACGAGTGCGTGGGGCAGAGGGGGATGGGGGGATCTGCGCGTGCTTGCAGGATTCCCTTCCGCGATTTCAGCCGCTGCAGTGTGAAAAAGGGCCATGCACCAATGTGTATATGCTCCCCAAACCAAATTGTTGCCAGGCCAGTCTTGTAAGGGGCATCCAGGGCTTGGGCATTAGCATCAGCATTGGCATCGGCATCTGAGTTACCAGTGACCACAAATCTATTCCAGATTGGGCATTTCAATGCTGAAATTAAGAGACCATCAACATTGGAGATGGCTGACGCTATCCATAATGTCGCATGCAATGAAGCAGCACATTGGGAGGCAATTCTTGCATTCAAGGGGGCGTAGAGGACATTGTTGTAGAAGCAAAGTGCGATCAACCTCTATGATTGGTGTGTCGCCCAAGGCGTGATTTAATGGACAATTGGTGTCTAAGCGCTTCATATTGATGGTGTTTTGCCGTGGAGTCTGATATCATTGGCCTAGGAATAGGGAAATTGAGAGAGAAGGGGCAGTGTGCCTTGCCCGCTGGGAAAAGCATGTTTTAAAGGGTTCGATTCAGGTATCTTCTTGGATCTCAGGATGAGCGAGTTGTTATGAATCACTAAGGGAGCAATTCATGACTATCTGACCTAGTTTCTCAGGAGATCAAGGTTGATGTGAAGACTTGTGTGTGTCCAAAGGCAGAGTTTGAGGGAGGCAATATTTGGGATGTTGTCATAGTTCGTGTGGTTATAATGGTCAAATAGCCAACTATCATAGGTTGTCGATGGCTTCGACCCTCAAATGGATAGATAGCTGATCCTTTCTCCACTGTTTGCCAAGATATAGATAGGGCCTAAGGCTTGTCATAACCATCAAGGTCAGGAGACTTGCGCTGATACCATGAACAATGTCTCTTAGCATAGGGGTTTGTCTCCGAACCCCATTTTGGCCCCAACCATCCAGAAATGCACATGTCTCATTTCACTGTTTTCAGCGATTTGCGAACCCACAGCCCATGCATCCGAGCCCAAAAGAAGACCTTAATGTGCCGAGCGTCCGCACAAATGCCGGACACACCTTTGTACCAAGTGGCCGGATGACTGGCGCACTTATGCTCCAAAGAGCTGGAGTGCGCCGGACGTCCGGCAAACTTATACTCCAAAGAGGTACAATGCACCGGGTTTGGAGAGGACTGCGTTGATATTTATGCAGGCAAACACTTTCGTTTAAGTTGCCTGTGCACACTAGCCACCGCACCAACTCTCACATTAATTCTCTTTTCAAACCCCATGATTCAGAGCAATCCCAGACGGCAGGCATACCCTGTTTGACCTGCCCCCTCCATGTCGGAGATAAGGTGCACTTAGATTTGCAGCTTTAGGCCCGCAGGCGAGAATTGGGCAAGATAAAGGATGGTGAGGCCTCTCAACTCTTCTTGATCAAACTCTTCGGAGCTTACATTTCTTCTTGTCAAGTCCGTACCGCTTTCAACCTTAGTCTACCCATGGGTGGCACATGGTGCAAGTCAGATCTCTTGGTGAAGCTCGGATATAGTTCGTCTCTGAACACCTAGCTGCACCACAGCTGTAGTGGGCATCATAGTGGGTATAGCAGGTCCTCCTTCAAAGCCTCACTGAAATACTCAGCCATTTGGTCAAAATCCCCAGCTAAGGCGATAAGCCCTCTTTCTTCAGATACTCGTTGGCTCTCACTAGGGCTCGCAGTGGCCAGGCAGATGCTCTCTTATACTTGTGTTCGACTGCATCCGATAGGCTTTCATTACTCAAGGAAAAATCATCTATTCTCTTTATTTTCTTGCTTCTCTGCAAACATTGTGAAACATTATCGTCTTCAAAAGGTTGGCCATCAGAAACCACCATCATACATGTCAAATTTTAGAAAATGTATAAACATTTATGAAGTTTGCAGTTTTATGGGTTTAGCTTCTGTGTACAGGAGATTTGTACATATGTTTGCTAAGATAACAGCCCCCATAACTGACCTCTTAAAGATGACGAAAGCTTGGAAGTAGGATGCTGAATGTCAAGCAGCATTTGAATACTTGAAGATGAAATTGAGTATTACTCCAATATTAGGAATGTATGATTCCATGAAGGATGTGTAAGTGTACAGCGATGCCTCAGACATGGCCATAGGTGGAGTGTTGATGCAAGACCATAAGCTGATAGCTTTTGAGTCAAGGAAATTGCATCCTTGAGTTGAATTATCGTACCTATAAAAAGGAAATGATTGCTGTCATTTATTGTCTGAAGGTATGGAGACACTATCTCTTTGGCAGATCTTTTGTGCCCTATATTGATAATATTAGCACAACATACTTCTCTGATCACTTGAAGTTGAACGCGAGACAAGCTAGATGGCAAGATTTCCTAGCTATGTATGATGTGACTCTCAAGTATAAACCTGGAAAAGAGAATAAGGTTGCAGATGCGCTGAGTCGCAAAAAGAGTCAGGAGGTAAAGACAATGGCAATACTAGTTGAATCTATGGACACTCAGAAACAGATTAAGAAAGCATATCTGCAGGATCTAGATGTTCAGGACTAGATTAATGGAATAGAGTAGAAAGGAAGCAAATTCAAACTGAGGGATGGTTTGTTGATACACAAATAGAAGAGGATTATGATCCCAAATTCTTCAGAACTGAAGAGCAAATTGTTGCTTGCTGAATGTCATGATGTACCAAGTGCAGATCACCGTGGAATTGACCCCACTTATGAGAAGCTAAGGAAACTGTTTTATTGGCAAGGAATGTATCATGATACAGTGGATTATGTCAAGGCAAGTGTTGTTTGTCGCAGGATAAGGTGGATCAAGTTAAACCAAGAGGTTTGCCACAACCCTTACCTATTCCAAGTGGACCATGGAAGAGTATCTCCGTGGATTTCACCATGCTTTTGCCACCCATGTACAACTATCATGATAGTGGTAGATAGATTCACCAAACAAGCACATTTCATCCCAACAAAGAAATGAGTGACATCTTCTAAGGTAGTCAATTTGTTTAAAAAATATGTATACAAATACCATGGCTTGCCCATGCAAATTGTGAGTGATAGGGATCCAAGGTTCACGGGAGAATTTTGGCAGCATTTGATGAGAAGCTTGAATGTGGAATTATGTATGAGCATAGCTTACCATTTTGGCAGAATTTAATAAAAAGCTTGAATGTGGAATTATGTATCAGCATAGCTTAAGACATTATGTCTTCCTATTACAATTGCAATTGGGGATGCCGATTGGCGACGATGGCAGCCCGTTGTACAGAACTTAGACTGGACGATGGCAGCCCGTTGTACAGAACTTAGACTGGCCGTCAGTAGGTAGTTATCTTCACGAGGGACATATGGACAACATCACTCGGATATGGTCCCTGGACTTGACATGCTTTGAACATAGCGAGATTTGTGCTCAGCAACAATCCTCTGACCTTGGCTGCATGTGCGGGCAACAGCAAATTCTTCCTGCTCTCACCCGATACTTATGCATCATCTCTCACAAAAGGGTTCCCGTCTCCTGCCTTGAGGATTGACATTCATAGCAGTAAACTTTGCAGCTTCAATCCAGTCGGACAATAAGGACATTCTGCCCTCTTTCACAGAGATCTGCCACAGCACGCATCTATATGTACGACAATTCTTAAAATTACAATTGTATTCATTCGGTTCAGCACGAGCATGGAATTCACGCTGACAAAATCAAGGGTAGCCACCAGAAACTGTACATAAATGTACGAAAATCTTTCCTTCGACGCACGCAAGCATTTGAAACACAGAAGAGAGTTAACATGGCAAACGCATGCCTTAAAATCGTCCACCACGTCCACAAGAAAAACGTTCCCCTCCCTAACCTTCCGGCTAGCCACTACGAGATGACATAGCTAAACCACATTCCTAACAAGTCCGTACGCGACAAGCATCAAGCCAAGAGTCTCCGCCTTCTGCACCAGCGGGGCCCGCAATTCACAGCGAAAGAGATCAAATTCCGGCATCACGCTACAACAAACCCTAGAGGAAGACCAGGACATGAGTCGGCAACGCTAGAAAGCATGTCCTCGACTCCGAAACAGCTGAAGAAGCAAAGAGAGAGCGGCGATGTTGCTGGCTGCAGGTGTTAAACGCGACCAATTCTGCAGCCAAGCCAGGTCTGGAGCCACCGAAGGTCGGAACCAGCCGCGTGGCGGCGCATTACACGTTCCCGGGCGCCGCTACACAGCGAGACGCAACACAACACGGCAGCTCCCGCAAAAGGCGTGTGCAAGAAGCATGATCCACCATCCTATCCAGTGCGAGGGCGCACCGGCACCACAAGCGCAGAGCGGCCGCAAGCAGGGGAATAGCAAATGCGGTATCGCCGGGAACCGCCAGTTTCGCCACTTCCGCCACAAAAGCGCAGGTAAGCAAACCAGTGAACCCGGACCGGTTTAGGGCCCGCAACGGGGCCCAGGAATCTCCCTGACGTGTACCTAATGCAAGCACCGGTAACCGGGTACCACTTGGTGGGCCTCCCGAAGGTGCACGTGGCGCCGGTTATGGATGCAGTGAGATGCAGCGGGCGCGGCCTACACGGCGGCCACCGGGTACAGTGCCGGCCGGGTGCGGTGTCCGGGGACGTTGGACGAAACCAACCGTTCGCTTCCAAGCAGCGGGTGAAACGGGGGTGGTGAAAAGTGAAACCGCGGGGTGATTATTGGGTTGTGAGTCTTGCACGGCGCGACGGGCCCCGTCCAGGATGGTTAGTTACGAAGCGTCTGAACTAACCTTCAACGTATCATTGAGACACCTCTCCTTCCTCCTTTTGCTTGCTTTGCATGCTTGCTCGCTTCCTTCCTCCCTCCCTTCCTTCCGTCCTTCATCCTTTCCTTCCTTCCGTTGCTTGCTCTCCTTCCTCTCCGGGCTTCCTGTTCATCCATCCCTTCCTCCCCGCCCGCTGCTTCCGCCATCCTTCCCCTCCCGGCGTCGCGCGGTGTCGTGATCCCCTCCGCCTGGCCTTGCTGTCGCTGCTGCTGGCAATTCTGCGCCGCCTCAGGCTCTTTTTCGTCCCTTCCCGGCGCCCGGATTCCTGCTCCCATTCTCTGTACTCGCGTGCGCTGCTGCCATTGCAAGGCTTCCTCGGCGTGGGAGCATCTGGAGGCCGGATTCGGGCTGGCCTGGAGCGGAGCAGGGGAATTGCGGAGGAGGCGTGGGGCGGCGACGCGGGGCGAGGGAAGGCGAGGCATCCTCCCGTGGTGGGCAGTTCGTGGCTTGGCGCTGGAATCGCTGCGCGCCCGGTGCAGATTGCGCTGCGCTGCTCGGAGGTGAAGGGAACTGCGGGGCCGGGAGGGGCGAGGCGCGGGACGGCGTCAGGGTTTGGGTGGGTGCTGCTGTTGCTGCTGCTGCCTGGGTGAGGTTGGGAGGGCGTGGGTTGTGTGGATTTGGAGGCTGGTGGCGCGGAATTGGAATTGTGCGGGTAGTGGCGGCTGTGGACCGATTCCCAGGCTGTTTTAAGTGGGAGGCATTGTGGGTTGGCGGGCGCGGGGGGAAATTGCTACCGGTTCGGGATTTGTGCTGTGCTTATGTGAGTGTGTGGAATTGGTCGGGGTTTGTGTGGGATCTGGGTATGTGTGGGGTGCATTTCGTGTTGCGTTTTCTGGATTTCGCTGCTGAGAGGGTTTGTGGTTGGATTCAGTGGCAGGCGCTACCGTCGGAGGGATTTTAGTCTGCACGCAGTATTGATTAGCTGATCCCTCCTGTTACAGTGCTTTCGGGAGTAACCCAGTTTGGTTGCTTGCGGGCGAGGTGTTTGGCATCGAAATTTGAGAGGTAGCTACTTCCGCACACATCCTGTTGTGTATGTATTGGTTTGCTGATGGTCCCTTCGTTCGCATCTGCTCTGAGCTCCAGTCGGTCTGTAGAGTGCACGGGTTTAGATTCAACTGCTGCCGCACGCTGAGTAGGCTTGATGGAGGGGGTTCTGACTATCTGCTTCTTCACATCTCGGCTATGGAGTTCAGCTGTCGCATGCATGCCTTGTTTGCTTGATTATGGTAGCAGGTTTGCTACTTGATTACAACTTCTTGCCAGCCGCCAGTTCCAAACAGGCATGCTCTTAACAGGGCCGCCATAGCAAGCTCCTTTTCTCGGACCCACTGTCCTATTACAGGACAAGCTCTGTTGGCCTGGTTCTGCTGATTGTCCCTCACTTGGTGTGCCTGGTGTTCTGTGCTTCGTGAGGTAGGTCGAGATGTTGCTGGAGTCCGCTTGAATGTCTTCGTTTGATGCTTAGACTGTGGTGGTTTTTGTCTCTTCAGGCCAGTTGCTCAAGTGGATGACTCATGGCAGCATCAATGAGCATCGACATCGACATAGCCAGCATGAATGGCATACATAATCCGGGAATTGCGTTTGAGATCGAAATAGCAGAATGTGTTGGTGCCACTTCTCCTATACCGAAAAGAGTACTACAGCGTTGGCAAGAGACGCTGGACAACAAAGCCAGGTCTCCGACGAGCCTGGAGGAAATTGAGGCAAAGCTTAAAGAAGCAGATTCCAGACGACAGGTTCGTAGGTCGCTGTCTTCACTCCGTAAGCGTCTGTGAGTTTGCGTTTTTTTTTTTGGCTAGTTTTGAGATCCTCCGGCATGTCATGCAAATGAGCTGATTCGAGAAGGGTGTTGCAATCTCTGAAACAACTCGCTGTTTTTTTTGTGCTCTGCAGCAATTCCATGAGTGGCTGGTCAACAAAGCTCGCCCGAGACCAAGGACGACACCTGTTTCTCCCCAACATGAAGATCTTGCACAACGTCTGGAAGCCAGGCTTTCCGCAGCCGAACAAAAAAGGTATGCTTCTGACATGTGGAGGGTGCGTTTCACAAGGTCCTTGCAACCGAGAAGCTGAGACGCTAACTCCCCTTTCCGATTGCTACGGTTATCAGGTCAGAGCTTCTGGCACAGGAGCAGATGCGTCTAGCAAGGCTACACGAACTGCGTGTTGCAGCAAAAACGGAAGCGCAGCTCCGTGCTGAAAGGGAACGGGAGGAGCTAGACTTGCGAATTGAGTCGCGTGTGCAGCAAGCGGAGACGAATAGGCTGGCTCTGCTCGAGGCTGAAAGACAACGCAGGGCTGTGGCTCATGAAAGGATTGCACAGTCGGTGCTGCAACGTTCCAATCAGGAAGGACGGGATAAGGAGAGGATAGAAGCCCTTCGCACAGCGCTGTGCCAAAAAATTGCAGCTGCCGAAGAGAAACGTGCTGGTCTGATCGAAGCCGAGAAGAGCCGCGCCCAGGCGGCTGTCATGCAAGCCAGAACGGTGGCAAGAACGGTGTTGCGAGAGAGGGAACTGGAACTTAGACGAAAGCGAGAAAAACTGGAGGACCGCCTGCAAAGGGTATACTACATATCTATAATTTCGTATGTTGCTTTTGAATCGTTGCAAGGCTTGAGAGCGAGTTTTGCTTGGCTGTATGTTCTGCCCGCTGTACTCACGGTGACATCGCTATGTCACAGGCCAAGAGACAGCGTGCGGAGTTTCTGCGACAGAGAGGTGGTTGCCGTGGAACTTGCCACAACCACGGCCACAAGCTGCACAAGCAGGGCGACCAACTCTGCCGCCAACTTACGAGGTTAGTATCGCTTGAATAGTTCCGTGTGTTAGGGCTCTCAACCAACCTCTGGTGTGTGTTTAACATGGTTTGAGTTCGTTGGTTGCAGATGTTGGAGACAGTTCCGCCGGTCCAGGAGTACCACATATGCCTTGGCCCAGGATTATGCTTCATGTGCTATCAATCTGGAGTCTGTGTCTGCTCTTCCGTTTGAGCAATTGGCCGAAAGAATAACATCTCCTGCAACTTTGAGAGTCGTCAAGGCTCTGCTGGCCCGCGTAGAAAGCCGTCTCATGGTTTCCTGTGCTTCACAATCTAATGTTGCGGACTTGGTCCATCTTTTGAAACGATTGGCAACTCCAGTTAAAACCAGACCCACGTCAAGGAGGTCAGTGCCACCGGGTGGCGTGAAGGGGGCTGCTAAAGAGAGTAGCAGATCTCAGAGTGCGGCTGCAAGAGCCAAGGATGGTCAGAGAGCCGAAGACAGAGAGCTGGAGAGATATCCTGCACGGGTGTTTCTTTGTGCTTACATGATATGTGGTCAGCCTGAGGCAGTGTTCAGCAGTAAAGGGGACCGTGAAGTTGCACTTGCAGAAGCTGCAGCAAAGCTTCTCCCCGAGTTTGAAACTTTGGTCTCAACGATTATAGATGGTCCAGCTGGAAGTCCACCGCTACCCTCCTCTCCCACCCATGGGCCCAACTTGATCATGGATGCAAGCCCTGCTCATCAAGGGTCACGGCCGTCGGCTTTCAGGCCTTTTGCTTCCCAGTTGTTGGCCTTCGATACAGCTTGGTGCACCTATCTGTACCAGTTTGTGGCATGGAAGACAAAAGATGCTAGAGTGCTTGAAGAAGATTTGACTCGAATGGCATGCCAACTGGAGATGTCCATGCTGCAGAAGTGCAGAAGTGAGGAAGAAATGGATACAAGTGACTTGAGTCTTGATTCACAGGCCATTAGAAAGCAGGTCGGTCTCTCACCTTTGCTCTTGGACTTGCGTCTTGGAGCCCAACTGGTGGCAATATTGATTTTGTTCGTTCTTCTTCAGGTTGTTGAAGATCAGAAGCTTCTACGAGACCGAATCTTCCGACTCACAGGAGCTGCAGGTGCCGTGCGAATGGATGAAGCTCTGACAGAAGTCAAGTCTAAGTATGCAGAGGCCAGAGAGAATGGCACCCAGTTGCCTCCACCCTTTGTAGCTTCGCCTTCTGGATCACCACCAACCCCGTCCTCAGTCTCATCAGATACAGAAAGAGCTTCTGAAGGGGTGAAATCTAGGGCAAGAGTTGTCCGTTCCTTGTTCAAGTCTGCTAAGAAGGGGGAGAGTGCTCCTAAGGTGACCATGGAAGAACTTCTCAGAGATCACTCTTTCCAACTTCAGGGTGTGGGACTGACAAATGAACAGATGGTCAATGAGATACTTCATGATCCAAGTTGGGCATTGCCGGCAAGTCCGGCTCAGCAAGTCAATCCTGGTGAAGGACCTAGCTCATTGTCCAGCAAGGTAGTCGAGGTGCAGGTGAGCGATCCTGGTTGCATTTCCAACCCTGGTGGTTCTGAGGGAAACCACCAGTTAATGTTTATGGCCGGTACAAGGTCTTGCATCTAATTGTGAGGTTTTTTTATGAACACTGCAGGCACACATGCGGTCAACCATGGAGCGAGCTTTCTGGGACAGTATTGCAGAAGGTCTTGCTCAAAATCCACCTCATTATCAGCGAGTTGTAGGATTGGTGGCAGAAGTGAGGCAAGAGCTGGAAGCCATTGTCCCAGAAGGCTGGAAGGCAGAACTGCAGGAGTGCATGGACTTGGACCTTCTAACTCAGGTCTGTTTATATCTCTCTCCCGGTAGCTCTCCAAGGGGTTTGGCTTCTCTTTTTTGCTGATGCTAATGCATTACCGTTATCCTTTGCACATTGGCACTTTCAGGACTGTTTTAAGTCTGACACATTTGTTTCCAGGTGCTTGAGTCTGGTATGAATGACTTCAACTATTTGAGGCGTTTATTAGACTATGCATCTAGCATTATGTTGAAGTTGGGGGCGCCAGTCCGAGATTCAGAGGCCAAAGCTGCTCATCGTTCCCTAGTGGATGATTTAACAACTGCAGTCAGTATGCAAGGACATGATGCTTTTGCAAATGCTCTGGTGAAAGGTCTGCGATTCATTTTTGAACAACTTCAGGTTAGCTCATGGGACCTTTTGCCCTCCTACTATCCACCTGCATGGTTTATGCAGCTTACTACTTCTTGCATGATTGTAAGTATTGATTTTGAATTGTTGCACAGGTTCTGAAGCAAGACATAAGTTCGATGCGCCTCCGTTCGCTGAAGCCTTTGATCACAGGCTCTGCTGGCATTGAGTACTTGCGCAAGGCTTTTGCAGAACGGTTCCAAGTGCCGCCTCCTCAGGCTGTTATGTCTGTTGCCGACAGCAAACTAGTTGCAGTTACAGCCAGTTTGCCACGAACTGCAGTGTGGATTGCGGAGGCGGAGCAATTGCTGGGTACTGCAAGGAGTGAAGTGGAGGCAGCAGTTGCAGCCCTTGAACGTGTGGGGCAGGTATTCCCTCCAGCACCAGCTGGCTCGCCTGCAACAGGGCTGCCACCAGTGTTCGCGATGCGGACAGGCGGAAGAGTTGGAGGAATTGCCATCAATCAAATGGCGCAAGAAAATCCACAGAATCCAGATTCAGGTGCACAAACGATTTGTCTCTTGTCTACCTAGGCTTGTTGTGGTGACACAATGAAATGTTTGCTGGAAAGCTTAAATGTTAAGATGGTGGAATGCAGCTGAAGTGCAGCAGAGGAAGGTTGATTGGAGGTCCAATGGTATTATTGTCCGCCTTGGGTTGCTGCAAATTATCTGCAAGTCAGAGGGCGCAACCGAAGACTCTCTTCCAGAGACTTTAGGTCTCAATACGGGAAGAATCAGGGAATCACAAGCAGAGTTCCAAAGTATCACTGTTACAGCGACAGGGTGAGCCTTTTCTGTCTAGGCAGACTAGTTTAATTGTGATCTACTTACCGTTAGCTTTTGAGACTGCTGACCCTGTTGATGCATGCTGTGCTTACTATTGATATCTGAGCGTTGTGGGCCCCCCCTTCGACAGGTTGCTGCTTGCAAGGCAAGGATTGATTGGACGTGGCGTTCATGGAGCTGAGCTGGAAACAACGTTAGAAAAGGGTTGGAAAGAGCTTGAAGCGTTGCTGAGTGAGCCTGGCACAACAGTTCCTCAAATTGGAGCTCTCTTGGCTCGAATATCGTCTGCAAATGCGACAGAAGCTGAGAAAACACTAGAGACCATCACAGCATGTGAAGAGTTGATGACACGGGTTCTGGGACGGAGCTTGGCTGCAGGTGACCCTGTCTTTTCCCGAGTATCAGCTGCGGTGAGGTCCAGTATTTGGGTGCTTCTGGCCTTAGGGAAAGGAGCCGAAGCGGTTGCCATTGTCGAGTTTATGCTCAAGAGGATCGGAGGAGGTTTTCTACTTCACCGAGTTATAAAAGCAGTGGATGCCATAGAGGTGGTGGCCGGCGTGACTTGCAAGGTGCATGAACCCTGGTATGCTGCTTGCATTCAAGCAGCTTCTGTAATATGATATCCTCTCGAAGCGGCCAGCAGTATCAATCGAGAGGTAATATTTGTACAGTACACATTGTGCAGCAAAGAGTAGGAGGCCAGATGATGCCTGTGTCTAGAATGTGTAGTTAGCGTTCTCTTCTGGTGGTATTAGGCGCATGGATGTAGAAACGGGTGCTACCATGACTGACCACTTGTATATAGCACCGATTCATTTGATTGTTAGATAGAAGTACATTGCAAGTAAATATTCTTTGTAAATGAGATTAATCCCTGCAGCTTATCGCCTGTGGTAACTATGAGCCTCTTGGAGGCTTTGTATTAGGATATTCATTCAGAGTGAAGTGTAACACCCTTGTGACTTACATGTGTTGCGAACTCACATGGGGAATATGATTCTACTAGTAGACTGAAGGATAGTGCTAATCGTCACTGTACAGAAACCGGTTGTTGCACTTAATTGCCGACGAAAATCTTCGTGGGTGGCAGGACATCACCGTCAAGCTGATACAGCCCTAGTGCTGGTCCCACAAATCTGAAAACCACCCAGCCCCCGGCTATCACGAAGATGAAGATGTAAGCAAGCTTGTTGATCCAGAACAGAACGCCTTTTTCTCCAATGTATAGCGACCAAGCCTTCTCTGGCAGTGTCATCTCATCCCATCCCTTTTGCCCCTTGGCGGATTTAGCGGGAGCTGCCACACTATCTCCTTGCCTGAGAAAACATAAGTGTGTCAGCAGAGAAAAAATCTGCTGTCTGCCGGATGCTCTTGTAGCAACAACTCGCTTGAGAGATCATAGACGAGAGGAAAGCACCTTTTTGCAGACTTCCTTTTACTTCCAACTCCCAATCTCGCTTCCACCTCCTCAACGCCCAATTCCGAGTCCTCAGGTCCGGTGCCCTGGTCAGATTGCAAAAGAATCAGGTATGACAAATATGCCATACACGCACCAAACAAGTGCTCCCTTCCCTTCCCCATTGGCATTCTGTCAGAGAAATAGTCCTCCCGATACCTCATTCAGTCCCGCATGAACCTGCCACCTCCTGAGCCGCTTCTCTCGCACGGGACCATCCCTTTGCCAACCGCACTCAGAAGAAGAGGACGCAACGTCCAGGCACAGAGCCCGCCTGAGAGGAGAGAATGGAAGGGTAGCAGGCAGCCTACCAGGTCGGGCAAGGAAGGCAGCAGCAGAGGAGGTAGAAGACGGTGGGACATACGAAGGGGCAGCAGCGGGAATCGTAGGTGCGCAGAAAGAGAGAGACGCATTTGAGACGGCCATGAGACTGGCAAGGATCCTCCCCCCCCTAGTGCAACGGGATCTGACCTTCAGCGCGGACGGAGCTGAAGAGAGACAAAACCCTTTATGTGTTGTGGAGTTCCTTTTATAGTCCTTACATGAGAGAGAGGCCGCGCGCCGGGGCCGGCTTCACACAGTACAGTAGTAGACTATCTCACTGCCTTCTCGTCGCCTTCTTCTGCTCTGCCTTCCTTCATAGCCTTGCATTTCCCTCGCCTCTCGCATTCCTTCCCGGGATCAGCCGCATCTGCGGTAGCGCGCGCGGCCAAGACATCTGCGGGCCGGCTCCGTCCTGAGGCGATGCGCAGGCTGAGCCTGGGCCTGAGCCTGAGCCTGAGCCTGCGAGATCGAGCGTGAGAGACGTATCAATCTCACAGTGGCCGCTACTGGTGTGTGCTGCAGCAGTGCAGGGGAGGGGAGGCGCAATTCAAGAAGCGTGACCTGACCGCCAGATCTGGTGCCATGTCTGCCGCAACGTCAGTTCCCAAGTTCGGGTCGTGGAAATTGCACGAGTCCACCATCGACTACTCTACGGCCTTCGCCCGCGCCCGCGAGAGCAGAGCGGAGAGCCGCGGGCTGGTGGCCTCCCATCTCTCCGACGACAAGGACGACGATGACCTGGAGGAGTCCCGGTTCCACGACCCGCCGAGCAGGAAGTCCAAGATCCTCAGCTACTTCTGCTTCTCCCTGGGCCGCATGAGGTAGCGAGCGTGAGCCTCGCGCAATGCGCTATCCCGCAACCGCAACCGCACCAGATGGCCCGCAAGTGTGAGATTTTGTGTGAAGTGCAGCAGAATTCGCTGCATCGCAGAATTGAGTGGCGGATGACTCCAAAACAGAAGAAAAAATTGTTGATTGCTTAGAGCGGTGCATATGAATGCCATTGCCATCGATCTCGGTGTTTGCAAGAGGATTTGTGCAACGCATTTCCCTTCCACTGCAGTCGAGACAATCCATCATCCCCTGCTTGCACGCGTCCCAGTGTGATCAAATAAAGTTCGTTCTTTTGCATTCACCCGCTGCGTCTCTTGAAAAATTCAACAACTGGCAGGAAAGCGCAGATCGGCGGCAGGCAACATCCGCATTTGCAACTCGGCTGTTGTTGCAACGTTGCCATGCATTACAAGGGAATGCGATTGCAAGGAATGCAATTCTCGTGACCCGCGGAACTCGCCAACTCTCTGACCAAACGGAACGGCCAATTTCTCTCAATCAACTGGACTGTAGTGGACACAAGCGTACGACGGCCAGCACGTGGCGGCCACGCTCGTCCCCATGGCGCTAGTCTTACGACAGCACATGCCTGATTGCTTTTCAGAACAGTAACGCGTCCCGGAAAATGGCTAATGGAGGAGGAAAAGAAAATACGTCGGCTTGTCTTCGCCGGTGTGGCATCTCGGTCGCTGGCCCGCTGAGATACAGTACCTACGCACCTTGTCCCGGTTGCACTCACGATTATGCTCTGATCGATTCCTCCCGCAATTCGCTTCACCGAGAAGGCCAAGTCCCGCCCAGTTTGGCACTGCGTCTCTGCTGCTGCGTGGAAAGAAGGAAACTTGGGTGCTGGGGGCGGCGGCAATGACAATGGTAGAGCTCATCAAAGATCGAAGTGCAAACCCTGAATCCCACCTCCTAGAAAATGGACACTTACCAGCAAATTGGGAAGACAAGTGACGAGAATAATTAATAAAACTTTATATAGGTATTATCAAGAAATACATAATTATAATGCTATCATTTGAATTGAACATTCGTCCTAAACGACTGCCCAAAGCTCCAGTTCGGTGGTGCAACATTATTTGCAATGACTCTTTCTCCATCTTTTGTTGTCACTTGAAAACTTAAACTTTGACCCACTAGCATTTCCTTGCTTTGCCAATTTTGTCCCCAATTGCGGGTCATGGGCAACCACCCTGTTTTTGAACCCTTCACCGATACGGCAGAGACCACTCCATTTCCACCAACATTGTATACAAGAACTAAGTTAAACCACGAATTGCCAGTTATCACAAAACCCAATCCTCCTTGTCTTGCACAACGGACCCTGTTGATAAGAATAAGACTTGACTTGTTAATGAAAACATTGAATCATTAGATTAAAAGCACATAAAACAACCCAAACACATGCACACGTACCTTCTATACTGGACTGGTACAATGCCCGCATGCCAATCCGCAATTTTACGGAAAGCTGGCTCAGCCATATCAAAATGCTCTAGGGGAGGGTTGCACCAACCTCCATTGTCGCTCGGCTTATTGGACGGTGGGCAAAAGTTTGTACCAGTAATAATTGTGGAAGGATTACCCTTGTTGCAAGCATCTTCTCCCCAAAGTGTTTTGCCCCAACAACGAATTTCAAAACAAGCACCACAAGTTGACCCATTGAGAAACAAAGTTGTACTCAAAGCAGCGTTTTGTGTGCCATAAACTTTGCCGAACGTTTTACCGTACCCACAAGCACTTCCTGCAGTATAGTAAACCATAAATAAATTTCAGGATAATATATATATATATATATAATAATTTATGAATAGAAAAAAACTTAGCATACTAAAGTCTTCAAATAGCGAGTTTGTTAAGTGTTTGATTTAAAACAAACTACATAGTTAAGTACCTTCCGTGCCGCTTCCATCATATTCTCCATAAAACGTCGCATGAGCCTTCTTCCAACCACTGTGACCATCCTTTCCTCCAGTAGCTTTCTGCATACCATCATGTGGTCCATGTGCACATGCTAGTGAAAGCCATGCGAAAATAAAAAGAGCAAGAATAGTCATCATGAAATTCCCCCACAATCTGAAAGACAAATTGCACATCATTAGTCTTCACATGTTGAGATATATGACAAAAATACTCATAAGTCTTAGCAATACAACAAGTTCTAAGAAATCCACATGCTCTTAGCATGACCAATAAAAATAAAAAGAAGAACAAGTTACCACAAGAGAAAGGAGCTTCTTGAAAACTCTAGCACATGTGCAAATAGATAAAATTTGAGGATACCAAACAGTGTAGTTCTAGCTACATATATACTAATTGTGTTGGATATATATCGATCATCTTTCCTTTGGGCTTTATTTTTTCCGTTGAAGTATGTTGATTATTCATTCTTTCATATATCTACTTTTTTTACTATCAGTGTATTTAATTTTTAAATATAACATTCTTATTCTAATGATAAAAATAAATAAATAAATATTAATTTGAAGATAAAATCAAGCCCATTTTTTCATCTAAAGCAAAACACCTAAGATAACAAAAAGTATACAATTATAGAACACCATTTAGCATCCAAGACATCTTACCCATGTTCATATTGCACACATTGGTTTCATTTCAAGAAATCTTCATTCACATATATATGTGCGTAGCTTGTTTGTAGAGTGGCATGACGCACCTTCTACCAAGCTTTTTGAAAAGAACACAACGAGGGCTCTAATCCTTGTACATGCTTCTCAAGTATCGACAAATACACTCAACATGGTTGGGAATGCAAGCAGTGCTATTGAATAAGCTAAGATCGCACATGAAATAGTCAGCAAGTATATACCCACGTGAAGTTGACTTAAGGTATGAGAGATTGGATCATGTAGTCCACTGGAAGCAATCCTCACTCACAGAGGTATGTATGACTTAGAAGGTACTACCAAATGCTTCTTCCTATGTTGTATGGGGTACGATGGTTTCCCAAGTGCGAGACTTGCGACACGTAATAAACAAGTTGCTTGTATCGTCAATTAAACTGGACAATAAAAATGATTTTTTTAAAAATTCATTAAAAAATACACAATATTATGACGCATCATTTGAATTGAACATCTGTGCTAAAAGACTGCCCAAAGCTCCAATTTGGTGGTGCAACATTATTTGCAATGATAGTTTGTCCATCTTGTGTTGTCACTTGAAAACTTAGACTTTGACCAATTAATTTTTCATTGCTTTGCCAATTTTGACCCCAATTCCGGGTCATAGGCAACCAGTTTGTATTTGTACCTTTTACCGACATAGCAGTTACCACTCCATTTCCGCCGACATTGTAAACAAGGACCAAATTAAACCACGGATTGCCAGTGATCACAAATCCCAATCCTCCTTGTCTTGCACAAGGGACCCTGTTAATAAGAAAAGGACAGAATCTATTAATGAAAACGTTGAATCAATGAATTAAAGGCATATAAGATGAGCCAGAACAAATGTGTACATACCTTTTATATCGAATCTGCACGATGCGATGCCAATCCGCAATTTTTCGGAAAGCCGGCTCAGCCATATCAAAGTGCTTTAGTGGAGGGTTGCACCAACCTCCAGAATCACTCGGCTTGTTGGATGGTGGGCAAAAGTTTGTACCGAATAATTGTGGATTCCCTTGTTGCAAGCATCTTCTCCCATAGTGTTTTGCCCCAACAACGGATTTGAAACAAGCGCCACAAGTTGCCCCATAATCAAACAAAGTTGTACTCAAAGCGTTGAATCAATGAATTAAAGGCATATAAGATGAGCCAGAACAAATGTGTACATACCTTTTATACTGAACGGGTACGATGCCAGCATGCCAATCCGCAATTTTTCGGAAAGCCGGCTCAGCCATATCAAAGTGCTTTAGTGGAGGGTTGCACCAACCTCCAGAATCACTCGGCTTGTTGGATGGTGGGCAAAAGTTTGTACCAGTAATAATTGTGGACGGATTCCCCTTGTTGCAAGCATCTTCTCCCCATAGTGTTTTGCCCCAACAACGGATTTCGAAACAAGCGCCACAAGTTGCCCCATAATCAAACAAAGCTGTACTCAAAGCAGCAGTTTGTGTACCATAGACGTTGCTATATTTTTGACCGTAGCCACAAGCACTCCCTATAAAATAGCAAACCATAAATAACTTTAAGAAGATCACATGTAAATATAAATATTACAAAAAAAATAAAAAATATGTTAGCCACATATAATCATAAATAGAAAATTATGAACACTGATTTAAAACAACATACACAATTAAGTACCTTCTGTGCCGCTTCCATCAAATTCTCCATAAAATGTTGCATGAGCGGCCTTCCAACCATGGTGATCACCCTTTCCTCGGACAGGTCTATTTACACCATCATGTGAACCATGTGCACATGCCAATGAAGTCCATGCGAAGATGAAAAGAGCAAAAATAGCCATCATGAACTGCCCCATAGTCTAAAAGGCAATACACGTCATTAGCCTTCACACTCCAAGACGTATGACAAAGGTAACAAATAAGTTTTACTCAAGCTGTTACAACAAACAATATGAAAGAAAATCAATTTCTACTGCATTTTACACAAAGAGACTACCTTTCTGAAGATTTTATATTGCACTTCAATGAAATATATCAAACACCTACACCTCTAACTACATATATAGTTTATGATGTTGATGTATCTCGATAAGCTTGATACATCTCGATCACACATCTAAGACAATAAAGAATTTATGATTATGGAACTCCACTTAACATGCAAAGGTCAATATCATAATACCCGATAGATTTCTAACATGCACATTGACATGATACAGTCAAATATTTCGTTGTTGTCAAGATAGCTATTTTAGACATATCAAATATATGGATAAATAACATAGTACATTCGATATCCGCAGTTTAAATGTCCTTGGGGCAGATTCTTTTTGGGATAGGGAGCCGTCCCGTGAAAGTGGAATACAATGGAAAAGGAAATGGAAAACTCCGCAACTAGACACCCTTGGTAGTGGGAAATGGAGTGGAGGACTCCAAAGACTCCACTTCCTGAACAAAGAGAAAACTCCATCAGTCGGCAGATCCAAATTGAGATGGAGAACTTTTTGGTTTTACTACGAGAAATAAAATAGAATAAAAAAATAAAATTCCACAATTCGATGTGTTAAGCAGATTGCTTGTGGGATAGTGGTTATCCTCTTTATAAGAAATAGTATAAATTGAAAAGAAGGTGCTAAACTTTCTTTTGGCAGGATGGATCTCGAGATAGGAATGATAAAATAAAATATATTTTGAAGTTTAGGTTTTAGGACTTAAGGTTTCGTGAACTAGTACATAGTCCGCTACACGTAGTGGTGATATAAGGTTACCTAATACTGAACTTTTTTTAGGAAAAACTATGCAGTCAGAGTGGTTATAGGAAAAACTATGCAGTCAGAGTGGTTATAGGAAAAACTATGCAGTCAGAGTGGCTCATGTCAGCGACTCATGTCATCTCAGCTACCACCATGGCTTGTGGACATGGGCACACGCTGCAGCCTCTTATCGAGAGAACTTGAATGAATGTTGGTCCGAAAGATTTGAGGGCACTATTAGGTTATCCGTATAATGCGTAGCTTGCAAATACATTGTCCACTATCCATATACTAAATCTGCTATTTGCTTTTTGTCAAATACCTTCCGTGCAACCTCAAGAGTCCCACATGATAAGTACATTGCCCACACTCACATAAGACCAAATCCGCGTTTAACAACCTAAGCATGAATATGCTTGCCGCAGCTGTTGTAGCTATATGTTGGACGATGGTTGAAGGATAGAGATGATGAATTACATTGTTAGGATAGAACCTACGGTGGCATTTGAAAAATTGAAGGGCATCTTCAGAATCTTTATTCTGAGCACAGTCTTTCAAGATTCAACTCCATGAGACTAAGACTTAGAAACCGTATGTAAAAAGCCACACGTGCATTCTCCAGGTGCCTAGATAGTAAGAGATCCTGTTGTGATTAAGCTGGCCATGTTTCGGCGCTGCTCGAGGTTGGTACAGGCTTCTAAGATGCTCACAAATGTAGACATGTCTGGGCTCGTCTTGCTCATGTTCATGCTGCACACATCCGCTTCGCAGGCTCTGACCCTTGTACATGCTTCTCGGTCATCGACAAATGTGACCATGTTGGCAAGCAAGCGGTGCTGTTGAATCTGCTAAGAACGCACCTGAGCATATACCCAAACGAAGGTGACTTGAGGTATGATGGACTGAATGATGTAGTCCAATGGGGGCCTTTGCGTTTCTTTCCAAAAAGCTTGGTAGAAGGTGCGCCATATCAGTCTACAAACAAGCTATGTAGCAATGTGAGTGACGTTTCCTAATTTTCCTTCTGTTGTTTTCTGATGCGAGGTGGTCCGTTTCTGAGTTCGATGCCTACCCACTTTCTTCTGTACGCGGCTTAGGCGAAGGGCTGTATTGCAGGAAACGAGTGGATGGCTTGACTGTTGCTTCCATAGGCTCAGCTCGTGCACGTACAAGCCATGGCTGTCTGGAGTGGGGCGATTGAGTCACTCAAAGGGCAACAGGAGCCGTTGGGGGGACAGATTTCGTGGACCCAACAGACTGCTGGCTTTACTATTGTTCTAGGAAGAGGATCCGCTCGCCTGACTTCAAGGACGCAAGCGTTGGCAAACAGCGAAGTCGCCAAGTGCAGCACTAGTGCCAGAAAGACTTCCTCCAGCGAGGGCAGGCCTGCAGGATACGACAAAGGGTTAACTGCTGAAACCGTGAGCAAGCTATGTGAACAGGGTCATCTCAGTGAGGCTGTTGAGGCATTGGGAGTTCTGCTGCAGACAGAGGGGTCCATTTCCAAATCCCTCCTTTACACTGTCCTGAATAAATGTGTAGTGAAGAAGGATCTGGTTCTGGGTCGCCGGGTCCATGCTGTGACGGTGAAAAAGGGGTACCAGTCAGATACGTTCCTGGGCTTCCACATCCTGCGGATGTATGCATCTCATGGCAGGTTGCAAGACGCGATGGATGTGTTTCAAGTGATTGCCAAACCAGATGCGTTTACTTGGTCTGCTATCATATCTGCGCATATCAAACATGGACAAGACCGAGATGCCATACGACTGTATCATCGGATGTGCAGGTCGAAGGTGAAACCAGACGGCCATGTATTTGTGGCAGCCCTTCAAGCTTGTGCTAGGGGCTTAGACTTGAAAACAGGGCAGCAAGTGCATGCTAATGTATTGGCCAGTGGCGTTGAGCCTGATTTGTTTGTTTGTAATAGCTTGGTGAACATGTACGCCAAATGTGGCAGCTTGGAAGACGCTCAGAGGGTGTTTGACGGACTTGAGCGAAAAGATGCTGTGACGTGGAATGCCATGATAGCTGGGTATTCCCAGCAGGGCATGGGGCAGGCAGCTCTTTCTCTCTACAGTGCTATGCAAGGAGAAGGTAGCGCTGTGCCTGATTCTGTGACGTTTGTGTGCCTCCTACAGGCATGTGCAAGGGTTGGTACCCCAGCGTTAGAGAAGGGAAGACAGCTTCATGCGCAGATCAAAAAACAAGGATGTCAAGCTGATGTGTTTGTGGGTGGCAGTTTGGTGAACATGTATGCAAAGTGTGGCAGCTTGGACGATGCCCAAAAAGTGTTTGATGGACTCGATCAAAAAGGGGTGGTGACATGGACTGCTCTAATTGCAGGGTATTCCCAGCAGGGCATGGGCAAGGAAGCGCTTAGTCTTTACAAGGTTATGCAAGAAGAGGGCATCGCTGTACCCAATTCTGTGACATTTGCCTGCCTCCTGCAGGCATGTGCGAATGTTGGCATCCCGTCTATGGAGACAGGGAAGCAACTTCATTCTCAAATAAGAGAACATGGACATGAAGCTGATGCGTTTGTTGCCAGCAGTTTGGTGAACATGTATGCAAAGTGTGGCAGCATGGAAGATGCTCAGAGAGTGTTCGACGGACTTTGTCAAAAAGAGGTGGTGACATGGACTGCACTAATATCGGGTTACTCCCAACAGGGCATGGGGCAGGAAGCCCTCCGTCTCTACGGTGCCATGCAGCAAGAGGGCATCGCTGTACCCAACTCCGTGACATTTGCGTGCCTCCTGCAGGCATGTGCACATGTGGGCACCCCAGCGTTGGAGCTAGGGAAGCAGCTGCATACGCAGATTAGAGAACAAGGACATCAAGCTGATGTGTTCGTTGGGAGTAGTTTGGTGAACATGTATGCTAAGTGTGGCTGCTTGAAAGATGCTCAGATGGTGTTTGACGGGCTTGATCAAAAGGATGTGGTCACGTGGAACACCTTGATAGCAGGGTATTCCCAGCAGGGCATGGGGCAGGAAGCTCTGTGTCTTTACAGTGTTATGCTAGAAGACGGTACATCTGAACCCAATTCCGGGACATTTGTGTGCCTTCTGCAGGCATGTGCAAGTATAGGCACCGATGCTTTGGAGGAAGGGAGGCAGATTCATAAGCAGCTTAGGGAGCAAGGACACGAATCTGATGTGTTTATAGGCAGCAGTTTGGTGAACATGTATGCAAAGTGTGGCAGCTTGGAAGATGCTCAGAGTGCGTTTGATAGGATTGGTCAAAAGGATATTGTGACCTGGAACGCCATGATAGCAGGGTATTCCCAGCAGGGCATGGGGCAGGAAGCCCTTGGCCTGTACACAACTATGCAGAAAGAAGGCAGCACAGTACCGAATTCTGTGACATTCGTATCCCTCATTCAGGCATGTGCGAATGTGGCAGCTTTGAATCTGGGAAGGCAATTACACGCACAGATTGTTGAACATGGACTTCAAGCGGATGTGTTTCTGGCCCACAGTCTGATAACCATGTACGGAAAGTCTGGGAGCATGGTTGATGCACAGCAAGTGTTCGACGCGTTAGCGGTAAGAGATGTTGTAGCCTGGAATGCACTGATTGCAGGCTATACCTGTCAAGGAGACAGTGATTCTGTGTTTGACTTGGTCGAAAGAATGAGAGAGGATGGTATACAGCCAGTTGGCATCACATTCGTTAGTATACTAACAGCGTGCAGTCATGCTGGCCTCTTGAACAAGGGGCGAGAGTACTTTGAGGGTATGAGCAGACATTATGACATCACTCCCACCGCAGACCACCTCACATGCATGGTGGACATCCTGGGTCGTGCAGGAGAGCTGGATGAGGCATTAGATTTGATAAAGACAATGCCTGGGCTGCGCGATGGCGCAGTTTGGAGTACTCTGCTGGGTGCTTGCAGTAAGTGGAACAATGTGGATGTGGGACGTCACGCATTCGATGAAGCAGTGAAGCTGGACAACAAAGATGCCGCAGCATATGTGTTGATGTCGAACATCTATGCTGGTGCGCAAATGTGGGAACAGGCAGTGGAGATGCAGAACATTAGAAAAACACTGGGGGCATGGAAGCAGCCGGGTCAGAGCTGGTGGACAGACATTGACGGACGGGTGCATAGTTTTCTGGTTGTTAGTAAGAAGCATACCGGGACTGAAGCAGGGCCGTAAGGATCCTTTTTGAAAAATGAAAGTAGAACCACATGTGCTACCAGTACGTGGTCACGAATGATGATGTCTTCCTGCACATTCACGAGCTAGAGGTGGGGTTTCTGAAGATCAGTAAAGAAGAAAGGGTTTGCCGGAATTATGGCTATCAAGAGTTCAGTGATCGTAACCAAAGGGATTCGAGGCAGGATCTTCACGATGCTCCTTGTAAGTTCTCACCAGGTCTTTAACAATTTCCTGAGTTTGGATCAATACAGGTGTCACCAGTTCTGCAGACAAAAGCACTGGTGAGAAACATGGGGCAAAGGCAGTAACATCAAGAGCAGAGTATTGCAATGTGGCTTTCAAAGTGGTGGGCACCTGCACTCTCTGGTGTGTTGTCAGCAAATATCTTCTTCCATTGTGTTGCAACCGCTTCAGCCCGGTCACCAAGGATGTCAACCAGATTTTTTCTCTGTTCCAGCTTTGGATCAACTTCTCTTTGCTCTGCTGCAAGTCCTGGAAGCACTCCGACTAGCTTACCTCCGTGCATTTTCAGCCTCTTCTGATCAATAGGAGGACTGTTGTCTGGCTTGTCTTCTCTCTCACATTGCATCAAGCGCCAAATCAAAGCTTCCCGCAGAAGGTAGCAAAGCCATGAAGACGTGGCTTGATAGAGAAGAGACGGGGGCTTCCGGTTGTCGTCTGCTACTTGTGACTTTCGAATTGACAGTGAGACCAGCTCCTTATGCGGTGCCATCAGAGTAATCTGATAACCAGCCTAGAGTAATAAAGGCACGTCAGATGACCAAAGTGGAAGCACTAAAACATGCAATGCGGTTGGTACTAAGATGCCATGTCTGGGGGACATAACAGTGATCCACAACGAGACTTACCTTGGAGACCAGTCCCTGCTGCTCCAGATCTCCGAGATGCAACTTCTGCCAGCAGTTTTGCACCTCGACATCTGACATATTTCCTAGAAAAAAGCCATCCAGACTGAAACTCCCAGATAAACTGGAGGTAGTGCCGCCATCTGGATCCTGTCTACTGTCATTTGTAGTAGCCTCAGATGTGAAATTCCACGTTGTTGTGGAGGTTAAAGACCGAGAAGTCCCTACTGGAGGAGCCCTTAAGAAAGACAGGACGTCAACACGATATT
Organism: Anthoceros angustus; assembly: GCA_010909165.1. NCBI lineage: Eukaryota > Viridiplantae > Streptophyta > Anthocerotopsida > Anthocerotales > Anthocerotaceae > Anthoceros > Anthoceros angustus. The sequence continues at coordinate 98,961 of VJWM01000019.1, forward strand.
GGCACAACAAGAAACTTACAGCTCCAGGAAACTGACTTGTCCTATCTCCACCACCTTTAGGAAGAAGCACCCCTCCTTCCACGATCTTCCTACTACCCAACCGTGCTGCTACTATTGCACTGCTGGAGGATGTGATTCCAACATTGGTGCAGCAGCCAGCGCTGCCATTCTCAGCTGGATTGGAAACAAGGAGTTCATGGTAATCGTGGAGGTGACATAGGAAGATGGACACAATTACAGGTGAGAGATAACTTCCAGGGAGTTCCACCTGAAGCTCATGACTAAAATGGGAACCAGACTGCAACCCTTCACCGTTGTTGATAACTGTAGACATATACATAGCCACTGGTTTGCAGCTTGGTCCCACGCTTTCAAATTTTAGAATGAGTGTCCAATACGAAGACAGGGCGTAGTCACTGAGATTCTGAAGATCAACAGAAACTTGAATTGAAGGAGAATTTGACAGACTGCTAGCTGTCCCTTTTGAAGTAAGAGGTGTGGCAAACACCAACTGCTCTGGAGAGACAATCCCTGAGGGGAATTGATTTACCTGCAAGGTACAATGAAAGCCTTTCCAGCCCGTGTTCGCAGTCTTGTTTAATGGCTCAGCTCCTGGTAAGGTGGTTGGTGACAGAACCACGGATCTAACATTTCTGTTGGACAAGTCATACGTAAGATACAAAGATACAGCGAGTTCATTGATGGCTGTGTTAATAGCACGACAATGATTCCTCACAGCCTCTGTCTGTCTGGCAATGTCTGCCACAGCTTGTAGGAGGTTCTGCACCAGAAGAATCACTTTGTCACAAGAGTTTTCACCTGAACAAACGAAAATGGACCCGCAATCCATAACCAAGAACTCTGGCTGACCTTTACTTTCTCTTTTGTCCGTGCTTGCGACATAGCCCAGCTATGTGAACTCTCGACATTAGGTCCTCTATCATCAACCGCATTTGAAGCAGGCTCATCAAGGACTTCCACTCCAATGAGTCGTCCGCGTGTTGTCAGTACCACGAGTGGCCTGCCATTTAACGCCCTTCCAGCACCAGGATTGCCTGCTACCGCACAAATACGATCTGCTACAGGTACTGTTTTGTGTAGGAGCCTGTGCCTCAATTGCTTTCCGAATATGCGAGTTTGAGATAAAGTAGTGGATGCTGAGCCAGGCTCAAATAGTTCAGCAACAAAAACTTCAGCCCCAACTCTATAACATAAGTGCCGTGATCCAAGCATGCAAGCTGATGAAACTGGTGACTTGACGGACCACTTGTGAATCCCCACATCAGCGGTCACCTGAATGCTCCCTGCATCTTTGCAAGGGAGAAATGGGCTATCATTTGATTCTTGACCTGTAGAAGTAAGGGCAACAACTGTACCCGACTGTCCAACAATCAGCATAATGTCTGGTCCAATAAGCCCTGCAGATTGGCCATCTTGAGAATCAGAAGAAAGAGGGAGCAGGGCTACAATCGGTTCCTCGATGTCAAGCAGGACTCTTTTTGTCATTCTTGTCAGCCTTAAGTTAGGCATGGCATAAATGTATACCTTCCCATGGTCGTCACCTGAACTTCCCAAGGAGGAAAGAATTAGGAGACAAAGTCAGCACAGTTTACGTCTTAACCAACAGCGAGAAGAAAAAATGGGCTACCTTGGATAAGTAGATGGCGTGGCATCATTTCCACTCCTTTTCCGGCAAGACAACTAAAGAGTGCTTCAGACAGCAAAGTGGCCATGTTTTTACCTCCTGAATGGCTTGTTCTAGCACATGACACAAAAAGCAAACAAGTCGGCTCACTGTTTATGTCGGCTGTTGGCCTGAGACCTGTTGACAGCTGGTCAGGGTACTGCGCATTTGTGGAACCTGCTTCAAGAAGAACTGGGGATCCTGCTTGTGCCATGATAATCACCTTGAAAGACATATAACCTCAAGCATAAGCAGTTACTTTTACTAACATTCAGTGCTGCACAGCTGAAATGGAAGTGAACCCCCCCAATGAGCCAAGAACTTACTGAGCTACTTGTGCTAAACAGGCCAACGGTTGCAGCCTGCAGAGACCCCAGAAGTGTCTCTGCAGAGACTGAAGTTGGTGTCAAAAACTGCGTTTTCCTCGAATACCCCGAGACATTTAAGTTGGCCCATAGCAGACGTGAGATGGCCTTCTGGTAAGCGTTCCATGACTCTCCAGTTTGCATGCCCTTGGAGAGACCTCCAGCGAGACTTTGTTTATGCACGTTTTCCACCACGGGGCAAATACTTTCATCGTATACATCGTTATCCTCAAAGAGCTGCCATTCCTCGCCGGGGAGCTTGGAATGATCGCCAAGCTTGGCATGACTGCTTGTGTTTGGTACCAAATTCAGACCCGTAGCTGAAGTCCTACTTCTGCAAGGAAATGGGAAACCAGTTTCATCAAGATGCATGCACATGGAATATGTGGATCAACAGTGGCTTTTTGAAAACGATGAAAAACTTAACACCAGACCTAGAGATGGAAGGGCCCTTGCTCGCAATCTCGAGAAGGAACACAGATCCATCTGCAGTGATGACCAGCAAGGAGGCACTCCGTGTACTAGTCTTTTTCCCCACTTCTGCGGTGTCCACCCCCTTTTCCTCATTGAGGTCCCCGAGCAGTAGAAAGGAAGGATCGGATTGAAATCTATAAATTGACTGCGCAGCCGATTGAGAACACCGTGGAATTAGCACCCTGCTTAATGTTCACAAAGGATCCCCCAGGCGAAGCTAACCTGCAGGACGCCGTCCTGGAACACGTGGATCAGACAGGGCGAGGCTCGGCAGGCAACCCAAAACAGCGGTGTGGGTCCTAGTGCGAATCCCGTCAGGAGAGGGCGGCCTGATATCCTGAGCTTAGCCCACTCCTTGTGCCGTGCTTGCTTCCGCATCTTTGCAATCAATAATCTCTTTACAACGCTGGTCTACCGTGGCGAGAATGCCGGCGGTGCCACAGCCGGGTCCTGAGCCTGAAGTTGTTCCCAGCTCGTGGTGCAAAGAGCTCTTCGCATTCTTCAGAAGGTGGAGAGAAAGACGGGGGGAAACTTTCTGCATCGACGAGTTATGTCCTGTGGCTCTCCACATAAACTCGATGGGCTGACAATTTGCTACGCTATAGTACTTTGGCTCCGAGACACTGGGTCGTAGGTGTGGATGTGGAGAAGATGTCGTCGGAACCTCAATGACATCTGAGGCCTCCACCATCAAGAACTGGGTTGTGTGAACATGGTGCTAATGCATGTACGTAACCCAGCCAATGCTTCAGCAAGCACCTGCTCTGCAGATATCAGTCTGCTCGTCGAGCATGAGCCTTAAGGACTAGCTTGATCTCCGCTACTCCACAGTTGCACGGCCTGCTTATCTTTTGTCTGCGTTTTTAGCAATCGCAGAAGTCATGTCAGAAGGCATCTGGTTTGGCATCAATCGCCTGAGCTCACAACATTTCGTACAGGGCTTGTGGAGGCGAGAGTTCACGACGTCATGTCATGTAACATGGTCTGCTGTAACTTTGGCTGTCGGGTTCGCCATGTTCGTTGCCCCATTGCTTAGCAAGATGGCCCTGTGCATAAACGGCATTGGTACAATTTGGCAGCGTTGCAAGAACTGCCAGGGTACATACTTATGTATGTCGCTGATTCCGTGTGGAAGAAGGGGACAAGAAAGATCACAGACGAGATAGCCCGGTGATAGGTGAGGCAATGGACATGTGGATTCTGCTCAGATCCAGCTTGGGGTTTCGCCTGATGGATTTGCCCGCATGAAACATTTTCATCAGTTGCTCCAGCGCCTTGACAACCTCAACAACTGTGGGCCTGGCTGTAGTGGCGGGGTTGACGCACCACACCGCCATCTCCGCAAGCTTCAGCAGAGCTTCTGGTTTCTCAGGCACTGGCAGCCGGGGATCTAAAATGCTCAGCCCTTGCCCGCTTTCGATCAGAGGGACTGCTCGTGCGACCTGCAGCAACGACGTCACAAATAGACGGATTCTTCAACATGAGCCTATCCTTGCCAGTCATAGGATTGCCATTGCAGACAGTCACAGCACACTTCAGAATGTAACGATTACCAGATGTGATCTTGTGTGGCCTGAATTGAAGGTCCCGGTATCTAGAAGTTGTCGGCCTGTGAGAATCTCTAACACTATGACCCCGAACCCGAAGATGTCGCCGGCCTTGGACACCTGAATGCTGCCAGTGCTCTGGCCTCGGCTCAAGGGAGAGCCAGGGAAGTGGTGCGACGTCGGTACCCACCTTGGGTCAGAAAAGAGCTCCACCTGGTCTCCGGTGGCGCAGAAAACGGCGAGGTGGAATCCGGAGATGCGGGGAGCCCAAGATTTGTCCAGCAGAATGTTTCTGGATTTCAAGTCCCGGTGGATCACGCAGGGATCCGCGAAGATGTGCAAGTACTCGAGCCCCCTGCAAACACAATGTCAGCAAGTTGTGCTTCCAAGAAATTCACTTGGATGCTGCTTCTTGGAATTGGAGATCAGGCGGTGTGGAAATCTGCGCTCACCTTGCAACCTGAAGGGCAATGTTCAGTCTTAGCTCCCAGCCCAGCAGCAACTTGGAGTTCCGGCCTTCAGAGCCGGTGATGGGCTCTCTTGGACTCAGGGGCCCGATTAGCGCGTCCCTCAAGCTCCCGTTCTCGGGGTGCTGGAACACCAGGAGCCTGCCAATGGGGTCCGGAGAGTATCCCACCAGCTGCACCACATTGCTGTGCTTCAAGCCCGCAAGAACTTCCAGCTCTCGGTTGGCGGAATTGAAGTCCATGGACGGCGACTGCTTCACCGTCACCAGTCTGCCATCTCCCAACACGCCCCGGTAGATCTGCCCAGCACGCCCGCGGTACACCAGGTTGGCCTGGTTGAATCCGCCAGTGGCCCTGGAGATCTCGGCCACAGGGAAAACGGTCCTCTTGCTGGCGTTGAGCAGGAAGAGAGCTTCTCTGCCTATGCCTAACCGCTGCACTGAACGCTTGACAAGGCCCCTCTGCTGTATCCTTCGATTGGAGCAGCACAGCACTGTCCCCACAACCAGCATGAAGGCCACGCCCAAGATGGATGCTGTTATGCCTGCAATCAGGGCTTCTCTGCTGGAGTGGTGCCTTCCCAGGAGTTTGTCTGGGCTGGAGATGACGAAGCTTGCCTCCCAGCCTAGGCCGCCTCCTGCTTCCGTGGAGAACACCACCAGCATGGGGCCCTCTGTCGTGATCTGTAGCCACAGCACATGTACACACAGAGGTCATGGGTATTCATCATCATCCATGTTCGGAAGGAGCATGTGCAGCGACATTGAAAGGCTGAGCCGGACCTGAGGAGGCGGATTGGTGAAGTTGCCAGAGAAGGTCTGGATGGGAGTGGAAGAAGGAGTTATGGCGCGTCCACTGTAAACAGCCACAGTGTCCTTGCTGCTCACTGTGTTGATTCTGCTGAAGCTCAGAAGCACAGGCGTGTGTGGCTTGCCCAGAAGTAGCCAGCTGCAGGACAGCCCCCTGCCATAGACCTGTCCATCAGGGCTGCCGTCGGAGATATTGCCTGTTTTGCTGTTGATGATCTCTTGCCCTTGGCAGAACCCTGTCATTAAAATGTATGGCTCATGATCAGTACTACTACGACATGACGCACCAGCAGAAGACATGCAGCGGAAAATGTACACCACATTCTTTACCAGCTTCATACTTCAGGATCCAGCCGTTGGCACTGGGGCTCACAACGCTGCGGGTGCTGAAAGTGATGAGCATAGCAGGGCCTTCAACCACGGCATCCACGAGATGCTGGTCATACAAAAATCCCCCAAACTGAGAGGAGCAGCCGCTTGCAAAGGGTGAGGTTGCATTCAGTGCATCAGCCAAGGCAAGCAGCTTCCTTGAATGCTGTCCTGCAGTCCACAAGGCCGCGTTGGACAGCAAATTTGCCCCACCCAATTTGTTGGGGTTGTCCGAGCAGGAGGCAGAATCCGAGAGGATGTTCACAGGGTTATCCGGCGGCACCGCAAGAAAGATCCACCACAAGTGGATGAACTTGGCTTGGGTCACGTTCACGATCCAGCTGCACCTGAGGTTGGGGCTGTACGGCTGGAGGCCGAACTTCCCGTCCACGATGAGCCCGTTCTGGATGGTTCTCTCAGCGTCTGTTACGATCACCGTCCCCCCGCACGCATCTGAATTAAGCCCAACATACCTCCATCAGAGCCTGACATGAAAGCTACTAGTGCCACAATCTGGTAGCCTGGTGACATCCTCCAGACCTCTGCACTGCAACAACATCATCATTTCAAACACTCTCTCCAACCAAGCATCTGATGAGTCACCTGGAAGCATCTGCAGCATGCAATTCCCGTGCTCCACGCTCCACAGCTGCTGCACCAGGAAGCGGGATCCGTAGATGCCCACCAGGTTGAAGCTCACCTGGTTGTCATCTACCACAGGGCGTGAGCTCGGGTCCGGGTTCATGATGGGCCAGGGGCACACCTGGCTAATTGTGCGATTGTCCTGGCTCCGCCATCCTTCCCCGTTGAAGGCAGTAGCCGTCTCCGCCAGCTGGCCCAGCATGCTGGAAACGAGAGTGTCCAGCCCCGAATCCGCGTTGGGCGGACTTAGCAGCGCCTGCGACTGGCTCCAGAAGTTGCAGAAGTCGCCCATCACTGGCTGCTTGCTCCACACCAGCTTCAGCAGCGGGCCCTGGTCCAGCGACACGGGGTACGCCCCGGAGCAGGAGCAGGAAAGAGCACCCCCCATGGCGTCGTACGCGAACTGCACATCCCGGCTGAACACTATGTAGTAGACAGCATCCTCCTGCTGCGGCAGAGTGCAGTTGAGGCCGCCGGAGCTCTGGAACGCCAGGGCAATCACGGCGTTCACATCGGCATCCGTGACATTGCCCCCGCTCCCGCTGTAGACGCACTCCGCACCCAGCGTCACATTGTTTGTGACAGGCACCTGGTCAGGACCTTTGTACTGCCGAACAATCTCCCACCATCTCTCCACCGTGGGGAGATCTGCACCAGGCCCCGAGGTCTGATTCTGGGTGTCCGGGGTCAGGGATCGGAAGGCAGTTCTGACGACTGCTTTGCTGGGCTCCTCCCACGGCCCGAACCAGATGAGATGGACGGTGATGGGCGTCCCCATGACCCTTCCTTCTACTCCTCCTTTCAAGGAGAAATTGGCTGGAGGGCCGGATCCGGAGCCATCGTCACCCAGAAGCACTCGCTGCCGTCGCTTCTTCACGTTCGCCCCCGGGCGTGAGGCGGCATAGGAATTGACGCTCTCCAGGGAATCGACACGCCCCGGGAGGCTTCCTCCTGCATCGCGTTGATCTCTGGGGAGCGGGAGTCGGGTGAAGCGGCGATGCGGCGGCGATGCATCAACGTTTCCATGGACACCGGGCGCCGGGCGAGCGAACGAGGAGGCCGAGGCGAGCAGCAGGAGGATGAGGAGCGAGACAGCCATCTCCCACATCCAGCTCTCTTGCCTTCCATGGGAAAGCTTCCTGCAAAGCGTGTTCCGAGAGCAGGCCAAGAAAGGATGCTTCAGTGGAGCCAGTGTGGTTGCTAGGGGGCAGGTTTCCTTGCGCTAAGGCACAAAGCCGGCGCTGGGTCCATGGAGGAGGGCCAGGGAATCACGGCGGCAATTGCGAGTGAGAGATCTGTAGCCAGCACTCCGCCAGTCCTGCCAAACTTCAGGCACGCCATTGCAATCGCCCAGGAGGCCTCCAAGTGGCGACACCTGCGCTTCTCAAGGCTCAGTACATACAATATTTTTGTGGAATTTAGTTGGTAGTACGGACAACAAATAGACATATTGAATATGAGTTCAGTTTCTTGCACTTCTTGCCAAATCTTTATATCTGGACTTTGGAAGGAAATGTGGAGATTTTATTAAAAAAACAAGATGGGAAATCCCATCTACCCCGAGGCTAAAGGGGACAACCCACCGGAAGGGCGGGGGAGTGGGGGAGAAGGTGCCCCCACACTAATCTACCCTGTAACCCCCAACCGCCCCCAAGATATCGCCGTCCAAGATAGGGAAGGGCCTACTTACCACTGGTGCCGCCGATGCTGCGTCTCCAGCACTCGTGACCGTCCTAAAGATGGCACGACAAATGCCCTTTGCAGGGCAATGGAAACCGGTTGCCTAAAATAAGCCACAACACTGGAAAGGGGGAGGCCAACCCCGCCCTTGTCGTTGTGGTAGGCCCTTGCACACTCCTTGATGAAACGAGAAAAAACCTTACCCAAGGCCCCATGGGTTTCAAGAAGCTTTTGCACTCTTCTCCTCATAGCTCTCCTGCCTAGGTTTAAGGGTCAAGATTCTAAAGTGCAAGGTTTGGTCCCCATCTGGCATTACTCCCTCTCTTCAATTTCATGGGGGAGGGGGGAGGGACATTGTTCTTCGGAGGGACTTTGCATCTTGGGAGTCCTCATGGGACCTCTAGCCTTTATTTAGGGTTTTGTGGATAAGGCTTTGAAGAAGGACTTGGCCCACGTCGGCGACCTATCTCTATTAGGGGATCCTTACGTCCTGCTTTGTGTGTCGACCGGGTTATCTCACCAGGACGGTGGCTCCCTCCCCAACTTTTTGGTTAAGCCTGCGTAATTTTGATCTACAGATTATGAAGGCACTTGGAGACATTATCGGGTCGGGGACCTTCGAGTGTGCCACATGGAGCTTTGCGCAGCGGTAGGCATCCCTTTCTGTGCTTTTGGGGGCACAGGTTTGCTGGCCATGGAGGCCTCGGCGCCCAAGGCCTTCCTTGGGAGTTGGGCCGTCTTTGCCCCTATCTTCAACGCTCATTCTAAATCCGGGATGTTCACATCTTGGAGGCCTTCGACTTGAGCATTGAAGAGGGGGCCTTCCTTTTGCAAGCTTCTCTTAAGTTGGCCAGGGAGTCCCTTTCCTCCGAGGCTAGGGCGCCCATACCTCCCTTTTCCTCGTTTTCCGTGGAAAGGCTACGTGGCCTTTAGGCTTCTCTCTAGGAGAAGCAATACGGGCAAGCGCAGCGGGCAATCCTTCTAGACTCTACTATTCTCCGGCCTGTTCATGCCCGCATCCGCTTTTGCTCGGTATCATGCCGCGTGACACTAATCTCTGTACTTTAATTAATCTAAAGCGCTTACGTTAATTAAGTGTTTATTAATGTTAATTAAACATGGTTAACAATAGCCAAGTGGATAAGCTGAAGTAATATGCTTAGGCATATTTCTTGCATATTATAGTGTATTCTTATGATACAATAGCTAGTGGATAAGTTCAAGTAATATGCTTTAGCATATTCCTTGCATATTATAGTGTATTCTTAGGATATTTCGGCATGCCGAAGAGGATATCTTAGGAATATGCCAATGCCAAGGGCTAGTATATATAGACTCTTTCAGAGGACAGCTCGGATCATAGCTTGTCCTCTTGATATGCAATGCAAGGGTGTTGTGAGGAGGCCAAAGCTATGACTCCGAGAGCGATGTGTGAGGAATTTGCGTGTTGTTCTCGTGAGGAGAGTGTGTTTGTGCCATGATGTGCGAGCTACTCCTTCCCATTGTTATTGGTTTGCACCTATATTTGCATATTTGATTTGTTTGCTTGGTTGTTTGTTGAGGAAGTGCTTATATGAATTCAAGTGCTTACCTCGTGCGACATCGGGGAAGGGAGCAGGCTCCTGGATTCTGGCTCGGCCTTGCATCCAGGGTTTTGAATCGCACCAGCTTCTTTTTCTACCGCCTGGGTTTGGTCGAGCCTCTGGCCTATTCTCTCTCAGCTTGCAGCTGTGGGGCCTCCCTCGACGACTCAGGGTCCCACCTGGCTTGTTGTCTAATTGGAGAGCAACGTATCGCTACGCATGATGCCGTTTGCAACGTTATGCTCTTGATAGCCAAGGAGAGGGGTTATTTTCCATATAGGTAGCGTCCATATACCCTGTGCAATGGGATGTCACTTTGGGCACATTTATTTCTGAACCTAGAGCACCAAATCTATGTTGCAGATGCCGTCGTAACGGACCCTGCCCAGAACTCCATTTGTGAGCATGTCATTATCAACCCTCCGGCCTAGACGGTGGGGGGATGCGCGACTGCCAAGGTATACAATACACCTTTGCAGGATGGCCACGCCTTCATTCCCCTCGCCATTGAGACTCACGGGGCTATGGGCAAGGATTTTTCTCGGCTCATTAAGGTTTGTGCTAAAGCCTACCACCGTTGTCGGAACGGGGTGGGTCTCCCTCTTTCCTTGGTGGTGGCTTTCTTTTGACAGTGAGTATCCATCGCACTGCAGAGGGCGCTGGTCAATGCTAATTACAAGACGACGATGAGCGCAAGAGACGTGGCGTCATCGGCACTAGTTGTAGGTAGGCCTTTCCTCATCTCGGACCACAATATTATCGGGGCAGTAGGTAGCTTTGGGGTTGACATTCATGGGGGCTAGCCACCCTTGGCTCTTGACCCTACTGGATTGTCCCCCCTCGGTTTGGGGTGGATGGGTTTTCCCATCTCTTCTTTTTAATAAAGTCTCCATTGATCTCTCAAGTTCAAAGCACATGTATAACTATTCTCTTGGTAATCAAACAGAAGCTCCGGAGAGAGCTCTCTATCCAAATCGCCCATTGCAAGCAAGATAATAGAGATCATATGTTACGTAACTTGTTAGCAATTACTAACAAGTTATGTAACCCTATTAAATATTAATATTTAATAGGGTTATATTATTGAATTGGCGGAATATTCAGAATGGCAGTGAACGTCATCGACAATCCCTTGAGTACACATATGGGTTTTTCCAGCTTCATCGAAGTAAAAGGTGGTTTTAGAGATAAAAACATACAAGGTTATCTGAAATATGGACCTTGCCAGTTGGGCAAACAACCCACCAATTAGGTTATCAACCCACCAGTTGTTGACTGGTTGATTACACTTGCTATACTCATCTTATTAAAAAAAAAATCTCACGTGGATCCATCCTCATTGTTTCAGAACGCTCCAATTTTCAACGACTAAGATCTCAGGGCACGAGACTTGATTTCAGCATTCAATCTTTAATAATCATAGCACTTCAAGCAAGAACATTCACGTAAGTACTTGCAAATTCTTTATCTTAAGAAAAATAGCACAAGCATAAGGACTTGGTTTGAACCGTGGAAGTGTTTTCTCTACTTCAGTTAAAGAAGTTATTTTTGCAAGATATATTTACATATTGTCCATGGAGTTATGGGTTCCTCAACCCTTGCAAGAGTCACCAAGAACTCTACATTAAATACAAAATCATGAGGGATGAGCTATTGTCTAAATTTGAGTAAGGACTTCACTACTTGATCTCGAAAGCTAGCATTAGCATAAGATTCAGGCGGTCCTTTTCACTTAGAAGGGCTAGCCATATGCTATCATCGCTAGAATCAAAGAATTGCTCTGTAACCGATCCCTCAAGCTTGGCATTAACATCGGCTTCAGCTTTTGTTGCATCAATTAAAGTTGTTGTCTCAACGGCTAAAGTTTTTGTTGCATCTTTCTCGAAGAAAGGCTCCTCACTATATTTATGAGCTTGAACATTGGTATTTTCTTTTTCCATACATATCTTGGGGCTTTGGCACCATAAGTCACCCATCCTCCTACCACATGGCCCATGCCGCCTAGCCATGGGGGCCATTGAAAGAGAAAATAAATTCGAGTTGTGCCTGGCACACTCAACCGACCACCGTCTGCTATGGACTGAAGAGGCTAAAACTTGTTTCAACATGAGAGGGTTTTTCACCGATATCATCTTCACACACAAGCATCCTCCCATGTTTTTATGAATGCCAAGTGGCACCTCCCGTGGAAACACCTTCATTAAGGAACTGCATTCCATAGTGCACTTTTTGATTCACGCTCTACATTCAAGAAAAAAGTACAACATGAGCTCACTTCCAATTGTTTATTTAAGGACACCAGGAGGATTAGGTAAAGAACATTCAAACTTTGCATAATGTGCTTCTACAACCTCCATAGTAATAATTGCATCAATATTCAAACCACCTTGATAGGCATCCTACGGAAGAAAATCCCACAAATTCAAACCAAATATGACAGCACATTCAAGATATAAATACCTTACGTGGAAAAGAAGTGGAAAAGATTTTCAGTATTTCAATATTTCACATATATTACGTTCAAATTTATCTACCTCCAACTCTTTTACTTTAATTAGATAAATGTATAGCTTGTCAAGTAAAGTAATCGTAATGGTGACACTCAATATGAAGATGATCCAACAATATAGTCGGGCTATTCTTTATATGCTAGATAAAGTCTCAACTGGGAAACTACTATACTTGGTTTACATGAGGCCAATCTGGAGTTTCTATTCTAAACTACTATACTTGGTTTACATGAGGCTAATCTAGAGTTTCTATTCTAAACTACTATAATTGGTTTACAAGAGGCTATTCACCTAGAAAGTTACTATCTTTTAAGTTTGTATGATCTTAGAGTCTTTCTCATATAATTGGATTTTATGAGACTATTCCGGAGTTTCACCGAGGAAGTTACTGTCTTTTAAATTTGTATGTTCTTAGGGTCTTTCTCATATAATTGGCCTATATGATACTATTCTAAAATCTCACATAGGAAGTTATCATCTTTTAAATTTGTGTGATCTAAGGGTCTTTTTTATATAATTGGTTTATATGATACTATTCTAGAGTCTCACATAGGAAGTAACTATCCTTTAAGTTGGTATGATCTTAGGGTCTTGCGACTAAGCAACTAACCAATTTGCAAAGAACTCGAATTGATAAATTTGATCGTATTAGAAGTTATTTTATTGTATTTTATATTTTGATAGAGTCTTCAGAAATATTTTGAGTACATCTTTTTTACTAGTAGTTCTACATATAATGATATTGTTATTTTTTATAATTTTAAAAACTAATCAATAAAAGCATGTGTTTTTGTAGGTGTTATTGTGTTTTCCGGGCAACTAGCAAGTCTTATTCCATTTGTCCGCTCTTTCTACGGTTCCCTATCTAACCTCTACTTTCAGCATGGGCCATGCACGGAAGGGGTTTCTGTGCTTGACTCGGCAACGGGCACGAGACACGGGGACCCCTTGGGGGATGCCCTCTTTGCCGTGGAGCACTTCAGGACGCTGTCCACTACTGCCTCCGCAGTCGAGGAGTGTCGCTTTCCGTCCGTGGTGGATGACACTCATATCTTAGGACCAGGGGACAAGGTCAAGGAGGCATTCGAACTCTTCTCCTTGGAGCTATCCCACCTGGGTTTGAGGGTTAAGATCTTGAAGTGCAAGGTGTGCTCCCCGTCGGGCATCACTCCCTCTCTTCAATATATTGGGGGGAACATTGTTTTCGCGTAGGGACTTCGCGTCTTGGGGGTACTGGTGGGATCCCCGGACTTTATTGAAGGTTTTGTTGATGCTGCTTTGGACTAGGATTTGGCCCACATCAGCGACCTCTCTCACTTAAAGGACACTTAGGTGGCATTTGGCATCCTTTCTTCCTGCTTCACGGGTCGGCCAGGGTACCTCACTAGAACGATTGCTCCCTCCCCAGTTTTTCTATCAAGCTTGGTGAAGTTTAATAAACAGGTTATGCAGGCGCTTGGGGACATCATTGGCCTAGGCACCTTCGAGTGTCCCTACCTATCGCCTTTGAAGGCACTGGTCTGCTGGACATGGAGGCCTCGGCGCCGGCGGCCTTCCTTGGGAGCTGGGCCCTCTCTGCCCTCGTCTTGGCCTCTCGGTTCTTAATCTGGGATTCCCTTATCTTGGAGGCCTTCGTCTCTGATGTTGAGGTGGAGGCCTTCACCTCCCTTGTAGGTTTCCCTAAGGTTGGCTAGGATTTCCTTGTCCTTAGAGGCCAGGGCGGCCATGCCTCTTTTTTTCCACACTCTTTGTGGACGGGCTGTGCGGCCTTTAGGCCTCTCTTTAAGAGAAGCAATTCAGGTAGACGCAGAGGGCCCTTCTTCTGGATTCTACCGTTCCCTGGCCTGCTCAAGCTCACCTCCGCTCTTGCTCAGGAAAGGGAGCGGGCTCCTAGCTTCTAGCTTGGCCATGCATCTAGGCTTTGCGAATTGCGCCAGCCTTTTTCTCTAGTACCACGATGAGGTTTCGTCTGGGCTTGGTCCAACCTTTGGCATGTTCTCTATCATTTTGTAGTTTTTGAGCCCCCCTCGATGCCTCTGGGTCCCACCTAGCTCGCTGTCCAGATGGAGGGCAGCGTATCGCTATGCATGATGCCGTTCGCAACGTCATGTTCTTCATGGCCAAGGAGAGCGGATTTCTTTCACATAGGGAGCGCCCATACACCCTGCACAATGGTGTGTCGCTCAGGGTGGATCTATTTCTAACCAGGGGTGATCAAATCTATGTTGCGGATGTCACCATAATATACCCTATCCGGCACACTATTTGTGAGCACGTCATCATCAACCCTCCTGGTTGGGCGGCGGAGGACGCGCGACATCTAAAGTACCCAAGTACACACCTATGCAGAACGGCCATGCCTTTATCTTCCTCGCCATCAAGACCCACGGGGCCATGGGCAAGGATTTCGGATGGTTCATAAAGGATTGTGCTAAAGCCTACCACGGTTGACGGAACGGGGTGGGTCTCCCCCTTTCCTCCGTGATGGCTTTCTTTCGACAGCGGGTTTCCATCGCCCTGCAAAGGGCATTGGCCAACGCTGTTTACAGGACGGCAATGGGCGCGGGAGATGCGTATCAGCGGTACGGTCATAAGTATGCCTTTCCTTATTTGCCACGACATACTTGGGGCGGGCGACCCCCCTGACCCTTGGTCTATCAATGGGTTGTTCCCTATCGGCTTGGGGTACATAGGTTTTCTCATCTCTTCTTCTCTATAAAGTCTCAATTTCTCCCTTTTTTGTGGATATATACAAATCCATTATAATAGTACGAAAGGAATATAAACAGGACTATGTATCTTATGCTTTTTAGAAAAATAAAATATTTTGAGGAAAGCTATTTATCCAAACTATGAATCTTAAGTTTTTCAGAAAAATAAAATACTTTGAGGAAAGTTATTTATCCAAATATTCTTTGATTTGAAAACAATAAGGCACATAGTCCAAGAGAAAGCCTTTCCGTCGCTCTTAAATATTCATGAACCATCGGATCATGTAGTAATGACTTCCATGTCTTGATGAATTTGGACGTTTTTTCCAAAGATTCTTTGGCCTTTGGACTGGACAAATTGGTGAAATATTTTGGTTATTTTTTATGATATAGAAGGCATGATGTAGACAAAGGGTAACCTTAACATGACCTAGTGTAATAAAAAAGTTGTGCACAATGCTAAAAAACATGAGTCAAAAGGCTCAACGTGAGTGAGTAGGGCATTCTAGGGTTAAAGTTGTTTTAGTGCTGTGGACTACAATATTATATGGAGACCATAAAGGAGGAAGGTGGAAAAACATATGTACATACTAATAGGTTGTTGATAAAGTATTACTTGTTGTTGTTGTTGTTGTTAGGTTTGTAGTTGTTCTACATACAAATGTCGATTAGAGATTACTTATCCTTGTATTCTTGATTGTTTTGTATATATGTCACATATGACCAAGTCTTTGAAGAGCAATTGATACGTTAAGGTTATTCATTATTAATATATTAAACTATATATATCGTTGGAGTTATCGATAAAATATAATATGCTATTATGGTTGTTCAAGATACCTGAAGTGTACTTGTTGTTGGTTAAGGTTATTATTAATATATTAAACTATATATATCATTGGAGTTATGGATAAAATATAATATGCTATTATGGTTGTTCAAGATACATGAAGTATACTTATTGTTGATGCGGCTATTCTGTAGATTTTTTAGTGAATTTGTAATGTGCATTTCATCACAAATAGCCCCGTATGGCTCGTGCATTTTATTCAGAAGTAGTCCCGCAGGACTCTTACAATAGGCACGTAGTGAATTTGTGAATTAGCTCCAGTTAGTGGAAGTTATTGCAATGGCCCGAGTTTGTAGTAATTGCATCTCTCTTCATAGATTGCATGGTCGCCTGAGCTTGCTCTTATGTCCAAACTTCATAATGTAAGGGCAATTAGACGTTGTCTTCTGACCAATTTTCTTGTATGTGTGTTTCCATATGGTATTTTCCGTTGAAAGTGAACTAGTAAGCTCATGATCAAAGGCTCCCATTCTGGCAAATGCTCTCCCACATACTCAAATGCCAATTGCTCGCTAGGAGTGAGTTATCGGGGATGTTGCTCAGATTTTAAGAAACCCCACCGAGTTATAAGAGGTTATGTTCTGGAATAGTATGTTAAACAACTCTTATGTGATGTCTACACTGGCTTTTGAATAGGCTGTGGTCTCTCCCGTAAGGTTACTACCTCTAGGAATCGTACTCTGGATTAGTATGTTCACACAACTCTTATGTGATGTCTAGAATGGTGTTTGAAACGGGTTATCATCTCTAGTAAGGTCAGTAACTTTAGGAATCGTCTCAACTCACACTGAAATATAAAATAAATACATAGATAAATGAAAGAAGAATCAACGAAAGAAGAATCCATTGAAAATAACATGTTTTCTTCTTTTGTTCATCTGGATCTGTTGTTTCTATTTTTTTAATTTCATGAGCGACGAGACTTCCATGGTGTACCCAAAAAGAAAGCCGCTGCATTTTCTTTTTTCTGCATATATTACATATAATGAGGTACCACATACATACGTGTCACATTAGTGTAGCACCCCAAATTCACCCATGTATGAAAAATCAAGATTCCTCACATAGATCCCACCATTCCCCAAAGTGATCATTGTTCTTGCACAAGTTTTACTCGATCTCATTGATGATTCTAAACTCTGTCTGCACGGCGATATGGCTTAGGCGATCCTAGTGTACCAGGATCACTCAAGCCAGATCATCGTTGTGCGAGATCATCAGTGCGTTGTGCTACATATAGCCCGGTAGGACCATGAAATAGAAGATTGGTGGATAAGATATGGTATCCGTGACATCCAGACATGAGTTAATAGAACTCCATAGTTAAGCGTTCGAAGACGCTTCACTATAGACTTCCAATGAGCTCACATCTAGATGTCGCTTCTTCAAGAAAAGGACGTTGTTGTGATATCACCTCTCCATTCGCTTTTGGTCAGTTATTAGGGGATTTATATATGTACAATTTTCGTGTAATTTTAATCTATGCAAGACCAATCATGAGCCCGTGATGTGCCTAGCCTTTTCTTGTGCAAGAACAAGGTTGGTCCATCTCCTTCGCCATATCCAATACCCCGCACATCTATAACCACATAACTACAAATGCAGTGGTCCAATTTCCAAAATATGTATGTATTGGAAGTGGTGTAGACGACCAAGGTGAAAGATGTTTGATCTAAAATAACCTTTGAATTCCTCAAAGTACTCGTATGTTTATCTAGTCCACACATAATTGTAGACAAAACTTGTCATGTCCCTAGTTTTGCCCATAAGATGATTTGGGGGACTTTATCTATTTATAAGATGAGTTTGGTCACTTATTTGGTTATTTCTAGATGCAAAATTCTAAACTCTAGGCTTATCTTTATCATGGTTTGAGCAACTTGTTAAGAATTTTCTCATGAAATTGAAAAACAAAATTCAAATACCACATATGGTTGCGTTCTAATTAATCAACTAAAATCACCAAAGAGGTGGTCTAAAGAAGAATTAGGGGAGATAACATCCTATTGATAGGGAGAATTTGGCTGAGCCATAACATCTGCAAGATGAGATAAAATATTCGCTGCTAAACCTTCTCTTAAAGCAATATCTATAGCGGAAGCGAGTGGCTCAGCTCTAAATTGATCTAGAGTATTAGGAGACCCAACATCTTGTAATAAACCATCTTCTAACATGGAAGTAATATTTGGAGAACTATCATTTTGTACCTTGAAACTATTGTCTTCTTCAACAAGAAGCTACGTAGACCTATGTTGACTTCAAGTTCTTCCAACCTCTTGGGAGAAGAACGAATGTGCCAGATCACCGATGTGCCAGATCACCAGTACGTTGTGCTGCAGAGCCTCTTCTGGCTGCTCATCTTACGGCACTGCGCGGTCGTGCCACTTTCTCCCGGAACTTTGGCCAACCCTCGCATTCCGAGGAATTCGCCCTCCTGTGGTCTGAAGTGGAAATCGTGGTTTTGGATTTCTGATGGTGTTTCTCAACTTAGTTTTTCAGATTTTCAAGGCGGCAAATGTGCCTATTGAGTATTGAGTGGGACGAGCACCATGCGGGTACTACGGTGGACAAGAGAGCGGGCAGCGTTCTCACATATGAGGGTATGGAGTCCGTAAGAAAGCATGGAATTTGTCTGAGAGGACCCATAGTGACACCAATTGGCAAGGGATTCAAATCCCTTAATCTTACTCTGCGCAGAGAGCCAGGACGGATGCTTTCACAGCATTCCAGGCTACAAGACCCTGTATGATCATGTTGACCTTGTAACGATCCGAGAGAACTGTGAAGGAGAATTCAGTGGTCTCGAGCCTCAGGTCAGGAACCCCCGACTTTTACCTCCCAGGCAGTAATTCCTTTGTGCAATGGTGAATAAAGGTCTTACAGTACGTGAGAGGCATTCCTGCGGCCGCAACATGTGCACCCTCAACTTCTGTAGCTTCCTTTCACGTCTTTCCATTTTCAGGTAGTCAAGGGGCGTTGTGGAGAGCTTGAAGATCATCACAAGGCATGCTAGCTTGCGTGTTGTGGAATAAGCTTTCCATTATGCTAAGGACCACAACAGGAAGCGAGTTTCAGCCATCCACAAGGCCAACATCATGAATTAAGACCGATGGGCTTTTTCTGCAGGTCTGTCTTCCAAACCTTGACAATTGCAGGGGTACATTCTCTGCGTGATTGTTGCTTGGATGAAATGGCTGGTGGAGGTCAATACTTTTTACCATCGACAATTGCTGCATGATGGTTTTATTTCACCAACTTCGTGTCCGTTTGTGAAAAGGCAGTTTCCACACCTGGCTTGCTGTTCCAGATTCTGTTCCTTGGGTTGCTTTTGAATTTTGTTCTGACAGGCTTTTATCTTCTGTCTTGATTGTGCAGCTTGTCAAAAATCCTTCACTATTGGACGTTCTGGTTATGCCTAACCTGTATGGCGACATAATCAAATGACTTGTGTGCTGGTATTACCGGTGGCCTTGGATTGAAGCCAAGGCAAGTACTGCTGACAGGTGTACAGCTCCTGATATAGCCCGACTGGTCGTCATGTCTCCAAGAATCAGACGATGCAAGAAGTGCTGAAACAATGTTGACTTTCTGCTAGTGTTGTCTGACATATGATGGCTGTCTTGCAGAACACGGCTAATCCAACAGCCCTCCTTTTCAGTACAGTCATGATGCTTGGACACTTAAACATGAGTCAACAGGCAGACAGTCTCCAGAATGTCCTGTAGATCATGACAAGCCTTTCTTCCTGTGTACACTGCTTCAGGTCTTGGCACGACAGGATTTTGTAAAAGTGCCGATCGACGAGGCATCAGACTGCTCTCTATTGCAGTTCCATCAATTGAAGGATATGCAACAGTTTTTGAGTCAGCTATGTTCTCTACGGGGAGTCATTAATTGAAACAAGAGGCATCTAAAATGTGTAGCTGCAGCTCCGCCTCTTGTTCAGGCTTGTGGTCTGGTATTGACGGAGATGCTAAAGGCGGCCTAATATTGCAGAATGCAATACTGAATTGATCACTGTTCCTCTCCAGGCCGTTCATGGGCCTGGCGCGGATTTAGAGTGAGTGTTCAGCGCCCTTGATAGACACTGTAAGTCGCTGAAGGTGTCTGGAAGCGTGCTTACATTTCATACGATTAATGCAGTCAGAGATAGTTAAATTGTTCAGCGCTGGGGAAGTGAAGTCTCTGTTCTCGACATGGAATGAAGACGCTAGAAGTGTCTGCATCGTCCGAGAAGCGGTTGTCGATTGCCACAGAAGGCCCTTGGGTGTGGTCTATTCCTGTTCTGAATGTTGTCTTGTCATTTGAACTACGGCTGAGAACCAGCATGACACGACGCATCGTTGTCAATATTCTGGTCGCCTCGGTGGAAGCAGGAGCAGCGGAATAGGCGTGCCTGGAGATAGCGACTTGCAAGCTCACGACATCCGGCCAGTTCTCAGTCTGTTTGGTGAAAGCAGCCTGGTTCTCGGTCTGTTTGATGGAATCAGCCAGGCTGCTTTCGTGAAGAGCCAACTGCTCTGTATTGATGTGAGAGCTCATGAGTATGAACACCCAGAAATGAACAAAGGGCACCTTGTGCTTTCTAAGGAAGATGGCATGGACAAGTTGGCCTTCTGCTTTGGATGAACGAAGGATTGGAGCAAAGCGCTCGATACTTCCGAAGCGGTTCTGCAAAATGAAGTGTTGAAAGCGGTATTCATGCATGCAACAGGCCTTAATCCTCCCATGCATGTATCTCTACGAGTGTAACGGCTTCGTTGCTTAAGACCAAGAGCGTCTGCGACCTGAGCAAGGGAGGTGAACTTGGTCTCTTCTAACTCCAGCTGACGCATGCACCGCCAAGTTTTGCCGGCAGCGATTTGTCCTGTCGCTGACGAAGTATGGAGTTTACTGTGTGAGCCAGGTTGGAGACATGGAGTGACCAGCTACCATGATTGATGGGTGCATCAGGTTTGCCGGATATCATTCCGGCTTTTGCAGGCGAGGGTATGTGGGACCTGCACCTGCATCTGGCACAGATGCACATATTTGAAACTCTGCAACCTTTCGGATTCCAAACACACACGGTCTGCCCCCAGTTTTGCCGATCGGTATCATGAAGAAGATCTCAAGTGCTGCTTTCAGTACATTTCTGTCTCTTGACGTGTCCCTAGCAGGGCGAGAGCGTTCATGTCGGTCATGCTAGCCGGGTTGTACCCGAAGTGGGTAGTTGAGGCTCGTTCTCGATCATTTTGATGCACATATACTAGAAGAACAACTCAGTCCTTGTTGGTTGCGGTTGAAGCGAGTTCCTTGTCAGCAGAAGTTCGCCCAATCTCAAGCAAGCCTCAAACTGATTATGTGGTTCCAAACAAGTCAGTGAGTCCCGTTCTGCTTGTTTGTAGATCATCATCATGGTTACATCTTCTTACAGTGTAAAGCTCAGCCGCATTCTTCCTGGACAACCTCATCGCAGATGCGTGCTTCTTGCCATCTTCCTGCTCCTAACCAGTCACAGCCAATCAGCCCAGCCTCCCATTTCCACAATTTCATCTTCGTACGCTACTAGTTCAAAGCTGACTGGGAACGCCACAGGGGTAGCTTGCGCAATAGCTGCTGACGGACTCCGATCTGTGCAATGCTGGGGGCAGGATTCGAGTCTGGTCACAGTACCAGGTGTTCAATACGGCCCCTCCTTTGGGCTTGTAGCGGGTGCTTCCTTTTTCTGTGGCCTGTGGAGCAATTCAAGCGAAGGTACGACTAGCCTCACAAGAGCTGCTTGCTGGAGTGCCGAAAATCTCTCTCTGGAGCTTCCCTTGCCGACAGAATACAGGACCGTCGCGTTCTCTACCCTGGCCGCTGGGGCTTCGCACGTTTGCGGAATCGTCTCCAACTCCAGCGGTGAGATGTTGCTTTCCACGCACCTTGAAGCTTCAATCCGTTAGCAAGCTTGACTCCAGACTTGGCCTCCGTACTCGTTTTTCATCTTGGTCCTTGTTGATGGTGGTGCAGAGCCTTGGCATACCGGCGATGTCCTGTGTTGGGTTCCGGAGCCAAATGACACAACACCTGCGAAACCGGCTCAGCCTTCACCCATCTATCCTTTGGGTTCGTATGCAACCATTGCGGCTGGGAACAACTTCACCTGCGGAATCCCCGCCCTGAACCAAACCTCGCTGGTTTGCTGGGGAGATATCCCGCCGGGGATCTCACGTTCAGCAGGCTTTGAACCCGTGGATCTAGCAAGCGGCGGCACCATCCTCACATCCGATTTCCGAGAGACGCTCCATGATTACACCTTCTCTGCCATATCCGCCGGAGATTCCCATGTCTGTGTGCTTATTGCTTATTCCTACCAAGTGGGCGATAGTCTCAAGCCCACGCGCCAGCCGATTTGCAGGGGAGCAGTCACCACCGGCCGGTTTCCCCTGCCCAACCCACCTGATGCTGGATTCAGTCTGCTTGTTTCAGGTGTGTTGGACGACAACCCAACTTCGAATTCGGTTTCAGCTTGCTCAAGGCAGCCACTGACTGACAGGAGCTCCCTCTCTGTTGTTCCATCTTTGCTTGAAATCACACAGGGACGGATTTCAGCTGCGGGATCAGATACAATGACAGCCGGCTACAGTGCTGGTCGGATCGGAAAGACGAGGGACCGGGGTTCCAGTTCCCCATCCCCTCAGCTCATGAAATCCGAGCTGCATCCGCTGGCGGCACCTTCGTGTGCGTAGTAGCCGACACGGTTGGCGACAACTCCGTTCTCAGGGCTTACTGCTTGGGAGAAGGGGCGCCCAAATGTCGGATATGTGGGTCCGACAGATACCTCCAGAATGGCTCTTGCGTGAGCAATAATACGGGGCTCTGCATAAGCTGCGACACTTGTGGGGACGATGCGTGCAGCAGGATGTGCCCTCAGCATGAAGGCAACAGTGATACGTCCCAGAAGAGCGGGGACTATGCGTCCCCTGATCCGGAACCCGGCAAGGATACGAACAGGCCCTGGGTTCGCACCACCTTGGCTTGTCTGCTGGGCGTCACCTTCGTACTTGCGCTGCTGCAGCTTGTTTACATCCTGTCACGACTGGAAATCAAAGGCCACAAATTGGTCCCAGGAATCCCAGCCTTCCGCTCTGTTCAGCACTTCCAC
The DNA here is from genome assembly GCA_010909165.1 of Anthoceros angustus. NCBI lineage: Eukaryota > Viridiplantae > Streptophyta > Anthocerotopsida > Anthocerotales > Anthocerotaceae > Anthoceros > Anthoceros angustus. Next base: position 121,781 of record VJWM01000019.1, read on the forward strand.
GAGCAGGAACACTTGAAGGTGTGTTGGACTTAGTTTTTGAGGTTCCTATTTGAGACTAAGCTTTGTGAACACAGAAGTGGTACAGACGCAATGCCATGCGATATGCAATGCAGGTCACAGAGTTCACATACAGGCAGTTAGAGATGGCCACAGAAGGGTTCAGTGATAAAAATCTGGTTGGCAAGGGCAGCTACGGCCATGTGTTCAAGGGCACGGTGCATTGCCCTGTCACAAGGCTGGTTGCGGTGAAGAGACTGGAGCACAAACCCGCCAGCTCTATGCATAATCGATTTGTGGATTTCGACAGCGAGCTGAAGCTCCTTGCGCGTCTGCACCATCCCAACCTGGTCAATCTTGTGGGGTTCTGTCATGAGAGAGGGCCGGAAGCCAAGTTCAGGGTGTCACCTCACGGCATTCGTTGTGCCATCAAGTATGCCATTCACAGGTGAGGCTCAGAGGAAGACAGTCTGCAACTTAGCCTGTTTTTGCAAGTTCACATTTGCTTCAGCATGCATGCATCTCACTGAAGTTTGGAAGCATGCCTCGTGCCCTTGAGCAGCTACAAGTACGCACAACACCATGCTGCAGCCCTCTCCGGCTCGGAAGCAGGCCTGGAGAAACAGGAGCAGGGAATCATTCAGGACCGGCGGCTGCTTGTCTTCGACTACATGGAGAATGGCACTCTATACGACCATCTGCACGGCAAGGGTGACACTCTGGAGAGCAGCACAGTGCAGCATCTGAGCCAGCTGGTGTCCGCCTGGGCTGTGCGGTTGCGGGTGGCAGGTGTGTGTTCAAACCCTAAAACTCCATCTCTCAGTGTTTGCCCTCGGCACTGGCAAGGCAAACTAACTTGGATGCTGTGATGCCTTCATCGCGCAGCACAAGCGGCCAAGGGATTGGAGTACTTACACTGCATGGTCCCGCCGGTGATACATCGGGATGTGAAATCCTCCAACATCCTTCTGGACATGGAGTGGAACGCCAAACTGTCCGACTTCGGCATCTCCCGGCTGGGGCCGCAAGGCCAGCAGACGCATGTCTTCACCGATCCTAAGGGCACGCCGGGCTATTGGGATCCAGAGTACTTCCGCACCTACCACCTGTCCCTCAAGAGCGATGTGTACGGGTTCGGAGTAGTCTTGCTGGAGTTGCTCACAGGCCAGAAGGCCATTGACAGGCAGCAGCACCCGGATGGAGACGCCAACCTTGTGAGCAGATGCAGGTGAGGAACTCTTATCCCACTCCCGATGTCTCACTCCTCTTCCTGCTCCTGCTCCTGGAGGTTGACCGGCTTCATCCGTTGGTGCTCAAATCCCAGATCCTTAATACAGGATGGCCAGATTTCCGCAATTCTGGATCCCCGCATCCTGGAGGGAGACCGTCGGCAAACGGAGTCCATTTGCAAGCTGGGCAACATCGCTGAGATCTGCGTGCGTGAGTCGCAGAAGGAGAGGCCAACAATGAGGCAAGTGGCATCCTGGATAGAGCAGCTGGTGCAATCTCTTTCCGGGCTACGGCACTCCCTGGACTTCGATATTGAATCTGAAACTTTCGACAACCCGCTGGTTTCCAACATCGGCCGTGGGATGGGCAAGTCTCAAAGTGTGGTCTTCAGGGATGGGGCAGCCATGAAACATATCCCAGGTAACGTGCGCGTGAATTCCCGCAGAAATCCATCAGAGAACACCATTCCCGAGGTCCCCGACGAAGGCCTCACAACCAGCAGCGCAGATGACTCAGGCCGGGAGACTATGGAAACCCAGCGATCTAAGCATGCTGCTGCACCGGCCCCTTGTAATGCTCCGGGCATTTGCAACCTAGGGGTGCCTAACCCCCCAGCTCCTACATCGAGCGACAGGACTGCAAGTCCGGAGCTGTCCCCAGGCTGCAGCCAACGCTTCCAGCGCGGAAAGCGCAGTCAGCCTCCCTTCACGAAGTCCTCCCATCCCGGATGCAACCAAGACCGTGTCACACTCGGGTCCACTACTCGGTGCTGCTCCAAAATCCAAAGCCTTCCCTCAACCACCCAGGCCTGGCCCTCTTACTGCATTGAGACCAACTCTTACCATAACCAGACAATCGTTTCCAGCAGTTGATGTTCCTGCAAGGATCATCTATTCAGGATTCAACCCTGCCAAGAGCTAAAAGGACCTAGTAAAGCCTACCAGTCGAACGCAGTGTGGGTAGATCTGTAGGCTAAGTGTTCTCCATTGAGTGGATAGATCTGTAGGCTAGGTGTTCTCCATAAAGTACTTCAAGTGTTTTCTGTGATGACAGGCACCACCCTGTCAGTTCCTGGTCGTGGGATGCTCGTGGCAGTGGGCCGGAAAAGGTTCTCTGGACACGAAGAATGTCCTGGATGCTCCAGCTGGAGCCTGCTCATTGGAGAAAACAGGGCAAGTAAAGGAAAGCCAAGCATTCACCACTGTGCAACCGTGACCATATGCAATGCACCCTCCATCAGTCGTTAGTGTCCTAGCTAGGACCAGAACAGTCCAGAATTAGTGAAAAATGCTTCAGGACAGAGGTTGCTAAGCGCTCAAACACTCTTTGTGGGAAACGTGTCTTCCATCCATTCCCACCAGTCAGTTCAAGCCAAACAAAACAGCGGTGGATGCACAGGCAAGATCTGGAGTGACACATCTGGAGTCAACTGAGCATCCGGAAGGCGAAGGTGCGGACATTTGACATGGCAATCAATCTCCTTTCACGATGTTACCTGATCGTGAGTCGCCAAATGCAATTCCTGCAGGAGTCCCAGCAACAAGAAGCATGTGCCGCCGGGCCCGGTATGCGGCGGGGCTAGCAGTGGCTTTGGCGGTCTGCATGATAGCACCTTCAGTGGACGCATCCGACCCCGAGCTGACGGCTGACTTGGCGGCACCCGGAAGCCGAAGGTGGTGGACGGCAACTACTTCACGTTCAAAGGCTTCCGCGACTTCGCAGCTGAGCAAGGATCCTTCGGCTTTCCAAGGCGAATCTGGATGTGTTCCAGCTTTGCATGGGCTTGACGTGTCCTTCACCATCTTGGAGTACTACCCGAACACCACAGATCCAGTGCACGCACCCTCGCGGCACCGAGCTCCTGTATGTCATCGCGGGCACGCTGGAGGTCGGGCTGGTGGACACCAACGCCACTCTCTACACTCAGACTCTGCAGCAAGGTGATGTCTTCGTGTTTCCCAAGGGTTTGCTGCACTACCACGTTAACTTATCAGAGGAAGTGGCAAGGTCAATTGCGGCCTACAGCAGCTCCGACCCCGGAACACTGCCGCTCACCAAAGCCCTATTTGCATCTGGTCTCCAAAGACAAAGCTGGAGTTGCTCACAGGCCAGAAGGCCATTGACAGGCAGCAGCACCCGGATGGAGACGCCAACCTTGAGCAGATGCAGGTGAGGAACTCTTATCCCACTCCCGATGTCTCACTCCTCTTCCTGCTCCTGCTCCTGGAGGTTGACCGGCTTCATCCGTTGGTGCTCAAATCCCAGATCCTTAATACAGGATGGCCAGATTTCCGCAATTCTGGATCCCCGCATCCTGGAGGAGACCGTCGGCAAACGGAGTCCATTTGCAAGCTGGGCAACATCGCTGAGATCTGCGTGCGTGAGTCGCAGAAGGAGGCCAACAATGAGGCAAGTGGCATCCTGGATAGAGCAGCTGGTGCAATCTCTTTCCGGGCTACGGCACTCCTGGACTTCGATATTGAATCTGAAACTTTCGACAACCCGCTGGTTTCCAACATCGGCCGTGGGATGGGCAAGTCTCAAAGTGTGGTCTTCAGGGATGGGGCAGCCATGAAACATATCCCAGGTAACGTGCGCGTGAATTCCCGCAGAAATCCATCAGAGAACACCATTCCCGAGGTCCCCGACGAAGGCCTCACAACCAGCAGCGCAGATGACTCAGGCCGGGAGACTATGGAAACCCAGCGATCTAAGCATGCTGCTGCACCGGCCCCTTGTAATGCTCCGGGCATTTGCAACCTAGGGGTGCCTAACCCCCCAGCTCCTACATCGAGCGACAGGACTGCAAGTCCGGAGCTGTCCCCGAACGCAGCCAACGCTTCCAGCGCGGAAAGCGCAGTCAGCCTCCCTTCACGAAGTCCTCCCATCCCGGATGCAACCAAGACCGTGTCACACTCGGGTCCACTACTCGGTGCTGCTCCAAAATCCAAAGCCTTCCCTCAACCACCCAGGCCTGGCCCTCTTACTGCATTGAGACCAACTCTTACCATAACCAGACAATCGTTTCCAGCAGTTGATGTTCCTGCAAGGATCATCTATTCAGGATTCAACCCTGCCAAGAGCTAAAGGACCTAGTAAAGCCTACCAGTCGAACGCAGTGTGGGTAGATCTGTAGGCTAAGTGTTCTCCATTGAGTGGATAGATCTGTAGGCTAGGTGTTCTCCATAAAGTACTTCAAGTGTTTTCTGTGATGACAGGCACCACCCTGTCAGTTCCTGGTCGTGGGATGCTCGTGGCAGTGGGCCGGAAAGGTTCTCTGGACACGAAGAATGTCCTGGATGCTCCAGCTGGAGCCTGCTCATTGGAGAAAACAGGCAAGTAAAGGAAAGCCAAGCATTCACCACTGTGCAACCGTGACCATATGCAATGCACCCTCCATCAGTCGTTAGTGTCCTAGCTAGGACCAGAACAGTCCAGAATTAGTGAAAATGCTTCAGGACAGAGGTTGCTAAGCGCTCAAACACTCTTTGTGGGAAACGTGTCTTCCATCCATTCCCACCAGTCAGTTCAAGCCAAACAAAACAGCGGTGGATGCACAGGCAAGATCTGGGTGACACATCTGGAGTCAACTGAGCATCCGGAAGGCGAAGGTGCGGACATTGACATGGCAATCAATCTCCTTTCACGATGTTACCTGATCGTGAGTCGCCAAATGCAATTCCTGCAGGAGTCCCAGCAACAAGAAGCATGTGCCGCCGGGCCCGGTATGCGGCGGGGCTAGCAGTGGCTTTGGCGGTCTGCATGATAGCACCTTCAGTGGACGCATCCGACCCCGAGCTGACGGCTGACTTGGCGGCACCGGAAGCCGAAGGTGGTGGACGGCAACTACTTCACGTTCAAAGGCTTCCGCGACTTCGCAGCTGAGCAAGGATCCTTCGGCTTTCCAAGGCGAATCTGGATGTGTTCCAGCTTTGCATGGGCTTGACGTGTCCTTCACCATCTTGGAGTACTACCCGAACACCACAGATCCAGTGCACGCACCCTCGCGGCACCGAGCTCCTGTATGTCATCGCGGGCACGCTGGAGGTCAGGCTGGTGGACACCAACGCCACTCTCTACACTCAGACTCTGCAGCAAGGTGATGTCTTCGTGTTTCCCAAGGGTTTGCTGCACTACCACGTTAACTTATCAGAGGAAGTGGCAAGGTCAATTGCGGCCTACAGCAGCTCCGACCCCGGAACACTGCCGCTCACCAAAGCCTTCCCTCAACCACCCAGGCCTGGCCCTCTTACTGCATTGAGACCAACTCTTACCATAACCAGACAATCGTTTCCAGCAGTTGATGTTCCTGCAAGGATCATCTATTCAGGATTCAACCCTGCCAAGAGCTAAAGGACCTAGTAAAGCCTACCAGTCGAACGCAGTGTGGGTAGATCTGTAGGCTAAGTGTTCTCCATTGAGTGGATAGATCTGTAGGCTAGGTGTTCTCCATAAAGTACTTCAAGTGTTTTCTGTGATGACAGGCACCACCCTGTCAGTTCCTGGTCGTGGGATGCTCGTGGCAGTGGGCCGGAAAGGTTCTCTGGACACGAAGAATGTCCTGGATGCTCCAGCTGGAGCCTGCTCATTGGAGAAAACAGGCAAGTAAAGGAAAGCCAAGCATTCACCACTGTGCAACCGTGACCATATGCAATGCACCCTCCATCAGTCGTTAGTGTCCTAGCTAGGACCAGAACAGTCCAGAATTAGTGAAAATGCTTCAGGACAGAGGTTGCTAAGCGCTCAAACACTCTTTGTGGGAAACGTGTCTTCCATCCATTCCCACCAGTCAGTTCAAGCCAAACAAAACAGCGGTGGATGCACAGGCAAGATCTGGAGTGACACATCTGGAGTCAACTGAGCATCCGGAAGGCGAAGGTGCGGACATTTGACATGGCAATCAATCTCCTTTCACGATGTTACCTGATCGTGAGTCGCCAAATGCAATTCCTGCAGGAGTCCCAGCAACAAGAAGCATGTGCCGCCGGGCCCGGTATGCGGCGGGGCTAGCAGTGGCTTTGGCGGTCTGCATGATAGCACCTTCAGTGGACGCATCCGACCCCGAGCTGACGGCTGACTTGGCGGCACCCGGGAAGCCGAAGGTGGTGGACGGCAACTACTTCACGTTCAAAGGCTTCCGCGACTTCGCAGCTGAGCAAGGATCCTTCGGCTTTTCCAAGGCGAATCTGGATGTGTTTCCAGCTTTGCATGGGCTTGACGTGTCCTTCACCATCTTGGAGTACTACCCGAACACCACAGATCCAGTGCACACGCACCCTCGCGGCACCGAGCTCCTGTATGTCATCGCGGGCACGCTGGAGGTCGGGCTGGTGGACACCAACGCCACTCTCTACACTCAGACTCTGCAGCAAGGTGATGTCTTCGTGTTTCCCAAGGGTTTGCTGCACTACCACGTTAACTTATCAGAGGAAGTGGCAAGGTCAATTGCGGCCTACAGCAGCTCCGACCCCGGAACACTGCCGCTCACCAAAGCCCTATTTGCATCTGGTCTCCCAAAGATAGCGTTGGAGTTGGCTTTCAAGGTTCCTGCGTCGGTGATCGATCAACTCCAAGCTCCCTGGCAAGAGGATACCATTGTCACCACCGCCGAGGCCTCCACATGTGTATGCTCCTCCTACTCTTGGTAGATTCGTTGTGCGCGCTTCTCGTTTCGCAAAGCAACAGGCACTACTCGTGGCAAACTCAACATGGAATGTGATTTGGTGTTTTGGTTAGTCCATTCACAAGGGTAGAGGGGCCTCTGGGATGAAAGTAGTTGAATAGTTAAGCCCAGCCATATTATTTAGATATATGTTAAATTTAAAACCACATGGCAAGCCTTTGATGCGGGTCCATGGTAAATCGGCCCCATCTTGACCGAAATTATTTGAATATGTTTTGGTTAGAAGAAGAAGAAGAAGAATTTTATTTAAGTCCACTAGGGATGGATTTCCGTCATGGGACTTGGTACTTCACAACTTGTACCATGGTGTGCCTAAGCTACTTGCACCAAGGGCATCCACTCCTTTAGGCACCCCATCTAAGTACCGATCCAAGATCGGGATGCTTAATCACGGCGTCCTTATAAATGTGTGTCCATTTGGCCTAAGCCATTTGGACCACATGCCAAGCGTCATGCATGTACATATATAATCAGCTAGGTGTGGTGGCCCCACCTTCACAAGGGCAGCTAGGCAACCACTCCACGCACGATGCGACAAGGAAGGACACTTGTGCCCATCAAAGTAACCCATTTTTAAGGACGCTTATGGTGTCCATGATGGACCGGCTCGAGGGTAGCTTGGCGCATTGATACGGTGACTCGTAGATCTTACTAGAGATTAGATAATCATAATTTTTAGGTTAATTAAATTGGGATCTAACAAGGAATGTAAGCTATGTACGTGTTGTATGCAAAGTCGGGAAGAACAGGGGTTCCGTCGAATGGGACCAAGAATGACTCGGACCATGTTATTGCACTATTGTTATAGCATTGTAACACCTAGGTTACACTCATTTTCCGACCTTAGACCCATGGCAAATGATGTTGCAGTTAGGAAAGGTAGCATCAAAATGTTATAAGCACCATAACATGGTCCTAGATTTTCTAGTAGTGTAGTGACGAGCTCGTTTCAAAACCGTTCTAGACATCACTTAATATAGTCGTTTACCATACTATTTCGTAGTTTCAGCATCATTCTGGAACTAAGACATGAGAGGTAATATACATATAATATTAATTAATCCATGACCAAAAATTAATCTATTTCATATTGTCATATTTATGTGAAATTGAAGAAAACAACTCGAGTCATGATCTTTTATCTTGAGAAATGCATGCAATTTGTCCTATATATGTGTTGCAAGCTTAAGGGTATGATGGATTTGGAGATTATTGGAAGGTAATTATTTTGGTGCATGATGGATAGGAAGATAAATAGTTATATTAATTAAGTTCATGCATATTGGTCATAAGTTAATCATTATGTTTTCTTCTCGAAAAATATTGCTCATAGGCTAGCTAGCTAAAAGTTTCGAGTTCTAGATCGAATGCAAGCATGTTTGTTCACATTGAGGTTTCTTTTATTCATGTGTTTGGAATTAGTTTGCGTGCAAGTTGTTTTATGTGTAAATTGGAATATATAAGGTGCTCATTGATGAAGCATAATTTAATATGGTCTTTTGGTTATATGCAGGATTGTCTATTCTTATACTTTCATCATGATGAATCACCGGATGTTGCGCGACGTATAATTTCGCTTTGATGCAGGGTCCATGGTAAATCAGCCCCATCTTGACCGAAATTATTTGAATATGTTTTGGTTAGAAGAAGAAGAAGAAGAATTTTATTTAAGTCCACTAAGGATGGATTTCCGTCATGGGACTTGGTACTTCACAACTTGTACCATGGTGTGCCTAAGCTACTTGCACCAAGGGCATCCACTCCTTTAGGCACCCCATCTAAGTACCGATCCAAGATCGGGATGCTTAATCACGGCGTCCTTATAAATGTGTGTCCATTTGGCCTAAGCCATTTGGACCACATGCCAAGCGTCATGCATGTACATATATAATCAGCTAGGTGTGGTGGCCCCACCTTCACAAGGGGCAGCTAGGCAACCACTCCACGCACGATGCGACAAGGAAGGACACTTGTGCCCATCAAAGTAACCCATTTTTAAGGACGCTTATGGTGTCCATGATGGACCGGCTCGAGGTAGCTTGGCGCATTGATACGGTGACTCGTAGATCTTACTAGAGATTAGATAATCATAATTTTTAGGTTAATTAAATTGGGATCTAACAAGGAATGTAAGCTATATCGTGTTGTATGCAAAGTCGGGAAGAACAGGGTTCCGTCGAATGGGACCAAGAATGACTCGGACCATGTTATTGCACTATTGTTATAGCATTGTAACACCTAGGTTACACTCATTTTCCGACCTTAGACCCATGGCAAATGATGTTGCGAGTTAGGAAAGGGTAGCATCAAAATGTTATAAGCACCATAACATGGTCCTAGATTTTCTAGTAGTGTAGTGACGAGCTCGTTTCAAAACCGTTCTAGACATCACTTAATATAGTCGTTTACCATACTATTTCGTAGTTTCAGCATCATTCTGGAACTAAGACATGAGAGGTAATATACATATAATATTAATTAATCCATGACCAAAAATTAATCTATTTCATATTGTCATATTTATGTGAAATTGAAGAAAACAACTCAGTCATGATCTTTTATCTTGAAATGCATGCAATTTGTCCTATATATGTGTTGCAAGCTTAAGGGTATGATGGATTTGGAGATTATTGGAAGGTAATTATTTTGGTGCATGATGGATAGGAAGATAAATAGTTATATTAATTAAGTTCATGCATATTGGTCATAAGTTAATCATTATGTTTTCTTCTCGAAAAATATTGCTCATAGGCTAGCTAGCTAAAAGTTTCGAGTTCTAGGCGAATGCAAGCATGTTTGTTCACATTGAGGTTTCTTTTATTCATGTGTTTGGAATTAGTTTGCGTGCAAGTTGTTTTATGTGTAAATTGAATATATAAGGTGCTCATTGATGAAGCATAATTTAATATGGTCTTTTGGTTATATGCAGGATTGTCTATTCTTATACTTTCATCATGATGAATCACGGATGTTGCGCAAGGACGACAATTTCCTCGTTTGATGCTTCAAAGAATGAATTGCCTTTATTGCAGCCAAATGAAACTTGGGAGGGGCTCCCATATGCACCGCACCATTTCCAAGCAAGGATGATGTATGGAAAAGGGTCATAACGAGTCATCACACACTTGCAAAGAATATTTATAAGGATTTTATCAATCCGTGTCTCTTATAGCACCAATTGGGTTTCTTAACCGAGCAACATCCCGGAGTTCACTAGTAGGCGCAATTGAAGACTTATGGTGTCCATGATGGACCGGCTCGAGGGTAGCTTGGCGCATTGATACGGTGACTCGTAGATCTTACTAGAGATTAGATAATCATAATTTTTAGGTTAATTAAATTGGGATCTAACAAGGAATGTAAGCTATGTACGTGTTGTATGCAAAGTGGAAGAACAGGGGTTCCGTCGAATGGGACCAAGAATGACTCGGACCATGTTATTGCACTATTGTTATAGCATTGTAACACCTAGGTTACACTCATTTTCCGACCTTAGACCCATGGCAAATGATGTTGCAGTTAGGAAAGGGTAGCATCAAAATGTTATAAGCACCATAACATGGTCCTAGATTTTCTAGTAGTGTAGTGACGAGCTCGTTTCAAAACCGTTCTAGACATCACTTAATATAGTCGTTTACCATACTATTTCGTAGTTTCAGCATCATTCTGGAACTAAGACATGAGAGGTAATATACATATAATATTAATTAATCCATGACCAAAAATTAATCTATTTCATATTGTCATATTTATGTGAAATTGAAGAAAACAACTCGAGTCATGATCTTTTATCTAGAAATGCATGCAATTTGTCCTATATATGTGTTGCAAGCTTAAGGGTATGATGGATTTGGAGATTATTGGAAGGTAATTATTTTGGTGCATGATGGATAGGAAGATAAATAGTTATATTAATTAAGTTCATGCATATTGGTCATAAGTTAATCATTATGTTTTCTTCTCGAAAAATATTGCTCATAGGCTAGCTAGCTAAAAGTTTCGAGTTCTAGGCGAATGCAAGCATGTTTGTTCACATTGAGGTTTCTTTTATTCATGTGTTTGGAATTAGTTTATGCAAGTTGTTTTATGTGTAAATTGGAATATATAAGGTGCTCATTGATGAAGCATAATTTAATATGGTCTTTTGGTTATATGCAGGATTGTCTATTCTTATACTTTCATCATGATGAATCACGGATGTTGCGCAAGGAGACAATTTCCTCGTTTGATGCTTCAAAGAATGAATTGCCTTTATTGCAGCCAAATGAAACTTGGGAGGGGCTCCCATATGCACCGCACCATTTCCAAGCAAGGATGATGTATGGAAAAGGGTCATAACGAGTCATCACACACTTGCAAAGAATATTTATAAGGATTTTATCAATCCGTGTCTCTTATAGCACCAATTGGGTTTCTTAACCGAGCAACATCCCGGAGTTCACTAGTAGGGCGAATTGAAGACTTATGTGAAAGAGCATTATCCGGAGATGCAAGATTATGCCCATGAGTTTATTAATTCCTTTCAAAGGAGAGTACCAAATCCAAACTCACATGCAGGAAAATTGGTGACGAGTGCAACTTATGACCACCCTTGCATCCTTTTAGGAGCTTGACACAAGACCAAGCCGAGGCGATCATGCAATCTAAGAACTTGAGAGATGCCAATCCTACAAACCTGTACTCTCTGCATCCGCCATTGCAATGACTTCCAATTTACTTGAGAACGATGAATCCTGGTACCCTTCCCGTTGAGGATACTAAGCAACATCAAGCTGGTTCAATCAATGGTGAAGATCTACTTGCGGCGGTGATGTGTCGCCAAAAGGCTAGAAAACTTGAAGTCAATGCCTCTTCTAAGAAAAACTTGAAGTCAATGCCTCTTCTAAGAAAACTCGAAACCTAGAGTCAACGTAGATTCGACTTTTGAATTACCTTCTAATGCGGCTCAACAAGGACTTTGTTTCAAGTTACTAGATGATGGTATTTCACCTCATATGTCTCTAGAGAGCTTTCCTCCCATTTCAAAAGATGGTTTGTGTGGTTCTTCTCAAGAGAGGGTGGAAGAACTTGAAGCCAACATAGGTTCAACTTTTAGATTTGCTTCTAATGCGGTTGAAAAGATGATGCTTCCCGCTTAGCAAATGATGATTTTCCAACCTCTCATACGCCTCGAGAGCTTTCCTTCCATCTCGAATATAGTTTGTGTGGTTGTTCTCCAAAGAAGGTGGAAGAACATGAGGTCATTATAGGATCGACATGAATATCCTACTACTGCGACTCAAGAAGGCAATGGGGTCAAGTTACAAAATGATGGTTCTCCAACTCGTCGCCTCATCCGAGTCCTTCCATGCTAGAAGGTTTGTTACAAGATGGTGCATCTCTTTCTACTCTAGATCACCAGACAGTTTCACTTGCTTCCACTATAGATAATGCTTTTAGAGAAGGTTTGGCAGCACATGTTGAATCTTATGCTGCAATCTAATGGTGAGTCAAATTCTTGCCTTTCGGAGGATGTTTTCTCGCCTAATTCCTCTTTTGATGATATCTTTAGGAATTTTCATGATTAATTAGTATGTAACCGGTTATATGATGTATTTCAACTTTCTTTTAATATATGAAAATATTCTAAACAAGTTGGTCAAGCTATGATAAACAAAAGAATTTAGAGTTTTGCATCCAGAAGGACCCAAACAATTCATCACACCACCTTATAAATAGAACTATATACCATAAGTTCCCAACATCATAATATGAGTAGAAGTACCGCCTACATAAAAGTTGATTGCAGATGTGAGTTTGGCCCAAAATTATGTATAAACCAAAGATAAGTATTGTAGTATGTACTTTGACAACTTCGTCTATGCCACTTCCGCCACACATGTACATATTCTTTGGGCGTTGGAAATCTGGGAAATTGTAGTGTCACAGAGAGGTGTCGGGTAGTGGCTATGGCGGAGGAGGCAAAAGTGGTGGTGTTCTCGCATGCACAGCCCGCCTCGCGTGTGAGGCTAGCTCGCGCCAAGGCCATTCCTTCCGTATCGAAGTGGTTGATCTTCGCAAAGAGCATCGATTCACGCCCGCTTCAACCGCCTCAACCCCTTACGTAGGTGCGATCCACGGCCATGGGCGGCGCCGCCATCCCGACTCCAACGCCCAGCAGACTGGAGGAGCGCTTCGAGCCGCCTCCTCCCCATGACCTCGGCAGCGCGGCGGTGCGCGGGTCGCCGTGGTGTCGGGATCTAGCCCTTCCAACGGCAGTCCGCCAGAGGTCACCGCCCGGAGGGGAGCAGGCTGGCCTAGGCTCGGCTTCGTCCGGGAGGGCTTCGCCGCTGGAACGCATGGTGGCGAGGCGGGAGGTTTTGCTTGAGGATGAGGTGACCTCGGGCGGCGGCGAGTCGCCGTCGTGGTGTCGGGATCTAGCCCTTCGAGCGGCTGCTGCTGAGGTCCGGGAGGGGAGCAGGCTGGCCTAGGCTCGGCCTTCCGGGAGGGCTTCGCGTTGGAGCATGGTGGCGAGGCGGGAGGTTTTGCTTGAGGATGAGGTGACCTGGCGGATGTGGTGTTGATCCCGCAGTTTACAATGCGAGATTGTTCGAGGTGGATATGGAGAACGAGGCCACAAGTCCTTCTTGCGAAGCCGTTGGCAAAAGGGCAAGGGTGAAATATTATGTTGGAAGAATCATAACTATGGCTTTTTCTTCTTGATTTTATAGTTTTCCACCGGGTTTGACTATCATTAAGGTTTTACTAATGAAACCTAAGAGTTTTCTCTTCTTCAAATGTTTTATGAAGAGAGAAGGCCGAGTTGTTCCTAGTTCGTGAGGGGAGGATTTTGCAATGAAGTACTCTTTAGGTTTCAAAGGTTTCAAAGTCAAGATACTTTACAAGTCCATTGGTGTAGGTGAATGATGCTATACATGTTCAATAGTGTAGGTTCATTATAATTATAAAATTGTACAAGAATCTACGGTTAAGGCATGTGCCATTGTACTAGGATCTCAATTATTCTCCTGGTATGTGTCCTTAGGCAGCAATTTTTGTACCTTATCTTGTAGACATTAAGATGTACCTTGTCTATTGTTCCTACTCAAGCTCTTTTCTTGATCTTGCTTTGTGCTAGTCACTCTCTTTTGATCTTGATTTGTGTCATTCTTTCTCATTCACTTCAATAGTTTTACCACTAGAAGAAGCTAAGACAATCATGCTTTCTAAGGAGAAATGTCACTATAGCAAACCAGCATATTACTCTTGCATTTGTCATCTTATAAGAGGACCGGAAGACCTAACCTAGTGGTTGCGCCTTTAATTCAAGCTTGGATTTCTTTCTATTAGTAATCAAGTAGACAATCGCTCATCAAATTACAAGATGGTGGTTTTTTGTAATGTCTCCGCCACTCTCTTCCATTTCGGAGGATGGTAAAATTGTTCCAAGATTAATGACATGGATAGATATATCTTGTGCACATGTCCTCACACTACACAAGAGATATCGAACAAATTATTCCATAGTTTCACTATCATCCCTACTATATAATAAACTCATCGAAGTAATGGTTATGGTAATATAATCAATAAATAAAAAGTTGTGTCTACTTCATACTCTCCGGTTTATGTAATGAAATGGATTCAAAGATCGAGTGTATCAACTTTTGTCTTGAAATGAAAGTAGTTGCCCTATATGTGTGTTGCAACTGGAAAGTGTGAAGGCTTTGGAGACTTAAGGTGGGTTGCCATTTTGCTGCATTTGTATAGCTATGTTGATTAAACCATATTGAACATGTCACAGTCCCGATGATCTTATGCTCATTAAAATGTTTGAGTTCTAGACTAGTGCCTTGTATCTTGAAGAGTTTGCAAGAGGAATGCCATTTTTGTTCACATAAGTTTTATTTTATTCATATCTTTAGAATTAGTTTGCATGCAAGTATTTTCATATTTAAATTGAAATAGGTGGTTGATGAAGTATACTTAATATAGACTTTTGGTTTTATGTAGGACGGTGTTTCCGTGCTTATACTTCTATCATGTCGACTCCACGAATTCACAAGGACCTCTTCAAAATGCTTGAAATAGACAATGGTGTCATGTTGTGATGATGGTTTTCCACCTCTCATGCCGGCGCCTCAGCCGCTTCCTTCCATTTTAGAGAAGGATTCTTCTCCAACGAGGGTGAAAGAACTTGAAGCCAACACACCTTCAACATTTGGATTTCGTTCTCATGGATCAAGAAAACAATAGTTTCCAATTACAGGATGATTGTTTTCCTCTGCTATGCCTCAGCCTTCCTTCAATTTCAAAAGGTGGTGTATTACAAGATGGTGGCTCTTCTAGTACTCTAGATAAGCTCATGGTGAGCCTCTTGCTTCTATTTTGGATAATATTTTTGAAGACGGTTTGTTGCAATTCTAGTCAATCTTATAGTGCAAATCTTATGGCTCACCGAATCCTTCCCTTTTCAAGATGTTTTCTCTCCTTCATCCTTCGACAATATTTTTGGTTCTTTAGATGATTAATTAGTGTGCCAATTATAACTATTTGATATATTTGAATATATTTCAAGATGTATAACTTAAAATCAAGTGTGTCACCATGTTCGCTCTAATATATATGGTGGTCATTGCACCACAAGGATCACATCTCAGAACGCACAACCACGACCCACGGTCATCATCCAACACATCTGCGGCAGGGTTGAAGGAGTAAAGCGCAAGCTGAATTTGGTACAGACCGGGGTTGAACCAAAACTGGCCATGGAATTGGGATGCAAGCAAAGCCACTCTCGGTCCCACATACCTATGAGATTTCTCATATTGCGGTGAGATCACAAACTTATGTGAATGAAGACCAGTTATTGTACCACCGCTTGCATCAATTTGTTGTCGTGGACTGGATCGATGCGCGTTGCAATAGAGAAAGGTACCCGCCTCCCAACTTGAAGACTTGGAAAATGAAGTTACTTTCTTTGTCAGTAGCTTTCTACAAATATTCCAAAATGGCAAACTCAACATGGAATGTGATTTGGTGTTTTGGTTAGTCCATTCACAAGGGTAGAGGGTCTCCGGGATGAAAGTAGTTGAATAGTTGCTTCCAAACGCATATTATTTAGATATATGTTAAATTTAAAACCACATGGTGCTCGAAGGGTCCGATGGTAACCATGGTAAATCGCCCCATCTTGACCGAAATTATTTGAATATGTTTTGGTTAGAAGAAGAAGAAGAATTTTATTTAAGTCCACTACGGATGGATTTCCGTCATGGGACTTGGTACTTCACAACTTGTACCATGGTGTGCCTAAGCTACTTGCACCAAGGGCATCCACTCCTTGAGCACCCCATCTAAGTACCGATCCAAGATCGGGATGCTTAATCACGGCGTCCTTATAAATGTGTGTCCATTTGGCCTAAGCCATTTGGACCACATGCCAACGTCATGCATGTACATATATATAATCAATGGTGTGGTGGCCCCACCTTCACAAGGCCGCTGAGGCAACCACTCCACGATCACGGACAAGGAAGGACACTCTAGCCCATCAAAGTAACCCATTTTTAAGGACGCTTATGGTGTCCATGATGGACCGGCTCGAGGTAGCTTGGCGACACTGCCGCTGACTACCGCCAGCCGGGCGCCAAGACAATCCCGCGTCGGGGAAGGAGTTCGTTCCCAAGGGAATGACAGACTGCTTGCGCTGCTTCAAAGCTTTTCGGCCTGCCCACGCCACTACCCCTAACGCACACACCCCTTAGTTCACGCCTACCGCAACTAACACCGCAGGCCGGTATATGCAAAACGCTTATGACCTGCCAAGGGCTCGCTCCGCTCTGCCTCGCCTCACACCTCTCGTCCACCTCTCACACTACACTTACCTGGCCTTAAGGAAGACGCTGGTTACATGCCCGACCTCCTCCTTCTTGTCCGGACCTCCTCGTCGTTCCGGGCCTCTCGCCCCGCAGACGCCTCCCAAGTCCCTCCGGCTCACACGTTCGGTCCGTTCGGCGGGTCGCGGCTCGACGAGCACGGTCCCGCCACCCCCGCACACACCACAACACGTTAGGTCCGTCACGGGACCACGATCGATCCTCCGTGTCGTTGTAGGAGTTCGTTCCCAAGGAATAGCGGACTCCGTTCTGCGGCGTTCGAGGCGATTTCGTCTTACTTCGTCCACTCGGTCTAACGCACACCCCTTAGTTCACGTCGTCTACTACCACAAACCGCAGGCGGTATGGCCAAGCGTTTAAGGACCCGTTCGCGTCGTTCGTTCCGTTCGTCTCTCACACCTCTCGTCCTCCTCTCTCACTACACTTATCGGTCTTAAGGAAGGCCGCGGGTTACAGTCCGGACCTCCTCGTCGTTCCGGGCCTCTCGTCCGGGCGCCGCCCTCCGAAGTCCCTCGGCTCACGTTCCGGTCGGTTGGTGTCAGCGACACGGGTCCGATCACCACTCCCCGCACACACCACAACACGTTAGGTCCGTCACGGGACCACGATCGATCCCTCCGGTCATCGTGCACCTTTCGGTGACTCGGGACTCACGTTATCGGGAAGACACAGTGCGCAAGGCGGCATCAACACCAAGGAAAGATGATTTATTGAGCGGCCAGCCCTCTTATACTACGCCTAGGTCGGCGTCTTTATTACATGGCCAGCCCATGCCTAATCGGCCGCCTACCATCCTATTTCCTCCTCCTATCTCCTTACGCCTGTGGGAAGGTCCGGGTTCCGCCTTGGGATTGGTGGTCAATCTCCGCCTCGACAATCGCGACCTAATCGGATGATCCGCGGGCGGACCCCTCCCGGAATCACAGCCGGGTTGGGCTCGTGGCGGTCGGCGCGTTACCACCGTCATCCTCCCTGGCCAGCCCCCGTGGGTCCCCTCGGTGGGGCCACCTGTCAGTCCTAAGTCGAAGGGGACTCCTCCTTCTTGTCCGGACCTCGGGGTCGGTCTCGACTCGAACTGAACTCAAGGTCGGTTTATTTCCAGTCCGGCCGGTGGGTCGGCCTCGTCTCGGGTTCGGACCTCGGGGTCCGATCTCAAACTCGGACCCCTTCACGTGGACCTCGTCTTGCTAGGTCCTCCTCCTTACCCGACCCTTGTCTTGGTGGGTTGGCTCCCCGGTTGCACCCTGCGGGCCCCTCACCCCCCTGGCCGGATCGGGTGGTGGTGAACTTACCTTGGGGTCAGCTGCGTCCCGCTCCTCTTGGGGCTCCCTCCTTGGCGTCGTCTCCAAAGGGGCCCCTAGGGTCCTGTCATCTCCGTGCCCTTCTTCCCCTCAGGGCCTTCCGGGGCCGTCTGTGCGGAGGCGAGGCCTCTGCCAGCTCGGTGTGGTAATAGGCAAAGTCCGAATCCACTTGCTGGATTGCCTCTTCCACGTGTGCGGGCACCGATACTCCCCGCCGCCATAGATGCTCGGGAGCTGTTGCCCGCTTGTTGCTCCACCTCCCGCCGGGTTGGATAGTGGGCGGCTTCGCTTGCCAGGTGCCTCGGTCACCTCCAGATCGTCATTGTTGCTCCCTTGCTCCAACTCTCTCCCGTTCCGTTCGCCCGCTTGCCGCCATAGACGTTCCCTTCACTTCCTCGGTGGACCGGCTCGAGGTAGCTTGGCGCATTGTGCGACTTTCGGCCGGCCGGGCCTGCAATCCGTGTCGTTGTAGGAGTTCGTTCCCAAGGAATAGCGGACTCCGTTCTGCGGCGTTCGAGGCGATTTTCGTCTTACTTCGTCCACTCGGTCTAACGCACACACCCCTTAGTTCACGTCGTCTACTACCACAAACCGCAGGCGGTATGGCCAAGCGTTTAAGGACCCGTTCGCGTCGTTCGTTCCGTTCGTCTCTCACACCTCTCGTCCTCCTCTCTCACTACACTTATCGGTCTTAAGGAAGGCCGCGGGTTACAGTCCGGACCTCCTCGTCGTTCCGGGCCTCTCGTCCGGGCGCCGCCCTCCGAAGTCCCTCGGCTCACGTTCCGGTCGGTTGGTGTCAGCGACACGGGTCCGATCACCACTCCCCGCACACACCACAACACGTTAGGTCCGTCACGGGACCACGATCGATCCCTCCGGTCATCGTGCACCTTTCGGTGACTCGGGACTCACGTTATCGGGAAGACACACAAGTGCAGAGCAGCAGCATCAACACCAAGGAAAGATGATTTATTGAGGCGGCCCGCCCTCTTATACTACGCCTAGGTCGGCGTCTTTATTACACCCCTATTACGGTGGCCATTTCGGTATGCCTAATCGGCCTACCATCCTATTTCCTCCTCCTATCTCCTTCGCCGGCGGTGGGGGAAGGTCCAGTTCCTTGGGATTGGTGGTCCAATCTCCGACAATGCAGCGCGCACCCAATCGGATGATCCGCGGCGGACCCCTCCTTTCCCGGAATCACATCGGGTTGGGCTCGTGGCGGTCGGCGGCCCGCCCGTTAACGTCATCCTCCCTGGCCTTCCGTGGGTCCCTCCGGTGGGGCCACTGTCTCCCTAGCGTAAGTCGAGGGACTCCTCCTTCTTGTCCGGACCTCGGTCGGTCTCGACTCGAACTGAACTCCAAGGTCGGTTTATTTCCAGTCCGGCCATGGCCTCGTCTCGGGTTCGGACCTCGGGGTCCGTGCCTTGGTCCGATCTCAAACTCGGACCCCTTCACGTGGACCTCGTCTTGCTAGGTCCTCCTCCTTACCCCCGACCCTTGTCTTGGTCGGGTTGGCTCCCTTGCACCCTGCGGGCCCCTCCGGGATCGGGTGGTGGTGAACTTACCTTGGGGTCCATGCGTCCCGCTCCTCAGGGCTCCCTCCTTGTTGCCGTCGTCTCCAAAGGGGCCCCTAGGTCCTGTCATCTCGTGCCCTTCTTCCCCTCAGGGCCTTCCGGGGCCGTCTCTGGCGAGGCCTCCCGCCAGGAGCTCGGTGTGGTAATAGGCAAAGTCCGAATCCACTTGCTGGATTGCCTCTTCCACGTGTGCGGAGCACCGTCTCCTTCGCCATAGATGCTCGGGAGCTGTGCCGCTTGTTGCTCCACCTCCGGGTTGGATAGGCTGGAGGCTGCCTCGGTCACCTCCAGATCGTCATTGTTGCTCCACTTGCTCCAACTCTCTCCGTTCGTTCATTTGCGGCTTGCCATATTTCCTTCGCTTCCTCGGTGGACGGCTTCTTATGCCTTCCAGGCCCTCGCCTCCTTGTCCATTACATTAACTCGCCATCTCCGCTCAGACGGTGGGCAACACGGCGTGCCTTCACCAGGCCCTTTTCCATCTCGGCGGCGTCCTGCTCCTGTTCCATCGCCTTCGACTCCGTCAGCAGCGGGCCGCTCTATCTCGTCGCGTTCGCGACCATGTCCTGAACTACCATTCCTCTCAATGATAGTTTGGGCTGCGGCTCAAAGTCTCCTTCGTCCTCCTCTCACACTACACTTATCGGCCTTAAGGAAGACGCTGGTTACATGCCCGACCTCCGCTGCTCCACCGGCCTCCGCCGACGCCCCAAGTCCCTCCGGCCACACGCCCGTCCGGGCCGGGGTCGCGGCTCGACGAGCACGGGTCCGATCACCACTCCCCGCACACACCACAACACGTTAGGTCCGTCACGGGACCACGATCGATCCCTCCGGCCGCTGCTCGCCGGACTCAGACTCACGCTCGTGAAGACACAGGTCCGCAAGAACGCGCATCAACACCAAGGAAAGATGATTTATCTCAGCCCCACTCTTATACTACGCCTAGGTCCGCCTTTATTACACCCCTATTCGAGCCGACGGCCACCAAGATGCCTAATCGCCGCCTACCATCCTATTTCCTCCTATCTCCTTCGCCACGGTAATGGAAGGTCCCGTCCTTTTGGGATTGGTGGTCCAATCTCCCGCTCGACAATCGCGACCCAATCGGATGATCCGCGAGGCGGACCCTCCTTTCCCCCGAACTCCAGTTTACGGCGGTCCTGACCGCCACACAAACGCCATCCTCCTCGCCTTCCTGGGTCCCTCCGGTGGGGCCACCACCGTCACCTCTAGCGTCAAGGGGACCTCCATCGCCGAGTCCGACCTCGAGGTCCGGCCTCGACTCCGAGCCCCGAACCCAAGGGTCCGGCCCCGAGTCCGACCTACTGGGTCCCCTGCCTCGGGTTCGACCTCGTGGTCCAGATGACACGGGTCCGATCTCCAACTCCGACCCTTCCTGTGGACCTCAGATCGCTAGGTCCTCCTTACCCCCGACCCTTGTCTTGGTCCTGGCCCCTTGCACCCCTCGCAGCCCCTCACCCCCCACGGGTGGTGAACTTACCTTGGGGTCCGCTGCTCCACCTCCTCCGCTGCTCCACCTCCTTGCCGTCGTCTCCAAACAGGCCCCTAGGTCCTCTGGCCCCTGCCCTTCTTCCCCTCCGAGCCTTCCAGGTCCGCCTATTGCGCGCCGAGAGGCCTCTACCGCCTCAGGAGCTCGGTGTGGTAATAGGCAAAGTCCGAATCCACTTGCCGGATTGCTCTTCCACGTGTGCCCGAGCACCGATACTCCCTTCGCCATAGATGCTCCGGAGCCGAGCCTGCCCGCTTGTTGCTCCACCTCCCGCCAGTTTGATAGCCGAGCTGCCGCCGCGAGGTCGCTGGCGCCGGCCACCTCCCGCAGCTGCCGCCGCTGCTCCACTTGCTCCAACTCCTCCGCTTCCGCTCACGCCAGCCCGCCATAACGCAGCTCCCTTCCGACTTCCTCACCGACCAGCCTTCTGCCTCGCCGCCGCCTCTTGTCCATTCCGGCCGCAACTCCGCCATCTCCGCCTCCGGCCGCAACACGGCTGATCATGGCTTCACCCAGTTCCTTTTCCATCTCGGCGACGCCCCGCCTCTGCTCCATCGCCATCGACTGTCCGCCAATGTAGAGCCGGAGTCATCCCTGCTCGACCATGTCCCGCACTACCATTCCTCTCACGATAGTTTGAGTCAGCCCAAAGTCTCCTTGCGGTCCTCCATCTCACGCTTCTTGCCTTCGGCCCTCTTCTCTCCATTATTGTGCCATCTCCCGCTCAGACGGTGGGCAACCGCGCGGTGCGCTTCACCAGGCCCTTTTCCATCTCGGCGGCGTCCTGCTCCTGTTCCGCCGCCTTCGCTCCAAGCGGGCGGAGCCGCTCTATCTCATTCGCGTTCGCGACCATGTCCTGAACTACCATTCCTCTCAATGATAGTTTGGAGCTGCAGCTCCAAAGTCTCCTTGCGGTCCTCCATCTCTTGCCGCTGCTGCTCCACCTCCCGGAGCTGAGTCTGGAGATCCTCCACCTCCTTGTCGCGAGCTTCTTGGGCCTGGCTGGTCCGCGCTTGCTCCGCCACCTCCTGCTCCATCTTCAGGCAGAGCTGGAGGCGCTCTATCTCCTGCTCGAAGTCCTGGATTCTCCCATTGAGAATTCCTTGCTCAAGCGTCTTGGGTTGTAACTCCAAGGTGTCCTTCTTGTCCTCCAACTCCTGCCGCCTCCCTTCTACCTCTTGCAGTGCCACAGGGTCCCGATTTCCGGTCTTGGCCTCAGTGTTCTGCGGCGTCGTGCTTGCTCATGACCACTTGCTCGGCCTTGATTGGCGTGGCTCTCTCGGCCTCCCTCCTCCACGGTTCGATCACGCCGATAGTGATCGCGATCGGCCGTGGCCTCCGCCTCCTTGGCCACCTTCACTGAGCCTCTCCGGCTCTGGTCGGTCGGCCTCGCGGATCCGCGCCCGTTACGCTTGCGCCCGGGCGTCCTCGCTTCTGCGCTCGCCCCTCACTGCGGTCCTCGCCGCGCTTGGGCCTCCTTAGTGCCGCCATTCCTCGGTGAAGGAATTTGTCCGGTCCTTGCGGATGGACGGACCTCCCTCTCCGCCTCCGGCGTTTCCTCCTCAATCCGGCCGAGGCTTGGCCTTCCTTCTCGCCTCACAGGCTCCCTCCAGCTGCTCACGGAGTACCATGCGCCTCGGGTGGCTTCTACCTCCGGGTCTTCTCGGCCATCCCGAGACCCCAGAGCATACCGTCCATGTGGCAGGACCAGCCGTGTTTCTTCCACGGCCGCCGTGAGGCTCCCACAAAGTCCGTGGCGGGCCGGCATCTCCAGTCCGAGGACCTCCATATCAGGAAGTCCGGTGGGTTCTCGGACCTAATCGGGACCCTTAGGTCACAGTCTTTGCTCGGGCTTCCCCTCCTTGGCCCTTTTGGCGCGAGCTCCTTCTCGCCCTTTTCCTCACAGGGCTCGGAGGAGGTGAGGAGTCGGGAGCAAGCCTTTTGCCCCTTCACGGTCGGCGGCAGGGCTCGGCTGTTGCAGTGTCCTCCGCTTCCTGGGCGCGTCCCTTTCGCCCTCCTTCACTTCCTCCGCTTCTTGCCACTCAGGTGGCGGGGAAGAATCTTGCAGGGGTGCAGCGTTGGTAGCCGTGGTCTTGCGTCTCTTGGCTCCTCACAGTCCGGGGCTCCTCGGTAGGAGTGGTGGCGGGGGCTGGGGTCGGGCAGCTTCTGCTGGTGCTGGTTGGGGCACGGAGGAGGAATTTCTTCCATACTTCCACAGGTGGTGAGGGGTCCGTTCAGGGCGTATGGAGTCGGAATCCTCGATCGTCCTCCTCCGAGTCCGTTTGGCTTTGACGGCCTCCTCCTCCGGCGCCTTGCCGCTCCACTTGGCGGGGCCTCGGTCCTTTGGGCGCTCGCTCAAGCTCTCCTTCCTTGAGGAGCTCGAAATGCCCCATACATGGATCGGTATGGGGCGGCCCAGATGGCGAGGCTTCTCGGTCTGAGCTTGCGAGCCTCACAGCTAAAGGCGAAGATAATCCTTCCCGTCCGCCTCTTCCCCAGCGTAGCGTGCGGGGAATACCAGATTATCACCAAGGTGATCCACCTTGGTGGTAGGTTCGATGGACAATGATCCGGGCCACCGCCTTACTCGGCTGTCAGCGGTCGGATATCGACCAACCGTTGGTGGTCGTTGCGTCGAGCCCCGCATCTGTGGGGCCTATCTTCCCTTCGCCTTGAGGGGCTCGGCACCACTCCCCTCTTCCTCCTTGGGCGGTTGTAGGCCGCCTCGGGACCTCAAGGTCCATCGCCTTGGGTCCTCCGGAGGTTCTTGGACCGCACCTCCTTATTGACCGCCGCCCGGCATCTTCGGGCAAACTCCGGACGGTGACATCAAATGTCGGACCATGGAACACATCCAAATGCCACTCCTGCACCAATTCTCCGCTTCCGGGCAGGCCCAAAGTCCGGATAGCGCGGGTCACAATGTTGCGCTCCACAAGGTTCCATGGCTCCCAAACTTCCGGGCTTTTGGGTGCCATCGCCTTCTCCTCCTTGGTTCTTTTGGCGCGAGCTCCTTCCCCTTTTCCTCCACGGGGCTCGGAGGAGGTGAGGAGTCAGGAGCAAGCCTTTTGCCCCTTCCGGTGGCAGGGCGGCTCGATGTGGTGCAGTGTCCTCCGCTCCACAGGCGCGTCCTTCGCCCTCCTTCACACTTCCTCCGCTTCTTGCCACTCAGGTGGGAAATCGCAGCCCGGTGCAGCGTTGGTAGCCGTGGTCTTGCGTCTCTTGGCTCCCTCCACAGTCGGCGGGGCTCCTCGGTAGGAGTGATGGCCGTGGCCTCGCCTCCTTGGGCGGTTGTAGGCCGCCTCCGCTTCTGGTGGCTCTGGTTGGGGCACGGAGGAGGGAGAATTTCTTCCCATACTTCCACAGGTGGTGAGGGGTCCGTTCAGGGCGTATGGAGTCGGAATCCTCGATCGTCCTCCTCCGAGTCCGTTTGGCTTTCGGCCTCCTCCTCCGGCGCCTTGCCGCTCCACTTGGGCCTCCGGTCCTTTGGGCTCAAGCTCTCCTTCCTTGAGGAGCTCGAAATGCCCCATACATGGATCGGTATGGGGCAGATGGCGAGGCTTCTCGGTCACGAGCTTGCGAGCCTCACAGCTAAACCGGGAAGATAATCCTTCCCAGTCGCCCCTCTTCCCCAGCTGCAGCGTGCGGGGAATACCAGATTATCACCAAGGTGATCCACCTTGGTAGTAGGTTCGATGGACAATGATCCGGGCCACTCGGTATCAGCGCGGATGCCAACCGTTGGTGGTTGCGTCGAGCCTTAGCACTGGCGGCCCTATCTTCCCGCCGCCTTGAGGGGCTCGGCACCACTCCCCTCTTCCTCCTTTGGGCGGTTGTAGGCCCTCGGGACCTCAAGGTCCATCGCCTTGGGTCCTCCGGAGGTTCTTGGACCGCACCTCCTTGTGACCGCCGGCATCTTGGGCGAACTCCGGACGGTGACCTTGTCAAATGTCGGACCGAACACATCCAAATGCCACTCCTGCACCAATTCTCCGCTTCCTGGGCCGGGGCCCAAAGTCCGGATAGCGCGGGTCACAATGTTGCGCTCCACAAGGTTCCATGGCTCCCAAACTTCCGGGCTTTTGGGTGCCATCGCCTTCTCCTCCCTTGGTTCTTTTGGCGCGCGCCGAGGCTGGCGGCACGTTCGCCTTCTTCGCGCGTTCTTGCTCCGACCTCAGCGGTGAGCGCGCGAGCGTCGAGTGTCCCACGAGATACCGCGAGGCGGTTGCGGGCGCAGAGATCGCGGTGTCTCGGCTGCGTGACCTTCCCCCGCCTCCGAGTAACCGGCGGGGCGGGGCGCCTCTTCCACGTGCGCGAGTGCATGGCTTGCGCCTTCTTCGCGCGTTGTTGCTCCGACCTCAGCGGTGAGCGCGAGCGTCTGAGTGTCCACGAGATACCGCGGGCGGTTGCGGGCGCGAGATCGCGGTGTCTCTGCCGGGAATGACCTTCCCGGCCGCCTTGGGAGTAAGGCGGGGCGGGGCGCCTCTTCCACGTCGTGGCGGTGCATGGCTTGCTCGCTTCGCCTCGCTTACTGCGGCCTTACGCGCGTGCCTGCGGCCGCCCGCGCGCGGTCGCGGCGTGAATACCTGCTATAACGGCCTGCAGCAGGTGCAGTCTGGCATGCCGTCCTCCACTCGAGTCCCGCGTGGCGTCGCCTGGTCCGTCCCGCGGCTCAACTTCTAAGTTACTTGGCGTACTTATCACCGGGTCACAGGAGTGGGTCCGGACTTATCCGTTACCGTGGCCATAGTAGGTCCTGCGTTCCTCACTCGGGGTATACTCAGTGCCGTCAGTGCTACCCATGCTTATTTCCCCTTTTCGCCTCATTTTATCCTTCTCCTACAAAAAACAAAACCCTACCTAATTTCTAACCCCGAAGTCCGTAGTCCACATACTCCCTTCTCACTGTTGGCGTCTCCGCCAACACTAAGCGTGTACTTTTCACCCGCCATCCGTTCACCCGAGTGGGCGCGGTTCACCATCCAAGCCGGGCGGACCCATTGGGGTATACCGTGCGACTTGGTAAGGTCCCATCCATCGTAGGTGGAGTTTACAGGAAGTGCATATGTAGTCGTAAGGAGGCGGATCTCCCTCCTTCACATACTCCCGATTCTCGCTATCATGCCACTTGCGTTGATTACATACCGATTGCATTATTGCGCCTCTTCCGGTCCTCCGTATCTTTGCACAAACCCTAGCAACGCTCCGTTGGCTCTCTTCATCCGTTAAGCGCCTTTCCATCATGACCGGAGTGTTGGCACCTCAAACTCGACCGGCATAACGGGTGAGTGCCCATAGGTCGAATGTCTGAGTTCGTTGCGTGGTTACCTTCTGCCGTTACGAGCGCCCATAGCGCGATGGCGGCTTTGTATCGATCGTGCGCATAGTTAACCGTCGCTTATTGAGGATGCGGCGGATAAGTCCATTGGTCTTCTCCGTCGGTCCGTTGGCCTTGGATTGTAGGGGCGTTTTCGATGTGTGATGCGAAATAGTCCGTCATTGCGGTTATCACATCATTGAGGAAATGGGTTCCCCATCCTTACGGCGGACACCCATACCTTGTGATGATGTTTCGTGAGGAATTTGGCCACCGTGCTCGCGGTCCGTTCTAGTAGCGCTTCACCCACAGTGCGATGTCGTTGCCACCAAGATGTACCGCTTTTGTGTGTGCCTCGTGGTTGGTGTATGGGTCCAGAGTCGATGCCCACTTCTCAAAAGGCGCTAGTGCTAGTATGGGCACTAACGGCCATTGAGTTGTGGCGTCGGCTTCCGATCCGGTGACAAGCATCACACTTCTTCACAATTGGTGTGTTTCCCCATACATGGTGGGCCACGATTACCCGACCTCAAGATTTTCTTGGTGGTGACTGCTGTTGCATAATGTCCACCACCTAGTCCTTCGTGCATCCCTTTATTACCACCTCCGTCTCACTTTGTTGGGTACCTTCGTTCCACGCCATCCGCCCCACCTTAAAGATGCAACGTTATACAGAAAGGCGGCGTAGTGCACAAAGGCTGCGGACCGGTTCGATTCGTTGGTAGCTCCATCTCCCATAGGTACCGTTCCAACTCCGCAGAGGGCCGCCCCGCGTCCGCTCCCTTCTCCGCCGTGGGTCCATGTCCACCTTAGGGTTTGTCCATTGTGCTCCTCTACCTCCTCCTCTATCGCCACCAATTCCTCATCAGGAAGGCGTCCTCTTGATCCTGCGGGGCGGGCTCGTCTTTAATCACGGAAGTCGGCGTTTTGGTGTTGCTTCCTTGCCTAGTCTCCACCTCAAATGTGAACTCCTGTGAGAATCCACCTCGCAATCCGTCCGACAAGTCCGCCTTGTTCACCAAATGCTTGGCGAGTGATCAACATAGAACACAAACTCATTGGGCGAAGGTAGTGCAGAATTTCTTAACGCGTATACCATTCCCAATGCCTCTCGCTCCGTAGTAGTGTACCTCCGTTCGCGTCGTGTTGTCTTCAGCGTAGTAGATTGGGTGATCCCTCCGTTTATCATCTTTTGGTGAGCACTACCGATGGCGGTGACACATCCACGTACACATGGAATCGCTTCCCCGGTCCTTTGAGTCTGGGGCCGACAGTGGTGCGGAGGTCTCTGAATGCCGCCTCCCTCTCTGGCGTCCAGGTCCATTCCTCCTCCTTCCTGAGTAGCTCTGTTAGCCTGGAGGCCCTCTTTGCAAAATCTTGTATGAAACGCCTATAGTAACCCACCATGCCCAGGAATCCCCGTAACTCCTTCAAGTTCGTTGGTGGTGCGGTGGATGACTTTCACCTTGTCTTGGTCCACCTCTATCCCTCTTGACACTCGGTGCCCCAACAAGATTCCCTCTGTCATGCAGTAGCATTTCTCGGGATGCGAGCCTGTTGAGTCTCCTACATCGTTCCAAACACTTCCATAATGTCACGTGTTTGTCCTCCTCTCGTGCACAGTCGTCAAGAACACCTCCATGAAGTCCCTCGAATTCCGGAAGACATTGGTCACCATCCGCATAAATGATCCGGGTGCTCTGTCATCCGAAGGCACTCCGTTTGTAGGCAAGCGTCCCCACTCCGTGGTGAATGTTGTCTTATCGGTCAGGCTCCCTTAGGTGTAATCGGTTGTAGCCGAGTAGCCGTCAAGAAGGAGTAGGTACTCGTCACGCCACCTTGTCGATATGTCCACAAAGGGCATGGGAAATGGTCCTTTCCGTGGCGGCGTTAAGCTTTCTCCAGTCTGGCGGACCGAATCGCCCTGCTTCTTGACACGACCACAATGGGCGCCACCCACTCCTTATTCACGATTGGGAAGATGATGTCGCTTCCGGATACTTATCCGGGACTTCCTTGACCTTGGCGAGTGCTTGGGATTGATTTATCTTGCCTAATCCGAGCAGGCACCGCTCACGGCTTATCTATCCGGTGTTATTTTGTTTGAATGCCTTCATATGTGACCTTGAAAGCGAACACCTCATGAATTCCCCAACAAGCGTGAGGTCTTGTTTAACTCGATGGCATACCCTTGCGAATTTTAGGAATTTCCACGCGAACCTCCACGTCTTCCACATCGTCGGGTTGGGTCTCTCTTTCCCTCGCCGCTTCGTCGCCAGTCATCCTCTCCATCGGTTCATCTTCACGCATTCCCCACTCGGAAGAGTTCGTCAGTGAACAGGTTCTTCTTGGTCCTCCTCATCGGGATTCCTCCTCTTGTCCTCCGACTTCCACTTGAGCGGTGATCACCACTCCAAAGGTGTCCCTCGATAGTCCATTTCTTCTTGGACCACGTGATTTTGGGAAAGGGTAGTCCTCATTCGTATCCTCGCTCATCGTCCCCTTGTCTTGGCGGACCCTACGTGGTCTTGTGGTTTCACCACAGTGTGTCCTTACTCAGTGTCGCTACCGTCCTTCCCTCACCTTCGGATCCCAGTCCACTGGCTTGAAGTGTATTTCCTTCCGTCCGAAGTGTAGTTTTGTCTGAGCGAGGCCCAGCCAAGGCCGCCCCAACAGGACCTCATACCCCAGAGGTCCGGCGGGTCTGATGACGACGAAATCTAATGTATAGGGGGCTCCCGCTATGGTGGCTTGGACTCCGGACAACTCCCCTGCTGGCGCTCGCCGCGACATGTCCGCCATCCTGAGGGTTTTGGTGGATGGCTCGAAGGTGGTGAACCCCAGCCGTCTTGCGGTGGCCTCGGTGATGAGGTTCACTCGACCCGTGTCTAGAGGCACGTTTTAATTACACCCGCAATTTCCACTGCTGGCGCCCGAGTCCGTATGAGATCGACCCTTACCTCCACGTTCTTGCCCTTAGGACCAAGGAGTTCCGCGTGGTTGCGTTTCCACGATGGCCTTCCGGACTTCAGCCGATACGGGTTGTCTTTAACAAGCGCCTAAGGGACACCAAGTGTTGTTGGTCCATCATCAAGTCGGCCACCTTGAAAGGGCGGGTGGTTCTCTGCGTCACGCGTCGCCTTGTCTCCTCGGCGTTTGGCCGCTTGTGTGGTGGTCGGACCCAGGTCTGTCGGAGTTCTTCTTGAAGCATCTCGGTCACTTCTCGGACCACATCCGGTGGAAGCTGCGGCGTTGCCGTGGGTGAGTCCGCTTCTCGAGACTCCGGTGGCTTTTGGTTTCTTCTCTTGGCTGCCGGTTTAACTCGTCCTCTTTGGCGGGTTCGGCTTCCTTGGTGTTCCGTCCTCCGTATCCGTGGGACTATCCCATTTCTTCCTCTTGCTGTCTCCGTTCCTTCGCTCCTTTCGGCGACTCGGGTTGACACTTCCGGTACCTCGGTCCGCCTTCTTCTCCTTGGCGAACTTGCCCGTACCACCTCGTTCGAGCTCCTCGGTGCCTCCTCCCCTCCGTTGTCGTCTTCAATTTGTAATGAGCCTTAGGGAGGGCGTGGCGGTCTCTCCAGCCGGGTGGCGTGGCGCACCGTCCTCGGCGAGTTCGGACCTGGGTCACACGCCATGTGCCGCACCCATCTCCACCACGTTCAAAGTCCCGTTGCCTTTGGGGTATGGGCACGTTGGAGTAGTGTCCGGGGTTCCCACAGTTCCAACAGACCACCGCCGCCCTGAGAATTCCTGGAGGGGCTCCCATGCGGTGCTGCATCGGAGGTCGATGCACAGACGGACCAGCTGCTGTGGGGTACATCGTCCTGGGATACCGTGGTCCCGGTTGTGCTTCTTGCACTTGGTATGCGTCCTCCCACTGTTCCTCGGACTCTTCCCCGTAGTCGTACTCCACCTGGTTCACGGGTCTGGAGGGGCAGTTGGCCTTCGAATGCCCATGTTGGTGACACCGCACACCACAAATGAGTCGGACCGTGGTGGCCACCTTCGCGTTCTTTATCCTTCACGGTTGATCGTCAACTCCTCCACCTCTTCATTACCGTTCTAGATCTTCCCTCGGCCGCTACTTCCTTCAAAGGAGGCTGGGTCGGACCTCTCGTCAGTGCGGGCATCATGACCTCCTTCTTTTCCACCCTCACGACTACGGGCTTCTTCTTCTTTTTGGCGGGTTCTTCTTCTTCCATGACCTCCTCAGTTCTTCTTGAGTCCTCTTCCTCTTCCTCCGTGTGCCTCGGTCTCATCATCCTCCTCGTCAGGGTTCTTCATCTTGTCCGACCCCGTTTCTTCTTTTTCTTCTTTCCTCCTGGAGTCCTCGGCCGTCGTTGGTGCATCGATTCTTCATAGTTCTCCGCCGGACCGCCTTGCTCACATCTTTCTGCCAGCGGCACGTGCTTAGCCATTGGCTTGGATAAGCCATTGCGAACCGCGCTTTGCATGGTAGTGTGAGTGGGGTGCGGTCCGGCATAGGCGTTCGATGTCTGATCCCAACTTCTCCGTCTTTCCTCGCTTGATTCTCGAGTTTGGACAAGACGTAGCCTTCTTGATCGATTCGCGGAATCTTTCTAGAAGGCATCCTTCAATCTTGAAGGTTGCGGTGCGTTACGGGTGGTATTTCCTCCGATACCAGCAGGCAGCCTGTCCCGGACCCTTGGAGCAATTTGAATGAGCGCATCCGAACCTTCTCCGTTGAAGTTTGCGCGACGAAATCCTCCACGAAGGTTTCGTCCTCTCCTTCTTACCTCCAAAGAGAATCGCTTGCTTGGTCGGCGTTGTTGCCATCGTCGCGATCGTGAGGGTGAGGATCTTACCGCTGACTTGGTCTTCCGTCCTCCTCTCGATCCGACAACTCCACCACTTACATTGGTGGTGTCCTCGCCTCGAGCTCGTCGTCTCTCACGTGCGCTCGGGCGCTCGGCGATCTGGCGTCCGACTCTCTAGTAATTCTCCTTAACTACCTCCGTCCTCACGCATCCACGCTTGCTACGATTTCATTCCCCAGCAGCGCCAAAATGTGGCGCGACTTTTTTACGGCCGGGCGCGCACAATCCGTGTCGTTGTAGGAAGAGTCCGTTCCCAAAGGAATGAGCTCCGTTTGCGTTTGGTGATTCGTCTTACTTTACGTCCTCGGTCGCGCACAACTCCCACTACTCACCACGCGACCGGTATGGCCAAGCGTTTAAGGACCCGTTCGCGTCCGTATCGTTCACGTTCGTCTCTCACACCGTCCTCCTCTCTCACACTACACTTATCGGTCTTAAGGAAGGCAGCGCGGGTTACCGTCGGACCTCCTCGTCGTTCCGGGCCTCTCCGTCCGCGCTCGCCGCCCTCCGAGTTCCTCCGGCTCACGTTCCGGTCCGTTCGGTCGGGTGGCGGCTCGGGCGAAACGGGTCCCAGTCACCCTTCCTGCACACACCACAACACGTTAGGTCGTCACGGGACCACGATCAATCTCCGGGGCGTGCACCTTTCGGTGACTCGGGACTCACGTTAGCAGAAGACACACAAGGTGCAGAGCGCGGCATCAACACCAAGGAAAGATGATTTATTGAGGCCCTCTTATACTACGCCGGTCGTCTTTATTACACCCTATTACGGTGAGCGGCCATTTCGGTATGCCTAATCGCCGCCTACCATCCTATTTCCTCCTCCTATCTCCTTCGTGGGTGGGAAGGTCCGTTCCTTCTTGGGATTGGTGGTCCAATCTCCGCCGACAATTGCGGCGCAATCGGATGATCCGGCGGGGCCCTCCTTTCCCGGAATCATCGGGTTGGGCTCGTGGCGGTCGGCGACCGTTACCAACGTCATCCTCCCCCTCCTTCCGTGGGTCCCCTCGGTGGGGCCCCTATCTCCCCTAGCGTAAGTCGAGGGGCTCCTCCTTCTTGCAGTCGGACCTCGAGGTCGGTCTCGACTCCGAACTGAACTCCAAGGTCGGTTTATTTCCCAGTCAGGGGTGGGGTCCTCGTCTCGGGTTCGGACCTCGGGGTCCGTCTCAGTCCGATCTCAAACTCGGACCCCTTCACTGGACCTCGTCTTGCTAGGTCCTCCTCCTTACCCCGACCCTTGTCTTGGTGGGTTGGCTCCCGGTTGCACCCCCTGCAGCCCTCACCCCCTCGGATCGGGTGGTGGTGAACTTACCTTGGTCCTGCGTCCCGCTCCTCTGGGCTCCCTCCTTGTGCCGTCGTCTCAAGCAGGGCCCCTAGGGTCCTGTCTCCGTGCCCTTCTTCCCCTCAGGCCTTCAGGCCGTCTTTCGTGGTGAGAGGCCTCCTGAGCTCGGTGTGGTAATAGGCAAAGTCCGAATCCACTTGGATTGCCTCTTCCACGTGTGCCGGAGCACCGATACTCCCTTCGCCATGATGCCCGGAGTCGAGCCTTGCCGCTTGTTGCTCCACCTCCGGGTCTTGGCCTCCGCCTCCTTGTGGCGAGCTTCCCTCCTTGTGCGAGCCTCGGTCACCTCCATGATCGTCATGCTCACTTGCTCCAACTCTCCCTCGTTTCGTTCGCCTGCCGATAGCAGCGTTCCCCTTGACTTCCTCGGTGGACGGCTTCTTGCTTCCGCCCTCTCCTTGTCCATTATTGGCTCTCGCCATCTCCCGCTCAGGGGTCGGGCCGCGGGCTGGCTTCACCAGGCCTTTCCATCGGCGGCGTCCTGCTCCTGTTCCATCGCCTTCTTCCGTCCGCCAACCCGGGCGTTCGCGTTCCTGTCTAGAACTTCCTCTCAATGATAGTTTGGGCTGCGGCTCAAAGTCTCCAGTCCTCCATCTCCACTGCTGCTCCACCTCCGGCCCGAGTCAGATCCTCCACCTCCTTGTGGCGAGCTTCTTGGGCTGGTTGGTCCGCTTGCTCCGCCTCTGCTCCATCTTGAGCTGGGCGCTCTATCTCTCGAAGTCTTGGATTCTCCCATTGAGAATTCCTTGCTCAAGCGTCTTGGGTTGTAACTCCAAGGTGTCCTTCTTGTCCTCCTCCGCCTCCCTTCTACCTCCTGCAGTGCACAGGGTCCCCAATTTCCGGGTCTTGGCCTCCTGTTCGCACGGCTTGCTCTTGCTCCTTGACCACTTGCTCGGCCTTGATTGGCGTGGCTCTCTCGGCCGCCTCCCTCCACCGGTTCGATCACGCCGATAGTGATCGCGATCGGCGCCGTGGCCTCCGCCTCCTTGGCCACCTTCACGAGCCTCTCGGCTTGGCTCGTCGGTCAGTGCCTCGCGGATCCGCCCGTTACGCTTGCGCCGGGCGTCCTCGCTTCTGTGCGCTCGCCCCTGCACTGCGAGGTCCTCCGCCGCTTGGGCCTCCTTACCTTGGTGTTCCTCCGGTGAAGGAATTTAGTCCGGTCCTTGCGGATGGACGGACCTCCCTCTCCGCCTCCGGCGTTTTCCTTCCTCAATCCGGCCGAGCTTGGCCTTCCTTCTCGCCTCCACAGGCTCCCTCCAGCTGCTCACGGAGGTACCATGCGCCTCGGGTGGCTTCTACCTCCACAGGTCTTCTCGGCCATCCCGAGACCCCAGGCATACCGTCCATGGGTAGCAGGACCCGTGTTTCTTCCACGGCAGTGAGGCTCCCACAAAGTCCGTGGCGGGGCCGGCATCTCACGGTCCGCCAAGGACCTCCATACCATTGTCCGGGAGTAAGTCGGTGGGTTCTCGGACCTAATCGGGACCCTTAGGTCACGAGTCTTGGCTCGGGCTTCCCCTCCTTGGCCCTTTTGGCGCGAGCTCCTTCTCGCCCTTTTCCTCCACAGGGCTCGGAGGAGGTGAGGAGTCAGGAGCAAGCCTTTTGCCCCTTCAGCGGCAGGACCGGCTCGGTGTGGTGTGTCCTCGCTCCACAGGCGTCCTTCGCCTCCTCTGCTTCCTCCGCTTCTTGCCACTCAGGTGGCGGGGAGAATCTTGGCACCGGAGGTGCAGCGTTGGTAAGTGGTCTTGCGTCTCTTGGCTCCCTCACAGTCGTGGGGCTCCTCGGGGAGTGATGGCGGTGGAGGCTGGTCGGGCGCTTCTGCTGGTGGCTCTGGTCGGTCAGTGCCTCGCGGATCCGCGCCCGTTACGCTGCGCCCTCCTCCTTCTGTGCGCTCGCCCCTCTGCGGAGGTCCTCCGCGCGCTTGGGCCTCCTTAGTGCCTTGTGTTCCTCCGGTGAAGGAATTTAGTCGGTCCTTGCGGATGGACGGACCTCCCTCTCGCCTCCGGCGTTTCCCTCCTCAATCCAGAGCTTGGCCTTCCTTCTCGCCTCTGGGCTCCCTCCAGCTGCTCACGGAGGTACCATGCGCCTCGGGTGGCTTCTACCTCCACAGGTCTTCTCGGCCATCCCTTGAGACCCCAGGCATACCGTCCATGGCGGTGGCAGGACCCGTGTTTCTTCCACGGCGGCTGTGAGGCTCCCACAAAGTCCGTGGCGGGGCCGGCATCTCACGGTCCGCCAAGGACCTCCACTGCTGTCAGTAAGTCGGTGGGTTCTCGGACCTAATCGGGACCCTTAGGTCACGAGTCTTGGCTCGGGCTTCCCCTCCTTGGCCCCAGCGCGAGCTCCTTCTCGCCCTTTTCCTCCACAGGGCTCGGAGGAGGTGAGTCAGCAAGCCTTTTGCCCCTTCATCGGCAGGACCGGCTCGGGGTGGTGCAGTGTCCTCCGCTCCACAGGCGTCCTTCGCCCTCTGCTTCCTCCGCTTCTTGCCACTCAGGTGGCGGGGAAGAATCTTGGCACCGGAGGTGCAGCGTTGGTGGTGGTCTTGCGTCTCTTGGCTCCCTCACAGTCGGCGGGGCTCCTCGGTAGGAGTGATGGGGTGGCGGGCTGCTGGTCGGGCTTCTGCTGGGCTGCTGGTTGGGGCACGGAAGGAGGCGGGGAATTTCTTCCCATACTTCCACAGGTGGTGAGGGGTCCGTTCAGCGTATAGTCAGGAATCCTCGATCGTCCTCCTCCGTCCGTTTGGCTTGACGGGCCTCCTCCCTCGGCGCCCTTGCCCGCTCCACTTCCGGAGCCTCAGTCCTTTCGGGCGCTCGCTCAAGCTCTCCTTCCTTGAGGAGCTCGAAATGCCCCCATACATGGATCGGTATGGGGGCCCCGATGGCGAGGTCTGAGCTTGCGAGCCTCACAGCTAAGCGGCGAAAATAATCCTTCCGGTCGCCCTCTTCCCATTGCGGTAGCGTGCGGGGAATACCAGATTATCACCAAGGTGATCCACCTTGGTGAGTAGGTTCGATGGACAATGATCCGGGCCACCGCCCTTACTCGGCATCAGCGGTCGGATGTCGACCAACCGTTGGTGGTCGTGCGTCGAGCCTTCGCCACTGCGTGGCCCTATCTTCCCCTTCGCCTTGAGGGGCTCACCTCCCGAGTTGGATAGCTGGCGGGCTGCTTCTCGAGTGCAGGCGCCTCAGTCACCTCCATGATCGTGTTGTTGCTCCACTTGCTCCACCTCCTTGTCCTCCTCCCTCGGCGCCCTTGCCGCCATAGCGTTCCCCTTCCTCGGTGGACGGCTTCTTATGCCTTCCGCCCTCTCCTCCTTGTCCATTCGGCGTTAACTCCATCTCCCGCTCAGGGCGGTCAACTGCCCGGCGGGCGGCTTCGCCCTTTTCCATCTCGGCGTCACGCTCCTGTTCCATCGCCTCCGGCTCCGTCATGCAGGCGGGCGCTCTATTTCGTTCGCGACCATATCCTAGAACTACCATTCCTCTCAATGATAGTTTGGGCTGCTCAAAGTCTCCTTCCTCCATCTCCCGCTTCTGCTCCACCTCCGGGCGAGTGGAGATCCTCCACCTCCTTGTGGCGAGCTTCTTGGGCTGGTTGGTCCGCTTGCTCGCCACCTCTGCTCCATCTTGAGCGGGCGCTCTATCTCACTCGAAGTCTTGGATTCTCATTGAGAATTCCTTGCTGCTCAAGCGTCTTGGGTTGTAACTCCAAGGTGTCCTTCTTGTCCTCCAACTCCTGCCGCCTCCCTTATACCTCCTGCAGTGCCCACAGGGTCCCCGATTTCCGGGTCTTGGCCTCCGGTGTTCTGCCCGGCTTGCTTGCTCATGACCACTTGCTCGGCCTTCAGATTGGCCGTGGCTCTCTCGGCCGCCTCCCTCCACCGGTTCCGATCACGCCGATAGTGATCGCGATCGGCCGCCCGTGGCCTCCGCCTCCTTGGCCACCTTCACGAGCCTCTCGGCTTGGCTCTGGTCGGTCAGTGCCTCGCGGATCCGCGCCCGTTACGCTTGCGCCCGTCCTCGCTTCTCTGTGCGCTCGCCCCTCACTGCGGAGGTCCTCCGCGCTTGGGCCTCCTTGGCACTGTTCCTCCGGTGAAGGAATTTGGTCGGTCCTTGCGGATGGACGGACCTCCCTCTCGCCTCGGCGTTTCCTTCCTCAATCCGGCCGAGCTTGGCCTTCCTTCTCGCCTCACAGGCCCTCCAGCTCCACGGAGGTACCATGCGCCTCGGGTGGCTTCTACCTCCACAGGTCTTCTCGGCCATCCCGACCCAGGCATACCGTCCATATGGTAGCAGGACCCGTGTTTCTTCCACGGCTGCTAGTGAGGCTCCCACAAAGTCCGTGGCGGGCGGCATCGGTCAGGACCTCCATACCTTGTCGGAGTGGCTGGGTTCTCGGACCTAATCGGGACCCTTAGGTCTGAGTGACTCGGAGCTTCCCCTCCTTGGCCCTTTTGGCGCGAGCTCCTTCTCGCCCTTTTCCTCCACAGGGCTCGGAGGAGGTGAGGGAGTCGGGAGCCTTTTGCCCCTTCCGGTCGGCAGGACCGGCTCGGTGTGCTGCAGTGTCCTCCTCAGGCCACGTCCTTTACGCCCTCCTTCTGCTTCCTCGCCTGCCACTCGTGGCGGGGAAGAATCTTGGCCCAGGGGGCCGTTGGTAGCCGTGGTCTTGCGTCTCTTGGCTCCCTCACAGTCGTGGGGCTCCTCGGTAGGAGTGATGGCGGTGGCGCTCTTGGGGTCGGGCTTCTGTGCGGTTGGGGCACGGAAGGAGGAGGAATTTCTTCCCATACTTCCACAGGTGGTGAGGGGTCCGTTCAGCGTATGGAGTCAGGAATCCTCGATCGTCCTCCTCCGTCCGTTTGGCTTGACGGGCCTCCTTAGTGCCTTGTGTTCCTCCGGTGAAGGAATTTGGTCGGTCCTTGCGGATGGACGGACCTCCCTCTCGCCTCCGGCGTTTCCCTCCTCAATCCAGAGCTTGGCCTTCCTTCTCGCCTCTGGGCTCCCTCCAGCTGCTCACGGAGGTACCATGCGCCTCGGGTGGCTTCTACCTCCACAGGTCTTCTCGGCCATCCCGAGACCCCAGGCATACCGTCCATGGCGGTGGCAGGACCCGTGTTTCTTCCACGGCGGCTGTGAGGCTCCCACAAAGTCCGTGGCGGGGCCGGCATCTCACGGTCCGCCAAGGACCTCCACTGCTGTCAGTAAGTCGGTGGGTTCTCGGACCTAATCGGGACCCTTAGGTCACGAGTCTTGGCTCGGGCTTCCCCTCCTTGGCCCCAGCGCGAGCTCCTTCTCGCCCTTTTCCTCCACAGGGCTCGGAGGAGGTGAGAGTCAGGAGCAAGCCTTTTGCCCCTTCCGGTCGGCAGGACCGGCTCGGGGTGGTGCAGTGTCCTCCGCTCCACAGGCGTCCTTCGCCCTCTGCTTCCTCCGCTTCTTGCCACTCAGGTGGCGGGGAAGAATCTTGGCACCGGAGGTGCAGCGTTGGTGGTGGTCTTGCGTCTCTTGGCTCCCTCACAGTCGGCGGGGCTCCTCGGTAGGAGTGATGGGGTGGCGGGCTGCTGGTCGGGCTTCTGCTGGGCTGCTGGTTGGGGCACGGAGGAGGCGGGGAATTTCTTCCATACTTCCACAGGTGGTGAGGGGTCCGTTCAGCGTATGGAGTCAGGAATCCTCGATCGTCCTCCTCCGTCCGTTTGGCTTTCGACGATCGGCCTCCTCCCTCCGGCGCCCTTGCCCGCTCCACTTCCGGAGCCTCAGTCCTTTCGGGCGCTCGCTCAAGCTCTCCTTCCTTGAGGAGCTCGAAATGCCCCCATACATGGATCAGGTATGGGGGCCCCGATGGCGAGGTCTGAGCTTGCGAGCCTCACAGCTAAGCAGGCGAAAATAATCCTTCCGGTCGCCCTCTTCCCATTGCGGTAGCGTGCGGGGAATACCAGATTATCACCAAGGTGATCCACCTTGGTGAGTAGGTTCGATGGACAATGATCCGGGCCACCGCCCTTACTCGGCATCAGCGGTCGGATGTCGACCAACCGTTGGTGGTCGTGCGTCGAGCCTTAGCATCGGCTGCGTGGCCCTATCTTCCCTTCGCCTTGAGGGGCTCGGCACCCTCCCCTCTTCCTCCTTTGGGCGGTTGTAGGCGCCTCGGACCTCAAGGTCCATCGCCTTGGGTCCTCCGGAGGTTCTTGGACCGCACCTCCTTATTGACCGCCGCCGGCATCTTGGGCGAACTCCCGGACGGTGACCTTGTCAAATGTCGGACCATGGAACACATCCAAATGCCACTCCCGCACCAATTCTCCCACTTCCTGGGCGGGGCCCAAAGTCCGGATAGCGCGGGTCACAATGTTGCGCTCCACAAGGTTCCATGGCTCCCAAACTTCCGCGGGCTTTTGGGTGCCATCGCCTTCTCCTCCTTGGTTTGCCCGCTTGTGGGAGGCTGGCAGCACGTTGCGCCTTCTTCGCGCGTTGTGCTCCGACCTCAGCGGTGAGCGCGGGCGTCGAGTGTCCACGAGATACCGCGAGCGGTTGCGGGCGCGAGATCGCGAGTGTCTCGAGGCTGCGTGAATGACCTTCGGCCGCCGGGAAGTAACCTGGGCGGGCGCCTCTTCCACTGTCGTAGCGCAGTGCATGGCTTGCCTTCGCCTCGCTTACTGCGGCCTTACGCGTACTGCGGTCTTCGCCGCGCGATCCGCGGCGTGAATACTGCTATAACGGCCTCGGCAGGTTACAGTCTGGCCATGCATGCCGTTCTCCACTCGAGTTGCCGCGTGGCGCTGGTCGCTCCGGCTCAACTCTGAGTTACTTTGGCGTACTTATCACCGGTCTTGGGTGGGTCGGACTTATCCATTACCGTGGCGCCTACCATAGTAGGTCACAGTGCGTTCCTCACTCCGGGGTCGGAGAATACTCAGTCTTGTCCGAGTGCTACCCATGCTTATTTCCCCTTTTAGCCTCATTTTATCCTTTACTCCTACAAAAAACAAAACCCTACCTAATTTCTAACCCCCAGAGTGTAGTCCACACGCATTGATCACGGTGACTCGTAGATCTTACTAGAGATTAGATAATCATAATTTTTAGGTTAATTAAATTGGGATCTAACAAGGAATGTAAGCTATGTATGCGTGTTGTATGCAAAGTCGGGAAGAACAGGGGTTAAAATGCAGAATGGGACCAAGAATGACTGGACCATGTTATTGCACTATTGTTATAGCATTGTAACACCTAGGTTACACTCATTTTCCCGACCTTAGACCCATGGCAAATGATGTTGCGAGTTAGGAAAGGGGTAGCATCAAAATGTTATAAGCACCATAACATGGTCCTAGATTTTCTAGTAGTGTAGTGAGCTCGTTTCAAAACCGTTCTAGACATCACTTAATATAGTCGTTTACCATACTATTTCGTAGTTTGACATCATTCTTTGGAACTAAGACATGAGAGGTAATATACATATAATATTAATTAATCCATGACCAAAAATTAATCTATTTCATATTGTCATATTTATGTGAAATTGAAGAAAACAACTCGAGTCATGATCTTTTATCTTGAGAAATGCATGCAATTTGTCCTATATATGTGTTGCAAGCTTAAGGGTATGATGGATCCGAGATTATTGGAAGGTAATTATTTTTGGTGCATGATGGATAGGAAGATAAATAGTTATATTAATTAAGTTCATGCATATTGGTCATAAGTTAATCATTATGTTTTCTTCTCGAAAAATATTGCTCATAGGCTAGCTAGCTAAAAAGTTTCGAGTTCTAGGCGAATGCAAGCATGTTTGTTCACATTGAGGTTTCTTTTATTCATGTGTTTGGAATTAGTTTGCGTGCAAGTTGTTTTATGTGTAAATTTGAATATATACGGTGCTCATTGATGAAGCATAATTTAATATGGTCTTTTGGTTATATGCGAGATTGTCTATTCTTATACTTTCATCATGATGAATCACGGATGTTGCAGGGCGAGACAATTTCCTCATTGATGCTTCAAAGAATGAATTGCCTTTATTGCAGCCAAATGAAACTTGGGAGGGGCTCCCATATGCACCGCACCATTTCCAAGCAAGGATGATGTATGGAAAAGGGTCATAAGGAGTCATCACACACTTGCAAAGAATATTTATAATGGATTTTATCAATCAAGTGTCTCTTATAGCACCAATTGGGTTTCTTAAATCGAGCAACATCCCGGAGTTCACTAGTAGGCGCAATTGAAGACTTATGTGAAGAGCATTATCCGGAGATGCAAGATTATGCCCATGAGTTTATTAATTCCTTTCGATGGAGTACCAAATCCAAACTCACATGCGGAAAATTGGTGGCGAGTGCAACTTATGACCACCCTTGCATCCTTTTAGGAGCTTCGACACAAGACCAAGCGAGGCGATCATGCAATCTAAGAACTTGAGAGATGCCAATCCTACAAACCCAGTACTCTCTGCATACGCCATTGCAATGACTTCCAATTTACTTGAGAACGATGAATCACTGGTACCCTTCGTTGAGGATACTAAGCAACATCAAGTGGTTCAATCAATGGTGAAGATCTACTTACGGAGTGATGTGTCGCCAAAAGGCTAGAAAAACTTGAAGTCAATGCCTCTTCTAAGAAAAACTCGAAACCTAGAGTCAACGTAGATTCGACTTTTGAATTACCTTCTAATGCGGCTCAACAAGGACTTTGTTTCAAGTTACTAGATGATGGTATTTCACCTCATATGTCTCTAGAGAGCTTTCCTCCCATTTCAAAAGATGGTTTGTGTGGTTCTTCTCAAGAGGGTGGAAGAACTTGAAGCCAACATAGGTTCAACTTTTAGATTTGCTTCTAATGCGGTTGAAAAGATGATGCTTCCCGATTAGCAAATGATGATTTTCCAACCTCTCATACGCCTCGAGAGCTTTCCTTCCATCTCGAATATAGTTTGTGTGGTTGTTCTCCAAAGAAGGTGGAAGAACATGAGGTCATTATAGGATCGACATGAATATCCTACTCTGCGACTCAAGAAGGCAATGGGGTCAAGTTACAAAATGATGGTTCTCCAACTGACGCCTCATCCGAGTCCTTCCATGCTAGAAGAAGGTTTGTTACAAGATGGTGCATCTCTTTCTACTCTAGATGTTCGGTGAGCCACTTGCTTCCGCTATAGATA
Organism: Anthoceros angustus; assembly: GCA_010909165.1. Taxonomy (NCBI): domain Eukaryota; kingdom Viridiplantae; phylum Streptophyta; class Anthocerotopsida; order Anthocerotales; family Anthocerotaceae; genus Anthoceros; species Anthoceros angustus. The sequence continues at coordinate 163,615 of VJWM01000019.1, forward strand.
ATGCTTTTAGAAGGTTTGGCAGCACATGTTGAATCTTATCTGCAAATCTAATGGTGAGTCAAATTCTTGCCTTTCGAGAGGATGTTTTCTACTAATTCCTCTTTTGATGATATCTTTAGGAATTTTCATGATTAATTAGTATGTAACGGTTATATGATGTATTTCAACTTTCTTTTTAATATATGAAAATATTCTAAACAAGTTGGTCAAGCTATGATAAACAAAAGAATTTAGAGTTTTGCATCCGTAAAGGACCCAAACAATTCATCACGATCACCTTATAAATAGAACTATATACCATAAGTTCCCAACATCATAATATGAGTAGAAGTACCGCCTACATAAAAGTTGATTGCGAGATGTGAGTTTGGCCCAAAATTATGTATAAACCAAAGATAAGTATTGTAGTATGTACTTTGACAACTTAGTCTATCCGCCACACATGTACATATTTGGGCGTTGGAAATCTGGGAAATTGTAGTCTTGCGGTCAGAGGTGTGTAGTGGCTATGGCGGAGGAGGCAAAAGTGGTGGTGTTCTCGCCACGAGCCTGCGGCTCCTCTGGCGTGTGAGGCTAGCTCGGGAAGGCCATTCCCTTCCGTATCAGTGGTTGATCTTCGCAAAGAGCATCGATTCACGCCCGCCCAACCGCCTCAACCCCTTCATGAGTGCCAGTCGGCCATGACGGCGCCGCCATCCCGACTCAACGCACGCAATACACGGAGGCGCTTCCGAGCCCGCCTCCTCCCCATGACCTCGGCGGCCTTGGCGTGCTGTAGTCGCCGTCGTGGTGTCGGGATCTAGCCCTTCCGAGCGGCTGCCGAGGTCACCGCCCGGGAGAGGCAGGCGGGCTGGCCTAGGCTCGGCGCTTCGTCCGGAGGGCTTCGCGTTGGAGCATGGTGGCGGAGGCCGGGAGGTTTTGCTTGAGGATGAGGTGACCTGGCGGATGTGGTGTTGATCCTGCGGGTTTACAATGCGAGATTGTTCGAGGTGGATATGGAGAACGAGGCCATCAAGCCCTTCTTGCGGCCGTTGCTGGCAAAAGGGCAAGGGTGAAATATTATGTTGGAAGAATCATAACTATGGCTTTTTCTTCTTGATTTTATAGTTTTCCACGGGTTTGACTATCATTAAGGTTTTACTAATGAAACCTAAGAGTTTTCTCTTCTTCAAATGTTTTATGAAGAGAGAAGGCCGAGTTGTTCCTAGTTCGTGAGGGGAGGATTTTGCAATGAAGTACTCTTTAGGTTTCGGTGCTCTAAAGTCAAGATACTTTACAAGTCCATTGGTGTAGGTGAATGATACTATACATGTTCAATAGTGTAGGTTCATTATAATTATAAAATTGTACAAGAATCTACGGTTAAGGCATGTGCCATTGTACTAGGATCTCAATTATTCTCCTGAGAAGGTGTCCTTAGGCAGCAATTTTGTACCTTATCTTGTAGACATTAAGATGTACCTTGTCTATTGTTTCCTACTCAAGCTCTTTTCTTGATCTTGCTTTGTGCTAGTCACTCTCTTTTGATCTTGATTTGTGTCATTCTTTCTCATTCACTTCAATAGTTTTACCACTAGAAGAAGCTAAGACAATCATGCTTTCTAAGGAGAAATGTCACTATAGCAAACCAGCATATTACTCTTGCATTTGTCATCTTATAAGAGGACGAGAGACCTAACCTAGTGGTTGCGCCTTTAATTCAAGCTTGGATTTCTTTCTATTAATCAAGTAGACAATCGCTCATCAAATTACAAGATGGTGGTTTTCTTTGTAATGTCTCCGCCACTCTCTTCCATTTCGGAGGATGGTAAAATTGTTCCAAGATTAATGACATGGATAGATATATCTTGTGCACATGTCCTCACACTACACAAGAGATATCGAACAAATTATTCCATAGTTTCACTATCATCCCTACTATATAATAAACTCATCGGAAGTAATGGTTATGGTAATATAATCAATAAATAAAAAGTTGTGTCTACTTCATACTCTCCGGTTTATGTAATGAAATGGATTCAAAGATCGAGTGTATCAACTTTTGTCTTGAAATGAAAGTAGTTGCCCCTATATGTGTGTTGCAACTGGAAAGTGTGAAGGCTTTGGAGACTTAAGGTGGGTTGCCATTTTGCTGCATTTGTATAGCTATGTTGATTAAACCATATTGAACATGTCACAGTCCCGATGATCTTATGCTCATTAAAATGTTTGAGTTCTAGACTAGTGCCTTGTATCTTGAAGAGTTTGCAAGAGGAATGCGTTTTGTTCACATAAGTTTTATTTTATTCATATCTTTAGAATTAGTTTGCATGCAAGTATTTTCATATTTAAATTGAAATAGGTGGTTGATGAAGTATACTTTAATATAGACTTTTGGTTTTATGTAGGACGGTGTTTGGTGCTTATACTTCTATCATGTCGACTCCACGAATTCGCGCAAGGACCTCTTCAAAATGCTTGAAATAGACAATGGTGTCATGTTACGGATGATGGTTTTCCACCTCTCATGCGGCGCCTCGGCGCTTCCTTCCATTTTAGAAGGATTCTTCTCCAACGAGGGTGAAAGAACTTGAAGCCAACACACCTTCAACATTTGGATTTCGTTCTCTGTGGTGAAGAAAACAATAGTTTCCAATTCAGGATGATTGTTTTCCTCTCTATGCCTCAGCCCCTTCCTTCAATTTCAAAAGGTGGTGTATTACAAGATGGTGGCTCTTCTAGTACTCTAGATAAGCTCATGGTGAGCCTCTTGCTTCTATTTTGGATAATATTTTTGAAGACGGTTTGTTGCAATTTGCTGAATCTTATAGTGCAAATCTTATGGCTCAGCGAATCCTTCCCTTTTCAAGATGTTTTCTCTCCTTCATCCTTCGACAATATTTTTGGTTCTTTAGATGATTAATTAGTGTGCCAATTATAACTATTTGATATATTTGAATATATTTCTAAGATGTATAACGAAAATCAAGTGTGTCACCATGTTTGCTCTAATATATATGGTGGTCATGTAATTCACAAGGATCACATCTAACGCACAACCACGACCAGGTCATCATCCAACACATCTAGTGAGGTTGAAGGAGTAAGCGCAAGCTGAATTTGGCTGTTGGGGTTGAACCAAAAGCGTAGCCATGGAATTGGGATGCAAGCAAAGCCACTCTCGGTCCCACACATACCTATGAGATTTCTCATATTGGTGAGATCACAAACTTATGTGAAGCAGAATCAAGCCACTGACCGCTTGCATCACGGTGTTGTCGCGTGGTGGATGCGGTTGCAAATAGAGAAAGGTACCCGCCTCCCAACTTGATGACTTGGAAAAATGAAGTTACTTTCTTGCAGCTTTCTACAAATATCGGAAAAATGGCAAACTCAACATGGAATGTGATTTGGTGTTTTGGTTAGTCGATCCTGAGGTAGAGGGTCTCGGGATGAAAGTAGTTGAATAGTTATTTGATCACGGGGTCCATGGTAAATCGGCCCCATCTTGACCGAAATTATTTGAATATGTTTTGGTTAGAAGAAGAAGAAGAAGAATTTTATTTAAGTCCACTAGGGATGGATTTAGTCATGGGACTTGGTACTTCACAACTTGTACCATGGTGTGCCTAAGCTACTTACCAAGGGCATCCACTCCTTTAGGCACCCCATCTAAGTACCGATCCAAGATCAGGGATGCTTGATCACGGCGTCCTTATAAATGTGTGTCCATTTGGCCTAAGCCATTTGGACCACATGCCAAGCGTCATGCATGTACATATATAATCAGCTAGGTGTGGTGGCCCCACCTTCACAAGGGGCAGCTAGGCAACCACTCCACGATGCGGACAAGGAAGGACACTTGTGCCCATCAAAGTAACCCATTTTTTAAGGACGCTTATGGTGTCCATGATGGACCGGCTCGAGGGTAGCTTAATTAATTAACGTCCAAAAAATTAATCTATTTCATATTGTCATATTTATGTGAAATTGAAGAAAACAACTCGAGTCATGATCTTTTATCTTGAAATGCATGCAATTTGTCCTATATATGTGTTGCAAGCTTAAGGGTATGATGGATTTGGAGATTATTGGAAGGTAATTATTTTGGTGCATGATGGATAGGAAGATAAATAGTTATATTAATTAAGTTCATGCATATTGGTCATAAGTTAATCATTATGTTTTCTTCTCGAAAAAATATTGCTCATAGGCTAGCTAGCTAAAAGTTTGAGTTCTAGGGAATGCAAGCATGTTTGTTCACATTGAGGTTTCTTTTATTCATGTGTTTGGAATTAGTTTTGCGTGCAAGTTGTTTTATGTGTAAATTGGAATATATCGGTGCTCATTGATGAAGCATAATTTAATATGGTCTTTTGGTTATATACGATTGTCTATTCTTATACTTTCATCATGATGAATCACCGGATGTTGCGCAGACAATTTCCTCGTTTGATGCTTCAAAGAATGAATTGCCTTTATTGCAGCCAAATGAAACTTGGGAGGGGCTCCCATATGCACGGCACCATTTCCAAGCAAGGATGATGTATGGAAAAGGGTCATAAGGAGTCATCACACACTTGCAAAGAATATTTATAATGGATTTTATCAATCCGTGTCTCTTATAGCACCAATTGGGTTTCTTAAATCGAGCAACATCCCGGAGTTCACTAGTAGGCGCAATTGAAGACTTATGTGAAAGAGCATTATCCGGAGATGCAAGATTATGCCCATGAGTTTATTAATTCCTTCGGTGGAAGTACCAAATCCAAACTCACATGCGGGAAAATTGGTGACGAGTGCAACTTATGACCACCCTTGCATCCTTTTAGGAGCTTGACACAAGACCAAGAGGCGATCATGCAATCTAAGAACTTGAGAGATGCCAATCCTACAAACCCGGGTACTCTCTGCATACGCCATTGCAATGACTTCCAATTTACTTGAGAACGATGAATCATGGTACCCTTCTGAGGATACTAAGCAACATCAAGCTGGTTCAATCAATGGTGAAGATCTACTTGCGGTGATGTGTCGCCAAAAGGCTAGAAAAACTTGAAGTCAATGCCTCTTCTAAGAAAACTCGAAACCTAGAGTCAACGTAGATTCGACTTTTGAATTACCTTCTAATGCGGCTCAACAAGGACTTTGTTTCAAGTTACTAGATGATGGTATTTCACCTCATATGTCTCTAGAGAGCTTTCCTCCCATTTCAAAAGATGGTTTGTGTGGTTCTTCTCAAGAGAGGTGGAAGAACTTGAAGCCAACATAGGTTCAACTTTTAGATTTGCTTCTAATGCGGTTGAAAAGATGATGCTTCCAGTTAGCAAATGATGATTTTCCAACCTCTCATACGCCTCCGGAGCTTTCCTTCCATCTCGAATATAGTTTGTGTGGTTGTTCTCCAAAGAAGGTGGAAGAACATGAGGTCATTATAGGATCGACTTATGAATATCCTACTCTGCGACTCAAGAAGGCAATGGGGTCAAGTTACAAAATGATGGTTCTCCAACTCGCCTCATCGAGTCCTTCCATGCTAGAAGAAGGTTTGTTACAAGATGGTGCATCTCTTTCTACTCTAGATCATTTCGTGAGCCACTTGCTTCCGCTATAGATAATGCTTTTAGAGAAGGTTTGGCAGCACATGTTGAATCTTATGCTGCAAATCTAATGGTGAGTCAAATTCTTGCCTTTCGAGGAGGATGTTTTCTCGCCTAATTCCTCTTTTGATGATATCTTTAGGAATTTTCATGATTAATTAGTATGTAACGGTTATATGATGTATTTCAACTTTCTTTTTAATATATGAAAATATTCTAAACAAGTTGGTCAAGCTATGATAAACAAAAGAATTTAGAGTTTTGCATCCGAGAAAGGACCCAAACAATTCATCACAGTCACCTTATAAATAGAACTATATACCATAAGTTCCCAACATCATAATATGAGTAGAAGTACATACATAAAAGTTGATTGCGGATGTAGTTTGGCCCAAAATTATGTATAAACCAAAGATAAGTATTGTAGTATGTACTTTGACAACCGTCTATGCCACTTCCGCCACACATGTACATATTTGCTGGGCGTTGAAATCTGAAATTGTAGTCTTTGCGGTAGAGGTGTCGGGTAGTGGCTATGGCGGAGGAGGCAAAAGTGGTGGTGTTCTCACAGGCAGCTCCACTCTGGCGTGTGAGGCTAGCTCTGAAGGCCATTCCCTTCCGTATCAGTGGTTGATCTTCGCAAAGAGCATCGATTCACGCCCGCTTCAACCGCCTCAACCCCTTGGTGCAGTCACGGCCATGGGCGGCGCCGCCATCCCGACTCAACGCGCACTGCGATTACACGGAGGCGCTTCCGAGCCCGCCCCTCCTCCCCATGACCTCCGGCGGTAGCCGGCGGTGTGGGAGTCGCCGTCGTGGTGTCGGGATCTAGCCCTTCCGAGCGGCGGTGCTGCTAGAGTCCTTTGAGGAGGCGAGCGGCTGGCCTAGGCTCGGCCTTCCGGGAGGGCTTCGCCCGCGTTGGAGCATGGTGGCGGAGGCCGGAGGTTTTGCTTGAGGATGAGGTGACCTGGCGGATGTGGTGTTGATCCTGCGGGTTTACAATGCGAGATTGTTCGAGGTGGATATGGAGAGCAGGGCCACTTAAAGCCCTTCTTGCGAGCCGTTCGCAAAAGGGCAAGGGTGAAATATTATGTTGGAAGAATCATAACTATGGCTTTTTCTTCTTGATTTTATAGTTTTCCCGGGTTTGACTATCATTAAGGTTTTACTAATGAAACCTAAGAGTTTTCTCTTCTTCAAATGTTTTATGAAGAGAGAAGGCCGAGTTGTTCCTAGTTCGTGAGGGGAGGATTTTGCAATGAAGTACTCTTTAGGTTTCGGTGCTCTAAAGTCAAGATACTTTACAAGTCCATTGGTGTAGGTGAATGATACTATACATGTTCAATAGTGTAGGTTCATTATAATTATAAAATTGTACAAGAATCTACGGTTAAGGCATGTGCCATTGTACTAGGATCTCAATTATTCTCCTACGAAGGTGTCCTTAGGCAGCAATTTTTGTACCTTATCTTGTAGACATTAAGATGTACCTTGTCTATTGTTTCCTACTCAAGCTCTTTTCTTGATCTTGCTTTGTGCTAGTCACTCTCTTTTGATCTTGATTTGTGTCATTCTTTCTCATTCACTTCAATAGTTTTACCACTAGAAGAAGCTAAGACAATCATGCTTTCTAAGGAGAAATGTCACTATAGCAAACCAGCATATTACTCTTGCATTTGTCATCTTATAAGAGGACGAAGACCTAACCTAGTGGTTGCGCCTTTAATTCAAGCTTGGATTTCTTTCTATTAGTCTTGAAGTAGACAATCGCTCATCAAATTACAAGATGGTGGTTTCTTTGTAATGTCTCCGCCACTCTCTTCCATTTCGGAGGATGGTAAAATTGTTCCAAGATTAATGACATGGATAGATATATCTTGTGCACATGTCCTCACACTACACAAGAGATATCGAACAAATTATTCCATAGTTTCACTATCATCCCTACTATATAATAAATTCATCAAGTAATGGTTATGGTAATATAATCAATAAATAAAAAGTTGTGTCTACTTCATACTCTCCGGTTTATGTAATGAAATGGATTCAAAGATCGAGTGTATCAACTTTTGTCTTGAAATAAGTAGTTGCCCCTATATGTGTGTTGCAATCTGGAAAGTGTGAAGGCTTTGGAGACTTAAGGTGGGTTGCCATTTTCTGCATTTGTATAGCTATGTTGATTAAACCATATTGAACATGTCACAGTCTGATGATCTTATGCTCATTAAAATGTTTGAGTTCTAGACTAGTGCCTTGTATCTTGAAGAGTTTGCAAGAGGAATGCAGCGTTTTGTTCACATAAGTTTTATTTTATTCATATCTTTAGAATTAGTTTGCATGCAAGTATTTTCATATTTAAATTGAAATAGGTGGTTGATGAAGTATACTTTAATATAGACTTTTGGTTTATGTAGGACGGTGTTTCCGTGCTTATACTTCTATCATGTCGACTCCACGGAATTGCAGGACCTCTTCAAAATGCTTGAAATAGACAATGGTGTCATGTTACAGGATGATGGTTTTCCACCTCTCATGCCGGCGCCTCGGCCGCTTCCTTCCATTTTAGAGAAGGATTCTTCTCCAACGAGGGTGAAAGAACTTGAAGCCAACACACCTTCAACATTTGGATTTCGTTCTCATGGTGAAGAAAACAATAGTTTCCAATTACGGGATGATTGTTTTCCTCTGCTGCCTCAGCCCCTTCCTTCAATTTCAAAAGGTGGTGTATTACAAGATGGTGGCTCTTCTAGTACTCTAGATAAGCTCATGTGAGCCTCTTGCTTCTATTTTGGATAATATTTTTGAAGACGGTTTGTTGCAATTTCTTTGAATCTTATAGTGCAAATCTTATGGCTCACCAATCCTTCCCTTTTAGAAGATGTTTTCTCTCCTTCATCCTTGACAATATTTTTGGTTCTTTAGATGATTAATTAGTGTGCCAATTATAACTATTTGATATATTTGAATATATTTCTAAGATGTATAACGAAAATCAAGTGTGTCACCATGTTTGCTCTAATATATATGGTGGTCATGTAATTCACAAGGATCACATCCAGAACGCACAACCACGGTCATCATCCAACACATCTGCAGCGGGGGTTGAAGGAGTAAAGCGCAAGCTGAATTTGGCAGGGGGTTGAACCAAAAGCGTGGCCATGGAATTGGGATGCAAGCAAAGCCACTCTCGGTCCCACACATACCTATGAGATTTTCTCATATTGCGGTGAGATCACAAACTTATGTGAGCAGAATCAAGCCACTGACCCGCTTGCATCACGGTGTTGTCGCGTGGCGGATGCGGTTGCAAATAGAGAAAGGTACCGCACTCCCAACTTGATGACTTGGAAAATGAAGTTACTTTCTTGCAGCTTTCTACAAATATCGGAAAATGGCAAACTCAACATGGAATGTGATTTGGTGTTTTGGTTAGTCCATTCACAAGGGTAGAGGGTCTCGGATGAAAGTAGTTGAATAGTTATTTGATCACGGGGTCCATGGTAAATCGGCCCCATCTTGACCGAAATTATTTGAATATGTTTTGGTTAGAAGAAGAAGAAGAAGAATTTTATTTAAGTCCACTAGGGATGGATTTCCGTCATGGGACTTGGTACTTCACAACTTGTACCATGGTGTGCCTAAGCTACTTGCACCAAGGGCATCCACTCCTTTAGGCACCCCATCTAAGTACCGATCCAAGATCGGGATGCTTAATCACGGCGTCCTTATAAATGTGTGTCCATTTGGCCTAAGCCATTTGGACCACATGCCAAGCGTCATGCATGTACATATATAATCAGGTGTGGTGGCCCCACCTTCACAAGGGGCAGCGCAACCACTCCACGCACGATGCGGACAAGGAAGGACACTTGTGCCCATCAAAGTAACCCATTTTTAAGGACGCTTATGGTGTCCATGATGGACCGGCTCGAGGGTAGCTTGGCGCATTGATACGGTGACTGTAGATCTTACTAGAGATTAGATAATCATAATTTTTAGGTTAATTAAATTGGGATCTAACAAGGAATGTAAGCTATGTACGTGTTGTATGCAAAGTCGGGAAGAACAGGGGTTCGTCGAATGGGACCAAGAATGACTCGGACCATGTTATTGCACTATTGTTATAGCATTGTAACACCTAGGTTACACTCATTTTCCGACCTTAGACCCATGGCAAATGATGTTGCAGGTTAGGAAAGGGTAGCATCAAAATGTTATAAGCACCATAACATGGTCCTAGATTTTCTAGTAGTGTAGTGAGCTCGTTTCAAAAACCGTTCTAGACATCACTTAATATAGTCGTTTACCATACTATTTGAGTTTCAGCATCATTCGGAACTAAGACATGAGAGGTAATATACATATAATATTAATTAATCCATGACCAAAAATTAATCTATTTCATATTGTCATATTTATGTGAAATTGAAAACAACTCGAGTCATGATCTTTTATCTTGAAATGCATGCAATTTGTCCTATATATGTGTTGCAAGCTTAAGAGTATGATGGATTTGGAGATTATTGGAAGGTAATTATTTTGGTGCATGATGGATAGGAAGATAAATAGTTATATTAATTAAGTTCATGCATATTGGTCATAAGTTAATCATTATGTTTTCTTCTCGAAAAATATTGCTCATAGGCTAGCTAGCTAAAAGTTTGAGTTCTAGGCGAATGCAAGCATGTTTGTTCACATTGAGGTTTCTTTTATTCATGTGTTTGGAATTAGTTTGCGTGCAAGTTGTTTTATGTGTAAATTGGAATATATACGGTGCTCATTGATGAAGCATAATTTAATATGGTCTTTTGGTTATATGCAGGATTGTCTATTCTTATACTTTCATCATGATGAATCACGGATGTTGCGCAGACGAGACAATTTCCTCGTTTGATGCTTCAAAGAATGAATTGCCTTTATTGCAGCCAAATGAAACTTGGGAGGGGCTCCCATATGCACCGGCACCATTTCCAAGCAAGGATGATGTATGGAAAAGGGTCATAACGAGTCATCACACACTTGCAAAGAATATTTATAATGGATTTTATCAATCCGTGTCTCTTATAGCACCAATTGGGTTTCTTAAATCGAGCAACATCCCGGAGTTCACTAGTAGGGCGCAATTGAAGACTTATGTGAAAGAGCATTATCCGGAGATGCAAGATTATGCCCATGAGTTTATTAATTCCTTTCGAGAGTACCAAATCCAAACTCACATGCGGAAAATTGGTGACGAGTGCAACTTATGACCACCCTTGCATCCTTTTAGGAGCTTGACACAAGACCAAGCTGAGGCGATCATGCAATCTAAGAACTTGAGAGATGCCAATCCTACAAACCTGTACTCTCTGCATCCGCCATTGCAATGACTTCCAATTTACTTGAGAACGATGAATCATTGGTACCCTTCTGAGGATACTAAGCAACATCAATGGTTCAATCAATGGTGAAGATCTACTTGCGGTGATGTGTCGCCAAAAGGCTAGAAAAACTTGAAGTCAATGCCTCTTCTAAGAAAACTCGAAACCTAGAGTCAACGTAGATTCGACTTTTGAATTACCTTCTAATGCGGCTCAACAAGGACTTTGTTTCAAGTTACTAGATGATGGTATTTCACCTCATATGTCTCTAGAGAGCTTTCCTCCCATTTCAAAAGATGGTTTGTGTGGTTCTTCTCAAGAGAGGTGGAAGAACTTGAAGCCAACATAGGTTCAACTTTTAGATTTGCTTCTAATGCGGTTGAAAAGATGATGCTTCCGATTAGCAAATGATGATTTTCCAACCTCTCATACGCCTCGAGAGCTTTCCTTCCATCTCGAATATAGTTTGTGTGGTTGTTCTCCAAAGAAGGTGGAAGAACATGAGGTCATTATAGGATCGACATGAATATCCTACTCTGCGACTCAAGAAGGCAATGGGGTCAAGTTACAAAATGATGGTTCTCCAACTCGTCGCCTCATCCGAGTCCTTCCATGCTAGAAGAAGGTTTGTTACAAGATGGTGCATCTCTTTCTACTCTAGATCAGCTCAGAGCTGAGCCACTTGCTTCCACTATAGATAATGCTTTTAGAGAAGGTTTGGCAGCACATGTTGAATCTTATGCTGCAAATCTAATGGCTGAGTCAAATTCTTGCCTTTCAGAGGATGTTTTCTCGCCTAATTCCTCTTTTGATGATATCTTTAGGAATTTTCATGATTAATTAGTATGTAACGGTTATATGATGTATTTCAACTTTCTTTTAATATATGAAAATATTCTAAACAAGTTGGTCAAGCTATGATAAACAAAAGAATTTAGAGTTTTGCATCCGAAGGACCCAAACAATTCATCACAGTCACCTTATAAATAGAACTATATACCATAAGTTCCCAACATCATAATATGAGTAGAAGTACGCCTACATAAAAGTTGATTGCGGATGTGAGTTTGGCCCAAAATTATGTATAAACCAAAGATAAGTATTGTAGTATGTACTTTGACAACTTCGTCTATGCCACTTCCGCCACACATGTACATATTTGCTGGGCGTTGGAAATCTGGGAAATTGTAGTCTTCGTAGAGGTGTCGGGTAGTGGCTATGGCGGAGGAGGCAAAAGTGGTGGTGTTCTCGCAGCCTGATCCACCTCACGTGTGAGGCTAGCTCGCTGAGGCCATTCCCTTCCGTATCGAAGTGGTTGATCTTCGCAAAGAGCATCGATTCACGCCCGCTTCAACCGCCTCAACCCCTTGTAGGTGCGATCCAGCCATGGGCGCGCCGCCATCCCGACTCAGCCCTGCAGTACGGAGGCGCTTCCGAGCCCGCCCCTCCTCCCCATGACCTCCGGCCGGGCGGCGTGGCGGGTCGCCGTCGTGGTGTCGGGATCTAGCCCTTCCGAGCAGGCTGCGCTAGAGGTCACGCCCGGGAGGGGCGAGCTGGCCTGGGCTCGGCGCTCGTCGGGCTTCGCGCGTTGGAGCGCATGGTGGCGGAGGCGGGAGGTTTTGCTTGAGGATGAGGTGACCTGGCGGATGTGGTGTTGATCCTGCGGGTTTACAATGCGAGATTGTTCGAGGTGGATATGGAGAACGAGGCCGCCAAGCCCTTCTTGCGAAGCCGTTGCTGGCAAAAGGGCAAGGGTGAAATATTATGTTGGAAGAATCATAACTATGGCTTTTTCTTCTTGATTTTATAGTTTTCCACCGGGTTTGACTATCATTAAGGTTTTACTAATGAAACCTAAGAGTTTTCTCTTCTTCAAATGTTTTATGAAGAGGCCGAGTTGTTCCTAGTTCGTGAGGGAGGATTTTGCAATGAAGTACTCTTTAGGTTTCGGTGCTCTAAAGTCAAGATACTTTACAAGTCCATTGGTGTAGGTGAATGATACTATACATGTTCAATAGTGTAGGTTCATTATAATTATAAAATTGTACAAGAATCTACGGTTAAGGCATGTGCCATTGTACTAGGATCTCAATTATTCTCCTCTGAGAAGGTGTCCTTAGGCAGCAATTTTGTACCTTATCTTGTAGACATTAAGATGTACCTTGTCTATTGTTTCCTACTCAAGCTCTTTTCTTGATCTTGCTTTGTGCTAGTCACTCTCTTTTGATCTTGATTTGTGTCATTCTTTCTCATTCACTTCAATAGTTTTACCACTAGAAGAAGCTAAGACAATCATGCTTTCTAAGGAGAAATGTCACTATAGCAAACCAGCATATTACTCTTGCATTTGTCATCTTATAAGAGGACGAGAAGACCTAACCTAGTGGTTGCGCCTTTAATTCAAGCTTGGATTTCTTTCTATTAATCTTGAAGTAGACAATCGCTCATCAAATTACAAGATGGTGGTTTCTTTGTAATGTCTCCGCCACTCTCTTCCATTTGGAGGATGGTAAAATTGTTCCAAGATTAATGACATGGATAGATATATCTTGTGCACATGTCCTCACACTACACAAGAGATATCGAACAAATTATTCCATAGTTTCACTATCATCCCTACTATATAATAAATTCATCGAAGTAATGGTTATGGTAATATAATCAATAAATAAAAGTTGTGTCTACTTCATACTCGGTTTATGTAATGAAATGGATTCAAAGATCGAGTGTATCAACTTTTGTCTTGAATAGTAGTTGCCCCTATATGTGTGTTGCAATGGAAAGTGTGAAGGCTTTGGAGACTTAAGGTGGGTTGCCATTTTGCTGCATTTGTATAGCTATGTTGATTAAACCATATTGAACATGTCACAGTCCCGATGATCTTATGCTCATTAAAATGTTTGAGTTCTAGACTAGTGCCTTGTATCTTGAAGAGTTTGCAAGAGGAATGCGTTTTGTTCACATAAGTTTTATTTTATTCATATCTTTAGAATTAGTTTGCATGCAAGTATTTTCATATTTAAATTGAAATAGGTGGTTGATGAAGTATACTTTAATATAGACTTTTGGTTTATGTAGGGGCGGTGTTTCCGTGCTTATACTTCTATCATGTCGACTCCACGGAATTCGCAAGGACCTCTTCAAAATGCTTGAAATAGACAATGGTGTCATGTTACAGATGATGGTTTTCCACCTCTCATGCCGGCGCCTCGGCGCTTCCTTCCATTTTAGAGAAGGATTCTTCTCCAACGAGGGTGAAAGAACTTGAAGCCAACACACCTTCAACATTTGGATTTCGTTCTCATGGTGAAGAAAACAATAGTTTCCAATTCTGGATGATTGTTTTCCCTCTGCTATGCCTCAGCCCTTCCTTCAATTTCAAAAGGTGGTGTATTACAAGATGGTGGCTCTTCTAGTACTCTAGATAAGCTCATGGTGAGCCTCTTGCTTCTATTTTTGGATAATATTTTTGAAGACGGTTTGTTGCAATTTCTTTGAATCTTATAGTGCAAATCTTATGGCTCAGCCGAATCCTTCCCTTTTCAAGATGTTTTCTCTCCTTCATCCTTCGACAATATTTTTGGTTCTTTAGATGATTAATTAGTGTGCCAATTATAACTATTTGATATATTTGAATATATTTCTAAGATGTATAACGAAAATCAAGTGTGTCACCATGTTGCTCTAATATATATGGTGGTCATGTAATTCACAAGGATCACATCTGAACGCATACATTATGTCATCATCCAACACATCTGCAGCGGGGTTGAAGGAGTAAAGCAGCTGAATTTACTGATCGGGGTTGAACCAAAAGCTGGCCATGGAATTGGGATGCAAGCAAAGCCACTCTCGGTCCCACACATACCTATGAGATTTCTCATATTGCGGCTGAGATCACAAACTTATGTGAACAGAATCAAGCCACAGCCAGCCGCTTGCATCACCGGTGTTGTCGCGTGACTGGATGCGGTTGCAAATAGAGAAAGGTACCCGCACTCCCAACTTGAAGACTTCGGGAAAATGAAGTTACTTTCTTGCCGCAGTTTCTACAAATATCGGAAAAATGGCAAACTCAACATGGAATGTGATTTGGTGTTTTGGTTAGTCCATTCACAAGGGTAGAGGGGTCTCTGGGATGAAAGTAGTTGAATAGTTAAGCCCAGCCATATTATTTAGATATATGTTAAATTTAAAACCACATGGCAAGCCTTTGATGCGGGGTCCATGGTAAATCATCTTGACCGAAATTATTTGAATATGTTTTGGTTAGAAGAAGAAGAAGAAGAATTTTATTTAAGTCCACTAGGGATGGATTTCCGTCATGGGACTTGGTACTTCACAACTTGTACCATGGTGTGCCTAAGCTACTTGCACCAAGGGCATCCACTCCCTTTAGGCACCCCATCTAAGTACCGATCCAAGATCGGGATGCTTAATCACGTCCTTATAAATGTGTGTCCATTTGGCCTAAGCCATTTGGACCACATGCCAAGCGCGTCATGCATGTACATATATAATCAGCTAGGTGTGGTGGCCCCACCTTCACAAGGGGCCGCGCTAGGCAACCACTCCACGCGCGATGCGGACAAGGAAGGACACTTGTGCCCATCAAAGTAACCCATTTTTTAAGGACGCTTATGGTGTCCATGATGGACCGGCTCGAGGGTAGCTTGGCGCATTGATACGGTGACTCGTAGATCTTACTAGAGATTAGATAATCATAATTTTTAGGTTAATTAAATTGGGATCTAACAAGGAATGTAAGCTATGTACGTGTTGTATGCAAAGTCGGGAAGAACAGGGTTCCGTCTGAATGGGACCAAGAATGACTCAACAGGTTCTGAATGGGACCAAGAATGACTCGGACCATGTTATTGCACTATTGTTATAGCATTGTAACACCTAGGTTACACTCATTTTCCCGACCTTAGACCCATGGCAAATGATGTTGCAGGTTAGGAAAGGGTAGCATCAAAATGTTATAAGCACCATAACATGGTCCTAGATTTTCTAGTAGTGTAGTGAGAGCTCGTTTCAAAACCGTTCTAGACATCACTTAATATAGTCGTTTACCATACTATTTCGAGTTTCAGCATCATTCTGGAACTAAGACATGAGAGGTAATATACATATAATATTAATTAATCCATGACCAAAAATTAATCTATTTCATATTGTCATATTTATGTGAAATTGAAGAAAACAACTCAGTCATGATCTTTTATCTTGAAATGCATGCAATTTGTCCTATATATGTGTTGCAAGCTTAAGGGTATGATGGATTTGGAGATTATTGGAAGGTAATTATTTTTGGTGCATGATGGATAGGAAGATAAATAGTTATATTAATTAAGTTCATGCATATTGGTCATAAGTTAATCATTATGTTTTCTTCTCGAAAAATATTGCTCATAGGCTAGCTAGCTAAAAGTTTCGAGTTCTAGGCGAATGCAAGCATGTTTGTTCACATTGAGGTTTCTTTTATTCATGTGTTTGGAATTAGTTTGCGTGCAAGTTGTTTTATGTGTAAATTGGAATATATAAGGTGCTCATTGATGAAGCATAATTTAATATGGTCTTTTGGTTATATGCGATTGTCTATTCTTATACTTTCATCATGATGAATCACGGATGTTGCGCAGACAATTTCCTCGTTTGATGCTTCAAAGAATGAATTGCCTTTATTGCAGCCAAATGAAACTTGGGAGGGGCTCCCATATGCAAGCACCATTTCCAAGCAAGGATGATGTATGGAAAAGGGTCATAACGAGTCATCACACACTTGCAAAGAATATTTATAAGGGATTTTATCAATCCGTGTCTCTTATAGCACCAATTGGGTTTCTTAAATCGAGCAACATCCCGGAGTTCACTAGTAGGGCGCAATTGAAGACTTATGTGAAAGAGCATTATCCGGAGATGCAAGATTATGCCCATGAGTTTATTAATTCCTTTCGGTGAGTACCAAATCCAAACTCACATGCGGAAAATTGGTGTGAGTGCAACTTATGACCACCCTTGCATCCTTTTAGGAGCTTGACACAAGACCAAGTGAGGCGATCATGCAATCTAAGAACTTGAGAGATGCCAATCCTACAAACCCGGTACTCTCTGCATCCGCCATTGCAATGACTTCCAATTTACTTGAGAACGATGAATCACTGGTACCCTTCCGTGAGGATACTAAGCAACATCAAGCTGGTTCAATCAATGGTGAAGATCTACTTGCGGCGAGTGATGTGTCGCCAAAAGGCTAGAAAACTTGAAGTCAATGCCTCTTCTAAGAAAACTCGAAACCTAGAGTCAACGTAGATTCGACTTTTGAATTACCTTCTAATGCGGCTCAACAAGGACTTTGTTTCAAGTTACTAGATGATGGTATTTCACCTCATATGTCTCTAGAGAGCTTTCCTCCCATTTCAAAAGATGGTTTGTGTGGTTCTTCTCAAGAGAGGTGGAAGAACTTGAAGCCAACATAGGTTCAACTTTTAGATTTGCTTCTAATGCGGTTGAAAAGATGATGCTTCCCGATTAGCAAATGATGATTTTCCAACCTCTCATACGCCTCAGGAGCTTTCCTTCCATCTCGAATATAGTTTGTGTGGTTGTTCTCCAAAGAAGGTGGAAGAACATGAGGTCATTATAGGATCGACATGAATATCCTACTCTGCGACTCAAGAAGGCAATGGGGTCAAGTTACAAAATGATGGTTCTCCAACTCGTCGCCTCATCCGAGTCCTTCCATGCTAGAAGAAGGTTTGTTACAAGATGGTGCATCTCTTTCTACTCTAGATCATCATTTGAGCCACTTGCTTCCGCTATAGATAATGCTTTTAGAAGGTTTGGCAGCACATGTTGAATCTTATGCTGCAAATCTAATGGTGAGTCAAATTCTTGCCTTTCGGAGGATGTTTTCTCGCCTAATTCCTCTTTTGATGATATCTTTAGGAATTTTCATGATTAATTAGTATGTAACCGGTTATATGATGTATTTCAACTTTCTTTTAATATATGAAAATATTCTAAATAAGTTGGTCAAGCTATGATAAATAAAAGAATTTAGAGTTTTGCATCCGAGAAAGGACCCAAACAATTCATCACAGTCACCTTATAAATAGAACTATATACCATAAGTTCCCAACATCATAATATGAGTAGAAGTACCGCCTACATAAAAGTTGATTGCAGATGTGAGTTTGGCCCAAAATTATGTATAAACCAAAGATAAGTATTGTAGTATGTACTTTGACAACCGTCTATGCCACTTCCGCCACACATGTACATATTTCTGGGCGTTGGAAATCTGGGAAATTGTAGTCTGCGGTGTGAGGTGTCGGGTAGTGGCTATGGCGGAGGAGGCAAAAGTGGTGGTGTTCTCGCAGCCTGGCTCCGCTCTGGCGTGTGAGGCTAGCTCTCTGGCGCAAGGCCATTCCTTCCGTATCGAAGTGGTTGATCTTCGCAAAGAGCATCGATTCACGCCCGCTTCAACCGCCTCAACCCCTTCAGAGGTGCAGTCCACGGCCATGGGCAGCGCCGCCATCCCCGACTCCGCCACTGCAGCACGGAGGAGCGCTTCGAGCCCGCCCCTCCTCCCCATGACCTCCGGCGGCGGCGTGCGGTCGCCCGTCGTGGTGTCGGGATCTAGCCCTTCCGACGGCAGGCCGCTGGAGGTCGCGGCCGGGAGGGGAGCTGGCTCACTGGGCTCGGCGCTCGTCCGGGAGGGCTTCGCTTGGGCATGGTGGCGGAGGCGGGAGGTTTTGCCGAGGATGAGGTGACCTGGCGGATGTGGTGTTGATCTGCAGTTTACAATGCGAGATTGTTCGAGGTGGATATGGAGAAGGCCCAAGCCCTTCTTGCGAAGCCGTTGCACAAAAGGGC
The DNA here is from genome assembly GCA_010909165.1 of Anthoceros angustus. NCBI lineage: Eukaryota > Viridiplantae > Streptophyta > Anthocerotopsida > Anthocerotales > Anthocerotaceae > Anthoceros > Anthoceros angustus. The sequence continues at coordinate 182,435 of VJWM01000019.1, forward strand.
AAGGGTGAAATATTATGTTGGAAGAATCATAACTATGGCTTTTTCTTCTTGATTTTATAGTTTTCCACCGGGTTTGACTATCATTAAGGTTTTACTAATGAAACCTAAGAGTTTTCTCTTCTTCAAATGTTTTATGAAGAGAGAAGGCCGAGTTGTTCCTAGTTCGTGAGGGAGGATTTTGCAATGAAGTACTCTTTAGGTTTCGGTGCTCTAAAGTCAAGATACTTTACAAGTCCATTGGTGTAGGTGAATGATACTATACATGTTCAATAGTGTAGGTTCATTATAATTATAAAATTGTACAAGAATCTACGGTTAAGGCATGTGCCATTGTACTAGGATCTCAATTATTCTCCTCTGAAGGTGTCCTTAGGCAGCAATTTTGTACCTTATCTTGTAGACATTAAGATGTACCTTGTCTATTGTTTCCTACTCAAGCTCTTTTCTTGATCTTGCTTTGTGCTAGTCACTCTCTTTTGATCTTGATTTGTGTCATTCTTTCTCATTCACTTCAATAGTTTTACCACTAGAAGAAGCTAAGACAATCATGCTTTCTAAGGAGAAATGTCACTATAGCAAACCAGCATATTACTCTTGCATTTGTCATCTTATAAGAGGACCGGAAGACCTAACCTAGTGGTTGCGCCTTTAATTCAAGCTTGGATTTCTTTCTATTAGTAATCAAGTAGACAATCGCTCATCAAATTACAAGATGGTGGTTTTTTTTGTAATGTCTCCGCCACTCTCTTCCATTTCGGAGGATGGTAAAATTGTTCCAAGATTAATGACATGGATAGATATATCTTGTGCACATGTCCTCACACTACAAGAGATATCGAACAAATTATTCCATAGTTTCACTATCATCCCTACTATATAATAAATTCATCAAGTAATGGTTATGGTAATATAATCAATAAATAAAAGTTGTGTCTACTTCATACTCTCGGTTTATGTAATGAAATGGATTCAAAGATCGAGTGTATCAACTTTTGTCTTGAAATGAAAGTAGTTGCCCCTATATGTGTGTTGCAATCTGGAAAGTGTGAAGGCTTTGGAGACTTAAGGTGGGTTGCCATTTTTGCTGCATTTGTATAGCTATGTTGATTAAACCATATTGAACATGTCACAGTCACGATGATCTTATGCTCATTAAAATGTTTGAGTTCTAGACTAGTGCCTTGTATCTTGAAGAGTTTGCAAGAGGAATGCGTTTTGTTCACATAAGTTTTATTTTATTCATATCTTTAGAATTAGTTTGCATGCAAGTATTTTCATATTTAAATTGAAATAGGTGGTTGATGAAGTATACTTTAATATAGACTTTTGGTTTTATGTAGGACGGTGTTTCCGTGCTTATACTTCTATCATGTCGACTCCACGGAATTCGCGCAAGGACCTCTTCAAAATGCTTGAAATAGACAATGGTGTCATGTTACAGGATGATGGTTTTCCACCTCTCATGCCGGCGCCTCAGCCGCTTCCTTCCATTTTAGAGAAGGATTCTTCTCCAACGAGGGTGAAAGAACTTGAAGCCAACACACCTTCAACATTTGGATTTCGTTCTCATGTGAAGAAAACAATAGTTTCCAATTACAGGATGATTGTTTTCCCTCTGCTATGCCTCAGCCTTCCTTCAATTTCAAAAGGTGGTGTATTACAAGATGGTGGCTCTTCTAGTACTCTAGATAAGCTCATGGTGAGCCTCTTGCTTCTATTTTGGATAATATTTTTGAAGACGGTTTGTTGCAATTTCTTGAATCTTATAGTGCAAATCTTATGGCTCACCGAATCCTTCCCTTTTCAAGATGTTTCTCTCCTTCATCCTTGACAATATTTTTGGTTCTTTAGATGATTAATTAGTGTGCCAATTATAACTATTTGATATATTTGAATATATTTCTAAGATGTATAACTTAAAATCAAGTGTGTCACCATGTTCGCTCTAATATATATGGTGGTCATGTAATTCACAAGGATCACATCAAGCACCACGACCCACGGTCATCATCCAACACATCTGCTGAGGGGTTGAAGGAGTAAAGCGCAAAATTTGAATTTGGTGGGCAGGGGTTGAACCAAAGCTGGAATTGGGATGCAAGCAAAGCCACTCTCGGTCCCACATACCTATGAGATTTCTCATATTCGAGATCACAAACTTATGTGAGCAGAATCAAGCCACAGTGCTTGCATCACCGGTGTTGTTGCGTGTGGATGCGGTTGCAAATAGAGAAAGGTACCACTCCCAACTTGAAGACTTGAAATGAAGTTACTTTCTTGCCCGTTTCTACAAATACCGGAAAAATGGCAAACTCAACATGGAATGTGATTTGGTGTTTTGGTTGTCCATTCACAAGGGTAAGAGGGTCTCGGGATGAAAGTAGTTGAATAGTTAAGCCCAGCCATATTATTTAGATATATGTTAAATTTAAAACCACATGGCAAGCCTTTGATGCGGGTCCATGGTAAATCGCCCCATCTTGACCGAAATTATTTGAATATGTTTTGGTTAGAAGAAGAAGAAGAATTTTATTTAAGTCCACTAGGGATGGATTTAGTCATGGGACTTGGTACTTCACAACTTGTACCATGGTGTGCCTAAGCTACTTGCACCAAGGGCATCCACTCCTTTAGGCACCCCATCTAAGTACCGATCCAAGATCGGGATGCTTAATCACGGCGTCCTTATAAATGTGTGTCCATTTGGCCTAAGCCATTTGGACCACATGCCAAGCGTCATGCATGTACATATATAATCACTAGGTGTGGTGGCCCCACCTTCACAAGCGCTAGGCAACCACTCACGCACGATGCGGACAAGGAAGGACACTTGTGCCCATCAAAGTAACCCATTTTTAAGGACGCTTATGGTGTCCATGATGGACGCTCGAGGGTAGCTTGGCGCATTGATACGGTGACTCGTAGATCTTACTAGAGATTAGATAATCATAATTTTTAGGTTAATTAAATTGGGATCTAACAAGGAATGTAAGCTATATGCGTGTTGTATGCAAAGTCGGGAAGAACAGGGTTCCGTCAATGGGACCAAGAATGACTCAAGGTTCCGTCAATGGGACCAAGAATGACTCGGACCATGTTATTGCACTATTGTTATAGCATTGTAACACCTAGTTACACTCATTTTCCCGACCTTAGACCCATGGCAAATGATGTTGCAGGTTAGGAAAGGGTAGCATCAAAATGTTATAAGCACCATAACATGGTCCTAGATTTTCTAGTAGTGTAGGATGAGCTCGTTTCAAAACCGTTCTAGACATCACTTAATATAGTCGTTTACCATACTATTTGAGTTTCAGATCATTCTTGGAACTAAGACATGAGAGGTAATATACATATAATATTAATTAATCCATGACCAAAAATTAATCTATTTCATATTGTCATATTTATGTGAAATTGAAGAAAACAACTCGAGTCATGATCTTTTATCTTGAGAAATGCATGCAATTTGTCCTATATATGTGTTGCAAGCTTAAGGGTATGATGGATTTGGAGATTATTGGAAGGTAATTATTTTGGTGCATGATGGATAGGAAGATAAATAGTTATATTAATTAAGTTCATGCATATTGGTCATAAGTTAATCATTATGTTTTCTTCTCGAAAAAATATTGCTCATAGGCTAGCTAGCTAAAAGTTTCGAGTTCTAGGTAGATGCAAGCATGTTTGTTCACATTGAGGTTTCTTTTATTCATGTGTTTGGAATTAGTTTGCGTGCAAGTTGTTTTTATGTGTAAATTGGAATATATAAGGTGCTCATTGATGAAGCATAATTTAATATGGTCTTTTGGTTATATGCAGATTGTCTATTCTTATACTTTCATCATGATGAATCACGGATGTTGCGCAGGACGACAATTTCCTCGTTTGATGCTTCAAAAGAATGAATTGCCTTTATTGCAGCCAAATGAAACTTGGGAGGGGCTCCCATATGCAAGCACCATTTCCAAGCAAGGATGATGTATGGAAAAGGGTCATAACGAGTCATCACACACTTGCAAAGAATATTTATAAGGATTTTATCAATCCGTGTCTCTTATAGCACCAATTGGGTTTCTTAAATCGAGCAACATCCCGGAGTTCACTAGTAGGCGCAATTGAAGACTTATGTGAAAGAGCATTATCCGGAGATGCAAGATTATGCCCATGAGTTTATTAATTCCTTTCAAAGGAGAGTACCAAATCCAAACTCACATGCGGAAAATTGGTGGCAGTGCAACTTATGACCACCCTTGCATCCTTTTAGGAGCTTGACACAAGACCAAGGCTGAGGCGATCATGCAATCTAAGAACTTGAGAGATGCCAATCCTACAAACCTGTACTCTCTGCATCGCCATTGCAATGACTTCCAATTTACTTGAGAACGATGAATCACTGGTACCCTTCCCGTTGAGGATACTAAGCAACATCAAGCTGGTTCAATCAATGGTGAAGATCTACTTGCGGCGGTGATGTGTCGCCAAAAGGCTAGAAAACTTGAAGTCAATGCCTCTTCTAAGAAAACTCGAAACCTAGAGTCAACGAGATTCGACTTTTGAATTACCTTCTAATGCGGCTCAACAAGGACTTTGTTTCAAGTTACTAGATGATGGTATTTCACCTCATATGTCTCTAGAGAGCTTTCCTCCCATTTCAAAAGATGGTTTGTGTGGTTCTTCTCAAGAGAGGTGGAAGAACTTGAAGCCAACATAGGTTCAACTTTAGATTTGCTTCTAATGCGGTTGAAAAGATGATGCTTCCGCTTAGCAAATGATGATTTTCCAACCTCTCATCGCCTCAGAGCTTTCCTTCCATCTCGAATATAGTTTGTGTGGTTGTTCTCCAAAGAAGGTGGAAGAACATGAGGTCATTATAGGATCACTTATGAATATCCTACTCTGCGACTCAAGAAGGCAATGGGGTCAAGTTACAAAATGATGGTTCTCCAACTCGTCGCCTCATCTGAGTCCTTCCATGCTAGAAGAAGGTTTGTTACAAGATGGTGCATCTCTTTCTACTCTAGATCGCTCAGTGAGCCACTTGCTTCCGCTATAGATAATGCTTTTAGAGAAGGTTTGGCACACATGTTGAATCTTATGCTGCAATCTAATGGTGAGTCAAATTCTTGCCTTCAGAGGATGTTTTCTCGCCTAATTCCTCTTTTGATGATATCTTTAGAATTTTCATGATTAATTAGTATGTAACCCGGTTATATGATGTATTTCAACTTTCTTTTAATATATGAAAATATTCTAAATAAGTTGGTCAAGCTATGATAAATAAAAGAATTTAGAGTTTTGCATCCGGAAAGGACCCAAACAATTCATCACAGTCACCTTATAAATAGAACTATATACCATAAGTTCCCAACATCATAATATGAGTAGAAGTACGCCTACATAAAAGTTGATTGCAGATGTGACAGGTTTGGCCCAAAATTATGTATAAACCAAAGATAAGTATTGTAGTATGTACTTTGACAACTTCGTCTATGCCACTTCCGCCACACATGTACATATTTGCTGGGCGTTGGGAATCTGGGAAATTGTAGTGCTGCGGCTGCAGAGGTGTCGGGTAATGGCTATGGCGGAGGAGGCAAAAGTGGTGGTGTTCTCGCACAGGCACAGCTCCTGCTCCTGGCGTGTGAGGCTGGCTCTGGCGCTGAAGGCCATTCCCTTCCGTATCGAAGTGGTTGATCTTCGCAAAGAGCATCAGTTCACGCCCCGCTTCAACCGCCTCAACCCCTTCTGTAAGGTGCCAGTCCTGGCCATGGACGGCGCCGCCATCCCCGACTCCAACGCCTGCCTGGAGTACCTGGAGGAGCGCTTCCCGGACCGCCGCCCCCTCCTCCCCCATGACCTCCGGCAGCGCGCGGCGGTGCGCGCGGCGGTCGCCGTCGTGGTGTCGGGGATCCAGCCCTTCCAGAACGGCAGGCTGCTGCTGGAGGTCGCGGCCCGGGAGGGGGAGCAGGCCAGGCTCGCCTGGGCTCGGCGCTACGTCCAGGAGGGCTTCGCCGCGCTGGAGCGCATGGTGGCGGAGAGCGCCGGGAGGTTCTGCTTCGGGGATGAGGTGACCCTGGCGGATGTGGTGCTGATCCCGCAGGTTTACAATGCGCGATCGTTCGAGGTGGACATGGAGAAGTTCCCCACCCTGCGGAGGGTCTCGGACGCGCTGTTCCAGCTCCCGGAGGTGCAGGCCACCGCGCCCGACAAGCATCCGGGAGACCCTTGATGTGCCGCCCAACTCCGGGGCCGGTCACTGGAAAGTGGGTTCTGGCCGTGACACGGACGTCTACACTCTCCGTCATGACCTGGATGCGAGATGCCTCGGGATCCAGGGAGATGTGCCCGGATCCCTTCGAGATGGGTGTTTGCATCGACCAGCCATCTCGGCTGACCAGCCCTGGCGATGACTTGTGTCTTCGCTGTGTTTTATTTGTCTGGAATCAGGATTTGCGCTACGCATTATGCCATGCTGTGTGCTGCTCACCAGGCCGGTTCTGAAGTCCTTCTTGAGAGGCCGCTGCTGGCAAAAGGGCAAGGGTGAAGGCATGCAGGAGGAGATGAGGCGAAGGATCAAGCATTCTGTTGTTGTCAGCCGACTGTGTTGCTGTTAGTACTGGGTTCCTTTGTGGGGACAGTGGCGGGTGCATCTGAGGAACGCCTTCATCGGGCAGGTCTGTACTCGATGAGTTTTGAGCTTGGCTCTTGGTTTCTCTTGCCACTGTGGGCTAACACTGTCAACACTGTAAAAGCAGGTGCCGGCAATGCGCCGGTCCACACCCATCTGCATGATGTGATCACCAGGGAGTGGTCTTCCCAAGTCCTCGCGATGAGGCTCTTCAGTTGTCGCCAGAAATCGGAAGTTCTTACTTGGGATGCACCGGCGAAGCTTCATCCGCGCGTCATCAACCACGCAGGGCACACACACAGTCGGTGTATCACAAACTTCTGTTTCAGACATGGACTTATATCCCTCGCCAAAGATCTGTTCCCCTTAGCCCACCCACGCCACATGTCCACTAACAATTCTCCTTAGCCCATGGCCAACCCTCCCACATGGCCACTAACAATTCCCCTCGCCCGTCCATCCCAGTAGCGATTCAAGAATATGAGGTTGACACCGAAACGTTGCTTGGAAGTAGCATGGGCATACCTGAATCCATGGTCGGTCCTACCTTCCTATGACCGGTCCACCAAGGCAGACATTCGTCTAAAGAAAATTAACACGGCAGACATTGGGCAGGTTGTGACAAGTTCCACAGATACTCACGAATGCCGATCATCTCGAGTGCCTTCCATGTGCCTCCGTCAAGTGACACGAGCAAAAAGCTTTGATGGGCGAATGTGTAGTGGCCATCACTTCGAAAGACTTTTTCAGTCATCCGGCTTGCTTCTCAATTGGTCGTTTGCTCGCTACGAATCCCCTGAGATACAGTGCCAGGAGAGGTAGTCGAGGCTCCAGCAGAGCAATCCATGAGGGCAAGCAAAGAGTGTGTGCGTGAAGCTATGCTTGCATTCCTCTTGCTCCGTACCCCGGATGAATTCCATGAGGCCCACTTCTCGGTAGCCCACATGACGACTGTGGGACGTGACCTTCCACCGAAGCATAAGAAGACATCAGAGTACAAGTTCCAAGAGATCAAAAGCATCAAAAAAAGTTGATCTCGGGAGTCGGAGCCAATGGTGTAGTACGACGTGATTTGCATGCGCCTTCCGTATCCGCACCTTTTGCAAACCGCAACCGCGCAACCCGCATGCCAGCTAGTAAGGTAGCACATATGGCGCTCTGGAGTGGGACGCTTCAAACTTCACAATATCTTGCGGTTCAATGTCGTTGATAGTTGATCGAGGGTGCTGTTCATGTGCCTCTGGTACTACTATGGGGGGCATTTCCAAGCGTTTTGTTTGTTGGCTGCTGGTGAGCTGGACTAATGAGCTGCATGCTACGAAGAGGCAGAATCATCCCAGAGCCCCATGAGCTCGAATCGAGTACTTGCCTCGAGGGGTGCATTCAAGCATTCTGCTTGGGCATGCCGTGGTCGTGGTCGTCTCCAGATATTTTCTTTGGAGGCACGAGGTATGACTGAACATGATCTCTGTGACTAAGATGCGCGGGAGATGATATTCTGCCGGGCCAGGGGAATAGTGACTCCAAATCAGCTGTGGGCTGGCATAAAACGACGGTGGGCAGAAGCTGAGAATGCTAAACTGGAGGAGCCCTTGCTATGCTAGACTTCGCTGAGATACGCTGTCCCAGAGAAATTGTAACTGCATATTTCAGCTTTGGGCTACCAGCATAGGAAACTTTGAGCAAATTGGAAAGCCTGTTGTATATACCGGTGGGGGTTGCCAAATTGTTGACGCCCTGCTCTCCACGGCTGGAGGTGCAAGGACACGCAGAGATAAGTAGGAATATGACACAGGCGTACCAACCACCTAAAAGTAAGGCTGTCACACCGCCCGCTTTACAGCTCCTTTGCCTGCTCTTTCTGTCTTGATTTATTGACCTTGCACGACCAGCTTTGTTGACTGCACAATGCCAGCCTTCTATTTGAGAAAAAGTTGCTCCTGTTGATGAGTCATGTTTGATGACAATCCTGATTCCTCAGATGAACACCTTGGATCTTTGCTAGCAACTGGGTAGATGCAAGTTTGAGAATGGGGATAACACAAGCGCAGAATGTAATTGTGCTCGTCTGGCTGCTTGTTTGCCTCTTGTCGGGCTTCGTTTCCAGGGCACTTACAACTCAGCAACCTCTCCAAGTTCCGACAGGTAGCCTTCAATGTCTCTTGCCAGCTCCTGAATTCCCCTCTGTCCACGTGTGCTAACAGACATTGTGGGCTGTGTGCAGGGGCACCTTTTCAGCGACAGGAGAGATTCAACAAACACAAGCCTCCTTCAGCTAACCGGAGTGAGAAACTCAGCCTATTTGTGTCAGCAAAGGAACATGGGAAGCACCCCATTCGAGGGTCCCCCAGCTATGCTTCGTCCACCCCTGTCCAAGCACGCAGGACAGCTTTTGAGAGGGTGTGCTATCTTCTCGACCGGCCCGATTGCAATTCCTGGCACAGGATAATCATACCCTTGCCTCGCCTAGTCCCTCGCCCAAGATTACTCCCCCGTGCCCCACCCACCCCCCATGGCAGGCTACCACCAGATGATAGGATGGAAACCGAGCCTCTGCCTCTGCCTCTGACAGAGCCCTCGCCCTAATCCAATCCCGTGGTGTGCCATGGCCAATGCTGTGTGCCCGCAACAACAGAACTCATCTCTTCTAGTAACCCTGCATCAATTCATCCGAATTTCACAGCAGGCGTGTGTGCGATAGAGTTGCTACTTAGCATCTGATACCAAATTGTCTAGCTTCAGATAGAATCTGTGGCAGACTACCTGGCCTGGGTGCTTGGTGTCTCCACCGAAGGTATTAAACCCAAAGCTGTGTTCAGGCTCACCAATAATCAGATGAACATGCACCAACTCAAGCAAGCCGCTGTCACAGCACCAGATCTGGAGGAAATCCTGCAGAGAGAATATTTTTGCTAGAACCTACGGGGGTCATCCTTCAAACTAAGGATCCCGGGCTGTTAGTACAGCTTGCACCAAAAAGCAGAATCTTGCACCAAAAAGCTGAAACTTTCCTCCGACACGGCCATGGTAGGATAGGACTAGGCGTGTCCACGAGAGCAGAAATGAAACTCCAACTTGGCCTGCAAATCCTCAGCTACCGACCCACCCTCCTCTTTATCTGCACAGCCCTCCGGATCCATGTGGGCCAGTTTTGCACATGGCATTCGTGCGCCATAGCATCGTTTTGTAGCATCGGGTAGGAATCTGTCACACTCTCCCCTCCCAGTGTGTGACCGGGCCGCCCACACCCGCTTCAATAATGCATGCCACTTCAAGCAAGGGAAAATATTTTTTATGCCGCGCCTGCCTGCAGGAGTCTCTCAGCAATCAGTGAGCCATGAGGATTCCCCGCTCCCTTGCAGACACCAGAGCCAATGGGGTTGGATTCCTTTAAATCCGAGCTGCCGCTCAAACAGTCTGAGGAGCAGCAGCTTCCTGCAACCCTCTTGCAAGAGTCCGGGCCAACATACGTCTCGAGCACGGTGAGACGACTTCTTCAGCATTGTCGAGCGTCTTGGGAGGCGGAGCCATGGCAGGCAAGGCGGCTCTGCAGCTGGTGCTGTGTGCCCTGCTGCTGCAGCTGGTGACGCGCCCGGTGGCGGCCTACTTCACGTACACGCTGAACGTGTACGCGCACCTGACGCTGGGGGGGTCGTCGCCCACGGAGATTGCCGTGGCGCCCTACAACCAGCCGTACGGCTTCGGCTCCATCATCGTGGCGGATGACGTGCTCACCAGCGGGCAGGCCGGCAACACCAAGGTGGTGGGGCGGGTGAAGGGGCTGGGCGCGAACACGGACGGCGACAAGGGCATCCTCAACTCCTCGCTCTACCTCACCTTCTTCATCGACTACCTGGGATTCAAGGGCACCGTGGTGGTGGTCGGCACCAGCGTCCGCTCTGATACCGTCCGCCCCTTCGCCATCGTGGGCGGCACCGGCGACTTCCTCCTCGCCCAGGGCCAGGCCACGCAGAAGACCGTCGCCGTCGACCCGACCTCCGACGGCGGCGTCAGCACCACCAACCTCTGGTCCTTCACCTTCTACTTCGAACTCTTCCACCCGGCCCTCGCCCAGCTCTCCTCTGACCTCGCCCTCGACGGCGAGACCCCCGTCTGGAACATTGTCTGATTCTCCTCCGCCATAGCCACGCCCGTCTACGAGCTTCCGAATCGACGACTGAAGGACGCCGACCTCCGGACGTCGATGACGACTACCACCGCCCGTGTAAATTCTGTGCTTCATACTTCTTTAGAGATATTAGGGATATACTTCCCATTCTTTCTCTTCCGGGCAAGAAGAAGGAGGAAGGCTTGAGGAAGGCATCCTTTGAGTGCTTTTCTAACTACCACCTGGCTTGGCCTAAGTGTGACTAGACATCCTCGTGGCCATGGGGCGCACCTCGATGTCATTTGCAGGACGCCAGAGTCCTCCAGCGTCCTGCAAATCGTTTATCTCCTTAGCGATCAAAGTGTGACGCCTTCCCTTTGCCCTTCTTCGTTGCGAAAGGCGCATGAGGGAAATGTCTATCCAACCACATGTATATACGTGTCATTTCTCTCACATCGTGACCGTGTCTGACGCTCCGGCAGTGCAATAATGCAGCACCGAGGGCCGCACAAAGATGCTCTGCTCTGACAGGAAGCTCTGCAACGGAAGGTCTAACAATTGTGCTATAAATCCCTGAGTTCTGTACATCATAACGCGCTAACCTCGCTTCTGATTCTGTGCTGCAGTGATGGCTAGAGTTTCAGGCCTCCTGCTCTCGGCATTGGCGTTCGTGCTGGTGACAGCGGCCTCGGAGCAGATTGGGGAGCTTACATTACATACACCTTGCCTTTGTATGTGCATTTGAGGTCGGGGTTCCGCGCCCACGGAGGTGACGGTGGCGCTGTACAACAACACGTTCGGGTTCAGGGCGTTGCTGGTGGCGGACGACTACATCTCGGCCGGGAGCGACATCACCTCGGACGCTGTAGGGCGGGTGAAGGGCTCAGGGCGAACACGGACCAGAGCAACCAGGGTCAGAACTCGTCGCTCTACCTCACATTCCTCATCAGCTACCAGGGCATCAACGGGACGGTGATCATCATCGGCACCAGCGTGCGGAGCGAGACGGTGCGGCCGTTCGCCATCGTGGGCGGCACCGGCGACTTCCTCCTCGCCCAGGGCCAGGCCACGCAGAAGACCGTCGCCGTCGACCCGACCTCCGACGGCGGCGTCAGCACCACCAACCTCTGGTCCTTCACCTTCTACTTCGAACTCTTCCACCCGGCCTCGCCCAGCTCTCCTCTGACCTCGCCCTCGACGGCGAGACCCCGTCTGGAACATTGTCTGATTCTCCTCCGCCATAGCCACGCCCGTCTACGAGCTTCCGAATCGACGACTGAAGGACGCCGACCTCCGGACGTCGATGACGACTACCACCGCCCGTGTAAATTCTGTGCTTCATACTTCTTTAGAGATATTAGGGATATACTTCCCATTCTTTCTCTTCCGGGCAAGAAGAAGGAGGAAGGCTTGAGGAAGGCATCCTTTGAGTGCTTTTCTAACTACCACCTGGCTTGGCCTAAGTGTGACTAGACATCCTCGTGGCCATGGGGCGCACCTCGATGTCATTTGCAGGACGCCAGAGTCCCTCCAGCGTCCTGCAAATCGTTTATCTCCTTAGCGATCAAAGTGTGACGCCTTCCCTTTTGCCCTTCTTCGTTGCGAAAGGCGCATGAGGGAAATGTCTATCCAACCACATGTATATACGTGTCATTTCTCTCACATCGTGACCGTGTCTGACGCTCCGGCAGTGCAATAATGCAGCACCGAGGGCCGCACAAAGATGCTCTGCTCTGACAGGAAGCTCTGCAACGGAAGGTCTAACAATTGTGCTATAAATCCCTGAGTTCTGTACATCATAACGCGCTAACCTCGCTTCTGATTCTGTGCTGCAGTGATGGCTAGAGTTTCAGGCCTCCTGCTCTCGGCATTGGCGTTCGTGCTGGTGACAGCGGCCTCGGAGCAGATTGGGGGAGCTTACATTACATACACCTTGCCTTTGTATGTGCATTTGAGGTCGGGGGGTTCCGCGCCCACGGAGGTGACGGTGGCGCTGTACAACAACACGTTCGGGTTCGGGGCGTTGCTGGTGGCGGACGACTACATCTCGGCCGGGAGCGACATCACCTCGGACGCTGTAGGGCGGGTGAAGGGGCTCGGGGCGAACACGGACCAGAGCAACCAGGGTCAGAACTCGTCGCTCTACCTCACATTCCTCATCAGCTACCAGGGCATCAACGGGACGGTGATCATCATCGGCACCAGCGTGCGGAGCGAGACGGTGCGGCCGTTCGCCATCGTGGGGGGGACCGGGGATTTTCTCCTGGCCAAGGGTTTTGCCACGCAGCAGAAGATCACCTCCGTTGTGAATGTGGACGGCAGCAGCAACACCACCAATCTCTGGACGCTCACCCTCTACTACGACCTTTTCACCCCGCCCGTGGCCAAGCTTGCTGCTGCTAACTGGGGCACGCTGGAGCGCGCTCCCGCGCTGCAAATGGTGGTGTCGTGAGAGTCTGTGGGATTGTATGGTGGAAGGAGGTGCGCCTTGAAGGATTTGAGTGGAAGGTGGTACCGACTCCGTTCAGCGTTTTAGAGTGTTTTTGTATAGGTAGGTAGTCTACATCCTCCATGCCTGGAGGTTAACCAGAAGGAGCTGCCTTCCAGCAGCCTTGTGTTCGTCCATGGCCATTGCTGATGCATGTCTAACGATGCATCTGTCTAACCCTAAAGCTACCGTGCCCTGTCCTGTACATCTTCATTCCACACACACACCGCGCCATAGAGCATTTGCCCCCTCCCTTCATAGAAGAACAAAGAAATGTCTATTACAATTCCCTTGGACGAAATTTTCCACTCATGACTTGGACTTGGTACTTGTACCATGATGTATCTAAGCGAAGTGCACCAAGGACATCAACTTCGTCTAGGCACCCTATCTAATTGTGGATCTACATGCAGGACGCTTAATCATGGTATTTTTATAAATATGTGTATTCCTTGAGCCATTTGGACCAGAAAAAATTATATAAGATTTATATAGTAAATGATGTGAAAAAAATTATGCAATCTCGGTTTATGTAGCATATATGAGGTAGATGATGAAGTTGGTCATTATGTAGTGTCTCACTTTGCAAATCCTGGGCTCAAATCTGGGCTAAGAAATAGCTTAGGCTTAAGTCTTAGATATGCTCAAAACTTTTTTATTTTAGGGATTCCTCTTGTTTTTGCTATTTTGATAATATTTTCTTGTTGGAAAATTTTGATTAAATTTTTTATCGGTACTTAAATGGAGTGCCTAGATCATGACACATTTATAAGAACCCTTAGATGGGAACTTACATGAAGTGCCTAGACCATGGCACCATGAGATTCCTTACAGGCGTATCCCATCCTATGGCACCAAATGGGTTCCTATGAAGTGCCTAGATTATGGCATGTATGGATTCTCTCCTTCAATGCATCACCGGGAAAATGGGAAATAGATACAAGGGCTCTCATATCATGTTGACAACCCTTGAGCGTGGGATAAGCAAGATTATAGAGCATGCAAGAGGAGTTGAGCAAAGCTTGAGAACTAAATTATAGAGCACACAAAATTAACTCAAATACATTGTTCAACATCTAACTCTAAATTATCAATTAGCTAACCCAACAGCTTATATAAGTAATGATTATTTCAATTATGAATATTAAAGCATGTCCTGATAAAAAAAAATATTGATGGAAAAAAAATTATGGGAAAAACTCATCCTGCACAGGGCAACCAGGGGACCTGAGGGTTGAGGTGAAAATGAGCAATCAAGCTCCCTACCGGAAATCACCGACTGCACCTACGATGTCGTATGCGTGAAGAGTAAACGGCTGACAAACTACAGAGAAAAGGGAGGATGCGTTACCTGCTGTCGTCGATTTGTGGATAATCGCCGTGGAGAGGGCCCGTTGAAGAACAATTGAGACTCATTGCTTGAAGAACGCTGTGAATTAGGAAAGGGACTACCCCGCACCGTGCCTGCAGGCATGATAAGCCTTGGCGTAGGACTTGATGAATGTTTCGAAGTGCTTAGTAGCACCATACGCTTCAAGGGCGGGAATGAATTGGTGCTTGCATCCCACTATATTTTCTTGACTTTTGAGAGCCGCTCCGCGCCAGAAATTAGTATTAACATAGGCAGAGATAGTGTCACGTCGGGTCAATGACCACCGTCATTGCTGGCCATGGTCATGGTATTGATCGACTTGTATGAAGAGTACATGTACTCAGCTCCCTCTAGGCCATGTAGCCACTTTCACGAGCTATGGCGAACATGCCATCGCGGATGGCATCATGGGTGGCAATGCGATGACCCCATGGGCGAACAAGGTGTATTGCAGGTCATCGGCGATGAGCCGCATTCAAGGTTAAGAAGGAAGAAGCCACAAGCAAGAGCGGGCCAAGATATTCACAGTCCAGAGATATATGTCCCTTTGTGTGCTATCAAAATTCCTTGACGTAAATCTAGGCGAGCCTGTGCGTCAGTATGCGCAACAAAACAAGGCCCACTCGACATATGGTCTACATACCAAGCTGGAAACATGATTCTTTGGGAAAGCAGTCCACGAGCCTGCACACAATGGAACATAAGAAGAAGAAGAAGAAGAATTTTATTTAAGTCCACTAAGGACGAATTTCCGTCACGGGACTTGGTACTTACCAACTTGTACCTTGTGTGCCTAAGCTACTTGCACCAAGGGCATCCACTCCCTTTAGGCACCCCATCTAAGTACCGATCTAAGCTCAGGTTCTTATAAATGTGTGTCCATAAGCAATGGAGAATGAGCACATCAACATGTTGTAGGGCAGATAGGCAGGGCAAACGGCAGACAACAATCTCGGTTCCCCATTCCGCTCAGGGCATCCGGGAGTCGCAGCAGCTATCCTCGCTCTGCAGACTCAGAATTGCCAATTAGGGCGTTCTTAAATACATTGTCCTAAGAATCGCCTTAAATACAGTGTCCTACTTTCGTGGCCAGTTGTGCGAAGAGATGGTGGGGCAGGCGAGGCGTCCCCATGGCCATGAGATGGTGCTTGAGGGGCATGTCATTCCATACACCTTGCCTTTGTATGTGCATTTGAGGTCGGGGTTCCGCGCCCACGGAGGTGACGGTGGCGCTGTACAACAACACGTTCGGGTTCGGGGCGTTGCTGGTGGCGGACGACTACATCTCGGCCGGGAGCGACATCACCTCGGACGCTGTAGGGCGGGTGAAGGGGCTCAGGGCGAACAAGGTGTATTAAGTCATCGATAGAGCCGCATTCAAGGTTAAGAAGGAAGAAGCCACAAGCAAGAGCGGGCCAAGATATTCACAGTCCGGATATATGTCCCTTTGTGTGCTATCAAAATTCCTTGACGTAAATCTAAAGCTGTCGCGTGAGTATGACGCAACAAAACAAGGCCCACTCGACATAGCGCTGGTCTACAAGCAAGCTGGAAACATGATTCTTTGGGAAAGCACTCCCTGGAGCACACAATGGAACATAAGAAGAAGAAGAAGAAGAATTTTATTTAAGTCCACTAAGGGACAATTTTCCGGGACTTGGTACTTACCAACTTGTACCTTGTGTGCCTAAGCTACTTGCACCAAGGGCATCCACTCCCTTTAGGCACCCCATCTAAGTACCGATCTAAGCTCAGGTTCTTATAAATGTGTGTCCATAAGCAATGGAGAATGAGCACATCAACATGTTGTAGGGCAGATAGGCAGGGCAAACGGCAGACAACAATCTCGGTTCCCCATTCCGCTCGCGGGGCATCCGGGAGTCGCAGCAGCTATCCTCGCTCTGCAGACTCAGAATTGCCAATTAGGGCGTTCTTAAATACATTGTCCTAAGAATCGCCTTAAATACAGTGTCCTACTTTCGTGGCCAGTTGTGCGAAGAGATGGTGGGGCAGGCGAGGCGTCCCCATGGCCATTGCTGATGCATGTCTAACGATGCATCTGTCTAACCCTAAGCTACCGTGCCCTGTCCTGTACATCTTCATTCCACACACACACCGCGCCATAGAGCATTTGCCCCTCCTTCATAGAAGAACAAAGAAATGTCTATTACAATTCCCTTGGACGAAATTTTCCACTCATGACTTGGACTTGGTACTTGTACCATGATGTATCTAAGCGAAGTGCACCAAGGACATCAACTTCGTCTAGGCACCCTATCTAATTGTGGATCTACATGCAGGACGCTTAATCATGGTATTTTTATAAATATGTGTATTCCTTGAGCCATTTGGACCAGAAAAAATTATATAAGATTTATATAGTAAATGATGTGAAAAAAATTATGCAATCTCGGTTTATGTAGCATATATGAGGTAGATGATGAAGTTGGTCATTATGTAGTGTCTCACTTTGCAAATCCTTGGCTCAAATCTGGGCTAAGAAATAGCTTAGGCTTAAGTCTTAGATATGCTCAAAACTTTTTTATTTTAGGGATTCCTCTTGTTTTTGCTATTTTGATAATATTTTCTTGTTGGAAAATTTTGATTAAATTTTTTATCGGTACTTAAATGGAGTGCCTAGATCATGACACATTTATAAGAACCCTTAGATGGGAACTTACATGAAGTGCCTAGACCATGGCACCATGAGATTCCTTTACGGCGTGCCTATCCTATGGCACCAAATGGGTTCCTATATGAAGTGCCTAGATTATGGCATGTATACGGGATTCTCTCCTTCAATGCATCACCAGGAAAAATGGGAAATAGATACAATCAGAGGGCTCTCATATCATGTTGACAACCCTTGAGCGTGGGATAAGCAAGATTATAGAGCATGCAAGAGGAGTTGAGCAAAGCTTGAGAACTAAATTATAGAGCACACAAAATTAACTCAAATACATTGTTCGAACATCTAACTCTAAATTATCAATTAGCTAACCCAACAGCTTATATAAGTAATGATTATTTCAATTATGAATATTAAAGCATGTCCTGATAAAAAAAAATATTGATGGAAAAAAAATTATGGGAAAAACTCATCCTGCACAGGGCAACCAGGGGACCTGAGGGTTGAGGTGAAAATGAGCAATCAAGCTCCCTACCGGAAATCACCGACTGCACCTACGATGTCGTATGCGTGAAGAGTAAGCGGTGACAAACTACGAGAAAGGGAGGATCGTTACTGTCGTCGATTTGTGGATAATCGCCGTGGAGAGGGCCCGTTGAAGAACAATTGAGACTCATTGCTTGAAGAACGCTGTGAATTAGGAAAGGGACTACCCCGCACCGTGCCTGCAGGCATGATAAGCCTTGGCGTAGGACTTGATGAATGTTTCGAAGTGCTTAGCCAACGCACCATACGTTTCAAGGGCGAGCGGAATGAATTGGTGGCCTGCTTGCATCCCACTATATTTCTTGACTTTTGAGAGCCGCTTGCCCAAATGACAGACGTTAGTAATGTAGGAGGTAGATAGTGTCACGTGCCGGGTCAATGACCACCACGTCCGCTGCTGAAAACGCCATGGCTGAGGTATTGATCGACTTGTATGAAGAGTACATGTACTCAGCTCCCTCTAGGCCATGTAGCCACTTTCACGAGCTATGGCGAACATGCCATCGCGGATGGCATCATGGGTGGCAATG
This sequence comes from Anthoceros angustus, assembly GCA_010909165.1. Taxonomy (NCBI): domain Eukaryota; kingdom Viridiplantae; phylum Streptophyta; class Anthocerotopsida; order Anthocerotales; family Anthocerotaceae; genus Anthoceros; species Anthoceros angustus. Next base: position 200,739 of record VJWM01000019.1, read on the forward strand.
CGATGACCCCATGGGCGAACAAGGTGTATTCTGGAGTCATCGACGATAGAGCCGCATTCGAAGGTTAAGAAGGAAGAAGCCACAAGCAAGAGCAGGCCAAGATATTCACAGGTCCAGATATATGTCCCTTTGTGTGCTATCAAAATTCCTTGACGTAAATCTAGGCGAGCCTGTGCAGTCAGAGTATGACTGCAACAAAACAAGGCCCACTCGACATAGCGCTGGTCTACATACCAAGCTCTGGAAACATGATTGCTGGGAAAGCAGTCCCTGGAGCCTGCACACAATGGAACATAAGAAGAAGAAGAAGAAGAATTTTATTTAAGTCCACTAAGGACGAATTTCCGTCACGGGACTTGGTACTTACCAACTTGTACCTTGTGTGCCTAAGCTACTTGCACCAAGGGCATCCACTCCCTTTAGGCACCCCATCTAAGTACCGATCTAAGCTCAGGTTCTTATAAATGTGTGTCCATAAGCAATGGAGAATGAGCACATCAACATGTTGTAGGGCAGATAGGCAGGGCAAACGGCAGACAACAATCTCGGTTCCCCATTCCGCTCGCGGGGCATCCGGGAGTCGCAGCAGCTATCCTCGCTCTGCAGACTCAGAATTGCCAATTAGGGCGTTCTTAAATACATTGTCCTAAGAATCGCCTTAAATACAGTGTCCTACTTTCGTGGCCAGTTGTGCGAAGAGATGGTGGGGCAGGCGAGGCGTCCCCATGGCCATGAGATGGTGCTTGAGGGGGCATGTCATTCCATACACCTCTGTCAAGTCGACTTTGGCTCCAGGTGGACAGGCCCAGTCGAAGCATTGGATGAGCCTTGCTACTCCCAGGAGCACAATGAGGGTGCCGAGCGCGGCACCGGGACACCCTCGTCTTCCTCCTCCGAATACTGCAATTCTGAACTCGGGGTCTTTCAAATCGGGGTTGGCTTGCGATGCAAAGCGCTCAGGATGGAATTGCTCCGGATTGTCCCACACGTCAGGGTTGCGGCCCAGTCCAAAAACATTCACCAGCACCGTGGTCCCTTTTGGAACATCATACCCACCTACCTGCGACGTCGACCACCATGCGCAATGACGAAATCGGTTTGCAAATTTCAGGAGATCAAGCAAGCTCAGGTTGTTAGTAGGTACCTGAGTGGCGACCATGGAAAAGTGCGGCACGACGAAGGGGCCAGAAGGATGCAATCGTTGAGCCTCCTTTACCACGCATCGCAAGTAGTGCAACTCCATCACATCCGATTCCTCCACCAGCCTGTGCGTGCCTACCTTGTCGTCGATCTCGCTCTGCGCTTTCTTCAGAATGTTAGGGTTGAGCAGGAGCTCGGCCATGACGTACTCGCTTGACACGGACGACGTGTCGGTGCCAGCAGCAATCATGTCCTGGCAAGCACATGTGCACAGGACACTCATGAATCCTGTACAGGCGTTAGCAGCTGGGACAACTTTCACGCTCTGTTACAAATGATGATTCAGAAGAGGTGAGGCAAGCAAAGCTTTACATGAAGGATCCCTTGACGGCTGTGTCGGACAGGGGTGCTCTTCTTCTTGCTTTCCGTTGGTGGAAGCTAACAGCAGGTCCACGAAGTCCTGTGGCTCGCTTCCAGGATTTTGTTTCTGGAGCTGCCGTCGCTTCTCGATGATGCCGTTATACATGTCGTCTACTTGTTTCCTAATTGCTCGCATCTGCTTCTCGTAGCCCTGTAGAACGTGTGCAACACGATCAGCCCTGGCACGATATGCACATTTGCACCAGGTACGTATGGAAGGGAGTCGTGACGATTGCCTTGAAATCCAAAGGGCTAGCAGCTTACCTGCAAGTCGAACCTCCGCAGGTACGGCAGATAATCGGAGATGTTGATTGCTCCCATGAGCTGGAAGGATTTGTGAAGCATCTTCAGAATGTCCGGCTCTTGGGAGCCTGTCTCGGTTATCGGATTCCCTGGCAGTAGCTCTTGCTGAAGAGCATCCGGGTGATGATGTTCATGGCACAGCCTCCAAGCGTGATCTGCAGGTCTGTCACCTTGCCAGTTTGGTAGTTCTCCCAAATTCTTTGCACCATGATGTCCGCCTCCTCTCTTCTCGACGTTGCGAATAATTCCAGACGCCTGACACTCAGATGGGAAATCTGTGATATGAACACGGTGCTCTCGACAACGAATCACATGATTTGAATCGCAGAGATGTTGAACATATATGTTCACTTTGCCCAAACCTGGGAGTCAAGAGCTGAACGCAAATCCGCCTGGCCTTCCTCCACGCAGGTCCGTAAGGCGCCATGGCGATGTCATTGAACTCGTAGGCGAAATATTCGGCAGCCACAGTGGGAGCTCTGGATGCGAAGACATGATCCTGCGTCTTGAGGATCTCCTTGGCGATGTGTGGGGAGCAGGTGGTCAAGGTAGGCCTGGCGCCGAGCCGGAGGAACACAACTGGTCCGTATTTCCGATTGAGCTCCGCAAGTGCTCGGTGCGGATCGGATCCCAGCTGGAACAGATTGCCTACAATCGGGAGGCCTGGTGGACCTGGAGGAGATGGAGAGTCGGCTGCTGCTCCCTCCTGGCGGAGCTTGGAGCAGATCTGAAACCATAGCTTGGCGATGTTGCGCTGGCGGAGCAGCATACACAGATGGCAGGCCACCAACAGCAATCCCAAGGCGATTGTGAACATGCTTGCCATCCTTGCAATTTGTGCGAGCTGAACACTGAGCTGAATACTTGTTTGAACACAAGCATGGCTGATGTTGAAGCCAGGACAATGCTGAAACCTGGACTAGAATACTTAAGCAACTTGGAAGCATGCCTGCGGGCCTGGGGAAGAAGGACAATCCTAAATGTGAACAGGCTGGTGTCTGACACTGCCTCAGGCTCCCACTACAATGGAATCCGATCAAAAGCTGTTTGAGGCAGTAGGTGCGGAGGCAGCCTCATTGTACATCATGGTCCTAGGCTCCAGCCTGGGTGATGCCTGACCCTCAGTTCGGACGGTGACTCCTACCAGATCCACAGACAAAAGTGCTACCAACCAGCAGGCTTGCACGGGTGCAAGATATCTTTCATCAACCTTCAAGGCGTGCGTACGTGCATTGCATACCTATGTATGGTTTTACTTTCAAGGCTCTTTCACAGAAGGTGCTGAGGAAAGACCGAGAGCTTCAAGTTGACAGGCTCACATTACTCCAGATGTTCAGGATCCCATGAGTGCAACTCTCGACAGCCCAGATGCGCCAGCTCTCAGTTTCTAGCTACTGGCAAGCTGTTTGGAATACAGGGTTGGGAAAGGTGAAGCCCACACACTATCTAAGTCCTCGTTCCAAAGCCCATCCCATCCCATCCAGCTTCCATTACCTGCGGCCCGCTTAGTACTTAGTACTAGGTAGTCTAGATACCGACTCTGGAAGTACTGAAATGAAAGCAGGAACCTGCAAGATTGCATCCTGACTCACACTTACTTACATTTTAGCTTGACCATGGGTTACTGATTGATGTGTGGAGAGGAGAGTCTCAGAAAAATAGACTTCCATGCTCTCACTGCAAACACGCATGGCGATTTATATATTTTAGCCAAGGGCCCATTTGTGGGTTGTTCTCCACCGCCTTGTGTGGATGGGACATCCATCTTTGCTTATTTTATAAAGTTTTTATTCTTTTCCATGTATATATTTATATAAGTACTTTGTATCGCCCTGTGGGTGTTTTTGATACAGGTTGGAAAATGTTACCAAAGCTCTTCAACAAAAATAAAATGCTTGTTCTCCACCGCCTTGTGTGGATGGGACTCCTCACCTTTGCTTATTTTATAAAGTCTCTTTCATTTATATGTTTGTTTAGGTACTTTGTATCGCCATGGTCGGCAATGGAAAATGTAACCCAAGTTCTCCAACAAGAAAATGGAAAATGTTACCCAAGTTCAATAACCAGAATAATAAAATTTGGCCATAATGCTTGAAACAGATCTGTCGTAGATAAGAGTGTTTGTCTGAGCCCGGGTTCGAACCGGGGACCTCTAGTGTGTGAGACTAGCGTGATGACCAACTACACCACCCAGACTTGGTGACCGACTGAAGGGCAATAAGATTTATATTTACAACACAATGCACGCCGCGCCCCTCCTCAGTCTCATAGGAACTGATCCAGAACGCCCGCCAGCGTGCCCAGTTGGCAGCAGCAAGCTTCGCCTTCGCCACGGGCGGGGTGAAAAGATCGTAGTAGAAGGTGAGCGCCCCGAGATTTGTCTTTATTCGCATTTTTGTGAGATTTCGATGCTTGTGATGCTTGATCCCTGTTGTTGTGTGGTGAGGCGGGCATCTGGAATGCTCTGACTTCAGCGTCTGAGAACGCCACCGGACGCCCCAGATGCGTGCACAAAGTCGTCACGCTGGAGCACTCCTTGGGAGGGCGATTTTGAGGAGGACGGCGGCGCCTCCTCGCCCGCTCTCGCGCCCACGGACGCCAGCCCCGGCAGCCTTCCTTGGCTCGACGGGGGGCATCACAGCTTTGGAGGCGTGCCCCGCGCAGAGGAAGAAGAAGAAGAAGAAGAATTTTATTTAAGTCCACTAAGGACGGATTTCCGTCATGGGAATGAATTGTCATACATACAAAGAAGGTATTATGAAAATTAACCGCTATTCGAACTGCCCGAGAACTAGTGACGTGAACCATTATGTAATGTCGTATGTTGAACTCTTGAAAATGTTGAGTCCGCTTCTCCCACATTTGCTTTAGGCAAACACCCATGTAAATAGGATCGTGAAAAGAGAAAAAGCGAAGTGAAGATCGTGTTGTAAATAGAGGATAAAATTTCAATATCTTCATAGATGTAGAGGAACACAAAGTGTTCTTCGCCCACCCCTGCATAACCCGCAAATTGACTCCTTTGGTGGCTTAGGACGAGCCATCTATCCGTCTCAATCCTAAGACGGTGAGACCCGACACCTAAGATGACCTATAATCATCCTTAGTTTGAAAGACACAAAAGAGGGAGCACTGGTTTCCTAATTGGATAAAATACGAAACACTGTTTATAAGTGTCAAGCCTAGGGATAAGGGAGAGAGGAGACCAAGTATAGGACAAGTATGTAGTCTGCAAATCAAGGCGGATGGACTTATTTGGAGGAGGTGGCAAGAACTGGAAAAGGGGATGGGCCGGAAGACTCTCGGGACAAAATCCAAATTTCTGCAGCCATGAGCAAGATTGCGCATACCAACAAGTCTTATCTCCCGAGACGGCTAATTTTCGGGAGGACTGAAAAGCAAGAAGGAGGTATGAGGGAGGGGAGGTAGGATGATCCGAATGAGCTTCTTCCAATGAACAGAGGCGGTAGAAGAAGTTAGTCAAGCGAAATAGACCATCCACTCAAGCGGAATGTGGCAAACTCGCAAGGAAGATGGGAAGGGGGATGACCTCTTGCACGCAATGGGGACGAAGAAAGGATGCCGAACCTCCTCCACCTTGCACCAATCGTCGGAGAGAGGTACGGTCCCCAAAACTCACGCATACATAGTCGAGGGAACGACGACCGTGTTGAATAACCATTGCTGAGTGGGGATGTCCTTGATGTGCATCCGAGAGCACTGTCTTCGAACCCCACATGCCGATGCCACACCCTTGAGAATGCGAGCGGAGGCAGAGAGCTTCCACTGAAGTGTCGGGCCATACAGAGTTCCACCCAGGTAGACATAAGATCGAACTACCTGGACAAGTTCACCATTATAGTAGAACTTGAGATTGTGTTGCACGATCCCTGTTGAAGAACATGACCTTAGTCTTCTTGAGATTGACCTCCAAATCTCTTGCTTCGCAGAAGCGCGACAATATGTCCAGTTGCTGTTGGAGGCCCTGAGGAGAGTGGGAGAGAAGGGCAATGTCATCCGTGACAAGAGAATAGCAATGTAGACCAAGGAAAGGATGCAACCAGGATCCCCATACTCCGCAATCCAAGACTCAGCTCATCTATGTAGAGGCCAAATAGGTTAGGAGAAGATGGATCTCCGCCAGACTCCCATGTTGCAAAGCAAATCCAAAAGGTCAAAAGCAGCATAAGGAGTGCGGATCTTGGCTTTCACCTTGTCATATAGAACCCCTATGGCATGAAGAAGATGAGGAGGCATACCCAGCCTATGGAAGCGGTCAAAGAGCTTCTCCCTGGAGATAGAGTCAAATGCCCGCTTGAAGTCAACAAAACATACATAAACATGCCTGTTATCCTTCTGTCTGCTCTTGGCTTCCTGAATAATAGCAATGAGAGTGAAGAGATTATCCTGGGTATTGCGTCATGGACGAAATCCACCGCCCCTGCCTAACTCCAAAGATTCTCACCAAGTCGTAGTGAGAATTTCCAAGCAAGAGCTAAAGATCTTGGCAAAAATGGACTCAACCATGATATACCTATAGTTGGATGGGAGCTGGGGGTCACCTGTCTTGAAGATGGAATGGATGTCATTCCAACACCACTCATCTGGAAATCCATGGACCAAAGCCTCGTTGAACAGCGCAGCCAAGGGGGGAGCAATCACCGTAGGACTTGCATACGAGAAAAGCTCTCCAGGAATGTCTTCAGGGTCGGGGGCTCTACCAGATCTAAGGTTATTGATGGTGGTAAGGATAAGGTCAGGAGTGAAAAGCTTGATCCCGGGATCCATGGTCCTAAGGGAGGGGTATAGATTCCCGAAAGAAGAGAGTTTGGACATATTCGATAAGCTCTGGAGACGCCTGCAGTTGGATAGTTTGATGGGAATGAAACTCCCTCCAAAAAGCAGCACCGCCAGGGGATTCCTTAAGGAGCTTGACAAGACGATCACGTTGGGAGGAAAAGAAAGCAGACTTTTTGACAGCAATGAGGGCTTTGTACGGCTTGACAATTTCCTTGTACAACTGGGAATGATGAGACTTGGATGGAACCTTGAGAGCTCGAAGGTAGTTGTGAGTATGGAAGCGATGGCACTCGCCATCAAACCAGTGGATGACGAGGAGCGTGTTGGAAGCTTGACGGGGTGACAAGGTTTAGGAGGGAAGATTTGATGTGCACAAGAAAGCACGGAAGTGAAAGCGTAAGCTTGTGAAGGGAAGAGACGGAGGAATAGCGCCAAGGATCTTTTCAAAAGAGAGGAGTATTGGGAAGCTAGACGATGGTCGAGGAAAAGCGGACTCTAGGAGACTTGTGGTATTGTAGAATGGCTTGCGACACTTATGAGATGTGCCAAGACAAGAAGGCATGGTCGACTCTAGAGGCTTGAAGTTAGAAACATAAAACCGATGCAATCAAGAAACGAAAGAAGCCTCCTAGAACGTAATCAAGAACAGGAAGTTGACCAAGGCGCAAAGTGGGTGATCCTCTCGCCTGTGCCATTGAGAGAGGCCCGTTGTATATAAATAATCCATGCGACTCCACGAGGTTGAGAAGTGCCCTGCCGAAAAGATTAACCTGGTGCGGATCATCAGACCTTCTCTGCAAGCCCAGGTCTGCAACGTCAAGCGGAATAGTTGATGTCGATCATCTGGTGCGTAGATAGGAGATTGTTCCGAGGAGGTCCAAGCATTGAAGTCTCCAACCAAGAGGATATCTCCTTGGGGCATGAAAAACATGAGATCTTCAGAGAGGTCTTGAAACGTAAAGAGAGGTTGGCCTCTAGCATGCGGAGAACCCTGAGGTGGAAAGTAACAGCATGCTATGAACAAATGACTTAGATGGAAGGATGGTTGCGTAAACCTTGATCCATAAGACCTCAAGGAGTCCTCCTAGCGATGTGATGAAATCAGAGAGAAGATCGGAAAAACAAGCGACGCCACTGCAGCCTTGGGCGTCTTGAAGAGACATAATTCACGAAAAGAGAAAAGAATGGAAGTTGGAAAGGTGGGAGGTGTCTAGCCGTGTTCGTGAGTTTCCGTAAGGAAGATCAAGTCGTGTTCCGCTAAAAGTCGGAGCAATCCGCTGTTGTGCCCATAAGATCCATTACAATTCCAGAAGCCATCAGAACCAAAGCGGGCATCGCCTAACTTCTCCACTTCCGGCTAAATTGTTTTTGCGGAATGTCTGCGACAGTTTTGAAATGGACATCGCCTGACATAGCTGCACTTCTCCTTGGGGCAATTTCTTGAGCTCCAAACATTTAACTTCCATGGAAGTGGAAGCTTGCATAATATCTTGTTTGAAGGTCGCCACGCCCTCGTTGAGCGGACAATGTGCGTAAAACTCCTCGAACATGTTGTGGAATGGGTTTTGCATCCGAAGGCGCAAAGAGGCCACATTTACCCTCTATGTCGTTATAGTCCTAGGATTCGATCCCAAGGGAATGGTGTTGTGTCAAGGTGTGCTAAATCTATGGATTCTAGACCTACCCGTCGCTCACTACCCCACCTTCTCCAGCTACCGCCCAAACCCACCGTGGTAGACTCGGCCACCGATGGCAGTTCGTATGGCGGGTCCCACCACAGCGCCCGCCTTCGCGAGTCTATTCGTCACCGGCTTCTCTACGGACCTAGGGGCTATGGGCATACGGATACCTATATCGCCTCACACTTAAAATTTGCGATTCCACCACGCTTCCACTCCTCTCGTTTCGATTTTCCCTCACACACTCTCACAATCCCTCGGTAGCACTCATCTACCCCAGAACCTTTCCCCCCTTCAATGAACTCTCCCTCGTCTCACGGGCCACACGGACCCCCCTCCTTGGGCCACAGACCCCTCCTTGGGCCACAGACCCCTCTCTCATGGAATGAACACACAGTGGCGGTTGGAAAGAGGATCGGGAAGAAAACCCGGTCGGTGCTTGGGCGAAGGGAAGAGACGGAGGAATAGCGGCCAAGGATCTTTTCAAAAGAGAGGAGTATTGGGAAGCTAGGCGATGGTCGAAAAGCGGACTCTAGGAGACTTGTGGTATTGTAGAATGGCTTGCGACATGACACGAGATGTGCCAAGACAAGAAGGCATGGTCGACTCTAGAGGCTTGAAGTTAGAAACATAAAACCGATGCAAGAAAGAAGAAGCTCGCCCTAGAACGTAATCAAGAATAGGAAGTTGACCAAGGCGCAAAGTGGGTGATCCTCTCGCCTGTGCCATTGAGAGAGGCCGTTGTATATAAATAATCCATGCGACTCCACGAGGTTGAGAAGTGCCCCGCGAAAAGATTAACAGTGCGGATCATCGACCTTCTCGCAAGCCAGTGCCGCAACATCGGAATAGTTGATGTCGATCATCCGTGCGTAGATAGGAGATTGTTCCGAGGAGGTCCAAGCATTGAAGTCTCCAACCAAGAGGATATCTCCTTGGGGCATGAAAACATGAGATCTTGAGAGGTCTTGAAACGTAAAGAGAGGTTGGCCTCTAGCATGCGGAGAACCCTGAGGTGGAAAGTAACAGCATGCTATGAACAAATGACGGTTAGATGGAAGGATGGTTGCAGAAACCTTGATCCATAAAACTCTCGCGAAGGAGTCCTCCCTAACGACAGTGATGAAATCAGAGAGAGAAGATCGGAAAAAACAAGCGACGCCACCTGCAGCCTTGGGCGTCTTTGAAGAGACGTAATTCCTGAAAAGAGAAAAAGAAAGGAAGTTGGGAAAGGTAGGGAGGTGTCTAGCCTGGTGTTCGTGAGTTTCCGTAAGGAAGACCAAGTCGTGGCCCGCTAAAAGTGGAGCAATCCACTGGTTGTGCCCATAAAGATCCATTACAATTCCGAGCCATCAGAACCAAAGCTGGCACGCCTAACTCCACTTTGACGCACAAATTGTTTTGTCACAAACTCTCCGCGACTTGAGTTTTGAAATGGACATACTGCCGACATTCTGCACTTCTGACTAATTTCTTGAGCTCCAAACATTTAACTTCCATGGAAGTGGAAGCTTGCTGCATAATATCTTGTTTGAAGGCTGCCACGTCCTCGTTGAGCAGACAATGTGCAGAAAACTCCTGCCTGAACATGTTGTGGAATGGGTTTTTGCATCCGAAGACGCAAAGAGGCCACATTTACCCTCTATGTCGTTTTAGTCCTAGGATTCGATCCCAAGGGAATGGTGTTGTGTCAAGGTGTTCTGAATCTATGGATTCTAGACCTACCCCGTCGCTCACTACCCCACCTTCTCCAGCTACTGCCCAAACCCACCACCGTGGTAGACTCGCCAAGCGCTTGCTCGCCACCGGGCGGGTCCCACCACGCCACCGCGGGAGTCTATTCCACCGCCTCCGACACTGACCTAGGGGCTATGGACACCTATATCGCCTCACTTTACTTACAGGAATTTCTGCGATTCCACCACACGCCCACTCCACGATTTCGATTTTCCCTCACACTCTCACAATCCCTCCACAAGACTCATCTACTTCTCGGAACCTCCCTTCCTAATGAACTCTCCCTCGTCTCACGGGCCACAGACCCCTCCTTGGGCCACACAGACCCCTCCTTGGGCCACGGACCCCTCTCTCATGGAATGAACACACACAGTGGCGGTTGGAAAGAGGATCGGGAAGAAAACCCGGTCGGTGCTTGGGCGATTCGCCCAGCCTCCACCGCCTCCGCAATTCCTACCTCTTTTTTTGGCTACCTTCCGTTACCCAGTGGAGCTTGGCCACTCCGCTCTCGACCATCCGAGATCTTCCGGCCTTCTTGTGACGAAGGCGGTCGCGAACCGTTTGATCTTGACGGGCGTCTCCAATCAACCCCGAAGGTTCGATCGGAAGTTCACACGAAATCGTCTGCCTTTGAGAGACACCCAAAGGGTCTCTTATACATCCGTGTGGTCCAACACGACTCACTTCTCTTTAGTGTCTAAAATTGTAGCTCCTACCACGGCGCCTTACCAATCTAAGCAACATGACTCTGGTGATGGAACTCCCTATCCCTCAAAAAGGAAACCCGGTCCTAGGCTATCGCGACTCCCTAAAATCAGCTGCCGCCTCGCGATTCTTTGCCTCGCCCTCGGCCCATGGGGACCCCTCTCGCTCTTGACCTCGCCTCGATCCGGCGATTTTCCCCACAACCTCCACCTCACTCTCCTTTTGATTTTCCCTCGCGCCTTCCAGCGGACGTTGCGCCTTTGTGACCTCTATGTCCATTGTCCGCTCCTCCTCATTTGGACAACCATACCGTGCTCCTCCCTCCATGCTCGCTGCGCCTCGCTCATCTCTTCCGGCACCACTTGCGGAGGATAGGCGCCCGCTCCTACTCGAAGGAACCATCGTAAACGCGGGTCAAGATGTCTGACCGGTGGTTTACGCCCCTCTGTCCCAACAACCACATACACGTTTAGGTGAGCACGCTCACCATGCGTGGGCTGTGACATGAGCATCCTCATCCGGGGCCGTACTGTCGCCCTTCGTCTGAGGTCCTTACCCTCTCCTCCCGTGGACAATCTGGCCGGCGTTGATTCTCGGAGATCATCCCTCCATCTGCGACACTCACGTCGGTGACTTCCCCACCTCGGTTCCCGTTCCACGGCGGTGGCTGGTTTAGCCACCGTGGTGGTTCCACGGTGGTTGCTTGGCTCTGCGGTGGGCATTGCTCGGCCTTCTTGGTTTGGCCACCTCTCTCTTGACTCGGCCTAACCGTCTCTTTCCGCTTGTACCTCTCTTGACTTCTTGAATTTCTCCAAAGGCGCCATCGCTTCCACCGCCTCCCGACTCGAGACCTCATCTTGAAGCTCTTCAATTGTAGCATCGCCCCTTGACTGATTTACTAAGGCCTCTGAGTGGACATGTCCTTAACTGCCTCGTGCCTTGCATAAGGCCGCACTCCGTCTGCGCTCCTCGGCCGCCTTGCTCTCGCCTTCGGGCTTCCAACTTCTCCTTGAGCAACTTCTCCTTGCACACTCACGTGAGAGCCATGGGCTTGATCGAGGAGATCACTGCGTCATGCCATGGCGAAGTCAAACCACCAAATCCCCAAATTGTCCCTTTGCCCATCCGCCTCCACAACAATTCTCAGACGCGAGCGGTGTCTCCTATCCCCACCTCGAAAAGGAAACCCGGTCCTAGGCTATCGCGACTCCCTAAAATCAGCTGCCGCCTCGCGATTCTTTGCCTCGCCCTCGGCCCATGGGGACCCCTCTCGCTCTTGACCTCGCCTCGATCCGGCGATTTTCCCCACAACCTCCACCTCACTCTCCTTTGAATTTCCTCGCGCCTTCCAGCGGACGTTGCGCGCTGTGACCTCTATGTCCATTGTCCGCTCCTCCTCATTTGGACAACCATACCGTGTGCTCCTCCCTCCATGCTCGCTGCGCCTCGCTCATCTCTTCCGGCACCACTTGCGGAGGATAGGCGCCCGCTCCTACTCGAAGGAACCAGCAGTAGCGCTGTGGCGTCAAGATGTCTGACCGGTGGTTTACGCCCCTCTGTCCCAACAACCACATACGTTTAGGTGAGCACGCTCACCATGCGGCGAAGCGAGGACATGAGCATCCTCATCCGGACGCAGAGCACAATACGCCTTCCGACAGAGGTCCTTACCCTCTCCTCCGTGGACAATCACAGGCGGTGCTGATTCTCGGAGATCATCCCTCCATCTGCGACACTCACGTCGGTGACTTCCCCACCTCGGTTCCCGTTCCACGGCGGTGGCTGGTTTAGCCACCGTGGTGGTTCCACGGTGGTTGCTTGGCTCTGCGGTGGGCATTGCTCGGCCTTTCTTGGTTTGGCCACCTCTCTCTTGACTCGGCCCTAAGCGTCTCTTTCCGCTTGTACCTCTCATGACTTCTTGAATTTCTCCAAAGGCGCCATCGCTTCCACCGCCTCCCGACTCGCGAGACCTCATCCCAAGCTCTTCAATTGTAGCATCGCCCCTTGACTGATTTACTAAGGCCTCCGCCGAGTGGACATGTCCCTTAATTGCGGGCGCACTCCGTGCCTTGCATAAGGCCGCACTCCGTCTGCGCTCCTCGGCCGCCTTGCTCTCGCCTTCGGGCTTCCAACTTCTCCTTGAGCAACTTCTCCTGTTGGCCTTGCACACTCACCAAGTGAGAGCCATGGGCTTGATCGAGGAGATCACTGCGTCATGCCATGGCGAAGTCAAACCAAATCCCCAAATTGGGCTGTCCCTTTGCCCATCCGCCTCCACAACAATCGTGACGCGAGCGGTGTCTCCTATCCCCACCTCGTAGGACGGTTCGGTGAAATGTCGCCAAAAATGTCCGGAGCTCGTTGCGGTCTCGGCTGAAGTTAACCCCTCCTCTCCTAGGGGTTGATGCCTTGCCTCTTCCCGCTTCATTCTCCCCTAGCGGCGTGATTCATCCTCGCACTGGAGGGAGCAACTTGCCATTTCCCTTTATTTTCTCCTCCTTACCTTTCCGCTGCCTTCGACTGGTGACCACAGGTGTGGCGTGGGTTCCTCCTCCTCCGCGCCCCTCCCTTTTCGCCGACCCTGCTCGACTGCCGCCGCCTTCGCTTACCCTTGGAAACTTCCCCACCCTCTTAGAACCTTCGAGGCGCTCAACCCACTGGAATCCTTGCGAATCCTCCTTCAATTCCTCCTCTTCTACCTTGAGTTCCTGGCCGGCTTCCAACCATGTATGGACATGCCCAACTGCTAAACACCCAATGCGCAAATACATGAATTTAAAAGGCGAAATCAAGGAGGGCCGAGGGGAAGGAGAGAGTAAATTCGCCTTCTCCTCACAGGCTCTTTCAAAAATCATCCTACCCCAATCAATTTGTGTACCCTTGACCACCTCGTGAAGAAAAACCAAGAAGTGATCCGCCATATGATCCAGCTTCCGGTTCTGTAGGAAACACAAAATCCATTTGGCCAATCCTACTAGCTGCACAGACACGAGTTGGCGAGTCACCCAGCCATTGTTCACTCTCACTTCCCCTGTGCTCATGAGCGCACGCAGCCTTTCAAGGTCTTCACTGGGGTCAATCACCAAGCTCCCATCTTGATGCTTCTCGCCCATACACGCCTCGAAGAGGCCAAATCCCCAAATTGGGCTGTCCCTTTGCCCATCCGCCTCCACAACAATTCTCGTGTGCGGTGTCTCCTATCCCCACCTCGTAGGACGGTTCGGTGAAATGTCGCCAAAAATGTCCGGAGCTCGTTGCGGTCTCGGCTGAAGTTAACCCCTCCTCTCCTAGGGGTTGATGCCTTGCCTCTTCCCGCTTCATTCTCCCCTAGCGGCGTGATTCATCCCTGCACAGGAGGAGCAACTTGCCACCATTTCCCTTTTCTCCTCCTTTACCAGCGTTCTGCTGTCTTGACTGGTGACCACAGGTGTGGCGTGGGTTCCTCCTCTGCTGTTTCCTCCCTTTTTGACCCGTTCTGTGCGCCCTTCTTACCCTTGGAAACTTCCCCACCCTCTTAGAACCTTCGAGGCGCTCTACTTTGGAATCCTTGCGAATCCTCCTTCAATTCCTCCTCTTCTACCTTGAGTTCCTGGCCGGCTTCCAACCATGCGGGCGGACCGACTTCAACTCAGTTAAACACCGGAATGCGCAAATACATGAATCGAGAAAAGGCGAAATCAAGGAGGGCCGAGGGAAGGAAAGTCGCCTTCTCCTCACAGGCTCTTTCGAAAATCATCCTTCCCCAATCAATTTGTGTACCCTTGACCACCTCGTGAAGAAAAACCAAGAAGTGATCCGCCATATGATCCGACTTAGGTTACATAGGAAACACAAAATCCATTTGGCCAATCCACGGTGCTTGAACACGAGTTGGCGAGTCACCCGACCATTGTTCACTCTCACTTCCCGAGGCTTCATGGTAGCGGCTGCGGCTCTCAAGGTCTTCTTTTCAATCACCAAGCTCCCATCTTGATGCTTCGCCCCCTGCTTTGCTCGAAGAGGCCAAATCCAGATTCTGCGGCCTTTTCCTCGCGTCACCCTCTTGCGACTTGGTCCTTAATTGCGGGCGCACTCTTGCACCAATGCGCTGTCAGAGCACCATTTCTTCTCCATGAACTTCAGCCTCCGCACCCGCCACCACTCATCCATGGTCCATGTTGGGCCCTGCGTGAGTGATTTCGGCGCGGCTCGGCGCCATCTCCTTCTCTCGTTGTTTCCCAAAACAAAACCTCGACTACCCCGCAGACTCGTCAAGAGAAAAATCGAGCCGCCCTCGCGCTCCTTCCACGCCTCCGCCCTCGCGCGCTCCTTCCACGCCTCCTCGCGCGCTCCTTCCACGCCTCCTCGCATGAGATGGATTTGGCTCAAGGCGTTTCTCCTCCGCCGCCGCCCGCCGCCCGCCGCCCTCCGGAAAGTCGCGACCTCGCGGTCTTTGGGTGTGCCCTTCTCCCGATTGCGCTCCGGTGGTAGTCCCGCTCCGCCACTAGGGTTGTAAATCGTCTCAGACGTCCTGCCGCCACCGTGGTGGAACTAGCCACCACCCTTGACTACTCAAGCGTGGCATATTGTGAGCATCCCTAGCATATATAGACACCTTTTATTCTAAAATTCCCAATACCCAAGGACTCTATTTCTACCCACCCCTCGGGTCAAACCTAAGGGTCGAAAAATTATTATTATCTCCAAGGGCCAAGGACCATTCCGTATAAAAGACGACTCGGGCGATTCTCAAAGCACTTTGCTATTCTAACACATCCAAAACAAAAAAAATCGTTCACCCTGACACTTGGGAGCGGGGTTAGTGCACATGTGGTCTTCCACACATGTCCAACTGCTGCTGGTGATGTTGGAAGACGTTTGTTTTTAATTGAGGAACCGCCGTCTTCGGAAGGTAAAAAGGCAATTGCTTATTGAGGGAAGCAATTTGGTGTTGATGCTGGACAATATCCGCACGTATGATTGGAATTTCTCGCTCCAATTCCCTTCGAAGTGCAACAATCTCGAGTTGTTGGGCCTGAATCTTGTCTTCAAAATGTTGCTTGGAAATTCGGAACTCCGCTTTAAGTTCGTCTTGTCGACACAGGAAGTCTGATCCCAACTTCTTGATATCAACTTGGAAGGATTTGAAAAGCCTCTCGATTTTATTTTTGCCCCTTGTTCCCTTGGAGGATGTAGGAGCCTGCGATTCTGTGAAGTCTGCGGAGTCCAAGACGTTTCTCCTCCAACAGATGGTCCGAGTCCAAGCATGATATCCGAAGCCATAGGAAAGTAGGTGCTGCGCCTATGCGCTCAAAGGCGGGCCAGCTATGTATGCTATGGCCACTTTGGAGTAAGAGCGAAAGGTGGTAAGAGAACCAGAAGCCACCGGGCCCGAACCCGAAGCCGCCCGGTCTCCCGGCCTTTCGAGTCCTAGGCGTCCCGGCCTCCCCTGCCCGCTCAACCTCCCGGACTCAGCCGAAAGCCGCACCGCCCATGGCGCCCGGTAAACCTCAATCCGCACCGCCCGGCCTGGCTAAGCTCACGCCGCCACCACGCCTTCGGCCCTCACCGCCCGTTCGGCCTGAGATCGCACTAGCGTCGCGCCACCCGTGGCACAGATCGGACCGCTGGCGCGGGCTGAGCTCGGCCCGAGTCGGGCGCCCGGCTGAGCCGGGGCGAGGTCGGTCCGCCATGCTGGCAGGCGGATGCGAGGCGGCGGCCGTGTCGGCCTCCGGCCTCGGCGAATGCGGATCCGCCCGGCCGGCGGCCCGGCCGGCGTCGAGCCTCGCCCGCCGCTCCCGGCCTCGCTGCGCTCGCGCTCCCTCGGCCTCGGCGGGCCGCCTCGCCGCCCGCCGCCCTCCGTCGGCGTCGGCCTCGGCCCGCCCGCCACGGCTGAGGCCACCTCCCGCCCGGCCTCGGCCGGGCGGCGGCCGTGTCGGCCTCCGGCCTCCGGCTGAGCCGGGCGGCGGCCCGGCCTCCGGTCGTCGCCTTCGGAGGCCGTGGCGCCAGCGCCGCGGGGCGTCGGGCGCCGGCGTCGAGCCTCCGCCCTCGCCGCTGCGGGACTGGTCAAACCGCCCGGCCTCCGGCCTCGCCCGCCGCCCGCCGCCGGGCGGCGGCCTCCGGCTGGGCGCCCGGCCTCCGGGTCGCCGCGCCGGGCAATCGGCCTCCGGCTGGGCGGAGGCCGTCGTCCGGCCCCACGATCGCCAGCATCGCGTCGCGTGCCGCTCGGGCTCGCGGCTGACCCGTGCCGACGACCGCCGGCTGAGCCTGCCTGGTAGGCGCCAGTGCTCCCTCGGCTGGGAGGCGTGGCGCCCGCGCCCGCGCCAGTGCTCCGTCAGCCGCGAATCCGCTGGGAATCCCCGAATCGCCCGCGTGGTCGGTCGGCTGAGCCCAGCCTGACCCTAGCCAGCCGAGATCATGCGGTCTCGCTCGGCCTCGGCCCTAACGTGGCCGCGGAATCCGCCCGCGTGCTCGTAGCGACCTGGCCCCAATCCGCTGCGCTCATCCTCGCCGCTCCGGCTCGTCCCGCTCCCGCTCCGCTCCCGCTCCCGCTCCCGCTCCCGCTCCGCTCAAGGCCGCGGCCCGGCTTCAGCCGACTTCACCGCCGAGCCCGGCATCCACCTCGGGACCAGCGCGGCGCCACTCTCAGCGAGTCTACACCCCGCGCCAGCCAGCGCCAGGCGGATCCTCCTTCAGGCGCGCGCGGGAATAGCATCAGGCTTGAGCACATCGATCCAATCGCTTACGGCCCCTCAATTGAACATGCAGACCTTACTGGGCACAACAAAGAAGAAGAGAAAGAATTTTATTGAAGTCCAGATCTGATCAGACAGATATTTAGAGAGACTATCATGAAAATTATTAACTGCTTTTCTGGGTCTGGCCTAGAGACTAGTGTTGTGAAGCATAATCAAATAGACAGATATTCAGAGAGACTATCATGAAAATTAACTGCTTTTCTCGGTCTGGCCTAGAGACTAGTGTTGTGAAGCATAATCGAATATCCGGTCGGTTGGTCCTCATTTCCCACATTTGTTTCAAGCAAACTCCTATAATGATAGGGTTAGGAAAATTGAAAAACCCCCTAAGTGAAGATCGAGCTGTTGTAAATAGATTCATAAATGTATGCCTGATATCTTCATATATGGGACAGAGGAAAACAAAGTGTTCCTCGATCTCAACATCCACATTGTACAACTCATATTCGGGTCTCCTTGGGTGGCTTTGGGCGACCATCTATCGATCTCAACCCTGAGATGGTGGGACCCCACCCGAAGATGACCCATAATCATCCTTAGCTTGAAGGACACATGGGTGCGAAGATAGAGAGGAAGCATTGGTTTCCCAGAGTTGGAGAGAATACGAAAAAGTTGTTTGTAAGTTTGTAGCTTAGTGGGTAAGGGAGAGATAGGAGACCAGGTATAAGACAAATAGGTAGTTTGCAATTCAAGACGGATGGACTTATTCGGAGGAGGGGAAGAAGAGGGGTGGGGTGGAAGACTCTCACGCCATCAACTTCTCGACGGGAGGCAGGCATATAACCGTCTTGTTTCCTGAGGATGCTAACTTCCGGGATGATTGGAATGCAAGAAGGAGGTATGAGGGAGTGGAGGTGGGGTGATTAGACTGAGCTTCTTCTAGAGAGTAAAGGCGGTATGGGAAGTTGGTTAGTCGAAATAGACCCTCAAGTTCAAGCGGGAAAGTGGCAAACTCTGCAAGAAAGATGGCAATTGGGACAGACTTCTTACATGCAATGTGGGGCCGAATTGAAGGGATGTCTGAACCTCCTCCACCTGCACGCATCGTGATCATCGAGGGAGTGGCCCCAATCCCAACTCGGCATACATAGCCGAGGGAACAACAACTGTGTTGAAGAGCCATTGCTGAGTGGGGATGTCCTTGATGTGCATCCTAGAGCACTGTCTCCAAACTCCACATGCAGATGCCACACCCTTGACAATGCGAGCAGAGGCAGAGAGCTTCCACTGGAGTGTCGCGCCATAGAGAGTGCCACCTAGGTAGACATAAGATTGGACAACCTCCACAGGCTCACCCTTGTAGAAGAACTTTAGGTCGTGCTGAATTGGATCCCGCTTGTTGAAAAACATGACCTTGGTCTTCTTCAAGTTCACTTCCAAATCTCTTGCCGTGCAAAAGTGGGACAATGTGTCTAGTTGCTGTTGGAGGCCCTCAGAAGAATGGGACAAAAGGGCAATGTCATCTGCATACAAGAGAATAGCTATATGCACGAAGGAGAGGAGGCAACCAGGATCCTCAGACTCCACAATCCAAGACTCCAGCTCATCAACGTACAAGCCAAATAAGTTAGGAGAAGACGGATCTCCCTGCCGCACCCCCATGTTGCAAAGCAAATCTAGAAGGTCAAAAGCAGCATAGGGTGTGCGGATCCTAACCTTCACCTTTTCATAGAGGATCCCAGTAGCATGCAAAAGATGAGCAGGCATCCCCAACCTATGAAGGCGGGCGAAGAGCTTCTCCCGGGAGATGGAGTCGAAAGCCCACTTGAAGTCAACAAAACAAACATAAACATGTCTGTTATCCTTCCATCTGCTTTTTGCCTCCTAAATAATAGCAATGAGAGTGAAAAGATTGTCTTGAGTGTTCCGCTCCGGACGAAACCCAGCCTGGCCCCTTGCTCTAATGCCAGCATTCTCAGCCCAAGAAGTAGTGAGAATTTCCAAGCAGGAACTAAAGATCTTGGCAGAGATGGACTCGACCATGATATACCTGTAGTTGGACGAGAGTTGTGAACCACATGTCTTCAAAGGCAAGCAGGAGTCTTCATTTCAATAATCCTCCTAATATTCATATTGATAATTCAGCTAAAATGCAAGGCCAAAACTCAAGCACACCAGAAGATGCTGATCCCGAAGGCGCTTATCCCGAGGACACTTTATCATATCACACCGAGGATACTAGAACGGGCAGACGATTACAACGTACTAATGCAGGTACTATTAGAAGATATTCCCCTACTAACTAGTTTAGCTTATTGTCTTAATACAGCTATGGATCAATTTGTCCCCGCTAATTATCAAGAGGCCATCACCTGCACAGAAAAAGAAAATTGGAAGAAAGCCATAAGGTCAGAACTAGACTCTTTAAAAGCTAACAAAACTTGGATACTAATAACCTTACCTTTAGACAGAAAACTAGTAGGTTCCTAGTGGACCTTTAAAATTAAATTGAATGCTGATGGTAGCATAGAAAGATATAAGGCTAGATTAGTGGCAAAACGATATTCACAAAAATATGGTTTTGATTATGACGAAACCTTTAGTGCCATACTAAAAATAACTTCATTAAGAATTCTTATGGCCTTAGCCTCTCACCATGATTATGAGCTTATGCAATTGGATATCAAGACAGCTTTCTTATACGGTGACCTTGACCACACTATTTATATAGGAATATCCGAAGGCATAAGAGTGAAGAATAAGGCAAAGTATAATGCCTGTAAATTATTGAAATCACTTTACGGGCTTAAGCAAAGTGCAATGAAGTGGTATTTTAAACTAGATGTTAGCCTTAAGTCTCTAGGCTTCACTAGACTACATTCAGATAGCAATATCTATATTAAGAGATATGGTAAGTACTTCGTTGTATTAGGAGTTTACGTTGATGACATTGTCCTCATGTCTAACTCCAAACCCATCTTAGAGGACACTAGACTAATGCTTGCAAAGAGCTTCTCTATGACTACGTGCCGAGAACTTTCGTTTTGTCTAGACATTCGGGTTCTAAGACATAGAGGAACTAGAAGCATTTTCATTCATCATCTAATTATATTCAGGATGTTCTAACTAAGTACAACATGTTAGAGGCTAAGTCCATTTCTACGCCTATGGAAGCTAACTTAAAACTCAGCAAAGAGGAAGATCATGAGCAAACAGGAAGATCATGAGGCAGCTCTTTCTAGAGGGAACGAGCCACCATATTCCTCTTCTATTGGAAGCCCAATGTATCTTATGATTTGCACTGGGCCGGACCTTTCATTTTCAGTGCGAGCATTATCCCTGTTCTTAGCAGCTCTAACTCAAGCTCATTGGAAGACAGCTAAACGGGTGTTTAGATACTTGAGAGCAAAATCCGACACGGGACTCCTATACTAATCTAAGATGAACCTCTACAACTTGAAGGCTATATCGATGCTAACTGGGCAGGTAATCCTATAGGCACGAGGATCATAAGTAGTTTTGTGTACATGCTTGGCGGAACAACAACAAGCTAGACGAGGATCATAAGTAGTTTTGTGTACATGCTTGGCGGAACAACAACAAGCTAGAGCAGCAAGTGAGAACAAGTAGTGGCACTCAGCTCAACTGAAGCCGAATATTGCTCACTCACTCATGCTAGCAATGATGGCCTATGGCAGCTTCTACAGCTGTCCGAACTCGTAGAAGTCAACAGATACCAAGGCCGCTATATTGCGATAACCAGAGTGCTATCTCACTTACTTATAACCCTAAGTTCCATGCGAGGACAAAGTATATAGAAGTCCAATTCGACTTTATCTGAAAAGTGATAGAAGATGGTAAATTGTAATATGCAATTGTAATATGCAACTACTCTGGATTGATTGTTGCAAGATGGGCTCCAGTGAATTGAACTCAATTTCTGCAATGGGAAATTGTTCCCAGGCCCCTGCGCGAGAGATGTCACGTGTTGGCCTGCAGCCCAGGCTTCGTAACAGATTCGTAGCCTCCAGCGCAGGCTTGGAATTGGACAGCCCAGACATCCGGTCAGCTTGGACTGGTCAGCTTGAGCTTCATGCATCTGGGAAGAGAATTGTTATTCAAGAGTGAGCACACGATTGATGCATCCTGGCCTGCCTGATTTCCTATACCTGCTGCCTGCTCCCTGTCCTCCAAGACTTCAACGCTAATTGGCGTGCTTGTAAGTTGCCGCCAAGCGTGCCGCCAGGATGTTTGCATGCTTAGTTGGCGACGCTCGATCGTTGGCGTTGGTCAAGGTGGCTGAACATTGCACTCGACACCAGCTTCCCCAGTTTTGGTGAGAAAATCAGCAGATATACTTGTGTCATCTGTTTGCGAGAGTTGAGTATCTGCTTGCGCAAGTTGGTTGATCCTAGTCCCAGTCCCAGGAAGTGGCAGAAGCTATGTACATTCGTTTGCAGAAAACAGAGAGCGGTCATCACGGCCTTGACTAGTAGTGAAGGAGCACAAAATATGGAGCTAACGAGCTACAAAAATACCTTGCGCAGAAAGTCCCTGCGGGATGGGATGCTCGAAGACAGTTTGCAAGGGCCTGTGCACATATTTGGTCGTTCCTCAGTCCGGTCCTAGAATTCGGCACAGCTGGCCCACACTTGCATTATAGATCCGACAGGTGAGGCCATCATGGATGCAGAGTTTGCTGGTGCACAAACACACCGAATGGAAAGCCAAATGGAAACATGGGCATACAAGGTCCACCGCCCAAGGGCGCCAGTACATGGGATACTAAAATACTTTCTGATATGTTCACAAGCATACGACAGCAGGGTTTCACTCACATCTGTCACCTCCAGCTCACTTCTTACAGCAGTTTAGCAGACTATTCTACACGCGTGTGTTCCAGTTACACCCTGTCCTAGGCAAGCACATTCAGATCCGCCACAGTCTAGCATTTTGGGCATATTGTGGTACATTTTGGGCATCGCTGTGCTTTACTGGCTAAAGTTCTCCTCCAGGATCTATATCGCTGTGTCTTTACTGGCTAAAGTTCTCCTCCAGAACCTAAACCCAGCCACAGTTCTCAAATCGACCAATCAGCCATCACCTCTGCCATGCCACTTGCCCAATTGCGAAGGACCCAAGTTTGCACATATCACACTGCAAGATGCAGCCACTCGCCCCAATCCTCAACAGCGAATCAAGCCTCGTTGTAGGGTGATCCACAAGGACTGATCACCACCCAAATTTTCAACCAGCAATGCTAGTACTGTGCTTGCTGCCTTGTCTTTCAGAGGGTCAGGGGCACCAAGAGGGGAAGCCAGGAGCACTGCTCTTCAAAACAGCGTCCGACTCGGACACACAGCCTATTCCTACACGAGAAAATGGAGTCTACGTTGTCCAATTCAAGCTCAAATGTAGATAATTCCAAGCCTGGTCTGGAGGCTACGAATCTGTTACGAAGCCTGGGCTGCAGGCCAACACGTCACATCTCTCGCTCAGGGGGCCTGGGAACAATTTCCCATTGCAGAAATTGAGTTCAATTCACTGAAGCCCATCTCCCTCCCAAGGAGTGCTCCAGCGTGACGACTTTGTGCACGTACAGACGTCCAGCTGCGACGTTCTCCAGACGCCTGAAGTCAAGAGCATTCCAGATCCACGCCCAAGGGCGCCAGTACATGGGATACTAAAATACTTTCTGATATGTTCACAAGCATACGACAGCAGGGTTTCACTCACATCTGTCACCTCCAGCTCACTTCTTACAGCAGTTTAGCAGACTATTCTACACGCGTGTGTTCCAGTTACACCCTGTCCTAGGCAAGCACATTCAGATCCGCCACAGTCTAGCATTTTGGGCATATTGTGGTACATTTTGGGCATCCTTTGTGCTTTACTGGCTAAAGTTCTCCTCCAGGATCTATATCGCTGTGTCTTTACTGGCTAAAGTTCTCCTCCAGAACCTAAACCCAGCCACAGTTCTCAAATCGACCAATCAGCCATGCTTGTGTTCAAACAAGTATTCAGCTCAGTGTTCAGCTCGCACAAATTGCAAGGATGGCAAGCATGTTCACAATCGCCTTGGGATTGCTGTTGGTGGCCTGCCATCTGTGTATGCTGCTCCGCCAGCGCAACATCGCCAAGCTATGGTTTCAGATCTGCTCCAAGCTCCGCCAGGGAGGAGCAGCAGCCCGACTCTCCATCTCCTCCAGGTCCACCAGGCCTCCCGATTGTAGGCAATCTGTTCCAGCTGGGATCCGATCCGCACCGAGCACTTGCGGAGCTCAATCGGAAATACGGACCAGTTGTGTTCCTCCGGCTCGGCGCCAGGCCTACCTTGACCACCTGCTCCCCACACATCGCCAAGGAGATCCTCAAGACGCAGGATCATGTCTTCGCATCCAGAGCTCCCACTGTGGCTGCCGAATATTTCGCCTACGAGTTCAATGACATCGCCATGGCGCCTTACGGACCTGCGTGGAGGAAGGCCAGGCGGATTTGCGTTTCGGAGCTCTTGACTCCCAGGTTTGGGCAAAGTGAACATATATGTTCAACATCTCTGCGATTCAAATCATGTGATTCGTTGTCGAGAGCACCGTGTTCATATCACACTGCAAGATGCAGCCACTCGCCCCAATCCTCAACAGCAGATCAAGCCTCGTTGTAGGGTGATCCACAAGGACTGATCACCACCCAAATTTTCAACCAGCAATGCTAGTACTGTGCTTGCTGCCTTGTCTTCAGAGGGTCAGGGGCACCAAGAGGAAGCCAGGAGCACTGCTCTTCAAAACAGCGTCCGACTCGGACACACAGCCTATTCCTACACGAGAAAATGGAGTCTACGTTGTCCAATTCAAGCTCAAATGTAGATAATTCCAAGCCTGGTCTGGAGGCTACGAATCTGTTACGAAGCCTGGGCTGCAGGCCAACACGTCACATCTCTCGCTCAGGGGCCTGGGAACAATTTCCATTGCAGAAATTGAGTTCAATTCACTGAAGCCCATCTCCCTCCCAAGGAGTGCTCCAGCGTGACGACTTTGTGCACGTACAGACGTCCAGCTGCGACGTTCTCCAGACGCCTGAAGTCAAGAGCATTCCAGATGCCCGCCTCACCACACAACAACAGGATCAAGCATCACAAGCATCAGAAATCTCACAAAATGCAGCAGCAACAGCACAAATCTCGAGACGCTCACCTTCTACTACGATCTTTTCACCCCGCCCGTGGCGAAGGCGAAGCTTGCTGCTGCCAACTGGGCACGCTGGCGGGCGTTCTGGATCAGTTCCTATGAGACTGAGGAGGGGGGAGGGGCGCGGCGTGCATTGTGTTGTAAATATAAATCTTATTGCCCTTCAGTCGGTCACCAAGTCTGGGTGGTGTAGTTGGTCATCACGCTAGTCTCACACACTAGAGGTCCCCGGTTCGAACCCGGGCTCAGACAAACACTCTTATCTACGACAGATCTGTTTCAAGCATTATGGCCAAATTTTATTATTCTGGTTATTGAACTTGGGTAACATTTTCCATTTTCTTGTTGGAGAACTTGGGTTACATTTTCCATTGCCGACCATGGCGATACAAAGTACCTAAACAAACATATAAATGAAAGAGACTTTATAAAATAAGCAAAGGTGAGGAGTCCCATCCACACAAGGCGGTGGAGAACAAGCATTTTATTTTTGTTGAAGAGCTTTGGTAACATTTTCCAACCGTATCAAAAACACCCACAGGGCGATACAAAGTACTTATATAAATATATACATGGAAAAGAATAAAAACTTTATAAAATAAGCAAAGATGGATGTCCCATCCACACAAGGCAGTGGAGAACAACCCACAAATGGGCCCTTGGCTAAAATATATAAATCGCCATGCGTGTTTGCAGTGAGAGCATGGAAGTCTATTTTTCTGAGACTCTCCCTCTCCACACATCAATCGAGTAACCCATGGTCAAGCTAAAATGTAAGTAAGTGTGAGTCAGGATGCAATCTTGCAGGTTCCTGCTTTCATTTCAGTACTTCCAGAGTCGGTATCTAGACTACCTAGTACTAAGTACTAAGCGGGCCGCAGGTAATGGAAGCTGGATGGGATGGGATGGGCTTTGGAACGAGGACTTAGATAGTGTGTGGGCTTCACCTTTCCCAACCCTGTATTCCAAACAGCTTGCCAGTAGCTAGAAACTGAGAGCTGGCGCATCTGGGCTGTCGAGAGTTGCACTCATGGGATCCTGAACATCTGGAGTAATGTGAGCCTGTCAACTTGAAGCTCTCGGTCTTTCCTCAGCACCTTCTGTGAAAGAGCCTTGAAAGTAAAACCATACATAGGTATGCAATGCACGTACGCACGCCTTGAAGGTTGATGAAAGATATCTTGCACCCGTGCAAGCCTGCTGGTTGGTAGCACTTTTGTCTGTGGATCTGGTAGGAGTCACCGTCCGAACTGAGGGTCAGGCATCACCCAGGCTGGAGCCTAGGACCATGATGTACAATGAGGCTGCCTCCGCACCTACTGCCTCAAACAGCTTTTGATCGGATTCCATTGTAGTGGAGCCTGAGGCAGTGTCAGACACCAGCCTGTTCACATTTAGGATTGTCCTTCTTCCCCAGGCCTGCAGGCATGCTTCCAAGTTGCTTAAGTATTCTAGTCCAGGTTTCAGCATTGTCCTGGCTTCAACATCAGCCATGCTTGTGTTCAAACAAGTATTCAGCTCAGTGTTCAGCTCGCACAAATTGCAAGGATGGCAAGCATGTTCACAATCGCCTTGGGATTGCTGTTGGTGGCCTGCCATCTGTGTATGCTGCTCCGCCAGCGCAACATCGCCAAGCTATGGTTTCAGATCTGCTCCAAGCTCCGCCAGGAGGGAGCAGCAGCCCGACTCTCCATCTCCTCCAGGTCCACCAGGCCTCCCGATTGTAGGCAATCTGTTCCAGCTGGGATCCGATCCGCACCGAGCACTTGCGGAGCTCAATCGGAAATACGGACCAGTTGTGTTCCTCGGCTCGGCGCCAGGCCTACCTTGACCACCTGCTCCCCACACATCGCCAAGGAGATCCTCAAGACGCAGGATCATGTCTTCGCATCCAGAGCTCCCACTGTGGCTGCCGAATATTTCGCCTACGAGTTCAATGACATCGCCATGGCGCCTTACGGACCTGCGTGGAGGAAGGCCAGGCGGATTTGCGTTTCGGAGCTCTTGACTCCCAGGTTTGGGCAAAGTGAACATATATGTTCAACATCTCTGCGATTCAAATCATGTGATTCGTTGTCGAGAGCACCGTGTTCATATCACAGATTTCCCATCTGAGTGTCAGGCGTCTGGAATTATTCGCAACGTCGAGAAGAGAGGAGGCGGACATCATGGTGCAAGAATTTGGGAGAACTACCAAACTGGCAAGGTGACAGACCTGCAGATCACGCTTGGAGGCTGTGCCATGAACATCATCACCCGGATGCTCTTCAGCAAGAGCTACTGCCAGGGAATCCGATAACCGAGACAGGCTCCCAAGAGCCGGACATTCTGAAGATGCTTCACAAATCCTTCCAGCTCATGGGAGCAATCAACATCTCCGATTATCTGCCGTACCTGCGGAGGTTCGACTTGCAGGTAAGCTGCTAGCCCTTTGGATTTCAAGACAATCGTCACGACTCCCTTCCATACGTACCTGGTGCAAATGTGCATATCGTGCCAGGGCTGATCGTGTTGCACACGTTCTACAGGGCTACGAGAAGCAGATGCGAGCAATTAGGAAACAAGTAGACGACATGTATAACGGCATCATCGAGAAGCGACGGCAGCTCCAGAAACAAAATCCTGGAAGCGAGCCACAGGACTTCGTGGACCTGCTGTTAGCTTCCACCAACGGAAAGCAAGAAGAAGAAAGAGCACCCCTGTCCGACACAGCCGTCAAGGGGATCCTTCATGTAAAGCTTGCTTGCCTCACCTCTTCTGAATCATCATTTGTAACAGAGCGTGAAAGTTGTCCCAGCTGCTAACGCCTGTACAGGATTCATGAGTGTCCTGTGCACATGTGCTTGCCAGGACATGATTGCTGCTGGCACCGACACGTCGTCCGTGTCAAGCGAGTACGTCATGGCCGAGCTCCTGCTCAACCCTAACATTCTGAAGAAAGCGCAGAGCGAGATCGACGACAAGGTAGGCATGCACAGGCTGGTGGAGGAATCGGATGTGATGGAGTTGCACTACTTGCGATGCGTGGTAAAGGAGGCTCAGCGATTGCATCCTTCTGGCCCCTTCGTCGTGCCGCACTTTTCCATGGTCGCCACTCAGGTACCTACTAACAACCTGAGCTTGCTTGATCTCCTGAAATTTGCAAACCGATTTCGTCATTGCGCATGGTGGTCGACGTCGCAGGTAGGTGGGTATGATGTTCCAAAAGGGACCACGGTGCTGGTGAATGTTTTTGGACTGGGCCGCAACCCTGATGTGTGGGACAATCCGGAGCAATTCCATCCTGAGCGCTTTGCATCGGAAGCCAACCCCGATTTGAAAGACCCCGAGTTCAGAATTGCAGTATTCGGAGGAGGAAGACGAGGGTGTCCCGGTGCCGCGCTCGGCACCCTCATTGTGCTCCTGGGAGTAGCAAGGCTCATCCAATGCTTCGACTGGGCCTGTCCACCTGGAGCCAAAGTCGACTTGACAGAGGTGTATGGAATGACATGCCCCCTCAAGCACCATCTCATGGCCATGGGGACGCCTCGCCTGCCCCACCATCTCTTCGCACAACTGGCCACAGCCCTGAAGTCTGAGGAGTCGGACCTCCTGCAAAGTGAGTTCACATCCCCAATGTAGAAAGCAACCAGCCGACTGTCGATCCGGTTTCCAAATCAGAGTGTAACAAGGCCCCAAAACAAATAACAAAGGATTTGGTATTGTATTCGCCTCAAATTTGCTGTTTCAATTTGTTACTGAGGCACACTTTGGACCATCGGAAAACATTTCTTGCCAGCAGATGCGGTTCTCAAGCACTCTTGATGAGTTTCTTCAGCACTCTTTGTGTATATGCGGGTGGGTTGCTCACCAGTGCACTTGGCAGCACATGCCAAGGCTGCCAGGGCTCTTGAAAACTACCATATAGCTGAAGGCTTGATGGTCTGGATGTAAAGCAGACCGAGCAAGTTTGTGTCACACAAGCTTGATCGGCGTGCTCAAAGATCATCCGCCCAGGACCGAATGGCAAGTTTGTTCACAGTTGCGCTGGGATTGCTGTTCGTTGCATACAGCTTGTTTGTTCTGTTGCCCACGCGAAAGGCCAAGTGGAAAGAAGGCCTCACTCTTCCTCCAGGGCCGCCGGGTCTCCCCATTGTTGGCAACCTTTTCCAGGTTGGCCCAGAACCGCACAAGAAGTTTGATGAGTGGAACCGGAAGTATGGGCCCGTTGTCTTCCTCCGCCTGGGCAGCAGGCCCACTCTGGTCACCAATTCTCCTCACATTGCCAAGGAGATCCTCAAGACGCAGGATCACATTTTCGCATCCAGGCCTCCCACCGTGGCGGGCGAGTACTTCTCTTACGGATTCAACGACATTGCATTCGCACCTTACGGTCCCATGTGGAGGAACCACAGGCGGATTGCCGTCACAGAGCTCTTGACTCCCCGGTTTATATTCTATACTGCTTTAGCATCTGGAGCTTTGTCTTGAATTTGTGATTACGGCTTGACGCCTGCAGAGATTGAGATTGCATGATGGTGATTGTGGAACAGGCGGGTGGAGACATTCGCGGCACAAAGAAGAGAAGAGGCTGACATTATGGTGCAAAGGATATGGAAGAACTACCACTCTGGAAGAGTGACAGACTTGCAGAGCACGCTAGGAGGTCTGTCCATGAATATCATCACACGGATGCTGTTCAGCAAGCCCTTCTTCCTGGGAGAGACACTCACTGAAACAATCTCAGAGGAGGCCAAAGCGCTTGCCACCATTCACAAGACTTTCAACCTCATGGGTTTGATCAACATCTCGGACTACTTCCCTTGGCTAAGGAGGTTCGATTTTCAGGTGACATTCGGCCGTGCAAAGCTATCTTTGCCTGATCAAGCTTACCTCAACATGCACTTGATTGAACAGGGAGTGCCGACTGAGTCTCGTCATTCCTTCGTTCGCGCAGGGTTACGAGGCACAGATGAAGCCCGTCAGGAAAGAAATGGATAAAACTTACGAGGCGATCGTTGAGGAACACAGGAGGAACGCAAAGAAGAAAAATTCTGAAAACATCCACAAGGATTTCGTGGACTTGCTGTTGGAGGCTAAAGATGAGCAAGAATTACCTTTGTCCCTCACCGCCATCAAGGGCCTCATGCATGTAAGCTCAATGACATCTTCTTGGAGTCCATACGAGGATGTACGAAGGGCAGAGCCTTGGAACTGATGTTGATTTACACCTTCAGGACATGATTGCTGCTGCAACAGACACATCCTCAGTGTCAAGTGAGTACCTCATGGCTGAGCTCCTGCTCAACCCAGAGATTATGAGGAAAGCACAGGCCGAGATCGACAAAAAAATAGGGCAGGACAGGTTTGTGGAAGAGTCGGATGTTATGGATTTCCACTATCTCCGCTGTGTAGTGAAGGAGTCTCAACGATTGCACTCATCCGGCCCTTTCCTTATCCCCCACTACTCCATGGAAGCCACCGAGGTATGCGTATCTACACCTTTTTTTTTGTCGTGGATCAAAACGTTTGTGAGTGACGATCTCTTCACATGTGGCTTCATGGCAGTTGGGAGGACATTACATTCCAAAAGGTACCACAACGATCATCAGTGCCTACGGCTTGGGACGGAATCCAGATCTGTGGGAGAATCCAGAAAAGTTCGACCCTGACCGCTTTGCCCATGAGCCAAATCCGGACCTGCGAGAACCAGAGATGAGAGTAGTTGTGTTCGGGGGAGGAAGGCGAGGCTGTCCTGGTGCCACACTGGGCACCTACATGGTTCTGCTGGCGGTTTCCAGGCTGATCCACTGCTTTGACTGGACAATCGCACCTGGACAGACCGTTGATTTCACTCAAGAATATGGAATGACCACCCCAATGAAAAATCATCTCCAGGCTGTTGGCAAACCTCGTCTGCCGGAACATCTGTACACTCAGTTGTCCAGAACCTGAAACAGCATACTTCTGTTCAGGACTGGCCACTGGGATTTCCTTATGCCCCAGACTATATCACCCGCAACAACATCTATGCCTCGGAGTTAGGCTGGTAGTATGGCATTAGCCGGTGGCCATGTAGGCAGCATCCAGAGCTGGGTGGTCTGCCATTAGCTTAACACCAACATCTGGAGTAGTATGACAAAACAGCTGGTAGACGAAATTCAGCTGGGGCGTTTAGTAGTCGGAATTGAATTTCGTATCACATATATGTCAGTTCAGGTGACCACCTACGCTTGGATGGAATACAACCAAAAAAGCAATGCAAAGATCATTGCACATTAAGGATGCAGAGATCCCTAGTCATTAAGCATTGCCAGAACTCCCTGGAGAGCTCGTGATCAGCTACACGGGGGTGTATTTGGAAGTCATTGACCGAGGACCTCAGAACGAGACTTTGAGCTCTACGATCTTGAGTGCACGAAAAATATATAGTCGATCGCCCTGGGCAATGTTTGTGACCTCGAGGCGCTTCAGCAAGGTGTCCTCCATCTCCATGTTGGATGCCAATTCGGTAAAAAAGCGGGGAGAGAAGTTCTGGAAGCGGCTGGCTCCATAGGTCATCTATGGTCAAGAATGAGTTACGAGGGTCTCTCTCTCTAGGGAAGTTGTTAGTTTGAGTTTGGCCATGGCCTTCTGGCTGTGACAATTCTTCGGTGCCCGGGCACTGAAAAATGAGTTCTCACGTTAAGTTGCTGGATCGTCCACGGTTAGGTCCATACTTGCGCGCTCTGTGTCCGGATTCACCCATGTGCTTACAACACGATCTCGTTATGCGTGGAGGACAAACCAAGCTGAGAATTGGCGCTCCCCTGTTCTTCGCCCAGAAGAATTGATCACGATTCTTTTAGACTTTAGACCTTTAAAAGGGGAACGTGAAGACTTTATACGTAAAATAGGAGGTAGGAAATCTCATCCACCCAGACAAAGCACAAAGGGAAACAACCCTCATGAGCGCACCAGGACTAGCCCACAGAGGGACACAATCCTCAGGAGCGCACCAGGACTAGCCCCAGACCACTCCCATACCATTAAAACTATCTTCCGAGTCGTATTTGTCCATATTGTTCTGAACAGTCCTCATAATAGTATTTTGAGTTATTAGAATTTGGAAGAGAAACGAAGTATATATGGGAAGAGGAACGAAGTTAATATATATTATAATATTATTTATTTTCTATTAAATATATTATCATTTTTATTATATATTAAAATAAATTAAATAAAATCTTAAAGATGATCTATCTTCAAAGGACTCTTCAATATTTATTTAAATATTTTATTTATATGACGAAATAAGTGACAAGACTTGCGACCTTTCCTCTACTAACCTTAGAGATAAAAGACTATTTCAAACATTACGTTGGACATTACATAAGAGTCTTCCATTTCACAACTTCATCATTGCTTCATAAGAGTCTTCCATTTCTCATCTTCCATTTCTCAGCTTCAAGATTGATTCATAAGAGTCTTCCATTTCACAACTTCAACATTGCTTCTTGTGCAAAGTCATCGGAACTAATAGTAATGATAATCTAATAATACTAGTGATTAATTAATTAGTAATTGAACGATTGAGTCTCTCACATTCTATCATATTTATGTTTTCAGGATTAAGTGAATCAAAGACTTAAACCACCCTCCTCCATGTCCTGCTTACCTCATTTAGCCCTAGACTCAATTCTACTTTGGCTATTTCTGTAAAGGTCTTGAGTTTGTAAAAAGAATATGCATGTGCTACAATCTAATAGTTTGACTAGTCTATAAATTTAACATATGTAATTGATTGCGGTGCATGATAATTAAGAAAATGAAAAGTCATGTAGATCAAATTGTATTGTTGCGCTGTCTTGATGACCTTGTGTATTGCTTAGTTAGGTTGTTGGAAATTGTAATTCTAGAAATTGTGTTATGTTTTCTTTGCAATTTTAAAGGAATGCAAGAGTTTTGTTCATAAGAGTGGGTTCTTTTTCTGATTATTTTGGAATTAGGTAGTTGATGAAGCCTATTTTAATATTATTTTTATGATGTAGGACTGCGTGAATTCATTTTTTCTTTTTCCATCATGGCACCCTTTCCACGGAAATTGCGGAAGAACAAAGATAGGGCTTTCCCTAGTTTTAATTCACTAATTGAGGAATTGCCTATAGTGGAGTTAGGTGAAACTTGGGAAGGGTACCCATATGCACCCAAACCATTTCCGGGCAAGGATGACAAATGGACAAGGATTGTTCAGGGTTCCAGAGCCGTGTCCAGCACAAGTGGGTATTATGCTGCTGTGCCTGTTATAGCACCTAGGGCATTTCTTAAATCAGAAGAACATTCCCAGAAATTCTCTTGTTCAAACAAATTGACGAAGTATGTTAGAGAACATTATCCGGAGCTGAAAGAATATGCTCATGAGCTTGCTAGTTCCTTTCAATGGAAAATACCACGTATGAACAATCATCCAGGACATGTGGTAACAAGTAAAACTTATGACCGTCCTTGCATCCTTCTGGGACGTGAGACACAAGAAGCAGCTGACAAGTTCATGCTTTCCAAGAAGAGAGATGTCACGACAACAAACTCGGGTACTAATATTCTTGGATCTGCTCTTGGAAGCACTTGCAATTTTGTTGAAAATGGTGGGTCCGACGAGAGGCTTGAGGCTAGGCTTACCATGCAAAGTCAAATTAGTTCCACCAGCTCGAAAGAAATAGCAACAAGTGATTCTTCTCAAAAGAGGGTAAAAGAACAAGATATCAACACCTCTCCTAAGAGGAGTAGAAGACATATTATCAATACGCCTTCAACTCTTGGATTTCCTTCCGATGGGACTAATGCAGGCAATGGTTCCAAGATACAATCTCCCACTTTAAATCTTATGGTAAAGCTAGCTGAAGATTTATGTTCTCATGACGATGTAGGTGATTTTTGCTCTTAGTTATCTTTGTACATAGCTCTTGGATGAACTTTGATTGAATGGATGTTTGATGCTTTATATGCATTTCAATCACCATAGTATACTATTTCACTTCGTATGTTAGTTTTATTAAAAATAATAACAATAATAAACATAATAAAGAACAAAACCCATGAGAACGTATGTGTGAAACGTGATGTATCGTTTGAAAGACCTTTGGGTAGCGGGACCCTTTGATGCGGGAAACGGGGAGATCCAATGGTTGCGCGTTGGCCAAAGGCTGCCACACTTCTTTGAAGCCGACATGTTGTTACGGGTCACCTTTCTCATAGACGAACGCATTTTTGTCACGGGTGTCATCGGAAGGCTTGCCAGAGGTCGGTCCCTCAACCTGTTCGTCTTTTGATTGCAGCAATAGAATATTTTACAATCGATAAACCAAATTTTCATGCGGACAAGAGATGAAAGGCAGCCACATACTTACTGTTTTTTTTTTTTTGAAAACCCGTCGGTCTTGATTGCAAAGCTTGTAGAGAGGATCATGAAAAAGCAGCTCATAATGGTTAGCTCCACTTGCTCTAGCTGCTCATCCAGCCTCGCACAAGAAGCATGAACAAAGATTGCAGGATGTGAGTCTGATCTAGCAACTCTATCTCCTTCTCTCTCAACACTAATTTGCAATAGCAGTAGCGCATTCTATAATGCACCGCCTTGAAAAAATCATGCGAACTTTACAAGGCGTCGGCAGATTATCTTACAATATATATTGCCTTCATTTATCCTAATTTTAAGATATTATGTATGCATTATTTTATGTAAATCTGGTCCCTAATTAGAGGCCAAATTTAGTTAAAATAATATGTATATATATTTTGCCAAAAAATTAGGATTTAAATGGAATGGATATAATGTAATTAAATTATTAAATTCATAGATTTATAATCTTAATTAGATACTTTATTTAGTTAATTAAATAATTATTTTTCAATATTATCATATATTGAATAAATATTCATATATTGTATGATATACGTGTATAATTTGATCTTTGTATATCATGCCATATAGTATACCTTATGCTAGTACCCATATGTATGAAAAAGAGATATATACTATTTTTGTAGAATACGTACACATTTTAATGTAAAAATAATATTGTAAATCATTGAGACGTGAATTTTCCAAGTTGTAATCTACCTTGTAGATTGTACTGTAAAACTAGCGATTCGCGAATTTTTTAGGTTGTAAATGATGTTATGAATGAGGTTGTAAACGATGTTGTAATGGACGTTGTAAATGACTTTGTAAACCAGGTTGTAAACCACGTTGTAAACCATGCTGTAAACCATGCTGTAAACGACGTTGTAAACGACTTGTAATCTACAACACGTCGTAAATGGCGTTGTAATCTATAACTCGCTGTAAATGACGTTGTCATTTACGTTGTAAACAAGCCCAACTTTGTAAATGGCGTTGTAAATCGGCTACCCGGACACCTTACTCGTCCGGTTAGCTGACGTGGCGGCCAAGTCAACAACTTGATGACGGAGCAATCTTGTCTGCCACGTTCGCAATTTTACAACCTAGTTAAGCTGTCAGTTTACAAACGTGTGAATGCCGGTTTTTACAACGTGAGATTGTAAATTACGTTGTAAAATGCGTTGTAAAACACCTGCGATTCTTGTAGTGAGCTAGCAGACGGTAGGCGCGGGAATAGCCAGTGCTTTGTTCCACATGGGGTCTACATTCATGAAACTCGTGACTCTTATAAAATTGGAGGAGATGTTCAGGATGTAGGCATGATGGAAGGAATTAGAATTAAATACCAGGTGGGTATGTTATAGCTGATTTTATAGTCACCCCGAAGAGGTGTGACTCTTGGGAAGTGAGGTAGCCTATCTAGTTTGATATTCCTATACTTCCCCTCAAGGTAGACCTATTAGGCTAACTTGTTGTCTTGGTCGGAGAGCACACTAACACCCAGAAGAGCTGCACAAGCGAAGTGTTTGTCCCGTGGGAGAGTCAAGATGTCAGCCCCCATCAGCTCTGTTGGGCAGTACTCAAGTCATACATCCCCGGCTGCGCACTTCTTACGTCCATAGTGATATTGGAGATCAATGCACGTGGACCTAGAACTAAACTTCGGGTTGCCTGCGAGAGCGAGATTGGATTGGTTGTCTATCTTGATGACCAGTGGCCTCTGCTGCATCATACTGAGTTCATCAAGGAGCCGGATGCGATCCACTACGCGCTTGGTGGTGAGCGTAGCAGCCATGTACTCATATTCGGTAGATGAGAGTGTTATGGCAGTCTGCCGCTTGGATCCCCAATCAATTGCGGCGTCACAAAGCATCAAGGCGAATCCTGATGTGGATTTCTTGGAGTCCACGTCTCCCCCCTAATTAGTATCGGTGTAGGCTGAAAGTTGGGGAAAGGAGGCAGTAGCTGCATTGCCGATGGGAGGTCCATGGTACTTGAGTCCATAAGCCATGGCCCCCTTAAGATAGCGCAAAGTCTGCTTAAGGGCGGACCAATGTGCAGGTCCGAGGTTAGCCATCTGTTGAGCGAGTACACGAACAGCGTGCCCGATGTCGGGACGCTTATGGTTGTGCAGATCCAATTGATCCGCCCAACTGCTTCTTGATAGGGAATCATCCCCATATACTGCTCCTCGTCGGTCTTGGGTGCCTAGTTACAGGACAAGGGTGCTCCGACGGCGAGCGGAGTAGGTGCAAGTTTGCATTCCAGCATGTTGAAGCAAGTTAGCGTGTTCTTAAGATATTGCGTTTGAGTAATATGCAAGGTTCTAAGTGCACGGTCACGAGTAACCTTCATCCCATGCAATAGTGAATATCACCTAAATCAACCATGCTGAACTTAGACTTGAGCATTAGGATGGTCTTCGCGAGCAACCCATGCTTATCATTGCTAGCAAGGATGCAATCATCCACGTACAAGGCGAGGATGACAAGAGCATCATCAGGCCGGAGA
Organism: Anthoceros angustus; assembly: GCA_010909165.1. Lineage (NCBI taxonomy): Eukaryota > Viridiplantae > Streptophyta > Anthocerotopsida > Anthocerotales > Anthocerotaceae > Anthoceros > Anthoceros angustus. The sequence goes on from VJWM01000019.1 coordinate 237,259, forward strand.
ATGTAGACGTTACCATCGGATCCAGGGCACTTAGTAAATCTGCAAGCTATGAGGAAGTCATCCATGTAGACATTCCAATTCTTGGCGGATTGCTGAAGGCCATAGATACTGCGTTGTAGCAAACATACGAGATGGTCTTTGCCTTTCTCCTCATAGCCCTCGGGTTGACGCATATATATTTTCTCTTGCAATTTCCCATACAAAATTATCGTCTTAACATCCAGCTGTACACCTCCCAATCATGAAAGGTAGCACGAGCGAGGATGACGCGTAGAGAGCTAGTCTGGATGACAGGGGAAAAGAGGTTATCTGCATCGTAGTCGTCCTTAGCACGCTGAGTGTAGCCTTGTGCCACGAGTCTTGCTTTATAACGGTCGATGGCGCTGGCGACGTCGGAGGTGTACTTGATCTTGAAGGTCCACTTGCTGCCGACTTCGGATCGGCCGGGTGGCAGATCACAAAGTTGCCATGTCTTGTTATCTTGCAAGGACTAAAACTCATCGTCAACAACCTTCTTCGACTCAACTTCTTGTGGCCCGGAAGGGCGGCCGTTAATATGGTAGGATCCACTATATCAAAAGTTGATTACAAAACTTGAACAGGAGTGGAAGTGGCCACGCTGGTAGCATGTCTGTTAGAAGTCCGTTGAGTTTGTTCAAGGTTCTCAAGTGCCTTCCTGCTAAGGGTCCGCTCCCTAGCGAAGTGCTGGAGGTCCGTTTGCAGGAGGAGGTGAATCAGGGGGGTGAGATACCTCTTCTGCAGGAAAGAGAAGGGATCCACCAAGATCAAGGTCCGAGTCTTCACTGCTAGAGGGCACGGGAGAGGGAGGAGCTTGAGAGGTGGAAGGAGTGGAAGGAGGGGCAGGAATGACCGGCACAAGTAATGGCATAAGCGCCATGTAACATGTTAACAGGGGGATGAATAGTAGGTTGAGGAGCCGGAAGCACATATGTAGCTGGCAGAGGTGCACACTCCCATTCATCCTCCCCCCTTGCACCAACGTCAGCAAAGACATCCGATGCGGAAAAAGTAGGATCAAAAGGAGGTACATCTCCCCCATGGGCAGCAGCAGGGGAAATGAGGAGGGGCTCCTCGTTGAAGATCCTCCGTCACGGCTGTCCCCCTTTATTCAACATGTCTGGGGGCACCATAACCTCCTGAAGGAAGGTGAGGAAGAATGCGCGCTCCGCCGGGGGCTAACCCACCTGTCTATCGCAGGCAGGGAGGAGGAGGAGCATGACACTAGCACCAAGGCAGCGGCGGAGCCCAGGACCAGGCGTAGGCAGGAGAAGGATGACTGGGAGGGCATCCCGGATCGACTAGAACGGACCCCCTCACCACTGAGGGAGATATGGGAAGAAATTCTCTCTGCCCTGCTGCTAAACAAGGCACCCCAGGAGGAGGTCACACCCATGGCTGCACTGGTGGAGGAAGAGGCTTGTGAGGTGGTGCCCTTTTGATTTTGTTGGAGTGGGTGCCGAGGTGCAGCTTCTCCTTGTGTGCGGTGTTGCAGTGAAGAACTTGAGCCTGCTTTGCGGTCTTGTGTCGGCTGCGAAGTTCCAAGTGTGCCAGGCTTTGGCTAACGCACAACGATTGGATTGCCCCGTTTTGCACATAAAGGTGTCCTCCCTTCAAGGAGTGATGGAACTCCCCAGTTAAGCATGCTTAGGCGGATCGATTGCTCGGATGGGGTGTCCATCCCCAAGTTCATGGCCTTCTCATTATAAATACCATGCCTTCGTCTCTGTAGAGTGTGGGGCCGCCGATTGTTAGTGCGTTAGTGCCATAGGACGTGGTTATTCGAAAAAACGATTCTTAGTGCCCTAGGACGTGGTTACTCGAAAAAAGGACCTTAAGGTGTTCCAAGCGATACATCACATTTCACACATACGTTCTCCTAGTTTAATTAATTAATTACTGTAAAAAAGATCTAAAAAAACTTCAAATTATCATACAACATATCACACTTTACAATTGATCGCCATTTTGAGCTTCAAGTGTCAATAAACATTGGGCTTCAAGTGTTTAAAAATTTTGGGTCGAGGATTGAGTTTTGTATACATACTTCTACTTCCAAAATATAGTTATGAGGAAAAACTAATATGTGATTTATGGTTCAAAGAAAACTAACATATGGAGTGAAATAGTATACTATGGTGATTGAAATCCATATAAAACATGAAATATCCATTCGCCACAAGATGTTCATACAAGAGCTAAGTACAAAGATCTAATACGATAACGAGAAAAAATCATCTATACCGTCCTCAGAACTTAAATCTCCAGCTAGCGCTGAAGTGGAAGGAATTGGCTCAACCACAGGATCTGGTGTGGGAGATTGCAACTTGGAACCCTTGCCTGCTTTAGTCCCACCGGAAGAAAATCCAAGAGTTGAAGGCGCGTTGACTAAATGTCTTCTACTCCTCTGAGGAGAGGTGTTGATATCTTGTTCTTTTATCCTCTTTCGAGAAGAGTCACTTGTTGCTATTTCTTTCGAGTTTGTGGAACTAATTTGACTTTGCATGGTAAGCCTAGCCTCAAGCCTCTCGTCAGACCCACCATTTTCAACAAAATTGCAAGTGCTTCCAAGAGCAGATCCAAGAATATTAGTACCCGAGTTTGTTGTCGTGACATCTCTCTTCTTGGAAAGCATGAACTTGTCAGCTGCTTCTTGTGTCTCACGTCCCAGAAGAATGCAAGGACGGCCATAAGTTTTACTTGTTACCACATGTCCTGGATGATTGTTCATACGTGGTATTTTCCATTGAAAGGAACAAGCAAGCTCATGAGCATATTCTTTCAGCTCCGGATAATGATCTCTAACATAATTCGTCAATTTGTTTGAGCAAGAGAATTTCTGGGAATGTTCTTCTGATTTAAGAAATGCCCTAGGTGCTATAACAGGCACAGCAGCATAATACCCACTTGTGCTGGACACGGCTCTGGAACCCTGAACAATCCTTGTCCATTTGTCATCCTTGCCCGGAAATGGTTTGGGCGCATATGGGTACCCTTCCCAAGTTTCACCTAACCCCAATATAGGCAACTCCTCGATTAGTGCATTAAATCTAGGGAAAGCCCTATCTTTGTCCTTGCGCAATTTCCGTGGAATTGATGCCATGATGGAAAAAGAAATATGAATTCACACAGTCCTACATCATAAAAGTCCATGCTAAATTAGACTTCATCAATTACCTAATTCCAAACACATGAGAAAAGGAACTCACTCTTGTGAACAAAATTCTTACATTCCTTCAAAATTGCGAAGAAAAGATAACACAATTCTAAAATTCAAAACTTTCTCACATCCTAACTAAGAGTACACAAGTTCATCACGACATGCAACAAGAAACAAGGTCATCAAGACATGCAATAAGAAACAAGGTCATCAAGACATGCAACAAGAAACAAGGTCATCAAGACATGTGCAATAAGAAACAAGGTCATCAAGACATGTGCAACAAGAAACAAGGTCATCAAGACATGCAACAAGAAACAAGGTCATCAAGACATGCAACAAGAAACAAGGTCATCAAGACATGTGCAACAAGGTCATCAAGACATGTGCAAAGGTCATCAAGACATGTGTCATCAAGACATGTGCAACAAGGTCATCAAGACATGTGCAACAAGGTCATCAAGACATGTGCAACAAGGTCATCAAGACATGTGCAACAAGAAACAAGGTCATTAAGACATGTGCAACAAGAAACTATGCAGCTCTCGGTCACCACAAATGATTACCTACCTAGAATCCAGAGAGTAATTAAACTATTGTATTGGCACACACATATAGTTGCAACTGTTGTATTGGTTCACACATATAGTTGCAAATACACTGGTCTCTCGATGACAATATTTGATGTACTTGATTTTTAATTCATATGCTTGTCTTTTTATTCGATGGTATAATACATATATAGCTGGAATTACATTAGTTTCTCGTTAACAAAAGGTCATATACTCCATGTTTTGTGCGTATATTATTATTTTTATTCTTATATTTTTTCTTTGATTCACATAATTTTTGAGATTGCAACAATATATAATTAGAACTATGTAAGGTCTGGAATATGAAAGTTTATATACTTAATATTTTAATTTACACATTCGATATCACATGATCCAATAACAAAAATACATATGAGATTATAATAGATTCTATTATTTAATTAGTAACGAATTAACTTTTGATTAATTACTATATTATTATTATTATTATTATTATTATTATTATTATTATTATTATCTTTTCCATAAACTCTAGAGTAGGAGGAGATCTATTCTAACTTCACACCCTCTTTTAAACTTGAATGAGGGTGAGGTATAAGAGTGCAAAACCCATCTTGTAACTTCAACCTTATGTGAACCTACTGCTACCTTTCATCACATGTTGTCGCAGTCCTGGTAGATAAATATTGGATGATAAGTAGTACCTGTCAATTTTGCGCCCACTAAAGTGCTCAAAATCAGCTTCTTCCTTTGGAGCAGCTCATTTTGAAGGTTCAAACTGTTGCTGCTGCCAAATCTGCCAGTGCACTAATTACTACCATAAAAACATTTGACACACAAGCAGGCTAGTATGTCAGCATGAGAGACTCCACCGTACCGGCTGTGCCTCATCGTCCTTGATAGAAAGTATACGGTTTAAAGAGAGCAGCCACGTGCTCAAACTTTGTTAGATGACATTTTTGAGTCTCCCAAGGCGATTGAAGTATGTTTCTCATTTCTTGGCAAATGGTAACAAACCCAAGATTTCAACCCTTCTAATTTTGTCCATATGTATATTAGTTGGAAATTAAACATTCGTAACGACAATCAAGATAATTAGTTGAAGGGAGGGAGCACGGCTGGCTTTGAAGAGTACAGGACCAAGTGCTTGTCAATGCTAAAAGGTAATTAAGAACAAATCTCAAGGTTTCGAGCCTCACTGAGAGGTCTTGTGTTTTACCTGTTCTGGCAAAGTGAACCGAACTGAGATACATGAATATCTTGAACACCCCGAGGTTTGGGAATGAAGTGCATTGGCCTGATCTTCACCTTGCCCGTGTCACGGGCGAGTAGGGGATCCTTGGTAAAATATTCATACAAAATGTTGAAAAGCAGGTCCAAACTTAAAGGATTTCAAGACGATGGATGATGCCACATGATATATTGCCAGCCCAAACTGACGGCTATGCTTCACCACATGTACAAGGAGGGGCGGAGGTGGGGATGTTCATGAATCACCTGTGAAAACATGCAAAAACATTTGGAGGCATACGCAGCGTTTTCCAAATTCCAATTTTCTTTTTGGTTCGAGGGTGCTAGTGTTCAAGATTGTGTCATGTCTACAATCTGCATACAAGGAGTGTAGGCTGTAGTGGGTTCTTTTTCAATCTTAACGAGACCTCTCACAGCAACATCTCAAAGTTAAGATTTGATTTCAACAATTGGAATGGTGGCGAGGACTTGAAATGTCACCGTGCATCGAAGTTTGTATTGGTTGCAAAATTGACGATAACATCCACCTTGGTCACGACTTGGGTGGCCATAATTTGGTCCATCCCAAGACTCCAGCTAGTGATATTGCCAGGTACAACGTAGCGGTGAGCTAGCTTTCCATGAATTCCTGGAAGCGGTTGTCATGTATTTTGCGTAGCACCTCAAACACTTCCGAATTCTTGACCTTGAGGAGTAGCAGTTTCAAGAGCGAGAGTTATAGGAATATCAGACTAGATATGCGATCTCACTTTCCAAGAGTCACACCTCTTTGGGGTGACTATAAAGTCAGCTATAACTGTGGACAACGGACGATTACTTTGACCTCCCTTTTAGTTAGTTATAGGAGTTTCTGTTTTTTTTTGTGAGGATTTGTGTTTTAAAATAAATGATAAGCGTGGATAATAAGGCCTATCTGGCCAACTACGCCGGCGCGACGGCAACTTCACTGTAAGCAAGGTCCGGAGGAGGTCCTGTGGAGACGAGAAAGGCAAATTCGAAGGAGTGGGTCGTAATTATGGAAGGTTGACACGTCGAAGGTGGCATGGGGCCAGTATGACTTGTAGAAGGCCAGGGCCACAGACTTGCCAGAAGTCGTTACAGGCAGGGAGCGCGGTAGTCACGACCCGAGGAGAGGCGCCCAAGAAGGCGGCAGGCGTGAAAGTGTGGCACTAGATGCAGGGGGGCGGGAGTTACTGGTCACGAAAGGGCATCTTCCCATGTGATGATTACGCCCGGCGCCGCGCTGCAGCTAGGAGAAGAAGGAGACCCCCAAACTTAGTGTCTTGGCAATTCTCTCAGTCTCTCAAGCTTCGTCACCCGGCTCTATGGGGTTTGCTCTCCCAGCGGTCGAACGCTCCAACTTCAAGGGCTCGGGCCTTCTCAGCGCACCGTTTCCCTGTGGGGCTAAGGACGACGGGAGTCGCGGTTGCGCAGGAGCTAGTCTGTGAGCGAGGCGACCAACGCAACGGCATGGCACCCAAGAAGGCAACGGAGTCTCTGGAGCCTTGGACGCTGGTGGAGAAGAATATCACCACCAAGCGCTACCTAGACTTCGGGACGTGGCTAGAGGAAGCAGGCGAGCTTGTACGGGAATGGCACCTGGATGTGTTCTAAGCCGTATGGACCTACGACAGTATGACGCTGGTCCGGGAATATGCCCGGAGGCTATTGGCTTTGGCGAACAAGGCCGTCTGCTCTAAGAGCTTGAGGGAGGATCCCAGGCATTGGATGGTGGAGGCGCTCCGGGCGGTATATAATGATTTATAGCACTATATAGATCAATTTAACATATTAAATGTATAATTACATACTTTCAGCAATCAAAAAAGACTTAAGTGATAAAACATGAAAAGGCAACTTGAGCAAAAGCGAAAAGCTATGCCTATTCCCTAAGGTCGTAACCCTAACGAATGGGTATGACTAGCTATTGACTAATCAACCCCAAGTATTATCCTAAGTTACTTACTATTACTTATGGATAAGACTAAACCCTGAACCCTATTCATATTCAACACATCTATTCCTTCACTCCCACTTGTTGATTATGTGTAGGATTGTCCTTCGCAAGGCGAGCTCCTTGTGAAGACTAGGTTTAGCTGAGTTCATCTCGAAGTGCTCTCAGAAGTTTACGCTCCAGGGATCCGCCGAAACGGCAACCATGACTTGCGCCAACATAAGACTTCTGGAGATGAGGTGTGCTTTTATTATAGTGCTCCTTCATACTCTCGCGCTCATTTGCACTGAACACCTGGAGAAGCGGATCTGGTTTCTCACTATGCCCTCTTCTTCTGGCTCCGAGGTTTCTGCCCCTCGACGGGGACAGCGGGCACGGGACTGCGTAGGGAGGTTTGCCTCTCCTAGGACAGTTGTCTCTACCAGCAAAGTGACTGGGGAGATAGCGCCAACGAGTGTGAAGAAGGAAGCCGGCCCTAGCCGCGAGAAACGCCCCAGAGGACGCCCTCCTGACACCACCAAAGCTATTCTGGAGTAGCGGAGAGCAGCAGCTGCTGCTGCTAAACCATCCAGTGATGCGGCTTCTAACATGGGTGCTCCTTGCAGACAAAGCCTCAATAATTCTCCAAAGCTGCTTGTGCCAAACCCTGGTTTGCAGACGGTGAGTGCGCCTACTCCGATTCTGACTCCCGGCCTCTTGTCCCTTGGAAGTTCCCATGCGGGGATTATGAAAAAGAGATCAAGATAGTGAGCCTGGGGTCCTGCAACCAGCCATGCTCACCTCTCTGGTACAAGTGCAGGTACACCCGCATCAGGATGGTTAGAGTCAGAGTATCCATCTGCTATGAGTTCCCTGGACATGTGGTCAGCTTTTACAGTAAGCTTCTTCAACATCTGTGAGTTGTGCATGTTACCATGTAATTGCTTGCGCTTACACTCCCACTGGCTGTCCACAGGGTCTGAAAACCGGATCAATGAAGAGAAAGACCTGGAGTTGAAAGAGAGACTTTCCTACCAGGAGCGTAGGAAGCACAATTCTTCTAGGTCCGTCGAGATTTTTTCCTTTCCTTCTGAGCGTGACTCTTATGAAGATCTTGAAGAAACTAGTGAGGAGTCCATCTCCCCTCGGTCAGGGGATGAACGTTCTTTAAGCTATGTGTCTGACACAGACCACAGCTTCTGAGCTCATGTAGCTCATAGTTCATTGTGTGTTAGTTAGGAAAGCATCAAACTCTCCTAACCCAAGACTCTTCACATGTTTTTCGTGCAGCTCCTTTGAGAGCGCTTTGGTCAATACATCTGCAGGATTGTCCTCTGTAGGCACATACTCAAGACGCATTGTTCCTGCTGCCACTAGGCCACGGATGTAGTAATACTCTACACCAATGTGCTTGGTGGGTGCGTGGAACACTGGGTTTTTAGCCAAAGCCATTGAACCCTGATTGTCTGTCCGTATTGTTGTGCAGGTTGGTAACTGAATCCCCAGTTCCTTAAAGAGTAATCTGCACTAGACCACCTCGGTTGCTAAGGTGAGTATCCGATACGGCTTCAGTACTTGATAGCGCCACTGTTGGCTGTTTCTTGCTAGTCCAACATATGGGCCCTCCTGCAATGCTGACGACATAACCAGACACTGACCTTCTTGTGTGTATGTCTCCAGCATAGTCAGAGTCGGTAAATACTTCCAAGTCGAGAGATTGACCCTTCTGGCGACAATACTTGATACCAATATTCGGAGTTCCCTTAAGGTATCTAAATACTCGCTTTACGCAAGTCCAATGCTCTTGTCCTAGATTCTCGAGGTACTGAGAGAGAACACTTGTTGCATAATCTATCTTAGGTCGTGTGGTGTTAGCTGCATTGATGAGCTTTCCTACACCCTGACGATAAGGTATGCTTTGCATTTGTTGCTTCTCTGATTCTGTCACTGGTGACATGGAGGTACTAAGCTTCAATCCACTTGGCAGGGGTGTTGCTGCTGGCTTGGTGTCCTTCAACCCTAACTGCTCAGCACTCTCAAGTAAGTACCGAGGTTGTGTGAGAGTTATAACTCTCTTACTTCTATTGCACTGAATATGTATTCATAGAGAGCTGCTTAAAGGTCCGAGATTGGACATCTTGAATTGTGTAGCCAACATATCAGTGATTTGATTGATGAAACTCTGGCTGTTACTGGACAGGATCAAGTCATCGACATATACTGCCAGGTAACACACAACATCTCCCTTAATATAAATGTACAAGTTGCCATCAGCTTGACTTTTCACAAAGCCTAGTGCCCGCAGCTCCTCATCCAGGATTGCGTTCCATTCCATGGCTGATTGTTTTAGTCCATAGAGTGTCTTGATTACCTTACAGACATAGTCCTCTTTTCCTTTGATCTCATAGCCTGGAGGCTGCTACATATAGATTTCAGTATCAAGCTTTCCATGTAGAAAAGCTGTATTCACGTCGAACATTTGTAGTTCGTAATTGTTATATGCTGATATTGCACACAATGTGCGCAGAGTTGCTAGCTTTACGACAAGAGCAAAGGTCTCCAGATAGTCCAAGCCTGGTACTTGTGAGAACCCTCTTGCTACGAGTCGAGCTTTATATCTGTCGAAAGTTACATCAGCTTTAACTTTCAACTTGAAGACCCACTTACATGAGACCATTTTCTGACCTGGAGGTACCTTTGCTAGTTCCCATGTGCCATTCTCTATGAGTGAATCATATTCGGACGGAATAGCTTTCTCCCATTCTTTGTGGTCAGGTCTCCGCAGAGCTTCTTCATAAGATTGAGGTTCAATCGGGTCAAGTGAAGTGGTTGCATAGGCATGAACAGAGGATGACGAGACACGGAAGTCTGGAGCACTGTAATAGTCAGATGGTCTCCGTTCACGAGTAGGATACCGACGAGCTCGTTCAGGCTCTGCAACAACAGGATCTGCACCAAGGCCATCAACATCAGCACCAACAATATCATCGTCAACTGGGTGAGGAGGATCATTGACTGGCACTGGATATTGGTCCTATATTGCAGGCTCGCGAACTGGTTCATCTGCTAACATGGCTGCATTATCCCCATCAGCAGGAGCAATATCCGGGACAGGTGCAAGTGCTTTAGCATGTGCTAAAGTGCCATGGTCAGTAGGGTCGAAGTGAGATACATCGGGAAGAACATTCTCTTCGGAATCATCAGAGTTCGGTTGAGAAGTAACTCCCACTGAGGTCCAGGGACGATGTTCATCAAAGGTAACGCTGCGAGCGTAGATAACCCTATTAGTAGGAACATCGTACAGCTTATAGGCCTTGATACCCTCTGTGTATCCTAGCATAAGAAGCTTTCGAGCCTTGTCTGAAAACTTCTTGCGTTTTTCTTTAGGTACAAACGCATAAGCCAAGCATCCAAACGTTCGGAGATGAAGAATGGAAGGCTTGTGGCTGGTGAATGCCTTATAAGGCGTCATGCCATCAACTGAGGTGGTTGGCAACCTGTTCTTAAGGTATGTGGAAGTCATAAGGGCTTCAACCCAGTATGGTAAGGGTAGCTTAGCCTCATGAAGCAGAGATGAACACTACTACAATCAATCAAGATTTATGACGCGAAAAATGATGCCCGTGCAACGTGGAGGGTTGATTTATAACGCGGGCCACCTTGCCTTTTTCGTTGTTTATAACGTCACTCAAACTTCGTCATACTTTAAAAAAATAACGCGTCCACCACAAGCGGTCAAGCCGGAGAACCCGGTTGCCGGTGCTAGAGGGTTTCCGGTGGGGACGTCCGTACCAGCACACAGCTAACTAGACGGGCCTTAACCCGTTGGGGTTAACCAAACCATGAGCAACGGTAACCGAAAACCCCCAAGCCAACTTCCACCGGGGCCCCGTACAGGCAAACGGAGACGGGCGCCCCGTCCGGCGCCACAGCCTCCAAACCCCGTCCCATCGACGGCAACGCACCCCGTTCGACGTAACGGCGAGTCAGCATCTCGTCCTTGCGGGTCGTCCCGTACACCCCATCTTCCGCGTTCGCACCATGGCGGTGGTGGGCATGTTGTTCGGCGCGGACACTCATGACCCTTTGCGGTTCGCCGATCGCTTTCCAGCGGCTCGGTGATTTGCGACCGTACGACTATTGCAGGTAGAGAGAGCAAAATCCAAAGCACAAAAGTTTAAATTTGAAAATGCAGCTATCCATCAATTCCCGCCAATTCAAACTAACCGCAGATGTTGATCAGTAGTTAGCATAAACCACCACAATATAACTAAAACACGCTAACCATGGTTGACAAAATTGCCTCCATGGTTACCATATTACGCCTGCCTAGGTCGCCAACTCCCAACCACGGCCCAAAGCGTTGCGAGGATGCTTGTGGCAATTTTTTACAATTCATCCGCATCCATTTATAGTTTACTTACGGGCTACCCCTAATTGCACTGACATCATGAGTCCCATGTTCGCCACATGACGACTTGGTGCGTCGTGCCCCACCTTCCAAACCAACATCGGTCTCACATTCCGGGGCATACCTAGAGGAGGAAATCGAGGCTCCTTGTTTTTCTTCCGCTTGCTTCTATCTTCTGCGTCAAGCAAGACTCCGTTTATCTCTAGGGCCATTGACTAGTCTTCGCTTTAGGGAGCCTTTCTTTTGGCTGCGATAAGCACCAAAATCACCACAACATTATGTCATAGAAGCCCATAACCGCAAAGACACCGCATCCACCGGGTTTTCTTTCACTCACCGCACTAATACCTCAAAACTAACCTTAGAATAATCTGTTGGATGCCTTCGGGCTGCAACATCAAAAATGGGGTGATTAGTCATCAAAACCCTCATACGTTTCCGATAGTGTAAACGGAGTCCAAGTGCATGCATTTCGTTCTAGTCCGGATTACCGAGTTCCGTGCAGTAGCCCGTGTTATCCTCCTGTTTTCACTATCCGCCAAAGTGAATGATGGTGTGGCCTGTAATGCCCTCCCCCGCTCACCATCGCAGTTCGAGATGGGCACATCGTCTCCTGCTGCCCGCCATCTGTGCCTCCACGGATCTTTGGTAGATCGTGATACAATTTGGGTCACCTGAGAACCCACCACCTGCCGTTGAGCGTCATGCACACATGAAATGAGAAGAACCCTTGGAAGAACTGAAATGGCTAGAAATGCACGTGTTCTACAAACCTGCCTCCAAATTGTTTTCATGCGTCTTCTTCAATTGCGCATCCCTATAAGCTTGGATGGCATCAACACCATGCACGTTGCACCAGTCCTCTTCACCTTTTGTGGGAAGAACCCCCCACCGGGTCTTGAAGGCCTTGCGGAGGTCAGTGGCGCCACCCCGGCCATATGGATTGCACCCACCACCATCGTTCTTCTTCATCCGATCCTCCGTTGGCACTGGAGGCGAGGCCAAACACCATTCTTAGCGGTCCGGCTCTCGAACTCCAGGCCCGCACTTTTCGGTCCATGCCTCCTACATCACGGACCCAAGTCTCAAATCTCGATCATGGGTCCCTCCTTTCCGCATTTGCCTTGCCAGATATTCTCTTCAACACTTGGAAGTTCTTGGCCGAGCCAAACAGACGACTTGTGATGGATGAAATCTACATTGGTGGCCGTCGGGAAAGACCTGCACCCATCCACCATCTCGGCCTGAGCGAGACTAAATGTCGAGTGTATGGCTTCAACAATTTGACAACTCGAACTGACTCATTAACCCTTTTGTGGAACCCCGACTTGTCGATCGGGGTGAGGACGCCGAAAATTGCACACTCATCTGCATGTGCGCCCCTTGACAAGGTGGCTGCCTCACAGCTCAGACGAGTTGCCTCCAACAGCAACTTGTCACTCCCGTGCACCTTAATCACAGTCTTCAGCACATCCGTCAGTGTAAGAGTTGGCATAATGCTCAACAAAGCTTGCACACAAGGCTCTGGTTCGGGCACTTTTCCTCCGACAGCCTCAAAACGCCTCCAAGTGATGGCCTCTAGGTCCTCCTCACCGACTTCCTCTCCCACGTCCCCACCACCTACCCCCCGGTGTTGTGCCTCCTCGTAAGGGGAACCATCCTCACTGTCTTCATACTCTTGCGCCCAAGTTAGAGTCCTTCAACCCGCTCCCTCATGTCTGACGGCATCTTCTCCCTCCCGTCTTCCAAAACACAAGACTCTTCCTGCCAGAAACAAGATTGGAGGATCATGAGTAGGGTCTGAGCCTGAAATGCGTGCACGTAAGTACTAGACGTTTCGGGATAGTACTGGGGTTCCACAACGCCTGCTGTCTCCCGTAGCGCCCCTCCGTCGTTGCCAGTCTGCATGCTCGTCCTCCAACGATGCCCCATTCGCAAATGCCCGGTTTGCGTGGTCTGCCGGTCGCGTTCCATGCACACCAATCGGGATGACACGCCTGGCGTGACAAGTCTGCACACGCTCGTCCAGACTTCCGGCAAGCCCATTGCTTCCCTCTCCAGCCTGTGCCACGACCCCATCGTGGGTTTTTCCCGCCACCACCGCCACGTGAGCGGCCGGTGTACCAGACCAGTGTGATAGGCGGGGTATGACGACCGGGTTGTCAGATCCCAGTTCACCCACTGACATCTTGTCTGGCATATGTGCTGACAACGCCACGCTCGGTGACAATGCGTCAGTTCCGCGGCATGGCGACGAGCTTTCTAGATCCGCATGTTTGGTCGCAGCATAGTCGGGCCGCAGGAGAGTAACAGTGGCCTCTAAACTCCGACGTAGCTCTGCAGCCCGTGCACGCTTCTCTCGACCGTCTTGGGTGGAGGCGACCATGTCCGCAGCAGAGGCCTCTATGGGTGATTCATCTCCTCCCTTGCGGTCATCTCCCATCTTCCTTCCTTAGAGATGGAAATGTAGACTCCACCTTCAACGCGGACAATGGACAATGGGCGACAGGCATCGGCAAGACATCGTGCATGCTTGCTTTATTAATCATGCGGTGAAGCATAAGAACTAGGCCCGAGCGTGAGGACAACTCAAGTGTAGCTACCTTCTATTCGGTGTACCTACACAAAATAAAGTCCGTGGATAGGCCTTCTTCTTGCATGAGTGTCTTGAGGATATGACAACATCGGCAAGTGCCATGCCGTCATCGCAGACTACACTACTCCGACTCAAATGAAGACCGATCCCACCTAGCATGCACAGGAGTGCATACCCTACTAGAAATGGCCCCCTATGTTACACTTTTTGTTAAGATTTGAACCCCCCCATGTTGCAATTATGTTGAAATCTTGGGGTCTTGTTACACTTATTTGGCCCCTTATTACGGATCGGGCTTGGTAACCAACCCTCCATCTTGTTACAATCGTTCTGATCTTGTTGCAATTTTGTTGCATTGTAGTGAGGCGGTATTTGGCCCTTTCAAAATTTCAACATATTTGCAACAACCAAAGTGTTACACCCTCTTATTCTGATTTTGCAGGCTTGGTACCGAACCTCCTTCCCATGTGGGTTTGCCATTATTGCTTTCATTCCTTTGTTTTTCCCCTGCCTTTATTGTTATGCGTGTACCAGACTATAAGTATATAATATGCCTTGGCTTCCAGGTACGTATTGCCCGATGTCATTACTCAAATTTATATACGATGCCTTTTCAAATTCTGTACACGTACAAGTGGTATTCGTATTTGTCCACTCCGTTTTGCAATGCGGCCAAATTTCTGGCGTTGTTTCCACCCTATTCGCTGCAGTGCCTTTCACGTCACTCGTATTTCGTGCCCTTGTGGGCGTCCCCCGTATAGGGTACTTGTTTTGGAAACCCTTAGTCTACAAGAACAACAGAAGACGTAGTTTCGTGCACCCTACAGATAACATGCCGGTTCTTTGCCGCATCCACATCCAAAATTGGCCGTCCTCCCTCAGCGCGCGGGATGAATCTACCGGCATCCGCATCCGCGGTGTACCGTGCTCCCTCGTCGCGAGGAATGAACGCAATCTCCATCCGCGACCTCGTGCTCCCTCCTCGCGGAGGGGTGAATTGGGGTTGTGGTTGGCATTCTCTGTTGCCCGCCCGTTCGTTTGGTGAAGGCCTACTCCTCGTCGTATGCAGGTGGGCTGCACCTCCCACCGATTACCGATTTTGCCCTTCCTTCCTCAAGCGGTGCTGGTTTTCCTTCCGTCTTTGCTGACTCGCGATTCCACTGTTCACGGATTTGCAGAACATATGACCACATGCCATTCCCATGGCCCTTGGCTGTAAGCACAAGCGGTGGCGAGTGCGATTGCAATTTGCGAGCTTACCTTCTCGGCCTTCTCTTTGTTTTGTTTCCGCCCACTTCCGCCTCGATTGCGTGCTTGTCACCGTTCCTTGGGCCCCCTCGACCGTAACTCTTCCTTCCCCATCCGCCTTGCCGGGCATTCCCTTCCTTTCCTCTTAGGCCTCCTCCATCCTCCATAGGTTGCGTCACCTTTTGGAGCCCATGCGGTCCATGCTCTCGGCATCGACTCGGCCGGTATGTCGGGTACAAAGTTCGCAGGCGCGTTCACATCTCCATCCTCTTCCGCCACCTCCTGTTCTTCCTCATCGTCACCATGTCGTGGCGCCGTCGGCCCCATCCATTGGAGGCTGCTGGATCCCGTGAGATGTCTCATTTCATCTCGCGCCTCCATTCCACTGCGAGGCAACGTTTTTGGCACCATTGCGCACACATGTCGTCACCCCACGGTCCCCCCCTGCCCTCCATTGTCCATCCCGCCCATCCTGCGCCACTACCCTTGATGTCCACGCATCGCCATTCCACGGATGTGTACAGCCCCATGTACAACTCACTTACGGTGGCGCCCCTCTCCCTACCATGTTCTTCGTTGCCCCGTTTTCCCGAGGCACCCATGCCCACCATGCCCCCCTCTCGATCATGGCCACCACTGTGTTACGCCACAACCACGGCCGTTCGTGGTGTCGGGACCACCACCTCGCCGCCCTCGCCATAGTCGGCGATGTCGATCGCTGCCCTGGCTGCCCCTTTCATCTTGCCCCACCGTTTCCTTCTCTCGCCGGTCGCACCCCTTTTTTGTTACATCATTTGGTGCTCCATGGCCTACCACCTGCCTTGATGTCCTGTCCTCCCATGGTCGATCGTTCACCTCGTGACGTCCCTCTCCATGTCGGGTTCCACGCCTTGTTGTCCCCTGCCATTCGTCCTTCCTTCCCGCACATTTGTGCGCGTTTTTCTCCACCACATGCTTGTGGCTCCCCTGCTGACTCGAATGCCTTCCGCCTCACATCTAGCGCCCCTCCCGTTTGAAGGATTGACCCATTCCACTATCCTCCTCCTTGGAAGGCCACGAGATCGGGATCCTTCTCCAACTCTATATCATTGACCTTGATCCTTTCCCGCGTTATCCGGCAATCTCACGCATCTCGTGGGTTCGTGCATACTTTGCCTCCCTCACACGTCTGAGGAACTCCGGCACCGAATCGCCCCTGTCGCGCGCCCATAGCTTCCATGTTTGTCGTTCCTCTAGCATGCCATACTCGTCATCAGGATACGTGCCATACCGCTTGTGAAACCGCAACACCCACTGTCCGACCTCCCTTTTCCCCACGGGTTTGGACCCATACCGCCATTTCGGCTAGTCTCTCCTTCGCTGCTATTTCGCTTGGATGGCTGAAACGGCCGTTCCTTTTCAGCTCGTGTCGTGCCCATGCTAAGGCATCTTCCCACTCTTCATCGTCCACCATGGAAGGTTTCCTATTCGGAGGTAGTTCCCCTTTTCCCTCTCTTCCAGCGTATAGCGCGGCATCCACATCGGCATTCGCGTCCGCGTCATTTGAGAGAAATGTCTACTTATGCACGACTTAGACTAAATCGGGAAGGCTTCCCACACACTTGATTAACCGGGCCTTCTCGCTTTTGGAACGTCCCTCCACCTTGTCGGTACCCAGTCGTTCACAACCTTTGTCTGACTAGCTCCGGCATTTCTTCTGTCTCCTTCGCTTAGCCCACCGAACAACGGTGCCCTGGCCTTTCACAACTCATCAATTGCGTTCCTCAGCCATTTCACTCCATGCTTGTGCAGCAAAGCATTCACCAAGGCCTCGTTATCAACACCATTTACGAGGGCATTCACATCTATTGTGCCTGTCCTTCCCTGCCTTGGTTGATATGACACCTCCACCGCAACAAATTCCGCCCGCCATTCCCTTTCTAGGGCCTCTGCACCCGTCGGTCCTTCTGCTGTCCTCCCTCCCTCCGATCGTTGCACATGCATTACCTTTACTGTGCATTCGCATTTTCGTCCTCCTCTCTTACATCCAACTCCTCCGCGATGAGCGGGGTTGTTCTCCTCTTCCACTTGATAGTTCCCATTCCCCCCTACTTGCCATCCATCGTCTTCGTGCACATCCAACTGCATTCACACAATGCACATGGAAATGACGTTCATCCCCGGATACCGGTCTATATGTCAGACACCGTACAATGTGTTGCGTGAGCGTCACCTGATATCATCTGTGTGCCACAACACACTAACCTGGTCCAGCATTTCGCTTTCTTGGTCCATGTCCTGCAGGCTCGGCCTGCATTGCTCCAATTCGTCGTCCGTCGGGGATGGAAGGTGCCAAGTTTCGACGTCATCGAACCTGAACCTACCTGTGCCCGCCATCGCGTGCTTCCCTCCTTCACGCTTTGTTGCCTCCTTTGCGATGGCGCCTCCTCCCACCGTGCTCGCCGATTGAGCCGGAAGGTGGATGGGGCGGATGAGGAGGATAGGCAAGACGACCTACCCTCCTCATCCCTCCACCTTCCTACGGTCTCACATGTGCCGTCGTAGACGCCTCCCGATTTGGTAGGTTCGTCGGCCGCATACGGTCGACATCCTTGGCCACCTCTCAGTCTCACGCCATTTTACATGCATGCGTTGACCTTCCCTGCAATTTTTGGCTCCCTCTGTAGGCAACCTTTTCCTTCCTTCGTCCCTCATGGCGGTATCGTGCACTCCGTCCCATAACGTGGCCTTAGATTTGAAACATATGAGCCATCCTTGGCGTCCTTCGAGGCAATTGCGAAACATGACGCGCGCGCGGACGCCGCTTCCTGCACTCATATCCCTTGTTCATTGACTTTACCACCGCCATGCAGCGTCACCAATGTGCATTCGAGGCATTTAGTGTTCGTCTTTGGCTTACGCTTTCGTTTCATATACGGAGGATTAATGCAGCAAGCCCGCCATATTATGGAGGTCGGCAAACCCGTCATGCGCGTCATCATCTCTACCCCAATTACGATCATTCCTATCGCCTCAATCCATGGGTTCCTACCCCTCCATCCCGTCTGTGCAGGCGCCACCGCCCACCCGATGTTTTCATCCATCGCTCTGGATGTAGCATGCATTGGGTTACCCGTGAGGGCCACACAAATGGGCCATCGATGGAGCGCACTCTGTATGTGCAAAGTCTCTCCATGTTCACGGTCGAATCCGATTACGATGTCCGCAATGATGGCCTGGGTCCACTCGGCTCACACTCGTACCAGAACCTTGACATAATGAGCTTGTACTCCTCCCAGTGCACGCAAAATTTCCTGTATGTGACCATAAACACTCGCTCTCCTTCACAACCTTCATCTCCGCTCATTAAAATTTTGCGAGCACCGCTGCCCTTAGTGCTCCGTGCCGTCTATCCCTCTATAGTTCTAAGGTGGCTGCCTTTGTTCCACATATGCCGATAAGCTCGCCCATTCGTGGACCGTCCATGATAGCGCACTTCATCATCATAGCCGGGTGATTCTCCCATGCGTTGGCAGCCCTTCGCATGCGTAAACCTTGAAAGTTCGCCGGTCTCCACGTGAACCATACCTCGACCTCTTCCTCGACATATCTAGAAAGCGGTGCATCACCTCCATGTGGTACAACACATAAGTGTGCGCTTGCGTGCCTCCACGGCATCCAATTTGTACGGCCTCCCAAAGACCGAGTACCTTCTCCCTTCTCGCCGCGCACTCCATAGCCCTCCAACGTGACCATAATAACGCGCAAAATGCCATCCCATAGTGCATGCTCTCCTCCTTCAAGTACCCCAACGCTATCGCCTCGGCCTCCGGCGGACAACCGCTCGTCCCAAGGTATCTTTCGACAGGTACATCCACCTCGTGTGCACCGGTCCGAGCCTACCTCGTCCACTAGATGGATTATCGGTGAGTCGATATATCAAACATTTTGGAGGAATTGCTTTTCCGGATCGCACATCACCCTCGCTGCCTCCTCTTTCATTGCTTGGATTTCATGGCGGTATTGTCCACGGCATCCAATTTCTGACCTCCCGGCCTACCTTCTCTCCGCTTCTCGCTGCTCGCACTCATAGCCCTCCAACGTGACCATAATAACGCCGCAAAATGCCATCCCATAGTGCATGCTCTCCTCCTTCAAGTACCCCAACTATCTTGGCCTCGGCCTCGCACTGCCGGACGATCCGCTTCCTCGTCCCAAGGTATCTTTCGGAGTACATCCACCTCGTGTGCACCGGTCGAAACCACGGCTACCTCGTCCACTAGATGGATTATCGGTGAGTCGATATATCAAACATTTTGGAGGAATTGCTTTTCCGGATCGCACATCACCCTCTGCCTCCTCTTTCATTGCTTGGATTTCATGGCGGTATTGTCCTGGCAAATCCACTGCAGACCTAACTTGACCACCGCCTTGTACACATCGGTCTATGCACCCTCGGAGGACAATAGGGAAGACTACTTCCATCATTATGTGCCGATCATGGCACTTCAGCTAACCTTGCCGCTCGCGATTTTCGCAGCTATGTTAGATCCGCACCCGCTGGCGCCTTTATGCGTTTCATTTCGCAATAACCCGTTTGATTCCTCTCGACCCGACATATGCCGGGGCAATGGCCATCCTCTCCTGCCATAACCACCCTTCCCTCCACTCGCTTCCATGTCCATCCGCGAGGCTATGTCATCTCGGTCTCCTCGTCAGTATGCCAAATGGCGGCGTTGTTTTCTCGGCGTGCATAACGTCCTTTGGTGCCCATTTCAGCAAAAACCGCCAAGATGTGGGAGGTCTACAAACAAGGCCGACCTTCGTCGGGTTCCAAACCGGCCTCGATGGCGCAGTCCGCCGGTCGCGTTCACTCGCGCCATATCTTCGATGACATCGACGAAGATGGCGGGCGGTGGGGCCGATACTCGCCACTCCATTGTACCAGCCCGTCGTCCACCGTCCACCGTCCCGAAGCCACCTCCTAAAACCAGCATATATTTCTTTCTTCAAGTCCGAATACGTGAATCCAAGTCCTCCCAAAGAATCAACACATGCACGGGCCCCTCACTTGCAATCCCGTCAGGGTCCCAAGGCCTGGGTAATCTGCTATGACGTGCAAAATCGCTGCTCGTAGTTTGAAATGCCTGTTTGGATGGTTGACCGGTTTGGAGAAGTCTTCCGTGTCCATGCCTCTCCAAAGGTCCCGCAGTCCTCGATTAAAGGCGCCATAAAGACATCGAAATTCTGGCGATGCGAGCCCCGCACAATCAACGGCATAATCACATTCGCATCCTTTGTGCTGGCCCATGGTGGCATATTGTGCACGAACAACAAAACCGGCCATATGGATGTGTTTGCGGCACTGGCCAAATGGATTGAAGCCATCATGCACAATGCAAACCTTACGCGTTGCTCTTCCCCAAAGCCGTCTACTCCATCAAGAGCTGTCCAAGCGGTGTGTCACCATGATGGTCATGTCCCGTCTGGCTCTGTTTCCCCACATACCATGTCATCATCTCTGTATGTGGCATTTGAAAGCGCCAGCGTGCCTTCAACGGAAAATGCCAAGACCTTCCGCGGTATTTCATCCTCCTCATCAAACCCTTCCCTAAACCGCGGTGTGTCGCATTCTGGGCAATGCGTGTAGTCGGCGTACTCCCCCCTAAATAAAACACAGTCCCGCTCACAGCAGTGGATTTTCTAGTACCTTGGCCCAAACATGTATAAGAGTGCCTTGGCCTCGTACATGTCTTTGGGCAGGCTGTTTACTGGTGGCAGAATATCGGTGCAATTAGCCGCAAAAGTCCTGTCATGGCGACGTCACTGATGTCATACATTGATTGCCAAGACAGCAATAAGAGTGTGGCGCTTAGCCTGCTTTCCTTCGAAACATGCCCTTTGCGGATGTCGTACAAGGCGTTTCACACCCGCACCGTTTCTGGCATCGCTTGCCCTCCCGTTCTGGTTGCCGCCAACAACTCATCCATCGTGTACCGGTGGGCAAGTCCTCACCATCCGCCTCCTCTTCCGAATTGTCTAATTCGCTATCACAATTAGCATCGCTTTACTGCTGGTGCCCTCGGACATATGTGACACCGTGTCCGCGGGATGCATGGTGCCCACCATACGGTTGCCCATGCCCATCGCCCCGCAATTATTGCATGGGCGGCCATTAACCACAACAATTGAACCATATGGAGCAGCGATCGTCAAGGTCACAATGGTCCGTATCACCGCCGCTTGCATTACTTGGCGAAGGCAATGAACTCGAGACGTGAGTCGAATACGGCCGCCTCCGCGCACTCTCGGCAAGGCGTAACATGTACACATCGCATCTCGTGGCATTCTCCCGCTGCGTGACCATGGATGACGCGGAAGAAGAACTGGCGGAGGAAGAACTTCTTAAAATGGAAGCGCGTTTCCGCACTCAACAACAAGCCCATTCGAACAAAAGAAGTCTCGGCAAGCAAAACGCTTTCCACCATGGACCGCGTGGACTCACGACTCGACCTCGTTGCCTCGGGAACAGGAGCTCCGAGGATGCGTCGCAGCTAAAGCATCCGCACTATGTGTCGACAATGGAAGCCTCCGACAAGACCCTATGGTGTTCTCACTGATCAAGCGTTGCGAGACATCACCATGTCTCGGCGCCAAATGCCACCGCCGGACCACCCCGAGCCATCGAGTGGCATGGAACGGACTTGTGGGTCCGTGTTTGGATTACCGTCAGCTCCGCGAGTGCCGGGGAAGACGAGTTCCGGTAGCAGAGATGTCTTCCGGATGGACGCCCTCGGTCACCACCAATTGCCTTCCGGGGCGACGATGGGATAGAAAGGGATGACGGTCGGTCGATATCGAGGGTTGGGGACAACGGTCGAACGGTTCGCGCTCGTGGGTGACTCCACTGCAACATTCAATGTCATATGTTTGGCGGTGCCCTCGGACATATGTGACACCGTGTCCGTGGGATGCATGGTGCCCACCATACGGTTGCCCATGCCCATCGTCCCCGCAATTATTGCATGGGCGGCCGCCATTAACCACAACAATTGAACCATATGGAGCCGATCGTCAAGGTCACAATGGTCCGTATCACCGCCGCTTGCATTACTTGGCGAAGGCAATGAACTCGAGACGTGAGTGGAATACGGCCCCGCGACGCTGCACGCACTCTCAAGGCAACATGTACACGATCATTCGTGGCATTCTCCCGCTGCGTGACCTGTGGATGACGCGGAAGAAGAATCGGGAGGAAGAACTTCATTAAAATGGAAGCGTTCCGACTTCAAACAATAAGCCCATTCGAATAAAAAGAAGTCTCAAGGCGTAATGCTTCACCATGGATGACGTGGACTCACTCGACCGACCGTTGCCTCGGGAACAGGAGCTCCGAGGATGCGTCGCAGAGCTAAAGCATCCGCTATGTGTCGACAATGGAAGCCTCCGACAAGACCCTATGGTGTTCTCACGATCAAGCGTTGCGAGACATCACCGATGTCTCACGACGCCAAATGCCACCGCCGATTCCCCCGAGCCATCGAGTGGCATGGAACGGACTTGTGGGTCCGTGTTTGGATTACCGTCAGCCCCGCAGCAGAGTGCTGTGGAAGACGAGTTCAACGCAGACCGAGATGTCTTCCGGATGGACGCCTCGGCCGCCACACCAATTCGCCTTCCGGGGCGATGGGATAGAAAGGGATGACGGTCATCGATATCGAGGGTTGGGGACAACGGGAACGGTCACCGCCGTGGGTGACTCCACTGTGCAACATTCAATGTCATATGTTTGGCGATCCGCACGACATTGACGGTGTCATGCCTTGTGTCAAGAATGCGGTGAAAGGCAAAACATTTCGGGCGCCACCATCGCTAGTGTGCATAACCTCCTTTATCTCGCACTTTGTCTACGGCGAGAAAGCGTGGAGCTCATGCTCGAAATCTCGTAGAGCTCCCAAGCGCGAAAACAAGCTAACTGACACCGCACCCAATGGCTGCAAATCGCGTCCCATGCCGCGTCCTCCCTCTCCTGTGTCCATGCCTCAACTGGATCTTCATCCACAGCAGCGCATCCGATGTGAACCCTCCACATCTGCAGCCTCATTCTCAAAAACAGACGACTTAGATCGCACAACATCTCCGACTTGCACGGCCTTTGCAAGAATTTCGTTCGGTCTCCGTGTGCCTCTTCTTCCTGGAGTCCCCTCGGCCGCTGAGGGGTTGCTGCGCCCGCAGGCAGCCCCGCATCCTGCGCATTCAACCACGCCGATTTCCTCTTCCTTCGCCTCACCAGGACCGATGGCCTCGACGTCGCCTCGCGGCTCCCTTGGCCTTCGCTTCCCTTTGGACCTCCCTTCGTCCTTTCTTTCTCGCTGCGGATATGAACTCCTTCCTTTCCTAACGGGTCCATGTCGCATCGCGACACACATTCCAGACTCGGTTCCTTAGAGCGGTGACCTTACGCTTTTGGGCAATAGGTGTGAATTAGTAGCCTTTGTTTAATTCATGTCCATCCTCACGCTGACCGAGCACAATCGGAAATTGAAGGCAATCATGACCCACGTAACACGGAAATGTCGCGGTGCCGTGCAGAATGCCCGGCATGGAGGGGCACCACTCCATACCCCTCCATTCCGCCAACCGCACCTCACAGCCCGTTTCTTTATTTCCAGCCACACCGTGTACAGATTCCTGTTCGGAAAGGACATTCCCGGCAAGGCGTTCACATTACCTGCCGCACCTCGACCTCCGAGGTGTACACCTCCTCCCTCCACCAGCATGTACCTATGAAGAGACTGTGACCGGGAGCGAGGACCGTGCATACCAGTCCTTGATGGCAACAGACGGAGAGCAACCCTTGGTCAGTCTTCGGGCAATGGACGGAGAGCAACCTTCCGTCCATCGTCCTGATGGCCATCGTCGGTGACCGTGACTGCCGTCCAATCCTTCATGGCCATACTCGGTGCCTATCTATAGGAGCCCACAACCTCCGCACACACCTGCAATGTTGGAAGTAAGATAGTTGAGCACGGAAGGGAAAAGGCGGCCGCATGCAGGAACCAAAAACTATTGAACGCAATGAGTGAAAAGGGGTGAATCCCAGGCCGCGACACCTTGGGCCGGCACCTGGGTCATGGACGCAGTTTCCACACACACAAACTAACCCCACGGCCTGAGATCCGAAGCAGGGCTGGTGGTCGAGACACGAACTCCAAGGCGTTGGGAGGCTTCCACTTGGCCAGTGGAACGGGGGTTCCAAAAAAGGGCGAGGATACACACACAAGCCACCGGGTCCTTGACGGCCATCGACAGTTCGTGGAGGTGTCCAAATGTGCAAGCCGGTGTATGCCCAACCCATTCAAGATGTAGGAACGCGGAAGTCATACGATCGCCTCGGCGTCACATCCTGCCGTGGACACTAGGGACGAGGGCTCGGGCATACTGCCGCCAAGGGGCGGGGGGGGCGGAGGGGTGGGGAGGAGGAACGGTGGAGACGCGGGTGGGGAGGGGTGGAGGGGAGTGATGTGGGGTTCACGGTAGGCCTCAAACCGCAGGGAGGAGACTTAAGCAAGAGCTGGAGATTTTCACAAGTGGGTTCGTAGTTAAAGCAAATCTCGGAGAAGAGCCGATTTCTACACGCAATCGTGGCCTCCGGAACATCGGTTTACGGTTGGGAGAATCTGCGATATCGACCGTCTGCTCGACAAGCTTGCGAGGGCAGCATTGACGCCACAGACAGCCCGTCTCGCCATGGCGACCTTTGGCGGTGGTGTCGCCCGGCGGTGGCGTGAGTAGCGGGGTTTTCGTGAGGTAAGCATATGTAATTAATTCAAGCTGCGTACATCGAACAAGCAGTATAAACCTTGACAATGGTGCAATGAGATGGACGGCGGCCTAGGATCATGGCGACCACCCCAAGTGCAGCTTTGTAATGACCGTATATGATGACACATATTCATTTCACACCCACGCTATCCACGATGCATGCACCCGTTTGCACCGAGGTGTTTCACAAGGGTGACGACCTGCGAACGCGCTCTCGTGGTCACCGGGATTGTCTTTGGTCCATGATGAGTCAATGCATGTCATGGTCCTTGGATTGGGAAATGCCCATGTCCTGCGGTCATTTGTCCTTCCGCCATGACATGTACATGCATGACATGGTCCACGGACATCGCATGACTTGGCCATGACATGTATATGCATGTCATGGGCTTGACCATGGCGTGCATTGACGCCACAGACAGCCCGTCTCGCCATGGCGACCTTTGGCGGTGGTGTCGCCCGCAGCGACGTGAGTAGCGGGTTTTCGTGGAGGTAAGCATAATTAACAAAGCAATCACAGACATCGAACAAGCAGTATAAACCTTGACAATGGTGCAACAGCAGATGGACGGCCTAGGATCATGGCGACCACCCCAAGTGCAGCTTTGTAATGATATGATGACACATATTCATTTCACACCCACGCTATCCACGATGCAGTTTGCACCGAGGTGCCTCAAGGGTGACGACACGAAACGTCTCTCGTGGTCACCGGGATTGTCTTTGGTCCATGATGAGTCAATGCATGTCATGGTCCTTGGATTGGGAAATGCCCATGTCCGCAGGTGTCATTTGTCCTTCGCCATGACATGTACATGCATGACATGGTCCACGGACATCGCATGACTTGGGCCATGACATGTATATGCATGTCATGGGCTTGACCATGGCGTGCATTGACGCCACATGGCAAGTCTCGCCATGGCGACCTTTGGCGGTGGTGTCGCCTAAGGACGTGAGTAGCGGGTTTTCGTGAGGTAAGCATAATTAATAATGTACAATCACAGACATCGAACAAGTACATGTATAAACCTTGACAATGGTGCAACAGATGGATCGGCCTAGGATCATGGCATCACCCCAAGTGCAGCTTTGTAATGACCGTATGATGACACATATTCATTTCACACCCACGCTATCCACGATGCACAAATTGCACCGAGGTGCTCAAGGGTGACGACACGAAACGTCTCTCGTGGTCACCGGGATTGTCTTTGGTCCATGATGAGTCAATGCATGTCATGGTCCTTGGATTGGGAAATGCCCATGTCCGCAGGTGTCATTTGTCCTTCCGCCATGACATGTACATGCATGACATGGTCCACGACATCGCCATGACATGTATATGCATGTCATGGGCTTGACCATGGCATGCATTTACATGTCATGGCCGAACATATATAGTCACGAATATCTCGCTCACACATAGCGACGGCCAAGCACATTCGCTGGCATTTCGAGGGCCAAGGACAAATGCGACCTCCTGTCATTGCACAAGGATTTATTTGTCCTTGGGCCTCGACATGTGCGTGCATGTCATGGCCCACGGTCTTGTCATGTCCTTGGCCCATGACGTGCATATACATGTCATGGGCCAAGGACATGATATGACCATGACATGCATATGCATGTGATGGTCCAAGGAAACGTTTTTCCTTTGACCATGAAATGTATATGCATGTAAATGTCATGCATGACATTTATATAATAGGCATGGGCCAAGGACATTTATATAATTGCCATGGGCCAAGGACAAATTTGTCCTTGGGCCATGACATATATATTACAAGGCGTTTCATGGGCAAGGACAACTTTGTCCTTGGCCCATGGCAATGCATGGCATGGTCAAGACCAGGACATGACATGACCATGGGCCAAGGACACATTTGTCCTTGGCCCATGACATTTATATACATGCCATGGGCCATGACATGTAAATTCATGTCATGGGCCAAGGACAAATTGTCCACAGCCGGGACATGTAAATTCATGTCATGGGCGAAGGACAAATTTGTCCTTGGCCACAGGCGATGCCATATTGGTGTCTATATATGTATAGCAGTAAGGTGGTGTAGACTTCATTTGGGAGGACATGCTATTATGAGGACTTAAAACACAAGGAGCGCATGATGAGGTGGCCAAACATGCATGGGGATGGGCCTAGTTGTCATGGGCCAAGGACAACTTTGAGCTTGGCCCATGACATGTAAATGCATGGCATGGTCTTAACCATGACATGCATACATGCCATGGGCCAAGGACAAAGTTGTGCTTGGCACATGACATGCATATGGATGTCATGGGCCAAGGAAAACTTTGTCCTTCGCCATGACATGCATGCATGTCGCAGGACATGCATATGCATATATATGACATGACATTTATATATACATGCCATGGGCCAAGGACAAAGTTGTCCTTGGCCCATGATATGCATGTCATGGGCCAAGGACAACTTTGTCCTTGGCCCATGGCATGTATATAAATGTCATGCGCATGACAATGACATGTATACGACATGGTCCAATGAAAATGTTTCCTTGGACCATGTCATGCATATCATGTCATGGTCATGTCATGTCCGTGGGCCATGACATGTATATGCATGTTATGGGCGACATGACATGACCATGGGCCATGACATGGACGCTTATGAGGCCCAAGGACAAATAGTTCCTTGGGCAATGACAAGCGGTGGCATATGTCCTCGGCCCTCGAAATGATGAATGTTCTTGGCCGAAATGTGTGCGAATTTGGTGACTATATATGTCTACGAGTGATAAGTGTGGTCATCAGTTGATTAGGTCCCACTTGTTATAATGAGGAGTTGAGACATAAGGGAAGGCGATGAGGTGGCAACTTTGAATGGCGACTATGGCGGCGGTATCACGGTATCGCATGCGGCCCGGAGACATGGCCTATTACTTCCGCGTCACGCGGTGTTACTTCCACTTGCATCTTTTCAATCGTCACCTTGCGGTTGCAATCGCTTTGTCTCGGTTCGCTCTGTTCAAGCTTTCGACTTTCTTGTGATTACAAAGATGGTGTGGGACGTGGACTTGAGGATTTGGGCGCCCCTTCACCGACTTCATCCTGCCGTGACCCACCCGCCGGTGAGGATGACGTTCGGCCCGTGATCAAAGGAGGCGTCCGCCGTCTGCAGCGGTGGCAATGGCGACTATGGCGGCGGTGGTGGTGGCAAGCACTCGCGAGTGAAAGGGACCACGTGGCGCGGCACGGTGGTCATGGAAGTGTCACGGCTCGGCGGTGGGAAGCGGGAGGTGGAAACGGTGGGTGGACCCATAGAGGCCGGGCGCTCCATCCGAGGCGGCGGAGGCGTGGCGGAGGGTGGCACAGTGACAACAGACTGGGAGCGCCACCATGAAGATGGGCGGCAAGTGTCCTTCCAAGGTTGCGGAGGAGGCGTGATGGCGATGCCCAAGTTGCCCCTGCCGAGGTGGGGATGGGAAGGAAGATGCTTCCACCATCAACCCCGCTGGGAGGGAGCGCACCCGCTCCTATGGGCCGGTTCGGCTGCTCAGAGGGGTTTTGGTCCTGAGTGGCAGGAGGTGGCCCTTCCCGTGGAGCAGGTGGCTGGTCCTCGGGATGAGCGAACACCGGTCCCCCGCCCTTGTGGCATGGATGCCCTAGCAAGTGCGCCTACTGGGGCCGCCCATCCTGCTCCCGAGAAGCAGGGACCACTTGCCTATGCCGACGGCAATGCGAGCGAGGTGCACGCGAGCCAAGGGGAGGAAGGGCATGCTCCCGACCTCCACTGTGAAGAACAACTGGATGTGGGAGATGAGGACAGGGTTGAGGGGGCAAGCCAGCCAGAGGCCGAGACGGCCGACTCCGAGGCGGATGGAAATGGCGAGGACGAGGACAATTCGAGGATGAGGCGAGGTGGTGACATGGAAGAACAGGGGTGGCCAGGGCGTCCCACCACCGCAACTCCGGCAGAGATAGGAGAACTCACCATGGCCGGTAAGCAACTCGGCAGCGTCATTCTTGTATGTCGAGCTCCACGGGCGGGAGGAGTGTTTATGGTGTCGGCCGCTGTGCGATGGAGGTTGGGTCGAAAATGAGGATCGGTGATGCGGTGGAGGATGAAGAAGGACTGAGGAGGGCCTTCCATCGCGTGTCTTGGAGCTAGTGTGTGCGAAGATGGCGTTGATGGTGCGTGGACAAGCCATGACGAGAGTCCGAGGGAGAGGCTGGTGAGTATGGTAGAGATTGAGTTTCCGGTGTCGGCCGGGATGAGATTGTGGCGAGGTTTGGTGCATCACGGACAAGGAACCACAACGTAGGGAAGAAGGTGAGGCAAGCGCATTGATATGGAGGGAGAAGGGTAAGGATGCGAAATGGCTCCATCCGCCGAATGTCACAACGAAGGCATGGAGGAAGGCCGTGGAGGCGGGGTGGTGACGTTGCACAAGAATGGGGGTGTGGCCAACACCTCGAAGCGCAAGCGTGCAAGGCGGCAAAGCATGATCAAGGGACCAATCCCTTTGGTCCACTAGGCGAAAGATTTTGAAAGGAAGTTCGTGCAGCGGTGGGGAGGGAGCGCGGTAGAGGAGGCTGCGGTGGCGGCGAGGAATGGCTTGGAGAACATGCCGGAGTATTGGAGAGGTAAGGAAAAGGCATGGCGGTGGCGGTGAGAGGGCAAGTGGGCGAGGCAACGCTTGTCGTGATGTGATCACCGAGTGGCATGTGCAGGATGCTTGGAGCAGAATGCAAGAGGAAGCAATGATGGAGGCGGCCGGACGGTACATGCAAAGGCGTTGAAGAGGGTGGGGGACAACGAGGGAGAGGGAGGGAAGGCGATTGCTGGTGGCATGGAAGAAGGGGGACAACGGTGGAAGTGGTGGCACCGACACGGAGGATCACACGGAGCGTGTCGAAAAGTGTAAGTGCAAATGTGTAACATGTCATGCAAATGGCGATGCAATGGGCGAACATCTTGGCATCCTTTGTTGCAGCCATGGTGGTCGAAAAGAAGGAAGCCGGTGGAAGGATGTGTGGGAAACGCAGCCTGTGAGGCGTGAGCAAGGGAAGAGAAAGCGGGCACCAAGCATGACACCAACAAGCAAAGGAAGAAAAGCAGTTCTACACACCGGAAGAAGAAGAAGAATCCTCCGAGGACAACCAATGAGTGTAGGGGTGTCTGCAAGAAGCCTAAGTAGCATAGGATTTAGTTTTATGTAGGAAGAAAGTGAGGGCTTCGATGAGTTAGCCATCTAGATGAATGTGTGGTTCGAGCGCAGTGGTGATGTGGAAGGATGTGGGAAACGCAGAGCCTGTGAGGCGTGAGCAAGGGAAGAGAAAGCACCAAGCATGACACCAACAAGCAAAGGAAGAAACGCGGGTTCTACACCGGAAGAAGAAGAATCCTCCACCGAGGACAACCAATGAGTGTAGGTGGAAGCCTAAGTAGCATAGGATTTAGTTTTATGTAGGAAGAAAGTGAGGGCTTCGAGTTAGCGCCATCTAGATGAATGTGTGGTTCGAGCGCAGTGGTGATGTGAAGGCGAAAGGGAGAAGCTTGTGGCTGCCCGAATCGATGACTCGATAAGACAATTGTGACATTGCTTTGTGACACAAGCGAATTGCCGGTAGGTGTGGGTTGAATACGATTGCTAGGTTTGCATGTGTGAAAAGACGACCGAGCGGGCAGGTTGGGGAAAGCGTCGCCATTGCTCATGGGTGGGACAAAAGCATGGGATTAGTCCTCATGTACCACCCTTTCCCAATTTCGGACATCAAGGTATGTATGTATAAAGGAACCTAGTTGTCCATGCACTCGCGTTGGTGGAGTGGAGGCGAGATGGTGACGAACAAGCGTCGCGTGTTGAAGCCGGGTAAGTCAAACGATTTTGCAACCGCAAGAACAAGAGTAGCACGGTCGGCAGTAATGCGATATATGTCCAGTCTGAAATAAAAAATCAGATAATCCGGTGTTCATGTACAAATACCTACCTACAAGTAGGTACGTATGAAGGTAAATCCAGATTCTACAAGTAGGTACTGTGCGTATGAAGGTAATGTGTATTCTATCTCTACCAAGATATCGTGCAAAAGCCATAAACAAATAGTATACAAGCCAATAATAGCTATGGTAAGCCATAAACAATTAGTATACAAGCCAATAATAGCTATGGTAGGGAAAAAGGTTGATATAGGAATTATGGTGGTGGTAGAGGAAGGAGACAATTAATGAGAGACAATTAATGAGCATGTTAGTGTGATATCCGTGTGATATCCGTTTGGCGCCATTAACAATAGTTGTGAAGAGAGAGTGCAATGAAGAGCAATAGGAAAAACATTAACTAATTGTACTTCCAATGGGGTGTAATAAAGAGGGGACCGATAGAGAAGAGAGAGAGGGTCCTTATTACGGTCATGTTGCATTTGCATGAGGGAATTCATAAACAATGCGTGAGAGGGCAAGTGGGCGAGGCAACGCTTGTCGTGATGTGATCACCGAGTGGCATGTGTGGGATGCTTGGAGACGGGAATGCAAGAGGGAAGCAATGGACGAGGCGGACGACACATGCAAAGGCGTTGAAGAGGGTGGGGGACAACGAGGGAGAGGGAGGGAAGACAGCTTGGGCAGCGGAAGAAGGGGGACAACAATGGAAGTGGTGGCACCGACACGGAGGATCACACGGAGCGTGTAAAAGTGTAAGTGCAAATGTGTAACATGTCATGCAAATGGCGATGCAATGGGCGAAATCGATCTGGCTTTGTTGCAGCCATGGTGGTCGAAAAGAAGGAAGCTGTGGAAGGATGTGGGAAACGCAGAGCCTGTGAGGCGTGAGCAAGGGAAGAGAAAGCACCAAGCATGACACCAACAAGCAAAGGAAGAAACGCGGGTTCTACACGGAAGAAGAAGAAGAATCCTCCGAGGACAACCAATGAGTGTAGGGGTGTCTGCAAGAAGCCTAAGTAGCATAGGATTTAGTTTTATGTAGGAAGAAAGTGAGGGCTTCGGAGTTAGCCGCCATCTAGATGAATGTGTGGTTCGAGCAGGTGGTGATGTGAAGGCGAAAGGGAGAAGCTTGGCTGCCCGAATCGATGACTCAAGAATGCATAATTGTGACATTGCCGCTTTGACACAAGCGAGAACCGGTAGGTGTGGGTTGAAGCACGATTGCTAGGTTTGTGTGTGAAAAGACGACCAGTGCAGACGGGTTGGGGAAACGTCGACGCCATTGCTCATGGGTACCGGACAAAAGCATGGGATTAGTCCTCATGTACCACCCTTTCCCAATTGTGACATCAAGGTATGTATAAAGGAACCTAGTTGTCCATGCACTCGCGTTGGTGGAGTGGAGGAGGATGGTGACGAACAAGCGGTCGCGTGTTCAAGCCGAAGTCAAACGATTTTGCAACCGCAAGAACAAGAGGTAAAGCAAGGCACAAGAATGTGATATCCGTCAGATTGGAAATAAAAAATCAGATAATCCGGTGTTCATGTACAAATACCTACAAGTAGGTACGTATGAAGGTAAATCCAGATTCTACAAGTAGGTACTGACGTATGAAGGTAATGTGTATTCTATCTCTACCAAGATATCGTGCAAAAGCCATAAACAAATAGTATACAAGCCAATAATAGCTAAGCCATAAACAATTAGTATACAAGCCAATAATAGCTATGGTAGGGAAAAAGGTTGATATAGGAATTATGGTGGTGGTAGAGGAAGGAGACAATTAATGAGAGACAATTAATGAGCATGTTAGTGTGATATCCGTGTGATATCCGGTTTGCGCCATTAACAATAGTTGTGAAGAGAGAGTGCAATGAAGAGCAATAGGAAAAACATTAACTAATTGTACTTCCAATGGGGTGTAATAAAGAGGGGACCGATAGAGAAGAGAGAGAGGGTCCTTGTTACATCATGTTGCATGAGGGAATTCATAAACAATGCGTATGAGAGAGGGGATGTAGTTAAGAGGGAAGCAATGGATGAGGCGAGGACAGACACATGCAAAGGCGTTGAAGAGGGTGGGGGACAACGAGGGAGAGGGAGGGAAGACATTGCTGGTGGGCAGCGGAAGAAGGGGGACAACGGTGGAAGTGGTGGCACCGACACGGAGGATCACACGGAGCGGTAAAAGTGTAAGTGTGTAACATGTCATGCAAATGGCGATGCAATGGGCGAAATCGACTGTGCTTTGTTGCAGCCCACATGGTGGTCGAAAAGAAGGAAGCTGTGGAAGGATGTGGGAAACGCAGAGCCTGTGGAGTGAGCAAGGGAAGAGAAAGCACCAAGCATGACACCAACAAGCAAAGGAAGAAACGCGGGTTCTACACCGGAAGAAGAAGAATCCTCCACCGAGGACAACCAATGAGTGTAGGTGGAAGCCTAAGTAGCATAGGATTTAGTTTTATGTAGGAAGAAAGTGAGGGCTTCGAGTTAGCGCCATCTAGATGAATGTGTGGTTCGAGCGCAGTGGTGATGTGAAGGCGAAAGGGAGAAGCTTGTGGCTGCCCGAATCGATGACTCAAGAATGCAATTGTGACATTGCGCTTTGTGACACAAGCGAATTGCCGGTAGGTGTGGGTTGAAGCACGATTGCTAGGTTTGTGCATGTGTGAAAAGACGCAGTGGTTGGGGAAACGACGACGCCATTGCTCATGGGTACCGGACAAAAGCATGGGATTAGTCCTCATGTACCACCCTTTCCCTCTGTGACATCAAGGTATGTATGTATAAAGGAACCTAGTTGTCCATGCACTCGCGTTGGTGGAGTGGAGGAGGCAGATGGTGACGAACAAGCGTCGCGTGTTCAAGCCGGTAAGTCAAACGATTTTGCAACCGCAAGAACAAGAGGTAACGGCACAAGAATGTGCGATATCCGATCGGAAATAAAAATCAGATAATCCAGTTGTTCATGTACAAATACCTACCTACAAGTAGGTACTGACGTATGAAGGTAAATCCAGATTCTACAAGTAGGTACCGACGTATGAAGGTAATGTGTATTCTATCTCTACCAAGATATCGTGCAAAAGCCATAAACAAATAGTATACAAGCCAATAATAGCTATGGTAAGCCATAAACAATTAGTATACAAGCCAATAATAGCTATGGTAGGGAAAAAGGTTGATATAGGAATTATGGTCGCTGTGTGGTAGAGGAAGGAGACAATTAATGAGAGACAATTAATGAGCATGTTAGTGTGTGATATCCGTGTTTGGGCGCCATTAACAATAGTTGTGAAGAGAGAGTGCAATGAAGAGCAATAGGAAAAACATTAACTAATTGTACTTCCAATGGGGTGTAATAAAGAGGGGGACTGATAGAGAAGAGAGAGAGGGTCCTTGTTACAGTCATGTTGCATTTGCATGAGGGAATTCATAAACAATGCGTATGAGAGAGGGGATGTAGTTAAGAGGGTGAAGTGGTAGGAGAGAGAGCAAGGTTCGTGTTAAGATTGTAGGCCCAATGCGGAAAGAAATGACAAACTTAATACCAAGCCTCCAAATGATGTTGCAAGTTACAAGTGTAACATAAAATTGCAACAACGACTGTAACATAGGGGGCCATTTCTAGTAGGGATACAACCTGTGGCTCACGATTCGGCATGGCGTCTTAATGACACATGTGTTATGTGCGAGGAAGTATGGGCCCCATCTTGTGATTGCGGGCATACCGTAGGGGCTGCCTCGTGTCATTGCCCGGAGCCACAAAATCTCTCTCCATACTCGGTGGAACCACTGGTTGGGGAAACGACGACGCCATTGCTCATGGGTACCGGACAAAAGCATGGGATTAGTCCTCATGTACCACCCTTTCCCAATTGTGACATCAAGGTATGTATAAAGGAACCTAGTTGTCCATGCACGCGGAGTGGAGGAGGCAGATGGTGACGAACAAGCGGTCGCGGTTCGCCGAAGTCAAACGATTTTGCAACCGCAAGAACAAGAGGTAAAGCAAGGCACAAGAATGTGATATCCGTCAGATTGGAAATAAAAATCAGATAATCCGGTGTTCATGTACAAATACCTACAAGTAGGTACGTATGAAGGTAAATCCAGATTCTACAAGTAGGTACTGACGTATGAAGGTAATGTGTATTCTATCTCTACCAAGATATCGTGCAAAAGCCATAAACAAATAGTATACAAGCCAATAATAGCTAAGCCATAAACAATTAGTATACAAGCCAATAATAGCTATGGTAGGGAAAAAGGTTGATATAGGAATTATGGTGGTGGTAGAGGAAGGAGACAATTAATGAGAGACAATTAATGAGCATGTTAGTGTGATATCCGTGTGATATCCGGTTGGCGCCATTAACAATAGTTGTGAAGAGAGAGTGCAATGAAGAGCAATAGGAAAAACATTAACTAATTGTACTTCCAATGGGGTGTAATAAAGAGGGGACCGATAGAGAAGAGAGAGAGGGTCCTTGTTACATCATGTTGCATGAGGGAATTCATAAACAATGCGTATGAGAGAGGGGATGTAGTTAAGAGGGTGAAGTGGTAGGAGAGAGAGCAAGGTTAAGATTGTAGGCCCAATGCGGAAAGAAATGACAAACTTAATACTAAGCCTCCAAATGATGTTGCAAGTTACAAGTGTAACATAAAATTGCAACAACGAATATGAACAGGGGCCATTTCTAGTAGGGATACAACCTGTGGCTCACGATTCTACATTTATGACGCCCTAAAAAGCGAAACTGTGACATGTGCGAAATGTATAAGGCCCCATCTTGTGATTATGGGCATACCGTAGGGGCTGCCTGCCGACCGCCCAACCCGCAAAAATCTCTCTCCATACTCGGTGAACCACGGTTAGGGAGCATTCTGCATCAAGGCACATTAAGGACAATGGTAATCGAAATTGCCTTCCTCGCACGATACAACCGGGATCTCAATAATTCTTCCAAAGAATTGGCCTTCTCAATTGAGCCCACCATGTCAAATTCGCCATGTACCCAATCGCCCTGTCGAAGTTTTGTTCTCGGCCGAACGTCAAGTGATAACCGCGTGTTCAGCCCCTATATGCCCCTTACGGTTTTCCAGCGGCCCGAAGGCCGCTGCACGGATGTCGGAATGAATGGGACCCATTGCCCACTTCCCCTTCTCACACCATCCCGCAACCATGTCGAAAGTCCTCATCGTCCGTGCATGCCTCCGCTCTCAATGGCGATAAAACTTGAATCTTGTAACAAATACCGGTGTAAACGCCTTGAGCATCCACCCCAAGCTTTAATGTCCCGCCTTGCCCGATGGTGTGGTCTACTTCCTCGAAACTGTGAACTACCTCGGACACATGTGCTTCGTCTTGGTTGTTTCCATCCATAAACTCCGAGGCATAGTGCATAGCCTCCATGGCCAGATATCCGGTTGCAATAGAACCCTCGGGTTTGGCGCGTTGGCGCACATGTTTCTTAAGCACAAGTAGATACCGCTCCATCGGGTACATCCACCGCGTGTGTACTGAGCCATGTGTTTCCACTTCATCCACAAGATGGATAATGAGGTGTTGCATAACATTCCAGAATGTCAAAGGCATGAACTGCTCTAGCTTGATGAAGATGTCGATAACCTCTGCCTTTTTCGCCGGGATATCGGACACATAAATCTCTTTGCCACATATCCATCTGTACAAACCTGCCAATCGGGTGATGACATTTAACTCCTGTGGTGGGAGCCTCCCTCGCAATGCTATGGGCAAGTAATGCATGCTCCGCCTCAATGGCGATAAAACTTGAATGTCAGAATAAATACCGGTGTAAACGCCTTGAGCATCCACCCCAAGCTTTAATGTCCCGCCTTGCCCGATGGTGTGGTCTACTTCCTCGAAACTGTGAACTACCTCGCATACATGTGCTTGGCCTTGGTTGATTCCATCCATAAACCCGAGGCATAGTGCATAGCCTCCATGGCCGATATCCGGTTGCAATAGAACCCTCGGGTTTATGCTACGCACATGTTTCTTAAGCACAAGTAGGTACCGCTCATCGGGTACATCCACCGCGTGTTCTTGGGCCATGTGTTTCCACTTCATCCACAAGATGGATAATGAGGTGTTGCATAACATTCCGAATGTCAAAGGCATGAACCGCTCTAGCTTGATGAAGATGTCGATAACCTCCGCCTTTTTCGCCGGATATCGGACACATAAATCTCTTGCCACATATCCATCGATAACCGCCAATCGGTGATGACATTTAACTCTGGTGGGAGCCTCGCAATGCTATGGGCAAGTAGTACCGCATCAAACAATGCCAATCGTGACTTTTCATGCCGATAACCTTGGGACCGGTAAAACATCCTTTCAAATTTGCAGCGGTTGGCGGCTTCATGTCGCAAATCTCATCCTTCACGGCGTAAGTCCGATGGTGAAAGGACGTACGGTGCCGATGGCAGGTGTTGAATCTCTCCCTCCTCAACCACCCACACCCATGGCTTACAGTCACTCTCTTCCATATCAAACTTGCTGTGGATGGTGTCGCCTAACCCACTTAATGTGCCCCAAATAGCTTTGCAGTTGTTGGCCTCCACGTACATAACGTCTTTGACCCACAGCTTACGGGTAAGGCTGAGATAAGGCAATGAACGCAAAATGAGGGAGTGCCGTTTCACTGCCCATGTTTGCGGTCGGGCCCGCTCATGGGCGGCTGAGGCTGCCCATGACTCCATCTCGGCCATGACATCTGTCACGGAACGAGGCACGGGCGGCGCCGCCAACATTGTTGAATGCCTCAATATGCATCCTACGGGGTCGTTGAGAAGGGCACCATCGTCGACGCCTTTCAGCACTTCTCCAATTCCCGAGACCATCTTGCACCTAGTGAAGCCCACAATCAATGCGAGCCTTTCCGCGTGCCTGCAAGCGGCGAACCCAATCCGTAGTCGCAAGTTGCCACAACCAATGCTGCCGAGATTGAATATCCGGTGTACATCATACAGCGGAAAAATCCTCACAAGGCACACCGTCCCCATAACCGCTGCAATTGAGATTAGAGGCTGCGGTAGATGTCCATATTTGGTACTTGGCGAGGCCCTGGAATAATGGTTGATAGGATAATGCGGTGTTTCTTTGTCGAAACCCAGGGTGGGAGATTCTGAATGACAAGCATCACTGGCCAGATAGACTTGGAATTAGACCTCTGTCGCTAGGGTTCATGCCATCGGTGGAAATGCTAAGCCTCACATTTCGGTCATCCGCACCAAAATCTCCAACGGAGTCCAAAGTTCTCCAGGCCGGTGTGTCCCCCAAGATCCGCATTTTCCCATCCTCGCTGCGATTCCTAGCCCACCATGTCATGTCCCGTGCTAGCTTGGGACACCGAAAAATGCGCCTCA
The DNA here is from genome assembly GCA_010909165.1 of Anthoceros angustus. Classification (NCBI taxonomy): domain Eukaryota; kingdom Viridiplantae; phylum Streptophyta; class Anthocerotopsida; order Anthocerotales; family Anthocerotaceae; genus Anthoceros; species Anthoceros angustus. The sequence continues at coordinate 275,562 of VJWM01000019.1, forward strand.
GCGCTCAATTAATGGAAAGTACCAAAAACTTTTCCTCGGAACTGGCAAGCTCCTTCCAATACCCGGTGCGTAATGAGGCAGCGGGCGTAAACTAGCGCCTTGATGTGCACCCGGTATATGCTACGCCTTTGGGACAGGAGGCGATCCGAACACGTGACTGTGACACTTGGAGCAATAGTTTATTCGCCTCTTGCCGACTTCGCGGTAGAGTGTTTGGAGATGGCAACAAAGATGTGCTGATGACCTGGAAAATTCTGGACATTGCAGAGTCTGAGATATTGTAACACTCTTGCACTTGAAGGAGCGCCGTGGTTGATGATAAGGTGCTTTGGTCACTCCCTACAGGCCCGTGAGCGTCATATAACGCCTTTGACCCATACCATGGGTATGAGATAAGGCAATGAACGCAAATGAGGGAGTGTCGTTTCATCGCCCATGTTTGCGGTCGGGCTCATCATGGGCGGCCGAGGCTGCCCATGACTCCATCTCGCCATGACATCCGCCACGAACGAGGCACGGGCCGCCGCTCAACCCGATTGTTGAATGCCTCAATATGCATCCTACGGCGGGTCGTCGGAGAAGGGCACCATCGTCGCCTTCGCATGCACACTTCTCCAATTCGAGACCATCTTGCACCTAGTCAAGCCCAATCAATCACGGTGCCTTTCCGCATTGCAAGCCGCAACCCAATCCGGTAGTCGCAAGTTGCCACAACCAATGCCCGTAGATTGAATATCCGGTGTACATCGCCCACGTGCTGGAAAAATCCTCACAAGGCACACTGCCCCATAACCGCTGCAATTCGGAGATTAGAGGCCGCAGTAGATGTCCATATTTGGTACTTGGCGAGGCCCCGAATAATGGTTGATAGGATAATGCGGTGTTTCTTTGTCGAAACCTGTGGTGGAGATTCGAATGACAAGCATCACCGCCGATAGACTTGGAATTAGACCGTCCGCTAGGGTTCATGCCATCGGTGGAAATGCTAAGCCTCACATTTCGGTCATCCGCACCAAAATGTCCAACGGAGTCCAAAGTTCTCCAGGCCGGTGTGTCCCCAAGATCCTCATTTTCCCATCCTCGCGATTCCTAGCCCACCATGTCATGTCCTGCTAGCTTGGGACATCAAAATGCGCCTCGCGCTCAATTAATGGAAAGTACCAAAACTTTTCCTCGAATCGCAAGCTCCTTCCAATACCGGTCGGTGCGTGGGCCGAGAAAGGCGTAAACTAGCGCCTTGATGTGCACCCCAAGATATGCTACGCCTTTTGGGACAGAGGCGATCCGAACACGTGATCGTGACACTTGGAGCAATAGTTTATTCGCCTCTTGCCGACTTCGCGGTAGAGTGTTTGGAGATGGCAACAAAGATGTGCTGATGACCTGGAAAATTCTGGACATTGCAGAGTCTCAGATATTGTAACACTCTTGCACTTGAAGGAGCGCCGTGGTTGATGATAAGGTGCTTTGGTCACTCCTACAGGGCCCGTGAACGTCATATAACAGCCTCTCCGATTCCTTACGCAAGGCATCATGCCATTCGTATGGCAAGGACTGAACGAAGTTGTGCATAGCTTCTACTCCTCCAGGCTCATAAGCATCATCTGCAATATCCATTTCTGGCCTTGCGATGTCATCTTCAGTCTGATCTTCCTGTTCGCCGGGTTCAACGTGGGCCTCTTCACCATTCCCGTAAGCTTGCACCCGCAGCCGATCAGCACCAGGTGGAGCTGGTGCTGGACGTGGTGCTTGACTAAGCGGAAAGTGACCACTCCATCGAGGCTCTGCGGCGAACAATTTGCGTGGCGAGCGGGCGTCATCTTCACCGATCTTCCGCTGGGGTCAACGGGCCTCTTCACCATTCCCGTAAGCTTGCACCACCGATCGACCAGTGGAGCCGGTGGCCGGACGTGGTGCTTGACTAAGCGGAAAGTGACCACTCCATCGAGGCTCCTGCGAAGCAGACAATTGGGCAGGTGACGAGAACCAGACGTCATCTAGAGGTGATTGAAATGGAGAGGACTGCCATGGTACCTGAATTCGTTGTGGGAGATTGTGATGTCGGGCATGCCTCAACGCAATATCGAATCGCACAGTGCGGTTGAAGGGCCGGCAATCCGAACACGGACATCGAATCTTTGGGATTTGTCGATTCCTCACGGCCTTACCATTTCAAGCGCACTTTGGCAGCGGTGCTGGGGTGAAATGTTTGAGTGATGTGTGGCACGGTAGCCAGATGTGGCAGATAGCAGGAATGTCTTGCTCCCAGTCCTTTACGCCCAAGTGTGAATGGTCACATCGAAAACCAGATCTTCGGCAACTGACGGTAGATTACGCTTGTGTGTGGAACCGGCTTCTTCCTACCCTGTCAGACATGGTTTACGCTCTCAGAGTTAGTGTCTGAGTACATAGCACCTACGCCCCAATGCGAAAAGCTCCTGCTCCAATCCCCATCTGTTCCTTCTTGGCGATAGGCCCTTTCAGATCATCTCTGTTCGTCCAGTCGATTCAGGTGGGTTGGAATGGCACCCGGTGACAGTAGTGAGGGGGCAAGCTTGGCAATCGAAGGCATGAATTCGGCCGTGTCGCCGCCCACGGCGGAGATGGGATGAGCCGCCGATCGCCCAACCTTGCTCTGCGTCCGTGGCATCGGGAGGTTCACGCATCTGGAGGGCGTCACACCAAGAAACACTGTACATTTGGAAGTGGCGAGAGGAAGCCTTGTGTTGCGGCATGGACGAGCCTATCTGGGAGCATTCACAGATCCCTTGCGGGACTATGTGTGTGCCAAAGCATATCGGTCGGGCAGTGGACACCCCAATTTGGACCCCGGGGCATGGTCATTGGGTGCTCCAGGCGTGAGGCGACTATGTTGAGTGGCCTAGAACGGAGTTTGTAATTGCTGGCGGTGGACGACGCCGCCCTCGCCTTCGTCGTGAGATGCATCAACGGGACGTTTTGGTGGGTGGCATGTCTTTGCACTGGGCTGCAATCTTGGCCAGCCCAGGTGCTTACATCGTCGATATCATTGAAGAAATGCGGACTCCCTGCGCATTTTGTCGGTTGTGGTTGAGGTAGGCACACCGGCAACTCGTCTTTCTTTGCTTGGGAGCAAGTTTGACATTCTCTGCGTAGAGCGGGAACCGGCTTTTGAGCCGGACACTGGGATCACCCTCCCTCGGGCACCCAGAGGTGATGATCCTGCACTGAGAGTTGAAATCGATATGCAATTCGAGGAGATTCGCGACTCATACATGGGCAGGCAAGTTCGTGCGGACAGTGGGGCCTCCTTGGGATAGACGCCGCTGAGCACATGGGAGGACCCCGGGGAGAGTCTTGATGATGTTCTATATGCAACTTGCACATAAGTTGGGGACATTTCAATTTTGAAGAAGGATCTCGACAATCATGTATTGGCCACGCGCCTTTGTTTACAATGATACGAGCATATGGTGTGCTACTCCAGTCCGATTCAACGAAGAAGGAGCTGCTCAAGTGCTTGGGGCGTGCAATTTTGATCGTCCGCGCCATTGCATTGGAGGGAGGAAGAATTTGGGCCATTGTGGCGGGCAAGTCGTATGCTTTCAAATTTCAGCCTCGGTTTTGGGCGGGTTGTGCAAGTCATTGTCATGGCCCCTTGATTGAGTTGGATTAGGCCGGCGAAGGACCCTCGCGTAATTGCGAACTCACAAACTTGTTCTTGTCGACTCCCGTAGCGGATTGTTTTTGCCCGTAGATCGATGTTGGGGCGTGCCCAACAGACCGTTATTGATTGAAGGACTTCCGATCTGTCATTCCGGCTTCGGGCATTTTGTTGCCCGAATATCAGCCTGTGTGAGTCCAGGCAGATTGAGACTCAATTGGCGTCGCGCCTATTGAGGGGGAAGTGCAATAAAGTGTTGCCACTTCACCTGTCCGCGAGACCCGAGACTATGTCTATGGTCCAATCGTTTCTCACGCTTGAGAATGCACGGACCACAAGTGAACCCGGTTCATCGCGACTGGCAGGGTCCCTCCCGTCCGGTGTACATCGTCCAAGCTGGGGTTCATGCATGCTCCAGTCTGACTGAGATCCAGCGGCCTCGTTTGGGCCGGAAATGACATTTGGGAAAACCCAGGTCGCCCTTGCGGGTCCAGGCATGTCCGAGCACAAGCGAGTGAGGCCGGCCTCTGGCTGCCGCAATAAGGAAGGTGGCGGCAAACCACCCATAAAGTGGACATGTGACGGGCACCGAGGGGCGAGAAATATGGCCCGACGCGTCATTTACTCATCCGTTACCAAGCATCGGAGTACCTTTGCTTTCGATTCAGGTTGTGTCGGATATGTCGGTTGCCATGACGCGATTCGTAGCGTCATTTTCTAACCTAAATCATAATCTAATGCATTGTAGTAGTGAAGTCATCTCCCGCAGTTAAATTCGGTAGCTCGGCGACTCCGTTTGACCCAGCGATGTGTAGACCAGCATTGTCTTCCTATACCTTCTTCTGAACAATAGTTCTGGAATTGCTTTGAAGTGAATTCGCCTCCATTGTCAGATCGGAGCGTTTTGAGCTGTTTCCCAGTCCACCTTTCAGCATACTTGATGTAAGTCTTAAAGTGGTCGAAACACTCACTTTTATTCCTCAGGATGTAAGATGTGACGAATCTTGTCTTGTCATCTATGAAGGTGAAGAAACATCGACCTCCACCTATGGACTCCTGAGATAGGGGTCCACATAGGTCTGTATGAACAAGCTCCAAGACATCACTGGCTCTATCGGGTGCTTTGTTTTGGAAAGCTGCTTGATGTCTCTTTGACCACATACAGGCTTCATAAAGAGGTAAGGTGGCGGCAAACCACCCATAAAGTGGACATGTGACCGCACTGTGTAAAATGACTGACCGTTCATTTACTCATCCGTTACCAAGCATCCCGCAATCGCTCGACTCACCGCTTGTGTTCAGATATGTTTATGACGGAAATTGCTGACGCCATTTCTAGCTCGTCATAAATCCTAATGCATTGTAGTAGTGGAAGTCATCTCCTGCAAAGTTAAATTCAGCGCGACTGCTTTGTTGTGATGTGACCACCGCTTGTCTTCCTATACCTTCTTACGAACAATAGTTGGAATTGCTTTGAAGTGAATTCGCCCATTGTCGATCGAGCGTTTTGAGTGCTTCCCACCCACCTTTCAAAGATACTTGATGTAAGTCTTAAAGTGGTCAAACACTCACTTTTATTCCTCGGGATGTAAGATGTGACGAATCTTGTGTCATCTATGAAGGTGAAGAAACATCGACCTCCACCTATGGACTCCTGAGATAGGGGTCCACATAGGTCTGTATGAACAAGCTCCAAGACATCACTGGCTCTATCGGGTGCTTTGTTTTGGAAAGCTGCTTGATGTCTCTTTGACCACATACAGGCTTCATAAAGAGGTAAGGGTGGCAGAGGCCCTATAGGTCCAAGTTTGTACAAGGCCCTATAGGCCCTTGTACAAACTACTAAGCGCAAGTTTCTGAAGTTTTGCACTATGAGGATGACCTAGCCTAGCATGCCATAGCTGACTCTTGGCTATCTGCTGGTCAGATGCACCAGTAGTACTCTTAGCTATATGAGTCTGAACAGTACCATTATTAATGTGAAGTTGAAATAGATCATGATCTCCATAGGCTAGAACCTTTTTATGATCAAAAGCATCTATAACACGATAATTTTGCAAGGGGGGGAATATACAAACCCTCTTCTTCTGGGGTCGGACCCTCTTGACCAAACACCATCCAAAAATAGCCTTTTTATCAAAGAAACATCACCCCATTCACCGGGTACATACACTTACACATCAAATGTTTACTTTGCCTCCACTACAATGACCCATCAGTGGCCCGGTGGCCCTAACAGTCTATCACAACACTCAAGCCTTGTACTATTTTGTGGGGAACTCGTGGACTATCTATACCACAAAAAATGGATCTTTCACCGTCAATCCAATGTTTTGAGTCTGTCTACTTTAGAATGGAGGAATATGACGGGCTACGTTGTGACTCATCCGGCTCGAGCGGATCGAATCCAACACCATTGCTAAATTACGATTCCACCAACACCATAATTATGGAAGATCCCTTCGTGAAATTGACATGTCCTTAAAAGAGGATTTAAACCCTAGGTCTTCAAAATGACATTAGCCTCTTTATTCCATCCACAATCAAAAAGTCTGCATTCTTTCCATTGACATGATAGAGAGCCTATCTAGGGCGCCGACCGGCCAGCGCCCTCCGTGATGTGTTCATGGACACCATTCAATAAATTCATATCAAAACTAAACATGGTTATACTTTGGAAAGAAACAAAACCGAAAGTTGTGTGTGAACGCCGACATGGCGGCCCACAACGATCGACAAAACGTAAACTTTAAACGAGCACATGCAAGCGGTTACGCCGGAATGGTCCTCATGGGGACCAATCAGAACTCATACGGGCCTTGAGCCAACATCGAATGTATGACCACTTCTAAGTTCCACATGCGCCCACTGGGTCATCAAAACCATTGTTCTTGCCCATGGACTTGGCGTTTCGTTCTCCCCAACTCCGCCTCATCAAGCACTTGCGTAAGCGGTACTGTGGTCGTAGCCTATGCCGCTTTTGGTTTACGAGGACGTTCACGTCACTGGTTTTGGCTTTCACGGTTTGAATCATTGCCTTTATCAAACAAGTAACACATTCCCTCAACCATTTGAATGTATGTTTCAAATTGAATGAGCAAAATATGACATCTTTCACATGTCAAATCACAATGTACAGCCTTGTCGATCGCAAAGATGGTGTCCAGGATCAAGCACATGCCGAGCTATGACCTACAATACAATGGTCGCCTTCAATGAGCTCCATAAAATGGAAGAAACTTGAGTGAGCCGTAGCCCTCTTCACCATTTTGATTCTTTTATAATTTGAGACCATTAATATAATATTACGAGTAATTTCAAACTCGCGATCAACGATTGAAAGATATTTGCTATGATTTTGGGTTTAAAACTACAAATTCTTAACTATGCTGGCCAAAATAAGGACTCTGAATGCGTCCTTAAGGACAGAATCCTTTAATTTAAAGGATGCCCTTAAAAATCAACAAAGTTGATGTACATGAGGAGTAGGAGTTTTGATCTCACGACCTACTACTTATTAATCTCTCTATCCACTTGAGTAACTACCCCAAGCCACAAATCACTTGAAGCGCTAATTATTTATTTTATCAAAGGCAGCCCATGGGGAGGGGAGGCGGCCGGCGCATGGGGAGGCGGCGCGCCATGGGAGGGCGTGCATGGGGAGGCGGCCGGCCGGCCGGAGGGCGCATGGGGAGGGCGCCCGCCGGCGCCCATGGGAGGGCATGGGGAGGGCGCCCATGGGAGGGCATGCATGGGCGCCGCCACCAAAGATCCTCTTTATGGATGTATTTTGAAATTCTTCTCTCATGCCACGATTGCACCCATTTTGAAAAAACCTATGAACTTACTTTCATTAATTCAGATCAGTACAATGTGCAACTTCGTTCTCAAGAATATATGGGCATGTTAGGTACCCGCCAAAATGTGGAACATAACATTACTTTGAGGTTTGGGGCCGTGGTTTTGAGGGGAACTAATCCCACTTACTCTATATATTTTAAAAATATTTTAAAAGCAATCTCGATTTGGTTAACTTGTATGGTATTGAAATAGTGTGCATGAAGTACAAGGCCTTTGTGTTCCCCAGGGCGGTCATTTGCTTTGAAGGACTTCGCACGCCCCACCCGGATGATGTAGTGGAATGCAAATGGAAACATGACCTTGTGACAAGGGCTTATTTGGTGCAGACAACCATGTGGGCGCTGTAAAAATCGAATGAAGGTGCTTCGAAGAGGGTTCCATTTGCATATCAATCGAATCGTCGTATACTCTATCACATACGAAGGACATTATGCATGCGTGGGAAGTGAGAACGACCAGGAACTTTGACCTAAACCCCAAACTCTCGGGAGGTATGCGAAAGGGCGGCCGGCCGCGCCTTTCCCTCACACTGTATATGCCCAAAGTGTAGTATACAAACGACTACTCTGGGTCTTCTTTTGGTGTTTTTACATAGTGCCTTAGTTGAAAGGCAATATTTATGTGCATAACACCGCCAAGAATGGTCAACCACGTGGGTTCAATTATGCCGGAAATCGATGTGTTGTGGAAAGCCTAAACCTTTCACATGCCTCAGCCATTCATGAAAACAATGCAACCAATGGTGTGACACCATGATTTTGTGATAAATTTTTAGAGCATGCCATGACAGGCCAGTTTTAGACCCATCAGAAACCCTCTTCGAAGGATAAAAGCCAGTAAACCCCCATCGGGTATATTCCCCCCCTTGCAAAATTATCGTGTTCTATGATCTGACATTCTGTTGTTGTGAATAGAACGTGACTGTGATTGTCAGTATTTAGTCCACGAACTGAAATGAGGTTCCTAGTGATGTCAGGCACATAGTATACATCATGGAGAACTAGTGTGACTCCGGATGGAACTGACAAGTCGACCGTGCCCAAACCAGGAGAAACGAGTGATCTATATCATCACCCAGGTACACATACTGATCCTTCATTGATCTGTATGTCTTGAATGCACCTCTGTCAAAACAGATATGTGCTGTGGCACCTGTGTCAAGATACCACTCTGCAACAGGTCTAACCTCTGCTTTGGTTGACAAGCATGTAGGGATCAAAAGTGGATTAGCAAACTCCCTGGTCCCAACTGTAAGGGCAGAGGGTGTTGGCTGCTTCTTCACCACTACGTGAGTTTCAGCACTGGACGAGCCCTCCTTGCGAGGAACTTCAGCCTGTTTCTTACGACACTCACACTCCCGATGACCAGGTGGTTTACACCAACTGCAAGTGCCTGGCTTCTTTCCTTTTTTGTTGGCAGGAGCTCCTTGCGAGCTGCCTCCTTTTGAGTTGTTAGCAGAACTTTGGAAATTCGGTCTTGCACCTTTTCCTCGGTTAGATGTATACAAAGCTTGCTACTTACCAGCACGTTTGTGATTACCTCTGTTTGCTTCCTCCTAAAGCAAAGCTCCCACTAGCTCAAAGAAAGGTTGTCTTGGTAGATCAATCTTTGCCGCCTCACCAACTTCACGTTTGAGTTGTTAGCAGAACTTTGGAAATTCGGTCTTGCACCTTTTCCTCGGTTAGATGTATACAAAGCTTGCTACTTACCAGCACGTTTGTGATTACCTCTGTTTGCTTCCTCCTAAAGCAAAGCTCCCACTAGCTCAGCAAAGGTTGTCTTTGGTAGATCAATCTTTGCTGCCTCAGCCAACTTCACGGCTTGTGCTTGTGCAGCAGTGTGGGAAGTCACGAAATGTGACCAAAATTCTGGCAGCGATATGAGCATCCGCAGTGTCAACTCAGAATCGCTGAGAACTTCTTCAGAGGCTCCTTCAACCTTAGAGGCTAAGGGTTGAAACACTCCTACGTGTTTCTCAATTGAGTCACCTTCCTTCATTCTGTAATTTTGGAAGTGCCTCAATGCTGCCTTAACACTCATGTAATTTCGTCCTGAATACAAGTCCTTCAACCTCTTCCAAATCTCTGCCGCTGACTTAGCCCGACCAGTCTACCTCAACATGTCAGATGTTAGGCCACTGCGTATAAGGTACATGGCTACGTCGTTCTTGACTAACCATGCTTCAACAGCATCCGAATCGGAAGATCCCGCAGGTCTCGTTTCATCACCTACAGTGATTTTCCAGAGTTTTCGGTAATTCTGAAGGGCTCCTTGCATTCGAAGGACCCAGATGTCATAGTCGGTTCCTCCGACCTGACCTTTTCTTTGAAGCCATCTCCAGACACAGTTGACGACTCTGCCATTGTGTGTGCTGGCTTCCGTTGCCTATTGAGGATGTTTCTGTTTTGGTTGTCACTAAAGAGATCTGGGGGTTGAGTGAATGTCAATTCGCGCTCCTCTGGATACAAGCATTGAATGATTGTATTGAATGCATCTTTCAAATCAGCAACTTGCATAGGTACATTCTGATTCCTACTCTGCCATGCAGGTTATCAGCAAGCATGAGCCTATTAGGATCTCTTAGCCTATTGCGTCTGTTAGGAATTAGCTCAGCAGGGTGAGGCTGCCACTGCTGGCCTTCCAATTCAGCCATTTCATTTGGCTTGAATTTTTGCTTTCAGAATGCAAAACACTTGCATTCGTAATTTCTCTTGTAATTCTACATGTTATCTGCCGATCAGGCAGTTGTCCTAGTGTATTCCCATTGGAATTGCTTAGAAACAGCAATCCAAGTGGAGTGCACTAGGGTCTCTTGATACTGCAGATCTAATATAGATTTTTTTTAAAGAAAACAGCAGAAAATTCATTTTCTTGATTTTTATTTGTTTTCTTAATTTCAGAAGCATTTTCTAATAAAGAAACAACAAATAATATATCATTGTGCACATCTTCTAATGCACAATTTTATGTGCATCCTTATGGATGCAATCTATATAGTATCCTCTGATACCATAATGATTTATAGGACTATATAGATCAATTAAACATATTAAATGTATAATTACATACTTTGAGCAATCAAAAAAGACTTAAGTGATAAAACATGAGAAGGCAACTTGAGCAAAAGCGAAAAGCTATGCCTATTCCCTAAGGTCGTAACCCTAACGAATGGGTGTGACTATTGACTAATCAACCCCAAGTATTATCCTAAGTTACTTACTATTACTTATGGATAAGACTAAACCCTGAACCCTATTCATATTCAACACATCTATTTCTTCAGTATACAATCACCCCGCGGGGGAAATCGGAGGGGTGGTGCTAGAGGCGCTGAAGCGGAAGGGGAAGCTGGAGGCTTCTAAGGCAGTACTCTTGAAGAATACCCAGAGGTCCTCAAACGGGTAGTTGATGTCGGATCTGAAGGACCGACGAGTGAGAGCTATGGCCAAAACCATTTTCCATTGGAACATGCTCATGAAAGTAGACCATCTAGGGGACAATCTCATGGTGTTCTTGCATGCGCTCCTGAGGGGGAAAAGAGCAGATTGGGGCCGAATTATTTTTGCTCGCATAGAGTAGGAGGCGAGGAAATTGCATCAATCGCAACCCCTCCATCGGGGTTGTCCCCCTTCATCCTGCATCTTTGGGGGCCTTACAACCTCCTTAAGGAAGGTGAGGAGGAACGCGTGCTCCGCCGGGGCCTAACTCACTTGCTGATCGCATGGGAGAGAGGAGGAGGAGCAAAACACCAACAACAGGCTCGCAAAGGAGCCCAGGACTAGGTGTAACCAGACGAAGTAGGATTGGGAGGGCATTCCGGATGCCATCCGCCTGGAACAGACCCCCTCACCACCGAGGGAAATTTGGGAAGAAATTCCCACTTCCCTATTGTTGACCGGGGCACCTGCAGAGCAAGCCCCACCCACGGCCATGCCAGCAAAGCCAAGAGTTGTGCCAGGGAGGGCAGCTCCGGAGGCAACGAGACCAACCCCGGCCCCCCCAAAGGAGCCACATCGGACCCGGACGAAGGACCAGAAGAAAAAGGCGGTGGTTGTAGCCACCAGACCTGCGGCACCGGTACCACTGCCGGTGAATGAAGAGTGGGCAGAGGCGGAGTTGGCGGTCCACCGGGTGGAGGGGGACCCGGCCCAAGGGGCGGACGGACACTGGCAGCAGTCGCACCCCGAGCTCGTGCCTTCTTCCACCAGGAGGGGAAAACGGGCCAGCTTTCGTACTCCATTGCCCCCACCGGACCCTAAGTGAAGAAGGGCCGAGAAGGAGTTGGCTGCCAAAGGGCCAAGGAGGGGGAAGGTTGTGGAGTGGAAACTTGTGTCTAGAGACACCATGAGGTCCACATTCACCCTCAATGTCGTTGTAGGCCTAGGATTCGCTCCCAAGGGAATGGTTTGTGCCAAGAGACGCTAACTTCTATCACTACCGACCTTTGCCTAGGTCAGGACTTACCTGCTATCACTCCTCTTACCTATCTACTCAACTACTACTACCTCCCGACTTGTCTAACTACCACAGATTTTATTCCCCGACCACAAATCTTATTCCACAACCCCCGTTCCTGAGCTACTACCGCGGTGGCTCTCACCACTACCGGGTAGTTGCTACGACTACCTAGGTGGGTCCCACGCCAAACCCTAGCGACTTATTCTGGCACCGTGATTCCCCGCCACGACGGCCACCACCGCCAGATCGACTTTATTTTGCACTCCATACTATGCACACCGATTCCTAGGAACCAAAGCTCCTTGGATTCCTCACAACCGCTCTCACACACACACAAAGGGCCAAGGAGGGGAAGGTTGTGGAGTGGAAACTTGTGTCTAGAGACACCATGAGGTCCACATTCACCCTCAATGTCGCTGTAGGCCTAGGATTCGCCTCCCAAGGAATGGTTTGTGCCAAGAGACGCTTAACTTCTATCACTACCGACCTTGCCTAGGTCAGACTTCACCGCTATCACTCCTCTTACCCATCTACTCAACTACTACTACCTCCCGACTTGTCTAACTACCATGATTTTATTCCCCGACCACAAATCTTATTCCACAACCCCTGCCTCGAGCTACTACCGGTGGCTCTCACCACTACCGGGTAGTTACATGACTACCTAGGTGGGTCCCACGCCAAACCCTAGCGACTTATTCTGGCACCGTGATTCCCCGCCACGACGGCCACCACCGCCAGATCGACTTTATTTTGCACTCCATACTATGCACACCGATTCCTAGGAACCAAAGCTCCTTGGATTCCTCACAACCGCTCTCACACACACACAAAGGGCCAAGGAGGGGAAGGTTGTGGAGTGGAAACTTGTGTCTAGAGACACCATGAGGTCCACATTCACCCTCAATGTCGTTGTAGGCCTAGGATTCGCTCCCAAGGAATGGTTTGTGCCAAGAGACGCTTAACTTATCACTACCGACCTTGCCTAGGTCGACTTCACCGCTATCACTCCTCTTACCCATCTACTCAACTACTACTACCTCCGACTTGTCTAACTACCATGATTCTCGACCACAAATCTTATTCCACAACCCCCGTTCCTGAGCTACTACCGCGGTGGCTCTCACCACTACCGGGTAGTTGCTACGACTACCTAGGTGGGTCCCACGCCAAACCCTAGCGACTTATTCTGGTGCGCGGCACCGTGATTCCCTGCCACGGACGGCTACCACTGCTCACAGATCAGACTTTATTTTGCACTCCATACTTCATGCACACACCGATTCCTAGGAACCAAAGCTCCTTGGATTCCTCACAACCGCTCTCACACACACACAAAAGGGCGCCACCCTCACACAATTCCACAAGGAATGCTGTTTCCTCTTGTGCACACTTCTACCAACAGCACCGGTTTGGATTCTCTTTGATCCACACAAATCTCCACTGTTAGACTCTCAATTAGTTCTCCTTCTCAACTCCTCCTCACAGCCACACACCTTGCATCGCGTACAGTGCTTAGCCACTCCTTCACCCACTCTTCCTCCTCCTCCACGATTCGCTTCTCCCAATTCTCTCTCTCTCTCTATCAGCGCTCAGGCTTCCAACCACACACCACACACACTCTAGTTTTCGGAACACAACCAACGGGGAAAGGGTAAGGGGAAGGGGAATTCGCGGGCGTCACAACAGGCATTACGAGCAAGCTCCAGACCCGCCCCGCGCCAATCCCTCGATTTCCTCCTCCTTTGACAGCGAGAAGCGCTCACTCACCACCCTCTCCACCAGTTGCGGAGCAAGCTCTCGACCACCCTTAGGAGCGTCTCGCACACCAAATCTGGACGCTCCAACCAGCCATGGGGGATCTCAACCAGAATTATCGATGTGAGGGCACAACCAAGCCCCTTTATACAACGGTCAGGCCATAGCCCACCGTAATTTTCGTGTCCTAAAACGGCCAACGCCAAGAGGCGCCTTACAATTTCGGACGGCCTTAGGTCCGTGGATGGCATCCTACCTCATCCTATCCAAAGTTATATTCCTAGGATGCCACTACTCCTCGCCTATGTTATCTCCGCGCCTCCTCCGACGATCGCCGCCCTTCGCCCCGCCGAATCCATGGGCCCTCCTTCTTTGTTGCTGGTCTGGTAAATCCTCCCATAAACTCTCCACCGTTTTTCCATGAACCCAAGTCCCAACTCCCTCACCAATTCTCCAGCTCGGACCCTCCAATGGTTCATATTAGGCCATTGGGCAGTCGAAATTTCCGATGCGGGCGCCATGCTCCTGCAAAAACCTCACGCCCACGGCGCCTCGAATTGCTGATAGCTCGCGTAAGAATCTCCAACTTGGTCAGCCCCCCAAGGTTCCTACCTCCACAGCCTCGTGAGCTCTCCGCCGCCACCAGGGCGTGCCCTTCATAGCCTCGTGCCGAGCTCGTGCCCTGTCAGGAATTGTCTAGAGCTACCCCGCTGCCACCGCGCCTGGTGCCTTTCCGAGTTTTCTTAGGGTTATATCCCCCTGAAATTCTACGACCGCCACCGCGGCCACCGCAGTCCAGTCCCGAATAGGCGCAAGAGGTGCCAAGGACGGTGGATCCGGAATCGCGAGTCCGCCGTGGTTCAAGTAAAGCAACTGCGAGCTAGAGAAGTTTGGCAAAGGGGATCTGTTTACCTCGCAGATGGAGCCCAGATACATATTCCAGTAAAGAGCTTAGAGCATGATGTACACTTTCAGGACATGATCGCCGCTGGAAAAGACATTTTCAGCGCCAAGTTAGTATATCATGGCCGAGATCCTGCTCAACCCGGACACTGTGAGGAAAGCACAGGCCGTGATCGACAACAGGATAGGGGAGATTTGCGGAGGAGCCGGATGTAATGGGTTCTCACTGCCTCCGCTGTGGACTGAAGGAGTCTCAACGATTGCGGCCTTTGCCTCAACCCCCACTATTCTACGGAAGCCACCAACGTATGCATTTCTAAACCTTTTTGTCGTCGCGGATCAAAACGTCTCTGAGTGACGACCTGTTTTGCATGTGGGAGGACATGACATTCCAAAAGGCGCCACAACGATCACTGGTTTCTACCGTACAGGCTTGGGACGGAGCCCAGATCTGTGGGAGAATCCGAGACATTCCGCTTTGCTCATGAGACAAATCCCGCACCTGCGAGACGCAGGGATGAGGAAAGTTGTGTTCGCGGGAGGAGGAGAGGATGTCCAGGTGCCACACTGGCACCTACACAGGCTGATTCACTGATTAGACTGGACAATCGCAACTGGCACAAACAAACCCTTGATTTCACTCTCGAATAAGGAATTACCACCCCAATGAAAAATCATCTCCAGGGTATTCGCAAACCTCGTCTGACGGAACATCTGTACAATCATCAGTTGCCCAGAACCTGAAACAGCATACCTTCGGTTGAGAACTCGGCACCGGGATTTCCTTATGCCCCTGACGACATCACCCGCAACAACATTCACCACAAATGCCACAGGCTGGTAGTATGGCGTTAGACGGTGGCATGAAGGCAGCATCAAGAGTTGGGTGGTCCGCCATTAGCTTAACACCAGCATTTGTGGTAGTATGCCAATACAGCTGGTAGAAGAAATGCAGCTGGGTTTAGTAGTCAAAATTGAATTTCGTATCAGATACATGTCAGTTCAGCGGACCACCTAATCTCGGATAGAATACAACAAAAAAAAATTAATGCAAAGATCACTGCACATTAAGACTGCAGAGATCACCAGGTATATGGCATTGCCAGCAATACTCCAAGGAGAGCTCAGCTACATACAGCCACAAGAGGCGGAGGAAGCTGTGTCCTCCGCTTAGCTGAAGGGTTCCTCATCATAACTGCTTAGAGGTGCTGAAGTTCCTTCTGCAGAAACAGAAATCCCTCGTGAGCTTGGCACACATAAATACAGACTGCCTGAGTTAGGCAAGAGCCCTACCTTTCAATGGTAGATTATCAAATGCTGACGGAGTAGTCGGATACTTGATCCTATGGACAACAGTACCGCTCTGTTTCACAAGACATGCCGCCTTGTCCTCGTTTGGAGATCGAGCCCGTAGCACTGAAAATACATGGCTGTTGAGCCTTCTGCATCTCTTGGCATTCTCCAAGAAACCTGTCAAATCCTGAGCATAAAACATGAAATATGTCAGGGCTGAGGTTGCTGCTGCAGGTCAGGGATGTCGCAGAAGCTATTGACAAAAAGAGCTTGAGAACTGAGGTGGAGAGGCAGGAGGTCCTTCACATTGTCGTAAGGAGGAGTCTGTTTCCTATCAATAAGCATCGTTTGTGTGATGGACAGAGCCTCTGCCTCAGCCACGTTCAAGAGATGGTAGATAAAATCAAGGAGCTCAAATCGCAGATGCTGGCCAAGGAGATACATTACGGTACACCCTCCCCATGCGACGCCATCTCCGAAGCGATCTGCATTAGAGTCCACCTCTTCGATTGGTTGCCCACAGTACACCTGCATTGCATATTATAATTAGGACTCGTCCAAACTAATACAAGTCAGCTTAGAAATTCCTCTGCAGATCCTCTCAACAAGAGCCCAGGAACGTACAAACTGAAGACCACTGAAGACCCGGTGAAACTCCTTCGTACTTGTTATCTCTATGAGTCCCGTTTTGGTAGGTGCATTAAATTTTCCGCGGATGGAATCCAAAACCGCGCTGAGGTAGGCCAGTGTGTAATCAAGTATACTGCCCGTTTGAAGGTTGTTCATGTACAGCAAATCTGCCACAGCCTCAACAAGGTCACGCAAATGACGCCTAGAAAAGCTTCACAGAACTTCTTCACACATGTAAGACATAACCTGCAACTTCCGCTTGCTTTGCTATTGCTGCGGATGTGGGAGGACTTAGAGTTGCTGGATTTGCAACAACTATTTGTGTTGCCTTTTTGAAGAGGCTGACAAGTGGGCTATGACCATCATCAGCCAGAAGTTGCTGCATTTGGCCTTCACTTCCAGGAACTACTCCAAGCCAAGGTGCAACTTGCATAAACCAGCTTGTTTCCACCTCACGCTGCATGAGAGGTCAGAAGAACTAATCAATATGAAAGTAAGCTGATGCGCCGTACACAACTCTTGGCTAAATGTACCCACCATGGCAGAGTCAAGAAGGCTGATCCAAACAACTATGCTGCCTATTTCTTTGCAGCACTGAAGTGCTTCAACCTTTCCTTCATAGTTGGTCGCCCACTGCAGCTGTTCTTTCAGAATGTGAAAACAACCTGCAGTAGACAGGAAGGAAATTTTCGCCTTCAGCAACATAATATTCTCCTGGCGGACTTCATTCTCAAATGTTGCACGGCAAAGTCATGCCCAAGAGCTTCAACATGCAACTCACCTGCGACGCCCACCTCGGATGGAGGAACACTGATGGCTTTAGGAAGGGAGGCACGTATCTCAGTAATGATTGGTTCCATAGTACCTGTAACCTGGAAGAATTTGAAAAGAATTAGAATTGCTTTTCACCATATTTTGTGATTGTAGTAGTCATAGCAAGAGGCGAAGAACAGTTCGACAGACCTTTTGAGATAAGTGGTCAAGCAAAGCTCGAACCAGCCAAGGAATAGAACGAGACCCCAACAGCTTGACGATTGCAAGCATATGAGGCAAGCCAAAGAACTTGCCATAGAGTTCTGCAAATGCTGCATGTGCCTGGTTGAGATCCTGTTTGCAAAACCAGAGACAGTGACTCAGTGTCTACGCAGCCTGGTATGAGGATAATCCAAAAAGCTGCTCACCGTTGTGCCACAGAGGAAGCTGGGACTTGCGTGGGCAAAGGCAGGTCGCTTGACTGGTCGTTGACATGCCTTCGGGGATCGGATAAACCTTTGTGTTGTGTTGCACAAATTGAAGTTGGGCAAGAAGTCATTTTGCATTTCCAGAAAGACCTGTCAAACCGCAGTCAGATGATAGCTTACAGCATACTAGCGGATTTGATTGAGTGAGCTGCATGAAAAATCAGGAACCGAGTTCAGAATGCTGCCAAGCTACCTGAGAAGCTATTCGTCCTGAGAAGGACACGAGAGAGATGTTCTCAGCCATCTCACTGAAGATAGCCTTGAATGGGTCGAGGTTCAAGTGTTCTGCCAGCAATTCGTGTGTGAGCCTCAAAATTTCAATAAGATTTTGCAGCTCCTGATATCCCAACAAATAGGAGAGAGTACGTTAGAACACAGGAGAGATGCTTGGCGGCAAAGCACCATAATTTCTCTCTAGTAAAAATGCTGAAGCAAGACATCTGGTAGACCGCAGCATACCACGATAGAGCAAAGGTCATGTGCCTCAAAGCGTTCAAGCAGAAAGTCCAGGTTTTCTCTGAAAACTTTGTTCAAGCGTTGAGCAATGAGAAAGGCTAAATCAATGGTTCTGCCAAGGAGCTGCAAACAAGTGAACGTCAGCACGATTTCCAGTTATGGATATATCTTTTAAATTAATCATAGAAAACCAAGGTGAATGGAAATTCTTGACCTTCACTCGTCGCACTTTAAATAATATGTCGTAGCGTCTCGGGAAAACAAAATACTTTTGGCGGTTCTCCGACACCGAGAGGAAACTTGGATCGAGCAATTTACTGCATAAACCCATGTGACAAAAACCAAAAAACTGTTTTGGTTACCTCTGCTCTGTCCCAGGTGTGGACCCAAAGAAAACACTTGCACAGTACCTTGCAGCACGACTTTTGTAATAGGCGAACATGTGATCGCTCAGCTTGAATACCAGTTGATCGAAACATAGATCCACCTGCAGAATAGAACTTAAAGCCAAGGAATATTGCCACTCTGTTGACCCACAGGTAGACGTGTCAGGCTAACAAAATACACATACCTCAGCTTCTATTTCATCATACAGAAACCGTTGCTTCAAGCCCCGAAGTGCATAATCCGCAGAGTCATTGTAGATGTCGAAAGGCATGAGTAGGCACTCCAGCAACCCAGTGTCTTCAGACTCAATGATGTGGTCCACCAACATCCAGGGAAGGGAGCACTCAATGGGGAACTGACCACCCAAAAGCATTTTGGTTAGTAGATGTGGGTGAGGATAGGAATGCTAAACAGCCGGTTCCTCTCAGTGATTGATGATCAGACTCACCTGAATAACACGAGAAGTTTCAAGATAGAACTCTCTGAACCAAAGGAAACCCAAGTCTGTAACGTGTCCTAAGGTTGCTGCATTAACACATCCACATACGACAGTCTCAGAGATCGACTTACCCACGACTAGTCAGTTCCACCGCTAAAACGGAAGGCTACCTCTATAGTCAAGGATGTGAGGTAAGAACACAAGTTTGTTGAAGAAAGTTTCTAACTGCCTCATGTCGGCAGCCGGAATCTCTGTGTCATTGCTGCCAAAAAATCCTCCTGCCTTCTTCGGAGAACCTCCCGAAACAAGCTCATGAATCAGAAACTGTAGACAATGGAGCTGCATGGGACAAAGATCTGGGCATTCAGTGATAAATTTTAGTCCTGACATGGTGCAGCGAAATGAGTCAAAGTGTACCAACCTGAGCTGCCGTAGGAGGAGCTGGGCGAGGACGAAAGGCTGCAAGTCCGTCAGTATCTTCCCTTGCTTTTCTGTCAGCAGACTGTTCAGTATCCTTACTGGATTTCCCTACCAAATCAGCTGCTATTGTGCGCATATCTGTCAGGATCCTGTTCCAAGCCCTAGTTAGGCAAATCATCCCAGCTCTGCAAGAGCAAGATGTGAGCAACCTCAAAGAGCACTGAATGCCACTATTGGCAGCGACCTGGAGATGTCCTTCTTCTTCTTGAAAGATGTCCGCAACATGATTGAAAACTTGTTTTGCACAAAGTCTTGGATCTGGGCATGCACGGTTTCCCAAATTGTGTCTGCAACAAATGTATCTATTTGCTCCATCATTGTGCCCACTCCTTTGATGTAGCTTGTGAGCTCCAGTAATGCTTTTCTCTCTGATGCTGAATAATTATATCGGACTACCTGTGTTTGAAAGAGCACTAGTTGTTGAAGTTGCACTGACAAACTACAACCAAAGGGCCACTGCACTGAGCTATGCAAATAATGACTTTTGTACCTTTTCATAGTCACTAACAGGGGTGTCTGTTTCTGGATCCAAAGCCTCAGCATCCTTTGCAGGCCGTGAGAACTTCCAAGCACACTGCTCCCAAATGCGCCCTGTCCAATCACTTAGTCGTTGAAATCCTTCCACAATCACTAGATACATTTCCTGCTTGATTTGAGGTCCAGAAATGTCATCCTTGACTCTTGCGGATTTGTACAACTGCAGCTGCACATTGTCAAAGGTATTCAGCACAAGTTGCCCCATGAACTCCCAATCATGCTCCCAAGAACGTAAGTCAGCTTTGGGTGGAAATTCTACCTGATTGAGGGCAGCTGCATACCGCAAGCAATATTCATCATGTGCTGAGCGTATAGCAGGTATATGGTGTACAATTGAGTACATTTTCTGGTATGTATCATAGTTAAGGTCAAGACACAGCACTCTTTCACCAAATCAAAGTAAAACAAGTAACCACTCGACGAGGCCAGACTATGTATTCTCCTTCAGCACTATATGTATTGTGGATATTCCATAGCATCCTTGGGAGGAAGCTCATGCGGAGCAGGAAGTGCTAGCAGCCGACTCTGAGCAGCAACTCTCCGAAAGAATGGTGAAAGCTCCTTCAGCATCATTGCAGGAGCGAGATGTAGGTCTGGAAATGCAGGTATCACGGGGTCCCTCTGATAAACAAGACAAAGAATTTCTCAGCAACTAAATAACAATACCCTTACCAAATAGAATGTCAGCTACAAGAGAAATGTAACGATTGTAAGTTTGTCTCTTCTTGTAGTTAAGCAGGCTACCAGTTAGCTTACTCTGAAAATACGAATCAGACGAGCAACTTTGACTTTCTTGAAAAAGGAGTCACTGTCTTTCTCAGATGGTGTTGCCAGTAGAACAAGCACAGGCAGAACTCTAAGAAGGGTATGCCGCTCAGAGTAGAAAAGGACTCGATCAGACTCCAAAGACTCCAAACAGAAAAGCATCAGAACTTGGAGAATATCCTCAACACTGTACAAGCAAGGGATCCATCAAGGAATTAGAACTATTCTCAACAAGTGCAAACCGTTCAGAAAATACTGCAGCCATTAGGTAGTCACATACTTGCTCATCCTGAACAGCTCAGCCTGAATATTCAACAGGATTGCCCATCTCGCGCTGAGAAACATCTGTTCAAGAACATAAATAGAGTTGGTATTGCTACATTGACAGATTAAATTTCGTGTGTAGACTTCTGCGGTTGAGGAGAGCAGAAAGAATGAAACCTGCAGATCATCTAGCTCCTCTCTCATTGTCTCAGTATCTGGCCAGTGTGTGCTGACCTGAGTGAACGTTCTGCATGAGAACACAAGACTCCATTTACTAGAGAAGCTGACTAGACATAGCAATGAGACAGACAGGACTTGAAGGTCCTAGTAAGTAAAAGGAGTTGGTTCATCATTTTTCAAATACCTCTTATACCAAGAGAAGTCATTGGGAATGCTGGCTTTAGCATTCTTCAGATGATCCAGCTGCAGCAGTACGTCCAAAAGCTTTATCATGCACCTGAAACAGGTTAGGTAGGGTGTATGTGTTATCATGTACGAAGACAGGAGGGACAATGCAAGCCAGATATATGCCGCAGCTTACCACATGTGAGTGACGGTTGGACCATTCAGTCGACGCTCAGGCCGTGAGAACCGGTGCATGTCAGATGCCAACTGCATCACAAACAAGCTGATCAGTACTGCCTGTTGATGACAGTGGGACCAATGGTGGAAAACGAGAAACGTAACCCAGGCATGAACACCTGAAGTTAGGAAGAAGTGCAGTTGCTTCTATCATGTGAATAGCGGTTTTGCTTGAGGGGAGCATCATACCCCACAAGGTTGCAAAGAGGAATGGGCTGGGAGCAGCATTACAGATGAAACTTGCCTTGGATGCTGCTGCCGCCTGCCAGACCTGAATCTCACGAAGGCGTCCGATCTCAATGTCGAGAACTTGATATGTTTCCAAGTACAAGTCCCCTTGACTTTGTTTCATTGAGTCCGGCAGCTGCAAGAACAAAAGGTTCCCAATTAACGGACCTCACAAGCCTGTCTATGGAGGTGTACTCTGGACCAAAAATTATTACAAACCAGCATTGCTAGACGCCTTTGTGTCCAGCACAAACCTGAGGTAAAGCCTTCACACAACTCCTGTAGGTGTACAGGACGGATATCATTTCCTTCCCTTCCACAATGAGTGTCTCCTGTTCACAGTACATGAGAAACGTCGCAAAATTTCAACAATGCTGACGGACATGAGAAACAAGGTTCCAAGGACGAAGGTGTAAGATTGAGCACGAACCAAATGGTTTATGGCTTTGGTATCCTCTGACAAACTTAACCGATAAGCATGAACATCCTCATAACCTAAACAACACAGGTCCCAACACAATCAATCAGCTTCTAACGAATCCCTGCACTGGGCAACTCAACCAAAACAAGATGACTGCAGGTGGAGTATTATTGAGTACCAATTGGACTTTCAGAGGCAGTCTTTCCACACGACAATGTCGCAGCCAAACCTTGGATACCTGGCTGGTCATCCTGAAAAAAGGCCCAACAGACACACTTTTTTGAGGATACAACAAGACAGCTCCTTCAGCTGATGCTGCTTCGTTATGGAGCAAGTATCCTCGGACATTCGGGGCCTGAGAATCGCTACTCTAATGGTTCTGGAAGCCAATGCTGCCCTGTCCAAATGCAACGACAGGCATGCATTGGGACAGTAGTAGCCAATTGGTGAGAGAGTGCAAACCCACCTCCAACGAGAAAGTGGATAACGCAGCCACAGCATCCTCCACTGGCACGGCAGCCATTTGTGCTTGCCTGACAATACTCCACCAACCAAGACGATTCCACTCTATTGGCAGAATGCAACCCAGCCCTCCACTACACTCCTGTCCCTCCCCTGTGCCGAGGAGAAGGCCTTTCCGCTCCCCACTTCCTCCCGGAATCGCTTCTCTCGTCTACCCACTTCCCAGACTCCAAGCCCAGCCTCACTCAGCTGCCCATTGGCGACGAAGCGTGCAAGCCGGGCTCGCTTCCGACAGCTGCGAGCTGGGAGACTGTTCCCAGGCCTCCTGCACTGCACCCAGCAGGCTACAGGAGGAGCTGGGGGAGCAGGGGCATCGAGCGAGGCGCCCCGAGAATTAGCAATGCTGTGCTACAGACAGGGCGGGTGGGGGTTGGAGCACGGGAGCACTGGAGCGGGACGTCGCCATCGCTGGTGTTGCTGCAACAGCTCTGCTGTGCGTGGTAACCACTCAACGCGGAACAGTAAAACCGGGGGTGGTGTGACTGTGTGAGGGTGAAATGTAAATCCAGCCCAGCAGCGCGGAACTGGAACTGGGACTGGGTCTGAGAGACTGGGAGTCCAGTCGGGGTCAAGGACTGTCCTCGCCCCAACTCACGCTGCCTGATGTCAGGGTTGTCGGAGGCAGAGTCCCGGATTCGTGGTTACGGGAGCTCCTGTCATGCAAAAGGAGTGACACATGTTCATTGTTGGTGCAGGACAACCCAGACGCCCACAGGCTCAGGGGTGCTAGTGACAGTGCCGGCAGTTTGGGCGGGAGTGGGGACGGTGGGGATTGCAAGTGGAGGACATAGCAGCTCTAGAGCAAACGGCGTTATGCACTTGCAGTCACCACGAGAGATGGGCTTTCTCGTGTCAGCTTCTCCTCTCATGAGCAGCAGCTGGCTACAATTTTGCAGACTGCGAAACCAGCTTCTTCCGGACATGGGTGTGGAATGACATATCCATGGTGGGACTGGTGGCGGTCACCAGCAGCTCGAGCTGCATCCTCTCGGCTTCAGACGACTTGATGTTGCACATGTGGAAGCAAGGGCATATATACATACACACATTCATATGCGTGGATATCTTCCCACAAGCTGGTTGCCTTGAGGCTAGTACTATTCCTGTGAGAAGACCTGGGACTTTGAGACATGTCTCTCGACAGCCTACAAAGATCCCGTCCATAGTTTGGGTTCTTCATCCTAGAGAACTACGACACTGCTCCATCCCGCGTGCTGTGCTGTTCGAAATTTAGGGTTTAAGGATCGAGGAGGATATGCAGTCGATCGCCATGCATATCTCGTCAGAAGCTTCAGGGCCACCGACACCGATGGGCTTCAGGTGCTGTACGTAAGGCCAAGGCCAGAGAGAATCGTGCATGTGTACATGTATGTAGAATTACACATCATACCACAAAACACGAGACAGACAGTAGATAGTGTAGAGACATACTCACTATATACATACATGCTGATCTGCTGCCGCACCGCTAACACTGGCCGGTAAAATGGAGGTTGCTTCTGTGAAGGATTTGACCAGATCGTAACCCGAAGCCCGGAATTGAAGGCAGCAATTGCCAAATCGTTAAAGCCGCCAGCAGTGAGCCACCAACCCTTAACAGATGGAGACCGTGACAGTGGCACAGAGCTCGAGTGACGATGATTCAGAATCTTCAATGCGATGCCGTGTTTCACGTGACCACTGCCTTCATCACCCGGGCTGCATGAACTTGCCCTCGTGTTCCAGTCGTGAAGCTACAGTCTTCGAGGTACTGGAGTGGATCAGTAGGTGAGACGAGTGGGGTAGCTTTCAAGCGTCCTGGGTCACCGCGTCATCAAAGTAGTGGTGCCATCGATGGCTGGGATCAGATTTGTACCAGTCTGCTTGTGTCAGCGAAGCAGTCCTGTCTTCAAGTGTTGGGTTCTCCTCCTGAGCTCCTCTTGCGCTTGCGCTTGGGCTCGCGGGCTGCTGTAACAAATTTCAAGCATAGACTTCAGTCCATTTGGGTGTGCGTGTTAGTAGGTGGTAGCAGTCTAATAAGAAAGAGGGTGGCAGGCAGATTGATGAGAGCTAAGAAATGCAATCTGGGCGGCGGTGCATACTCACTCACGTTCCGTAACGAGCTGCGGTCAACGCCCAGCGATTCCGGGTGGTGATGGTAGCACCGTGCGTCTGTGTGGCTGATTGTAAATCTTCAGACCTACCAAATTCAGGTTGGAGTGTTGGAGTGGGAGGTGATGGTGGGCTCTGTGGGTGCTGCTGTGTGAGGGTCCTCAAGCTCCGTGTTCTTGTACAGTTGGCGATGGCTGCGTTAGGGAGATCCAGAAAGATGGTTATGCTGAGAAGCATCAGCTTTAACATGCGCAAGTGCTCAGACGTGGTGATACGAGTGACTGCTCCGGACAGATCACGCAAGACAGGTGACGGGAGTTACCAGGTCTGCGATGACGTTTCCACAACCTTCACTAGACTCTCCGAGGAGGGAGGCCATGTGCTGTTGGAGATTCCGATGCACACAGAAATTTTGATGCAGCAGTCTGGGTATTTCAACTCTTTCCTTTCTGAGAGATGGAAGGCAGGTGCCATGGTGGATGATTGTTCGGGAACTCAGTCGGGAAGCAGGCCTAGGCCTGTTTTCTCCTTGAGGTGAGAAACTGCATATTTTTTCTTTCTTGCAAATACTGCGGTGTGCTGAACGTGACCTTGCACCACACAAACCTTGGTTGACACTCTCCAACCGTCTACTTCTCTGTGCAGTTGTCTTACTAATGTCCACCACTCCACGTACGAGAAGTGCTTCAAGTTGATGTATCAAGCACACCATGAGAAAGCCTCGACCTTGGAGTCCACAGCTTTTCCTCCCACAACCCTACTGCAAGTCCGATTCAAAGATGTGTCACAGGCCTTGCAAGTCTTGCAACTTTCTGCCCATTTCCTGTTCACTTCAGGCGTGTGTGCTGCACTGTCTTACCTTCAAGCAGTGCCTTGGACCGCCGAGGAGCGGGACTCCCTGTCTTATCTTCTGTTATCGTTGGATCTCTCCTCCTTGGAGCCCGCCCTGTTGGAAGACCTGTGGGCCCGTGTGAACGATGTGTCTGCGTGCAGCAACCTGAGCATTCGGACACTTGTGCTTGGGGAGTGGGAGAAAATCTTCGTGGACTGGAAGCAGAGACTGCAGAACATGCAGAACATCTGCGTCATCCAGCGGAGTCATTCCCCCAGCAGCAACAGCGGGCTCCCCTCACCGGATGAAACAAGGGCATTCTGCAACAGATCAATCTGGCTGTTCGAGAGGGCAATCGACCTGCACGTGGGCCACAAGGCCTTGGCTGTCATGACCTTAGACAAGATAGAATTTTCCTCCTTTCTGGTTGGCAACGTGTTCCAGAAATGGCCAGGGACATCCCAGCCCCTTCAACTGCGAGCCTCGGCAGTGGTTGTCGCCTTCTTCCTTGTCCTGCTGCGCTTGCTGGAGGCTCTGGAGCGAGGAGAAGTGATCAGTGACTGTGACAATCGATGCAAATTTGTGTGCAAGTGGTTCACAGTCATTGCACACATTTTTGACAGGAAGGTGTCTTGCTCTTCAGAGGACAGGAACCACTTCGGAAAGCCTAGTGTCTGCCAAGTTCAGATGTACGTCAACAGCCATCGTCTCTTCCCTGAATTTCCCAACCCCAGGTATGTGGACAACCTAGTTAACTGCAAGGTGGATCCCAAGCAGGCTATCACCGACGCTTTGGAAGCTGTCCTCAGAAGCTTGAGACCCATGGACCAGCAGAAAATTCTGAGCTTGTGGATACAATCCGACATACTTCTCAACAACAGGTCAGCTCCCATATTGGACTTGGAGAGCAGCTTCAAAGACTTCTGCGAGATCACAAACCAGAGCAGTTCTGCTCCATGACTTGGAACTCGTCACTCCTTGTACAGGTGGACAATGTACATGTATTTGGCTAAGTCTTGTTAAATATGTATCTAGGAAGAGGGATAAGACGGGGTAAACATACTCTGTCGTCCGTCCTCCTGCAGACTCAGCCCTGGCAGGGAAGTGAGTTCTCTTCGTAGAGGATTATCCCCTGGTACACAAGGGAGGAGTCATCGTAGATGATTATGCCCTGATACAAAAGTGAGTATTCTCCAGGCTTTGCCTAACTGCAATACAGCAGGTTAATGACCCGATTCAGCACGTTAATAACCAGACTCCTGATAAAAGACCTGCAACGGGGTTGTAAATAGCAAAACGGGTTGCAAATAGCACGACGCGGTTGCAAATAGCATAGCGGGGCTGCAAATAGCATAACGGGGCTGCAAATAGCATAACCGGGCTGCAAATAGCACGACGGGGTTGCAAATAGAATAACGGGGTTGCAAATAGTATAACGGGCCTGCAAATAGTGCAACGGGGTTACAAATAGCGTAACGGGGCTGCAAATAGTACCACGGGGTTGCACACGAAGATTGACCACCAAGGAATACCAATGTAGTTCACTTGCGATTGGGGCAGATGTCTATGAAAAACATCAAAATATCAAACACACACACACACATAAGGATCGTGGCTATGCAGCACTCCAATGACACTCCAATCATGAACGCTTCTCAAGAAACATGGCTAGCGGGACTAATGCACGGCATGAATACTCCAAAGCATGGTCAGAAAACATGGGAAGCGGGACATTCCGCATACATTGTAACAAGGCAATGTGCCAAGAAGCAAGCCTCTTGCACAGCAATATTCTATTCAATTCTTGTCTCTCTCTTTATACACATAGTGACATGGAAACCAAGTTGTAGTCATTCTTGTGCAACTCTTGGTATACAGAGTGGCACACGGAAACCAAGTTACAACCATTCTTGTGTCCTCTTTATACATAGAGTGGCATGGATTACAATTTGAAGGAGGCATTTCTCCTACCATCCTCACATCCCTTATCTCCTATCTAGTATCCTATAAGGCATGACTTCCAAGGCTACCCTTCAGCTCCATGCTTAAGGCTCTGTTTTAGCATAACTTCACATTCCACTTAATAGTCTACTGATTAAGTTAAGAGCTCGATTTTCTTCGTAGTGGGGCAACTACTCCAAAATTGTTCCTTTCTTCTTTGTACATAGTGGCCCAATGACATTACACATAAATTCCTAAAGCCGGTGCCGAGAATTAAAGTTTGGTTATCTGCATGACAATCGGAATACTTACGCTACAACAACTTTATTTATATCCGCTAAGGGAGAAAAGTCCAGCATAGGATAGAGATACTTCAATGTGAAAGAGGCAAAAAATAGAGTAGACATATGTACGTCTGAACTATAGAGACATTAATTAATTGAGATAAGAGATAAAACGCAAAAGTTATCAGAGATGAAAAAGAGGCAAAAGCTATAAAGAGTCCAACCAGGTTTGCCCATGATCAAGAAGGTCAGAACGACAAAGGCCAGAGAGCTCAAAGATATGAAAAAAAAAAAATCTACGTAAGGAAAAAAACCAGCACACTCAAGAAGAAGGGTGTATCCACTTGAATGTCAGCATGAGCAGGACAATACAATAGGAAATGCATTTCACATTCAGAGTCCAGGAAGCAGAGCTTGCAAATATGTTCTTTCTGAGGAGGCACAAACGGTCGGTCTCAATTCGGAGGTAATGGGAACTAACACGGAATTGACCAATGAGTGTTTGGAGTTTGAAGGAGAGAGGAGAACTAAGGTAGCGTGGAAGTGCTGAAAACTAGAAGGAGGATTGACACGAAACTCCTCCTTGTAAGAATGGAGTCTAAGCTTGAGAGGAGGGCGAATGAAATAGGTGACCAAGTGAGACGAAGTATCTCAATTTGAGGTCTTTCTAAATGAGGTGGTTGGAGGGAAGGTTAGAGAGGGAAAGCTGAGAGTAGGGAGTTGGTCAAGCCGAGAGTCTAAAAGGTTCAAACTCGAACCTTTTAAGCCAATCGGCATCTTGGAAGAGCGAGCAAAAAGAGGCTATGAACCACTACAGCAAATAAGAGACAGAAATAGTGAATAGGAAATAATGCAAAACATTATTGCAACTAGGTCAATCAACCATGTGTATTAGTAGAATTGCACGGACGAGGATTAAAAACGACCAACAATTATCCACGGGAAAAGCCTCTTGACCCATAACAGGAGCAGCCTGAGAAGCACAAAACTTACAGATATTTCATAGCATGAGCAACCTTAAAAGTAGGAAACTTGTAGATATTTCAAAATATACATCAAAGTACCATATTGAGATTTTGATCAAGAGTAAGCATGCACAAGTGGCCTTGTAGGGCCATGAAGCTGGGGGATGAGTGGCACCCTATCCAGGCATTGATCCGTCCTTTGATCTAAGGACCCTGAACTTTGGAGTTCCAATGAACTTATGTCTGGATGCTACACCTTGAAGGAAGAACAAACATCTTCTTCTTATATTGCTATTGCAAGGGTGTAAGATGTTATTAATATATAAATTTGTTTCCCGGAGAGTACTCCTTGTCTTCAAAACCTGGAGGTGATCAACCTACGAGAGAGCGTATACCATATCCCACAATGGTTCGACGAAAATTATATTAAATTTTAATTTATAGAAATTGAAATAATGAGTGAACCTAGATGCCCAACTTACGAAAAAATAGTAGGACCGCTGTCAAACCAAGAGAATCGTGATCGGTAACATGCCAAAGGGTGTTGGGAGGTCGCGAGAAAGGCAACCGTGGAAGCTTTCCTTTCGGCGGTTTCGCTCAAACCCGAAACCTGGGCCCGGGCAAAACATCGGGACCTAGGTTCTGGCCCGGAAGCCGTAGACCTCGTTCGGTGCTTCACGAGCTCGTTCGGACCCTCACTTCCTCGCCGTAAGCTAATCCTCCCTGCAAAGTAAAGGCGCACTCCTCCCGAGTTGGTGGGCCCCATCGCCCCGGCCTCCCTTGTGGCATGACCGCCGTGCCATGTCCATAGGACCATGCACGCATCCGCTGTATGAGCGCATCCCGATCGTGATGGCAACCCGCGGCTCCCGGCACCGGGTTGTATAACATGGAGAGTGCCATGGAATCCTTTTCAACCCCGGCTTAAGTTCCATTTCAAACTCAAAGCGAAGCGTGCCCTAATCACAAGTTTGCCAAAAGCCATGCCCGTAATCTCGTGCGCAGGTATGCTCCTTGCAATTCGTGTGTCGCGAACTGTCTTCGAAGTGCGTGAGTACAGACGGGACAGTAGAATGGCCATTGAAGATTACTCACATCCCTTGTGTCTGCAAGATTTTATCGACGAGGTCATGAAGGACAACCGTGTGCCTTTCAGCAATGTCCCCCTTCGTGTGCAGGTGCTCGGATATAAAAGGACGGGATTCAAACTATACCAAGCTTGCCAAACTTGCAACACAACCTTGCGAAAGGGAAGTTGGTGCAAAAAATGCGGGAAGGATACTGTTGGTCAGCTTCTCTATCGATTGGAGATATTGGTTGCAGATTCTACAGCGCAGTACATGGCAATTGTGTTTAGGGGAGCTTAAGATCTGCTACGACTACACCCCAAAGAGTTCAGTAGGGAAGGAGAGGCTTATCTTAGATTACATGGTAGGAAAGCACTTCAATTGCATGTTCTCGCTCCAAGCACCTAGTGATAGGCACGCGGCTTCCTTGATCGTTGACCAGGCAGATGCGCCCTTCATCCGTGTTGTTTCTAGATCGCCATGGGATTCACTTGTAACTCTGGCGTGAGTGTGTTGCACACTCCTTACCAATGAGTGTTTGGAGTTTGAAGGAGAGAGGAGAACTAAGGTAGCGTGAAGTGCTGAAAACTAGAAGGAGGATTGACACGAAACTCCTAAGAATGGAGTCTAAGCTTGAGAGGAGGGCGAATGAAATAGGTGACCAAGTGAGACGTAAGTATCTCAATTTGAGGTCTTTCTAAATGAGGTGGTTGGAGGGAAGGTTAGAGAGGAAATGAGAGTAGGAGTTGGTCAAGCCGAGAGTCTAAAAGGTTCAAACTCGAACCTTTTAAGCCAATCGCATCTTGAAGAGCGAGCAAAAAGAGGCTATGAACCACTACAAGAAATAAGAGATGAATAGTGAATAGGAAATAATGCAAAACATTATTGCAACTAGGTCAATCAACCATGTGTATTAGTAGAATTGCACGGACGAGGATTAAAAACGACCAACAATTATCCACGGAAAAGCCTCTTGACCCATAACAGAGCATGAGAAGCACAAACTTATGTATATTTCATAGCATGAGCAACCTTAAAAGTAGGAAACTTGTAGATATTTCAAAATATACATCAAAGTACCATATTGAGATTTTGATCAAGAGTAAGATGCACAAGTGGCCTTGTAGGGCCATGAAGCTGGGATGAGTGGCACCCTATCCGTGCATTGATCCGTCCTTGATCTAAGGACTCAACTTTGGAGTTCCAATGAACTTATGTCCGGATGCTACACCTTGAAGGAAGAACAAACATCTTCTTCTTATATTGCTATTGCAAGGGTGTAAGATGTTATTAATATATAAATTTGTTTCCCGGAGAGTACTCCTTGTCTTCAAAACCTGGAGGTGATCAACCTACGAGAGAGCGTATACCATATCCCACAATGGTTCGACGAAAATTATATTAAATTTTAATTTATAGAAATTGAAATAATGAGTGAACCTAGATGCCCAACTTACGAAAAAAAATAGTAGGACCGTTGCCGAAACCAAGAGAATCGTGATCGGTAACATGCCAAAGGGTGTTGCGGGGAGGTCGCGAGAAAGGCAACCGTGGAAGCTTTCCTTTCGGCGGTTTCGCTCAAACCCGAAACCTGGGCCCGGGCAAAACATCGGGACCTAGGTTCGCCCGAAGTCAGACCTGCTCGTGCTTCACGAGCTCGTTCGGACCCTCACTTCCTCGCCGTAAGCTAATCCTCCCTGCAAAGTAAAGGCGCACTCCTCCCGAGTTGGTGGGCCCCATCGCCTCCCTTGTGGCATGACCGCCGTGCCATGTCCATAGGACCATGCACGACGATCCGCGATGAGCGCATCCGTATACATGCGGCAACCCGCTCCCCAGACCGGGTTGTATAACATGGAGAGTGCCATGGAATCCTTTTCAACCCCGCTTAAGTTCCATTTCAAACTCAAAGCGGCGTGCCCTAATCACAAGTTTGCCAAAAGCCATGCTCAGAATTCGTATGCTCCTTGCACTGTGGTGTCGCGAATCGCTTCAAGTGCGTGAGTACGTGACAAAGAGAATGGCCATTGAAGATTACTCACATCCCTTGTGTCTGCAAGATTTTATCGACGAGGTCATGAAGGACAACCGTGTGCCTTTCAGCAATGTCCCCCTTCGTGTGCAGGTGCTCGGATATAAAAGGACGGGATTCAAACTATACCAAGCTTGCCAAACTTGCAACACAACCTTGTGAAAGGGAAGTTGGTGCAAAAAATGCGGAAGGATACTGTTGGTCAGCTTCTCTATCGATTGGAGATATTGGTTGATTCTACAACAAAGACATGGCAATTAGGGAGCTTAAGATCTGCTACGACTACACCCCAAAGAGTTCAGTAGGGAAGGAGAGGCTTATCTTAGATTACATGGTAGGAAAGCACTTCAATTGCATGTTCTCGCTCCAAGCACCTAGTGATAGGCACGCGGCTTCCTTGATCGTTGACCAGGCAGATGCGCCCTTCATCCAGAAGTTGTTTCTAGACTGCTTAAGGGATTCACTTGTAACTCTCCCGCGGCGTAGTGTGTTGCACACTCCTTACCAGCCCAATGAGTATGATAACTGTGATTTAGGAAGCCAACACACTCAGTCGAGCAAGTCGGCAAGCCCATAGGACATTCCCACAGCTGCCATTGTGATTTTGTGCTCACTGTACGCAATTGGGGCATTGTTTTGCTTCTCCACCTCCGCTTTGGTGATTCTTAGTATCATGCTAGGGACTGTGGCCTTCATTCTCCTTATAATGTAGCATGGATTGCCCGCCAACTAAGATGTCAACTGTGGGTTTCGAGGAACTGAAACAAAATTGCTATGGTTGAGCTCAAACAAAATTGTCACGTTTTGGCCAATACATCTGTATCCCGTTGCAACCCTACTACTAATTGGACAAAGTTCTTAGAGGTACTACAGGCAATTTCCATGTTTGAACTGCCGGAACTTCAATTTCTAATCTTGGGGCACTTCTCGCTTTTTCTCAACTAGCTCCCGTTTCCCAAAAGAGCCTTTTTCGTTTCAAAGAATTGTCTGTATGTGTCGGATCATGTTCCAGGATTGGTGTTCGATGCAACTGGTGAAGGTCAAGATCAGCTCCCAAACCTTCGACCTAGGTGTCTTGCTAAGTGTCCCATCATAGCAGTAACATGGTTTTCTAACTGAGGCCACTTATGGACCATTCATGTAATCTTTGCCCAGCTAGCGTCCATGGACCGCACACCCTTTTTTGGGCACCGTACTTGGGGCACGTCTTCGAAAACATTTACTGTAGGCTCCTCATAACATGGTGCTTGCATGATGTGACTTGCCAAATTGACACTATCAGTTCCATGTTCCTTCGACATAATCATTAATTTGTGCCAAAGTATTTGTGTGGCCGTAATCCGGTTTAATATCAGCAAGACCTTGAGTTGATGTTTGCACACAAATCGATTCAACCCTTGTTTGCAGTTGCAAGCAGCCCACTGACGTGAAACTGATGCTAGGAACTAACTCTTAGAAGCTAGGGCTTAGCAAGTAGGTTTTGTTAGCTTAGTTTAATCAGTTGGTACTGATAATTACTAAAATGCCCTTAAGCAGAAAGTCGGAAATAACCGCAAAATGGCCAAGCTTGGGCGGTCTCCCTCTCACACGCGTGGAGAAAGCGGATGATCACTCCAATCCGGCGGGATGCGGCACCAAGAGTGTGGTGCCCTCGATCTCGCGCAAGGTGGTTGCAAGGCGGTTGCGAGCACAAGACCAAGGCGGCGGAAGGCGTTGTCGAAGTCCCTAGGAGGAACGCTATGAACACACGCAATTTTGTTGTTGTCGAATTTCTAGGTCAGAATGCAAAGACCTGTTGTGTGTATGCGCTGCTCAAAGATTGTGGCAATGTGTGTAATGTGCGTGTTCGGGACTTATCAGCTCTAGGCAGCCCGTGTAGGGCAGCCTTTAATTTTCTGGCAGGAAGTGAGCATCGGCACATGTGGTGCATCTCTGACAAGCGCGAGAAGCATTCAACTTGATTCTGCCTTGGCCTGGAGCAGGAGGAGTCTGCACTTACGGCTCAGCTTGACCCGCCTATGGGCTTGACGTGGTGTGCATTTTGCTAGGGTTTCGTGCATGGTCGATTGCCGCAGGACTTGTTGGGTTTTACTCAAGGGTGCTGGGCGGTGCGGATTTTCCAGGCCAGCTGTGTGCCCGCGTCGCACAACTCAAGGCCCTCTCATAATTTTTGAGTCCTCCCATGTCTCAACCGCAGCAAGTTTCCACGGCCGTCCAGAGCTCATAGCGATCGCCACACGAGTCGGCTGCTTTCAATTTGCATACCATCTTGTTTGCCTCGTTGAGACGAATCCGTTGGTATCATTTTTGTCTACTTTCGAGTGAGAAACAGGGACTGAATGCCTGGAGAAGTTGATCACTAAGGGTTTTAGTTGGGGAATTTGGCTATGCAGCCAACACTTCTCTTGCTGCGGGTAGGTGCTGGGTCTTGTACAGACGAGCACGAGGAGTGAGTCGCTGAACAGGCTGAGGATTCTCGCGTGTGAGTGAGGCATCGGTGAAAAAGCTTGAGGTCAGAGGGAGGATCCGAGTTGCGGCATTGGCGTGTTCGTGTTTGTGTTTCACACGATTCGCAGCTAAGGTTTTCCTCTGCGGTGACAATTGATGCTGGCTTCCTTGACTCACAGCGTCTTGATTACATGGGGCATGCCACCGGTGAAGAGGGAGATAGCCCAGTGCTGCGAGCGAGGGCGTGCGGCCGTGGTTTCGTGAGAAGGAGAAGGGCACCACGTCGGCATTTGTCCTTAGAGGACCTACCAGCGTAAGGAGCCCGGACAAGGATCCTTTGCACCAGTTAGGGTTAGGTCCCCACTTACACCTTGTGCGGTGACTCGATAAGGAGGAGCAGGGGCCAGTCTTGGGAGTGCACCGGAGGGCTGGGATTAGGCCTTTCCTCGTGGCTCGTCGGGTCCGCATTTATCATGTAAGACCCAGGCAAGAGGACCGTCTCGTGATTCGACACGATGGAAGGAGGGCCAAATGGCGGTGAGAAATTCTCGGCGGGCCAGAACACAATCGTTGAGGGATTTTAGGCTGCGAGTCAATGAGGCAATTAGTAGGGTCAAGTTCAAACATGGGCCGCGATAACCACCTCTACATGTTCGAACATATCAAGATACATGGTCGATGAGGCCTGGATTTGTATGAAGCCCACCAAGCGGAGCCGACCTCAACTACGGCCGCCTCCAATCCATTATTCCAAGGGCACTGCAGATGGCCTACAATGCCAAGTCGGGTCAAGTGATGACCCACCAGCAGCCATATCTGCAGTCGCCACCCACCGTGATGCCTCCTCTCACGGCCACAGAGAGGACAATACCACGCAGGGATTGATGAATTCATACACACCCCAAATATGCCAACCCTGTGGAAGAGTTCATGAAGATCCTCGAGAAGGCTTTTCCACTCAAGACTCCCGAGAAGATTGCGGAGCTGGCAAGCTTTGCACGCCGGAAAGGGGAGACAGTCCAGATGTGTTTCGGTAGGCTGCAAAAGCTGCGAGATGGGACTGGCATGCTCACAGACCAAGAAGCAGCGGAGAAATTCCTCACAGCCCTTGAGGGTGATCAGCTGTTTCATTTCCAGCTGTTGTCCTCACTTGTGGATAAGTATGGCGATGCCTATACTTTGCAGCAGGTACATGAGGAAGCGGAGAAGAAAGAGATTGCTTACTCCGTCTTCTCCTCCAAGCATTCCAAGGCCTTCCACCATTATCAAGGCATGTTTTCAAGCAAGGGTGCTGCTGCCTCGGGGGGAACTTCTTCAAGGACTACACCAGCTAAGCCAGCCAAGGCGGGAGCAACAGCAGAAGTGACTGCAGCCGCTGCTACAGCTGTCACCATGTGCAACCATTGTGGCAGTCCTGAGCACATCTCACCGAATTGCAAGTGCCCACCGGAAGGCCTCTTTTGCACTCATTGTCAAAAGAATGGTCATGTGAGCACCGTGTGCTTTCAACTTCACCCCGAGAGGAGATACCAGTCGGCATCGGTGGAGATGCTACACTAGCATCAAGACAAGCAGGAGCAACTCCGCTGGGACTCTAAGAGCAAGCAATGAGGAGAAAGCGAAAGCCAAGGTTGCAGAACGCGACAAGATGACGTCCGGAGGCCACGGTGGCGCCTTGGCGGCAACAGTGGCACGCTTACAACCAGCCTCGAAAGCTGGTGGAGCTAAGCTGCGGTGGGGACTCTAAGAGCAAGCAATGAGGAGAAAGCGAAAGCCAAGGTTGCAAAGAACGCGACAAGATGACGTCCGGAGGCCACGGTGGCGCCTTGGCAGTGGGCACGCTTACAACCAGCCTCGAAAGCTGGTGGAGCTAAGCTGCAGGGGCGGTTCTGATGAAGCGGAGAAGATTATGGACACCCACATGAGGTGTTGACAGCAGTTCTGTTGCCTCAGGACAAGCTAAGGGAAGATGTGCCAGCTACATGGGTTGGGCATGCCATTAATCTTGCTGGCTCGGACATCGTGTTAGCAAATGCAGGGCCCATCACCAGGCAGCGAGGAGCAAGGGCAGCAATGCCTCAATCCTTTATGCCCTTGCCACCTGGAACTGCCATCCCATTACGGGGGCAGGATACATCTTCACTCCGGGTGACAGCACAGGAGCCAATGCAGACAGAGATGAGGCAGGCCCCTGCTTTAGGGCAATTGTACATGATGCCCCCTTTGGTCACACATGAGCAGCTGGCAGCACGGTTGTTGCAGGCACCATTAATGTCCTTGCAGGACATGGGCATGACCAGGGAACGTCTCCAGCAATTGCTGCAGACACAGGAAGTCACAGCCGTTGCTCATGTGCCGGGAGATTTGGTAGTCAGGTCTGGGGGGGGACTTGTTCCTTTCCCCGGATCACCGTTAGTAAATTCAGCCGGAGCCCGTGGGCCTTCCATTGCAAATGACCGCATGGTGAATTTCCAGCAATTTCTGGAGCATCCACGCATCCACCTACCAACAGGCGAATGCGAGTGAGTAACGCATGGTAGACAACCGAGAGGACGGGTCACATCAGCGTGCACCTGTGGTGGTGTTGCCGGATACCGCTCGGCCTCATTATACAAAGGCGACGGCTTGGTTTGCAGGAGAAGCACGCAAATCCCCATGGAACATCCGCACCTCTCATGGAGCCTGTGTGGCGAGACTTGAACTGTGCACATCACATTGAATCCAGCTCATCGGATGCCATGACCATGTCTGCCGTGCTTGGTGACCACGGCCACAAACTACGACCGCTAGATGTGAGTTTCTTTTCCCACCGCGTAGGAGTGGATAATTGACGAGCAGCCTTCTATCGGCCCGACCGGCAGCAGGAGGACGTTTGCACATATTCCCTTGACTTGCAGCGGTGTGGCCACAGAGATCACGTTAGTGGTGTGCCATGCTAGCAAGGAGCCCGTCCTGCAATGTGAAGCTAGTCCAAGATGCTAACCAGCAAGATGCACAATCTTGAAGCGATGACGCCATTCCGGTCCATGGATCTCACAGCTTGCAACATGCCCTTGCACAACCCGATCATCCAGGCGAGCTCACGCTGGCATGCAAGAGACAGTGCGGCAGTGATGCACTTGTTGGATTCAGTGTTAACCACCCACTCAAGATCGAGTCGGATCACAATGTGATTACATGGGCGCCATCGTTCGGACTGGTGGTAGAACTCTTTGGCGGGATCTGATCGGGCCGGAGGCTCTCTTGATGATCGATCGTCCATCAATCGTGTATTGTGACAATGATGTCACAAAGACGCCGTATCGCAGAGTTCAGCCGCAAGGGCTGCATGAGCGTTTTCCACAAAGAATCGCCTTGGAGGCCTATCACGGTGCTTTCACTGCTCTACCGCAGGGTGTCCGTTACATTCAAGAAGGCCACATTCGTGCCTTGGGAAATGTGGATATGGTGATTCGGCCGGGAATGCTGTGGGTTCTCCCTGGGCATGGAGCTGGTCTACAAGATGCACGCTGTGGTCGTCAGGATCTACATCAGTCCTCACATGGGCTCAAGAATACAACCCGCGGTGTGCTTACCTCCT
This sequence comes from Anthoceros angustus, assembly GCA_010909165.1. Taxonomy (NCBI): domain Eukaryota; kingdom Viridiplantae; phylum Streptophyta; class Anthocerotopsida; order Anthocerotales; family Anthocerotaceae; genus Anthoceros; species Anthoceros angustus. Next base: position 313,670 of record VJWM01000019.1, read on the forward strand.
TGAGAATACACCGCAATTTGAGCAGAGCACATGTGCAACAGACATGGCGTGGTTCAAGATTATCGGGCCTCCCATCCTGTTAGATGCGGCCTGTGGGCGCTTTGCTCACCGAGGAATTATCGACCAACTTGGTCCCTCGATTCAGACCGGCTTTGCGTGGCACACACAGGGACCCGTCCTTGCAGCTTCAACTGGTGCTAGAGGATCATCACCAGCCCAAGCTTGTTACCGCCAGTGAGCGTGCGCCTTGGTTCAAAACCAACACACTGCCGCCTCGGCACTACGCCGTTAGCTTTCCAGTTCATTCGCTTACGGTGAGGGGCCTGCTGTTGAACACCAACACGCAGCAGTGGGAGGAACCCACTGTGCTGGAGCGGGAACGCATTATGGGCTTTCACCCATTCTCTGCCAGCCCTACGGTTACACCACTCGGTAAGCGTGCTCTAGGCAGAGCCATGGATGTTCACGCACTCACGTGGTTAGTGAGTCTGTGCTTGGCTTTTCAGCTCCACGCTCGCTTGGCGGCGGTCATGGTACCGAGCCTCGCCAAGATGTGTCCAAAGCGCTTCATCTCCCTTTTCCGGATATGCATACATGCCTTTCGGCCGGATGCGGTGGAGCAGTCCGTGGCGTCCTGTGCTTTTCTCGCCCCGGGAGAGCGATTAGATGATCCAGTCCCGCAAAGCCTAAGCTAAATGCCGAGACTTTCCGTGGCGCATGGGGATGGGCGGATGGGCGTAAGACACGCATCCACACTCTCGCTCAAGTATCGGGCGCTTTGCCTTTACCATGAAGGACCTCAAGCGCAATGTGATCAGATTTCGGATCAACGACGGTGAGCCCATCTACCGCGCTACAGTTGAGCAAGACGGAGTGGGAGATGGTCGATGCTAGGTGTCGTGAGCTTCTTGAAGCGAGGCTTATCCGGCTATCCAAAGCGATTATGCCGCAAAGAATCGTCATGCCGCTAAAGAAGGATGCCAAGGGCCGTGGACGGAGAACGGATGTGGGGACTATCGTCCCATCAATGCCGCAGCAGATCGGTACCCAATGCCGACCGGAGGAGATATTTGACATTGGGCGCCTGCCTTCTTCTCTACTTTGGACCTTCGGTGGTTTTAACGATTCCGTTGCGTAAGAGGACATCAAGAAGACCGCTTCACGGGTCCCAGCGTGGAATGGCTGGTGATGCCATTCGGTTCAAGAACGCACCCGTCACTTTTCGGGTGATGGATCCGTTTTACCGGATGTGCCAACTTGTTGTGCTATATCGACGTCTGGTTCACAAGATCGCTTTGAGGATCACCGGCACACTTAGAGGAGCTGTTCCGTAGGCTAAGGAAGGCAGAGCTCACATGTCACCCGTCCAAATGTGAATTTGGAATGAACACGTGGCATATTTAGGTCACAGAATCGTGCCTAACGGGTGATGCCCCACTCACCAAGGTACAGCTATCCTGCAGTGAAGGAGCCCACCAACGTGTCGGCCTTGCGTGCCTTTCTTGGGTTATGCAACTATTAGGTTTACATTCGAATTTCAGCGGTGCGAAACCCTTGAATGACATGTTGAGGAAAGACGTGGAATGGGCATGGACTGAGTTGGCGCAGCAAGCTTTTGACATGTTGAAGGAGCAATTGACCAGGTCACCAGTCATGGCTAGGCCAGATTTTAGCAAGCCATTTGTATTACACACCGATTGGAGCTGTCTGGGACTTGGGCGGTGCTTGCACAAGAGGATGAGCAGGGCAAGGAGCGCGTGATCGCTTATGCCTCGAGGAGTAATAACCGAGCGGAGGCCAATTACAGCAGCTATGAGGGGGAGTGCCTCGCAGCTGTTTGGGCCGTTTGCCACTTCCGCCCATATTTGTATGGTCAGCAGTTTAAGCTAGTGACTGATCATCAGCCATTGAAATGGCTGATGACTAACACAAAATTGAGTGGGAAGCTGGCTCGCTGGGCCATGATACTTCAAGATTATGACTTCCTTGTGGAGCACAGGCCAGGAGTGACACACCAAAATGCAGACATGCTATCTAGAAATCCGGACAGCAGCTGCAGTGATGTCACCGAGGCTAGGAGGACCATGAGGAGGAGATTGGTGCGATGTCATGTGGCGATTTGTTGCCATGACCGCCTTGGATGATTTGTGTTTTCATTCTAATGCAAAGGACATTTGGGAAGATGTGAATGCTCTTGATTTTGCACTGGAGTATGGACGAGGCCCGACCCACCGAAAAGAACAGTGCGTGCGTCGACGATTTGGCGTGATGGCTACATGATTCGCAGTCGGGCAATGGTGTCGAGCGCTTGGTGCCACCACCGTGATAGGGGTGACACGATCGTCGTGCACGACATGGTCACTTTGGTGTGAAGCGGACTTACTGCTCACACCTCATTTTTATTGGTATGGGATGCACAACGTGCGAGCAGGTGGCTGTGAGCCTTGTGACCGAGTCAAGGCCTCCTTTACTATGCAAAGACCCGGTTCTCCACCCTCCGCCCATCATGGGCTTGTTCTTTCAGTCCTGCGACCTCATTGGAGAATTGACTAGGGGCCGAGAGGCAATGTCTACATACTTGTCATGATGGAGCATTTCTCCAAATGGGTGGAGGTTGTGGCTCTATCGATAAGTCCTCAAGCACGCCCTGCATTTTTGCACACGTGCTTAGCCGCTTTGGTAGTGCGAGTGCTGATTTGCGGGCTCGAGTTTAGAGGGAATTTCGTGACCTTTTAGATGTTGCGCTTATCGATCACAAAGTGACTAGCAGGACCATCCTCGGTGATGGCTGAAAGGATGGTCCGGACCATCAAAAAGTGAGAAAGTTATGCTTGCAGCGTGGAAAGGAGGATTGGGACCTCATGCCGCCTACATCGCTATGGGCTACCGCATGAGTAAACATGCGCCTTGGCACACTTCTCCCTTACTTGCTTTTGGTCGTGAGCCGGTCACGAGTACAATAGCTAAGAAGATGCAGGAGGTGGTGCAGCATGATCCCGCCACATGGGCTCGAGTGATTGGGGAGCGGGCACGGCTATTTCGGCAGTTATGCCAATGGCTATGGCCAACCTCAACATAGCTCAAGACCGGATTCCTTCATGTATACCGCGGTGGTCATTCAGCCCAAGTCAAGAAATTCAGTTGGGATTTCGATACTTGCAAAGGCAAACTGTGGACACCTTGACTGCTAGCAGCAGACATGTGCCGAGGGTGCGAGAAGTTAGGCCCAATGGAGTGCTGATTTTGCGGGCTCGGATGGTAGGACTATTGCGACCATACCAAGAACTGCGCCCGCCACTTACCTAATTTGGACCCCACGGTGATAACAACAGCTGGATTCCACCGCACTACCCGTGCGTTTGTGGGAGGATGATGATGAGGAGCTTATGCTTCTCGTGACGGATGCAATGGGGTTTTCATTTGTTTTGCCTTACCCTCCGCCGCAGTCGCTCGAGCAACTCGTATTGTGCAAAGTGTGCTGGAAATGCTCGTGGATGACTGCTTGATTTTACCATGTGATGTTGGTGGTGTGATGGAATTGTGTGGACCTTTTGTTTGCTAGACGCACCAGCTTTCCATTGTGAATGCGGCCGCAGGAGTTCTAGGATTCTTGCTGGCCTCATTCTTGGTTCCATGTGGCATTTGTTTCAAGACGCTGTATGCCTTGTTTCTTTCTTTTCGATTGTTTCTGCCGTCCATCACCGGGGTAGCATAGGTAGAATTTTAGCACTTTTCTTTTTGTTTGGCACAGACGGGCCCTCTTTTCCCTTGCAGCTGAAGGCCGGGTGAAAACCAGGAAGAAGTGTGAGCAAGCTGCTGGTTTTGCGTCATACCGACAAATGATGAAGACGCACGACACCGACGTGAAACGATGCTAGGAACTAACTCTTAGAAGCTAGGGCTTAGCAAGTAGGTTTTGTTAGCTTAGTTTAATCAGTTGGTACTGATAATTACTAAAATGCCCTTAAACAGGAAAGTCGGGAAATAACCCGCAAAAATGGCCAAGCTTGGGCCAGGTCTCCCTCTCACACAGCTCGCGTGGGAGAAAGCAGACATGATCACTCCAATCCAGCAGGATGCCGGCACCAAGAGTGTGGTGCCTACTGGTACTGCTGACGCAAGGTGGTTGCAAGGCGGTTGCGGAGCACAAGACCTGAAGGCGGCGGCTGTGGAAGGCAGTTGTCGAAGTCCCTAGGAGGAACGCTAGCTGAACACACGCAATTTTGTTGTTGTCGAATTTCTAGGCTGTAATGCAAAGACCTGTTGTGTGTATGCGCTGCTCAGCATTGTGGCAATGTGTGTAATGTGCAGTGTTCGCGGGACTTATCAGCTCTAGGCAGCCCGTGTAGGGCAGCCCTTTCAATTTCTGAGCAAGTGAGCATCGGCACATGTGGTGCATGTCCGGTAGCATAGGTAGAATTTTAGCACTTTTCTTTTTGTTTGGCACAGACGGCGGGCCCTCTTTTCCCTTGCGGTGAAGGCGGGTGAAAACCAGGAAGAAGTGTGAGCAAGCTGCTGGTTTTGCGCTGCGCTGACAGCTCATGAAGACGCACGACACCACTGCCTTCCTCCATGCAGGACCTCGTACTCCACTACCGACCTGTTCAATAGCTTCTGACTTTTAACATAGGCTGAAGAATTATCCACTATCGGGAGTGTGACATCAACATCTGAAATTTGAGGTGCCTTGGCAATAGCATGCTGCACAAGCCTCTCTAACTTGGTGTTGTGAACCATATTCAGCAACTTGCACTGTGATTGGAATCAAAAATGCCGATTAACTTCATCCACAAGAACATGTAGCAACCAATCTAAACATCTACCTGTAAGTCGCTTCTTAGTTAGAAGACACCTGAATTTCAATGCTAATGGTAGGCTTCTATGCTACTGTTGCAGTCTTGGCCACCATGTAGGACTTGTCGAGCTGTTTTAATCCACATGGGCATGTTTTGCCCCCATTGCCGCTTAAAATTTATTACAAATCCAGGCTCCGTTATTGCATATGAGGAGTAGAATACATCAAGCTCTTCCCCAACTTTCTCCATAGCACAACCCTGCTCATCCATATACATGATTTTACCAAGTGTGCTCATCATGTCCCTTCTCCTCGCTCTATTTTTCACCTTCTTTATGAGTTGTCTCAACTAGGCACGCCGCACATGCCACAAACAAAAGAACACCAGCATGTTAGAGCCGAATACTTGCCATATAGCATTGATCTCGGCTTGGCAATCGTCCACCAAGAAGGCGTTGTTGGGCTTCCAAGCCTGATTAGCCTTCACCATGACCTGCAATAAAGCCCCCAACCATACACTAATACTCTCATAAGTGCCTTTGTCAGAAATGATCCATGCCGCCGGCAGCCCGTTCATGTGGTCATCGAAGATCAACAGTGTGAACAACTGAAATTTCCACTTATTAGTCCCGGAAGTGGCATCCATAGAAACAAATCGAGTTATGGCCCCACCTCAACATAGATGAGTGGTGAAATGTTGTTTGAATACCTACTGCAAAGTGACACACATGTGTAGACTCACAGCTGAAAGAAGAAAAGAAAATCTCATGCTTGTGTAAGTTCATCCAAATTCTCACGCTTTCCTCGTCACTGTGATGAAATTTCTATATCCTGCAATCCAGCTCTACCTGCATATTTCTTATGTCTTTGGGCAATAAGAAATCATCATGGACCAAGTGGCATCCTGGGTTGTCCTTCTGTCTGCGATACATATCTGCCTCATGATCAGACATAATTTGGTAATTGGTCAGCTTACGTAAAAGCTTGTGCTTAACCCATTCCCACTTTGCCATGGATAAAACAGGAGCAAGAGAAACATTTGCAGGGGCATCACTAGTCAACAAACCATAGGAGAAATCACCATTCATGCCTATATGGTGCCACTCGTGAATTCGTATCTCTGCATTTGCCGGCCATTGCAATAATCTGCTAATGAAAAACTGGAACTTACATCCTCGTTTCCTACTTTGGCCAAACTTAATGCGTGACATCCTGCTACCTTCTCCCATTGTTGGACGGTTCGTAACCTGAATGAAAGGCTCAAAACTTGTTAGGCGGAAATCTTGTGGTCCGTAAGGGCTATTTTGACATGCGTAGTCATCTTTCTTGCACAGTGCTTAGAGGGTGACCATTGTAAATCTTCTTTACTAAAATGCCCAACAGCCGGATGCAATACAGGCAAAGGGCATGAATCCGTGCTCACAAAGTCCTGCGCCATTTTAGACATCAGTGAAATTGCCAGTAGCGGGAAGAATGCAGAGTTATGAGATAAACGGGCACTTCAAGGAAATCCAGCATCCTCCCGAATTCGTCGGCGGGCATGCATCTGTCCTTGGTGAGCCCTGAGTAGACATAATTACACAAATAGTATGAACATTTGGACGCCGTTGCCTACAGAGTTAGAAAATGTGGCTCTCACATGAACATGGGCAGACATTCACACAAAGGACACAATACACATGCAGGAGGACTCTAAGGCTCAAATAAGGCATTATCACCGCTCTCACCTTGCCCATCTGACAATCACCCACCTCCTTCAGCGGCTGATCTTCCAGCTTCATTGCGGACGTTCATCTAGCTCCTTCAGCGCCCAGTCATCGTCCTTCATTGAGACGCATTCCCTGTCCTGTGAACATGTTGTTTGTGCAAACTTGTGATTATAGGGCACGCTTCGCTTCGAGTTTGAAATGGAACGTAAGCCGGCGTTGAAAAGGATTCCATGGCGGTCTCCATGTTACACAACCCGGTGCCGGGAGCCACGGGTTGCCGCATACGATACAGGATGCGCTCATACGCAGATTCATACGTGCATGGTCCTATGGACATGGCATGGGGACGGTGGGGCCCACCACCTCGTGAGGAGTACGCCTTTACTTTGCTGGGAGGATTAGCCTGCGGCCACTTCCTTTATTCCCCCTCGCTCCTCCCCTATTATTTGGGAGATAGGGGATGGAGGAAGGACATGAGCTTGGAGCATGGGAAATAGGGAAATATGGGAACCGGAAGAGTGTAATTTAAAATATAAACATTTTAATCTATATTCTATAATATTAAATTAAATAAACAATTTGAAGTATCAAATTAATAAAATAAGTGACCAAATATTCACATGTTTTCAAATAATTATTTCGACAATACCCGGTTGAACCACCCACCATGGAATACGACATTGCATTTCTTGAAAATTTACAAAATGCTTAAAAAGATTAGGCAACTTATCGAAGTCACGCCAATGAAAATAGGAAGCATAACTCACTTTGCGACGCACGGAAGTAAGAGACGAGACTCTCACGACCGCACGGAAGTGCAGCGGAAATACGAGACTCCTGTCATCGCAGTTGGCACGGATACAACATGGGGCCGGTGTCGTGGGCAGCACAGCTAATAGCCAGCGGTCGTGGACGGCTGGAGCAGGAGTTACTATGCCGGAAGGAAGTCATTCAGAGGAATGTGGAATTCCTCACCGCCAAGCCATCTGCTGAGGATGCAAGGCTTCACGGGGTAGCAAATGCACATCTGCAGTCAACCAGTTCCAAGTCAGGTTACGACGGCGACGATCATGTGGTTCCAGGCGCCATCTCCGTGGAGCTGGGGGCCACTTCCACAGAGCCAGCTAATCCCCAAGGTGTCAGAGTTTCCGCCCGGGAAAGGTTGGAGCTTCAGGTGATGCAGCTCCTTGCATCCCCACAAGCATTTTCGGAGGAGGACCGGAGAAGATTGCTGCTGGAGGTGGTGGAGTTCCTGGGCTCTTCGTCTTCGGATGACAACCCCACACTCCATGCAACCCCTTCTCGAACCAGGTTCCACCCTGCGCATCTTCCCCTCTCAGCGTCTCCCCTCAGCTCCTTGCCGCTGCACCCACCCCTTATGCATGCGCAACTGGAGCAACCTGATGCAGCCACTCATTCATCCTTTGAGGTTGGCTTGCTCTCAGAGCGTTCCATACTGGCACTCGAGGAGGAGGTGACAAGTGGGAGGAGGCGGGATTTGGTCACTGGCGAGTTTGTAGTACCTTCAATGCCGTCAACTCCCGCGTTAATTGCTGCAGAAGTTGATCCACCAGCTCGCAAACCTCTTCTGGACATTGAGGTTGTGAGGCGGCGTCTACGCAGAGTGATGCAAGTTTTCGACAGGTTCCGCCGATTTGGGCTTCCGGAGACCTCTCTGGAAAACAAGCTGCCCTGGCATTATCCCCGGGCGCCATTCCTCGCCAGAGGACTGCAGTGGCCCCCGGAACACTTTGCTTCCGAGAAGGAAAGGATAGAATTTAACAGAAGAGCCCGGATGAAGAGAAAGTTCTTGCTCGGAACACCACCCACCTGGACCTTCGCGTTGGCCAACCTCGCATTGATCGCTGTCCTTGTCCATAACCCGACTGCATTGTGAGCATTTCAATGCTGTCAGCACTATCCACCGTCTCCGTGCTACATGGCCTAGTCCATACCGTTTATCGTCATGTTTTCCTCACTGACTACGTGAGCCTGCCTGTGGTTGACCTGCTTAAACCCTTCCTTCATCATATGTCCTACACCATGTGTACAGAATACAGCTTTCAGTTTATCAATGAAGCCAGCAACCATTTATTCATCGAGATCAGATCTCTACTGTAAAGCTTCAGCCCTTGAGTTTTGAAAGTGCTGAACACCTTTTCTGTTGTACAGCGGACTTATGGGTTTATCCAGGGCGAGACTGGTTGCTTTAAACCCTTCTGTGCTGATCTTTGCTCTTCACCAGCGCTAGCACCTCTCAAAAATCTTATAGAGATTTTCCAAACAAGCTACCTGTCAAACCCCAAAGGATCAGAAACGTTTCCAAGAAGAGAAGACAAGGTTGGTGACCCACAAAACTAACCTGCATAGCTGTTCCATCATCAGCCATGTGACCTGGTGGCTTCAGAAAGAGTTTCATGGCAGGAAATAAAACATGTTGTATATTCCACTCTCGATGAGCCCACGCTTTCTCTGCTTCTTGCACCAGCTCCACCACTTCTTCTTCAAACTGGTCTGCGGCACCACATACCCAATGCCATACAGCTGAAAACTCCCGACAATACCAGCTTTCTCGTTACGTTAGCATGTCAGTCCTACAAACTGATCCCAAACCAATGTTGGCAATGACATTTTGCAAACGAGCTTGCCTGGTGCAAGTCGGTCCCCTTCATCTTTTGCATCATTCGAAATTCTGAAGGACTCCACCATGTTATTAAACTTCTCTTTGTGCTCAGACGGATGGGGTAGAAGAGGTGGATACATTGCATAGAAATGAGCAACTGCAGCTGCAAAAGACTCAAAGCACTCCTTCTCGCTCTCCCAGTCCACCTGCCAGCATCAGTGCGTTGTCAGTGCTCCTCTCAACTGACAACATGCTGGACAAAATTGGCACAATATTCCATGCCTTGCCTAAAGCGACAGCTGTCAAGTTATGCCACAAGGATCTTACATTGTTACCAAGTTCCAAGATGAATTGAGGGAGACGGTCCATATCCGGAGCATATTGATCCAAGACGACAGGCAGGGATAACAGGTTCCCATTGCCATCAATCTCAATTGCAAAATACTCCAGGAGCATTTCAGCCTTACACACAAGCAATTCTGCATTCAGCTGCGAGCAGGCACACTTGATAAGACAACAGATGAGCAGGAGCAACAGTCTCCCTAGTTCTCCCAAAATATATGCCCACTTTGTGTAAACAAGAAGGACTAGACATACTTGTGCAATCTGATCTTTTGGGCCATCACTTTCATGCCATCGGCCAGCATGCTCCTCTTCGTCCAGAGCAAGCATTAAGAGATTGACAAGAGGAGCCGGATTGCTGAGGCGCATTGCATTGAAATGGCTAAAGCGTCTCAGAACCTGTTGATACATCAGTTCCTTGCTGCAAGCACAAAAGTAGTCTGAGCAAAGGAATTGAACTTTCTACAAGTACGTTGACCAACATCGCAACCTCCTGTCGCCACCAGACAGGGTTTGAAAAGACTTCCCTCGAAATAATATCAGACTGTGCTACTGTGAGTAGTACAATACCTGAGACTTACAACATTAATGAGGTAAAGGCGCGTCTTATATTGGGTGAGAGCCAAAACTTCATCGGCCATTCCCACATATGTGCCGTGTTTAACAATATCCAAGAGACCTATAAGGACAGAGATTTATTTGAGGCATGTCATGCAAAATTTACTGATGGAACAGCAAAGCACATAAGGAACATGAAACTGCTAGAGCTCCACGTGAAGACAAGCTACAGCAGTATCGAACCTCCGTGTGTTTTTTTATCAATTGAGGCTAAAAGCTCTTGAATACTTGTCAATTCAGCACTCTCCTTCGGGTTACGCCTTTGCCTCACTGCCTTTCTGATTTCAGTTGATGACAGACGAATACTATAGATAATTCACAGTCTACCCAGTAATCACCAAGACCGAGCTGAGTGCAAACGAAATCTCTTCATCACAAACCACTGCCAGGCGTACCTTATAGCTACCAGATCCCCTTCAGTGCCCCCAGCTACCGCAGGTTTCTTATGCAGAAAGGCATGCATTCTTCCTGCTGGATTCAGGGCATCTGTTCGAACAAGCTTGTTCACAGGTGCTTTCTGGCTCATCCCCTTCTGACTTGCCAGCCTTGATGATAGGGTTCCTAAACAGCCACCATACGCCCAATTTGTCGGCTGCTGTGAACAACTTCATGGCAAGCATCACCAGACAATGGTGGTACGTGGTAGGACTCACACGAGCAAGCAGAGTGGATAACATGTGCATTACAGTTACCTTGAACTGGTGGAACGCTCTTCTCTTCTTCCGAGGCGGGTACACTGGATGCTCCTGGAAGTATTGTCTGCAACAGAGTCCATGTCTTCATTGAACAGACCTTTTGAAGGGCTTGTAAAAGAGAAATTCAGCATGCTGAGTTGCTCACCTGTGTTAGAAAGGTTCTCGATGTGTTTGAATCCATCAGCCGTTCCTCCACTGCCTTCTGGATGCTCTCAATCAAGACCTCCTGATTCAGAAAGCTAACCTGGAACCCAAACCCAAAGTAAGAATGGTGCTCATCCGAGAGTTTCACTTCCGATAGCTCAACACCATGATATTACCTCTCGCTTGGTAGGATGGACATTGACATCTACGTGCTCACAAGGCAACGTGATTGCCATGTACACAAACGGTTTCGATGCCTTGGGAAGTATAGCTGTGTAGACAACTTCAATCGCTCTTTTCAAAGGTGCACATTCTACCAGACGATCTGGACAAAGACAGTGATTAGGTCTAACCCTAGTAATGAGTCACGTCAATAAGACATTCAATGGCGAGACTAATATACCATTAATGAAAAGGACCATCACAGTTTTCTTGGCATTGTAATTGGCACTTGACACAAAGCCTTCCATCCCAAAAATCTTGCCACCTAACCCATTCTCTTCCGCAGATATGGGCATAAGCTCCCTGGCAACTGCTTGGCCGTAAACAGCACGAATTGCATCTGTTTGTGACCCGTTTCCACTAGTATTTACATCTCCTCTTTTCTCTCCAAACTGTATAACCAAGCAACGGGTCATGGCAGATGAGCTCCAGGTGATCAAACAAAACAGCTGGTGCTTTCAGAGACATAACACAGAGTGTGCTGGGCAAGCACTGACCTTCTTGCAAGTAAAGCTCACATTAGTCTTTTGAACCGCATAACGGCTTATGACATCGATAACTCGGCTGTACTCTTCGCTTGGACTTTTGAAAGCTTTTTTTCGAGCAGCCACATTGTAGAACAAATCTTCGACCTTGAAGAACAACCAAAGATTCATCAGCTGACTATTTCGCCTGCATAAAGAAGCTCTGCTTGAAGCTCAAGCCAAAAATCTTGAAAATGGCATACAGTGATTTGCGTTCCTTTGACAGCTGCACAGGGTCGAGGCTCTCCCTCCATTTTCCCATCCTTGTATGCGATTCTGTTCACAGAGCGGCCATGAACCAATTCCAGCGGGCTTAAAAAAATGACTTGAGCCATTCTGGAAGCCAATCTCAGAAAGAGCCCAATCAAAAGCATCGGTAGGGCAGTTTGCACCTGTATCCATGAATTTGGCCCTCTGTCATGGTGGTTACGGACAAAAGTGCCACAAACGAAATGCTAGCTAAAGCCTCCCCTCTGAATCCAAGGGTACTGATGGTCTGCAAATCTTCAAACTCCTGTAACTTCGATGTGGTATGTCTCTCACAAAGTATAGGCAAATCTTCATACTGCAAAGGCCATTCAACATCACGTAACCAGGTCAGTACAACAATGATCTACAGCAGCTCCATGCTGCAGGACGAGGTCCAATACCCGAATGCCGTGGCCGTTGTCGGTGATCTGGATATACTTAAGGCCACCGTCCTTTACTACCACGCTTATGACGGTAGCACCAGCATCTAAGCTGTTCTCCAGGAGCTCCTTCAACGCAGACGACGGTCTCTGAATAACCTCCCCAGCTGCAATTCTGTTCACTACGTTTTCTGCAAGCCGCCTAATTGGCCTAGGAAGCGCCTCCTCCATTTGCAAGTCTTCAACTTCCATTGCAGCGCCTCCAGGAGCACGCACCACGTGCCATCAAAGGCTCGGACGTTGCATGAGCGGGAAAGCGAAGTAACCGAATGGTCATTTGCACAGACCGGCTGTTAAGGTAACCACCGTTAAGAGAAATAGGTGTGCCACGCCAATGACTTTTTATTACGTATTATCCATTCTCCTCATCCTCATCGTCTCTCTGAACGGTGTCTCGTGCACCAGTTTTCCTACTGAGACGATCATTAGAGCCTTGAACTCTTGCTTGCTGCCTTCTTGCGAACGGATTATTCAAGCTGTCTGGGCCAGGTTCTTCTGTGAAGCTATCTCGCCCATTACTCCCGGAGTACCTTCGGTTTGACATATACATGTCTGCAACTTCTTGAGCCCGGGAGAACTCTGCTCTGCTTAGCTGTTGCTTACCCATGTCTCTCTGAGAGGGCCTTCTCCTGACAGACTTCAGCACGAGCCTGTCATCGATCTTGCCTCCCTTTGACAGGGTTTTATCCCCTGAGAATTTGCCCCATAATCCCTGCACGCCGTGATTGAGCATTGGTAAGCAGGATATGAAAAGCAGGCATTCCGCTGCCGGCAAGATCCTCCAAAAACAGTTCCATATGTATGTCACCAACCTTAGTCAAGACCTGCATTCGTTTCTCTGCCCCTGTCCGTACAAGCAGGCATTCTTCTCCAACTTCAACAATTTCACCTATCGGAAGTGAGAACGTGCTAACCTGCAACAATGACCAGTTATAATCTTTTGGACTTAGGAGGGAAGCATGAGATGGACCTGAATGGTATCCCCTCAAGTAAGTAATAACTCACCACACTTGCAGGGATAAGAGGAACACCAAAGCTGTCGAACTCCAAGGCCAGTACCCCACCGTTCTCGATGTTGAAGTCGAAGTCCCGAACCTGAAAGCCAGAAATCAGACGTCTTGCTAGACTGCTCAGAGGGGATCCTGATAGAGTGAGCAAGTAAATGCATCCCCTCACCTTCCCCAAATAAAGAGCACTCTCAGTGAAAATATCAAAGCCCACCTACAGCAAGAAGCAGATAATTAGATGTCGAAGGGGGAGCCAATCATCATGAGATTTCTTTCTTCCTGCCTCATATAACAAGATACTTACAAGAGGCTCACAGCCTGTCCAGTCGAGCTCTCCTTCTAGTACATCCTCATTTGGCACCAAGATCACATCGCCAACCTGGTAACGTTCATGTGAGGCAAGAATGAATGACACAAACTGGCGATGCAGGGTACGCGAAAGGATAAAGACCAACCTGACTCAAGTTTTGAAGCAAGATAGCGTCTACCAGCCCGAAGAGCATGCTGGGTCTGACCTCAACTGCCACAACCTTCCACTGCAGCATCAAGTAGATGGTATCACGGTTCAATTCACAACAAGAAACCGAGTGACGATAACACCTCCTAAGAACATGAAGTAGCTTCAGACTTACCGTCTGCACGTCTGTCCACATTTGCACCACAAACCCCAAACTCATAGCAGAATCTTGGCTGATGACTTGCTTGGCAATCATACTAGACCTGGTCATGACAGGGCCATCGGGAAACCTTGCTAGACTGTTATCGACTTTTCTGATGGCTTTCCAGCCACTCGGAGACACAACATCCCTATCCTTGGACCGAAAATTCATTCCCCCTTTTGCCTCCAAACTCTCTCTCTCTTTCTGCTCCTGCTCCATGGCTTGCAGTCGTCTCCTTATCAAATCCTCCTTATCTCGTCCAATTTCCCTGTCAGAACTCCTCCTGTCAGAAGTCCTCCGACCAGACGCTTCACCACCATCAACACCTTCTCTCACAGACACCTGCCTGCGATTCGAATTCACATTTCTACTCGCTATTTCATCACCCTCACGCCAAAAATCATCCACCCAATTCCAGCTTGTGTCTTCAAACAACTCCTCCTCTTCATCCTTAAACTTCCTGCCTGCCCTCCGCTGCTGATCTCCTATACCTGCTCTCTCACCCCCCCTGCTGCCTTCTCTCTGGGGCATCTCCACATCCAAAAACCCACCCAGCTTCCCATTCTCAGACGATGCCACTCCCTCACGCCCATGCCCACCCATGTGGCTGTCCCCGCCATTCCCCTTCCCATTCTCCATAAAACTGGTAGACACATCTCCAGGACCCACGTCATTCCTCAAGTTCTGCTCCGGTGAACATTGTTGGAACAACGTATTGAACTTGTCCCAGTTCTTAACCTCATTTCCAATGTCTCCAGCAGCAGCAGCAGCAGAAGCAGGGAATTTGCCTCCAGAATCAACATCAAAAACCTCCGAAGACTGACTCCTGCTGCAGCTGCAGCTGCAGCTGCTGCCCCATCGCCTGCTCCTCCCGGGATTCCCCAACGAGACCCAGCTCTCCCCCAGCTCACCTTTCCGCCCAGAATTCACCTGGCTTCTATGATTCAACAAAACCAGTCCTCTGCCTTGCCCATCCGGCACAAACAAAACAGAGCTCAGAGCCCGCATGCCTCCCGATTCACAGCACCACCGAAGTCCCAAAATGCCGGAATCCGAAATGCCGTTGCCGACCACCAGCCGATGGAGCTGATGCCTGAAGGGCGAAGGGAAGAGCCTGGGACCCACTCACGGACAAATATCATGCGCCATCCGGGGAGGCGAACCAGCTGCGGATTCGAGCAGCATTTCACGACTGCAACTTCTGTTGCCTTGTGTTCCAGTTACTGCACCGGAACCCCTGTAGTTGGTGGATCGCTAACAGAGGAGTATTAGCGAGGGAGGTGGGTTTGCGTGCGGTTTGCGGTGGTGGCCTTGGGTTCACGGATCTGAGCAGCAGCAGCAGGCAGCCATGTTTTTGAGGCGGCTGGCTGGGCCGCTGCGGGCGAGCGTGAAGGAGTCGACGGGTCTGGTGGGCTTGGCAGTGGTGCCCAACGCCCGGGAGGTGCTCATCGGCTTGTACAAGCAAACGCTGGACGCGGTGAAGACCATCCCGGAGTCGGCGCAGTACAGGAAGACCGTGGAGGAGTTCACCAGGTCCCGCCTGCGGGTGTGCGAGGAGGAGGAGGACTGGCAGAAGATC
Organism: Anthoceros angustus; assembly: GCA_010909165.1. NCBI lineage: Eukaryota > Viridiplantae > Streptophyta > Anthocerotopsida > Anthocerotales > Anthocerotaceae > Anthoceros > Anthoceros angustus. The sequence goes on from VJWM01000019.1 coordinate 329,276, forward strand.
GAAGCCCGCATCCGCGACGGCCAGGTGGAGGAGCTCATCGAGGCCGCCAAGGACGAGCTCGACCTCATTCCCAGGATGGCCGGTACGTGATGCTAGCCTAGGGTTACTGCCTTGTAATCAAAGCGGATGTGCCGGGCGCCTTGTGATCATGTCGCTGGATCGGTGTGCAGAGTGGAAGCCGTGGGATGTTCCAGCGGATTACAAGGTGGAGATCATCGAGAACAAGGATGAGATTCCCGCACATGTGCCAACTCACCGATCCTCGTGAGGCAGAAGAGACACCTTGTGTTCTGCATCAACCTGCATTTCCTTGCTCCATCCTTGACGCGCTACTGTGCAGCAAGACAGCCTGGTGGAAGAAGCAACATCCTTTGAAGCATCTTGCAGTCGATCCGTAGCTTTGAAGTGCAGGGTAAAGACGTGTATGTGCTGGATTAGGAGGTGTCCGGGATTACCGTCTGTATACCGAGCAAGCTGCTTCAGGGCTCAATTTCTGAGCTTGTTCATGTTTGACAGACTAGAGATGCTGCTTTTTTCTTCGTGAGACTAGAATTGCCCGTGGAAGGAAACATGCAGAAGAAAGCACCTGATCCTCCAGCTCGCTCTGCTGCTGTGGTGAAGTTGCCATCTGGCAGGCGTTTTGAAGAAAGAAAGTCCTCAGCAGGGGTCCCTTAAAACACTAGAAGAATTTGTTACAGTCTTCAATCCTGCCACCAGTGGCCTAGTGGTAGGAGAACTACACCTGTTACCATGCACACCCGAGTTCGATTCCCGACCGGCGAAGCGATTATGGGAGCTTTCCGCTCCGCTCATCCCTCCCCTCCCTGGTGCCGGGGCGTTTGGAGAATGCGATGTGCGCATGGAAGTACGACAGCAGGTCGAGAAAGAGGACCTCTGAACGGAATCATAAGACTTGACATTACTGGAACACAACCTGGATCAAATGCTACCTGACCCGGCACGACTACATGTGTTGACTGTTGCCCTAGAGGGAGGCACGTCCTGAGATGTAGTCCGTCCACTTTCGTCCGCTCGCCTCCCATCCTCCCGGTGAACGTATGATGAGTCCCGAGGGTGAAGATATCGAAGAGGCATGGGCAATTGTGCAGCCCAAGAGAGTTTGATGTCCCAAACAACTTGTCGAGTGCGCTGCAGGTGTCACAAGCATGCAGTTCTGCATGGTGCTTGAGTACATCGAACCGTATTGGTGTACTACAAAGCCCGTGTGAACAGGATGCGGAATGTCATATCCTTTGTGCTCTAGCAGTGGAGTTCCAGGCCCCTGCCTTCTCTAGCTCAGCTGCTGAGTTGGAGTGGGTATGCTTGCACGCTCCTCTGTATTACAATCTGTTGGTGTCTTTGATGCTATTGGTGCCTTCAAGACAGAATTTGTGTGTTGGGTGGTTCTGCTCTGGGGCATCACGTCTGTAGTCTTGGAAAGCTCGTTTGGTTTTGTCGTTCTGGTATTCAGCCATATGTGCTTCCGGCCGTTTTTCAAAATGGTGGAGAGAGAACACGATTAGAAGGAACGCTTTTCAAGTTCTAGCGAGGATCCTCCACGCTGCCAGAGCTCGCTTGTAAACTGCTGGGTACGAAATCATCATCTTGAAGTCCTCGTTCGTTGTTCTTAACTTGTGAAAGTGCTGAGTGAGGTTGCCCAGGGATCTTGTTTAGTAGTTTTTGTTTCCAACTGTGGCCTCTTGGCCCTTCTTGGCGTCATCCCTGGTTGATGGAGAGCGGAACGTGTTGGGAACACATTGGGGAGCAGTCCCCTTCGCAAATTGGTTCATGTAAGTCTTGCGAGCGTCCTCCATGCTGCCCACCTCTTCGCTGGTAAGCTGCTGGCCAGTCAGAGACATCCACTTTCAAATCTTTCTTGGTTTTGCAATTTATGCACGAGCCTGCTTCCTTTTCTGCGAAATCGGGGTGCGGTGTCCACACATGCCTGAAGGAGGCACACAAATGATACAGAATTGGGTAGAGCGATGCCTTCTTCTTGCATAGCACTGGACAGACGGAAGGCGTCATGACCCCTTCTTTTTTTGACCAAATCCGCAAACAGTCTCTAAGCAGAGAGACCCATCCCCTTCCCCATCCCCCTCTCCGATCCCAGACTTTGAATTCAGGTTCAAATTTTCAGGTGTGGTCAATTGCCATTGAGTGTAACTTGTATGCTCTGCTCGTGTTGCTAACACTGAGCAACTTCATTGTTGTTGCATGAGATGTCCTGCCGCTAGCAGGTAGCTCAAACTTTCACATGCGTGAAGGAAGCACACAAATGTCAGACAATCGGGTGCAACGATGCCACCTTCGTTATCACAGCATGGCAGTGTAAAGATTATGGGCTTCCTGACCCATCCCCAGCCAGCAATGCCTTGACTAAGCTTATCACAGAGCGAGTATCGTCTGCAGCATGCTGTTTGCAGACAGTCAGGTTCGTATTCTCCTCCCGCTGTGACCGATGCGGAGGGATTATGCGTGCGTCTTTGGTTTGCTAAACAGCTGCTTTATTCTGTGCAAGGGATTGATGTCTGCTATTGGGAGCCTGGAAAGCGCCGGTCGAAGCTAGAGGTAGCAGGCCCTACATCAGTAATCTTTAGAGTACCCCTAAATGGGTCTCCAAAGGCGCATGAGAGAGAAACTCAACGTATGGATGTCCTTGGCATGTGAACTACAGCTCAACCTGTGAATATCCAGTAGGACAAACATGGATGTTCATAGGTTGAGCTTTACGTCATATGCCCAGTATGCGTCCACGGCCATCATCTCATTGAATGACCCTGCCACTGGTGGAAGTCTGGCTTATTCGAGCAGCAACTGGTACAATGACATCTGATTTCAGGTTTTCTCACTGGACGATGTGCATGCAAGTCCACTCTAGCTGGCCTGTACGATTATCAAATCACATAGCCCTCCTGGGCCTGCAGGCTTGCACGCACCTGTTGCCCGGTTTGCAAGTTTCTGGTGCAAACCTCGAAAGCTGCCCATCACATAGCTTCGCACTTGATCTGCGTATCCCATTATCACAGTTCGTATGGCGTGCTGTAGTTCCCCGTTCCCCATAAATATAGTTTCCGGCAATATCTTCTGGTCCTGATGAGGGATCGGTTGTGATGGCAAACCACGACCGGGAGCCCTAAAGGGAAACTGGGAGCACATCGGAGTGCACAACGGGGCCCCAGAACCATGGTTAAAATCAGGCAATCAGGCAAAACCAGATTCCCAAACTTTTCAGTTATGTTTCGAGAATGCGGAGCATCCCATCCTGTGTGGAGGCAAGGGTATGAGAGAAGGGAAGCAGAGGTGTCAGGAGCAGACAGGACTACGCTTGGCAAGTCCTAATCTGTGGAGATGGCCACCATTGCAGCAGGCTCGTCAGCCAACACCTACTGCTTCCTGGTAAGCTCATGGATTCAATGCAGCCAGAGTCTTGAGTGCATTCCAGAACCGTTTGTAATGTGCAGAATCCTCGTGGAATGTGATTTACCCAATCCCTGTTGTGGTGTGGTACTGCGAGCATGTGGGGGCTTTGGTGGGTTTCCAAATGTGGAGGTTCTGGCTGCTTGTCAGTGCTGGAATTTTTGGTTCGCCTTGTGGGGTTGCTTTTCATGTTACAGTGCATCCTTGAGATGTTGAATGCGGCAGTCTCTGCGCCGCCACGACTTTGCAAGAATGGATCCTAACCGGGTCGACATTTGTACGCAGCCGGAGCTGCCATGCTGCTCTTTCCAAGTGAGGGAGTTCCCGAGATCCATCTCTATCAGCTCATGCGTTGTTGCAGGCAGGACCAGGCCGTTGAGAACCGGAATGGATAAGCAACAGGTGGGTTTCCCCAGGGGACTGTCAAGGTCCCAGAGCGCCATATGCATTCGGGCAGCAGGTCCGTCTGATTCATCTTACTCGGAACGGGAGGAGGTGCGCTGGATGCGAGAGGAGCAAAGGTGGTTGCGGGAGGAGCAGAGATGGCTGCGAGAGCAGGCTCGTTGGGACGCAGAACGCAAGGCCTGGGCGGACCAGTCCGCTGCCCTGAACGACGAGATCACTGCCTTGAAGCAGGAAATACAGTCTTTGCAAGCGGCAGCCAAGGACACATCCCCAAGCAGCTCCACCCTGTCGGATCTCATGACGGGCCTGAATAGCCTGCTCAGGTCCCTGCGTGATGCAGAGACAGTGGAAACCCGAAGCTCCTCCACCCAACCCCAGATCTCAAGCAGCTCCTCATCCTCCAGGAAGCTGGAGTCCATCAGCTTCTCAAAGGCAGTGCCAGTGCCCGTTGTTGCTTCCTACATTACGCCACTGGAAGTGGTGCAGACTGTCCCCCTTCCAGATGTGGCCGTGTCCTTGCAGTCCGAGTATGTGAAACCGAAGCAGGAGCCGGTGGTGGTCATCAAGAGCAGGGTCCAGGAACCCCCAACTCCCTCTGAAGCATCCAGCTCCACCAGGCCTGGTCCTTCAGCATCTGTGAAGAAAAGACGCACTCTGAAAGTGGGAACGGAGGGGGATGACGTGAAGGCATTGCAGGTGTGGCTGGAGCGCCGGGCTCTTTTCTAAGCATGTCCTTGGGTGCGTGCCATTTCGTCTTGGTGTATGTTGGGGTAGTGCGTCCATGTGGAAGCAGGGTTGAGGCTTGTCTTCATCTCTGCATGAGGGATCAGATTAGACCTGTTTGACGTAAGGAACTTGGTAGTCATGCTCCGCGGCCATTTCATCTGAAGGAATGCACGCAATTTGCTTCTTCCCAGGAGGCTCTGGCAGCTTTGGGGTTCTACTCAGGAGAGGATGAAATGGAGTACTCAAGTTTTGACAGCGGAACGGAGAGTGCTGTGAAGACCTGGCAGGTGCGCGGATTACTGGTGTTAAGCTCTTCTCTTCTTGTGACCTTTTGTTTTGCGAGCGTGCGAATCCGTTTGTGATTTCTGGTAGATGCAGTCAAGTGTAGGGGCCGCAGAGGACGGAGTGTTGACCCAAGAATTACTGGCACGCTTGTTTGGAGAGAAGCCATCAGCATCAGGATCCACCAAAGCAGCCGAGAAGAGAGCTGCCGTGCCTAGTGTCCATCGTCAATCTCCTCCGCAGTCACCACCTAAAGTAAAGTCCGTGTAGTTGAAGACAGGAGTTGCTTCAGGCCATTATTTGGAAGGCGTAACACGGAGGTTTTGTTGGGGTTTCTGCAGGGAACTGCGATCAAGAGCAAGCCAAAAGACGAACCTGCTGCAGGTCCCGATCCCAAGATCGACAGATACCCCAGGGAGGAGCGGCGCGTTTATCTGTTGGGAGAGAACAGGTGGGAGGAACCCAGCAGACTTGTGAACAGGAATGGGCGTGGTTCAGCAGCTGCTGTCAAAGTGGACAGATGCTTTTCCTGCAAGGGAGCGGGTAGCATGATGTGTACCGGTATTGAACATGGCCAACCTTTCCTCAATTCATCCTTCCTGTGTCCATGCAAAGACTTTGAGCCTAACCGGGAAGTATCGATTCTTATGCAGAATGCGAGGGCACAGGAGAATTGAATGTGGAGGAGCAGGTGAGTTTGCACGACAGATATTAGGTGAAGCATCTTGTCGTGGACAATTTTTTGAATGAACTCGCTGCGTTTCTCTTTCGCAGTTTCTGGATTGGGTCGAGGAAGGTGCCAAGTGCCCCTACTGTGAAGGAAGTGGAACAGTCAAGTGTGACGTTTGTGCCTAAATCGCAACTTCCACAGGCAGGCTCAACCTGTACAGTAGATTGGAACCTTCAAACTGACTTGTCTTTCACGAAGAAGAGGGGGGAAGCTTACCATGTGCTCCAGCCTCAAAGACAGGCAAGATTACAACGTAAAGCCGCATCCATTTTGATTGCAAACGGTCTCCACTGGACACACTGGACCTCACGATCACTTGCACATGTCCCCGATTCCTCCAAATACTGGGATCAAGCTGTGGCACACGCAGTGCTCTTACAAGATTTGTCTGCCGTGAGAAAAGGGCCCAAACTCTACAACTGCACAATACATGCTCGCAGTGCACCTGGTAAGGTATTCTTAAAACCTTCACGCCGGTCGATCGGCATGGCAACCCAAAAGTGCTTGTTCCATGTCCAATACTTGAATGTCTGAAGCTATTTGGCCCGAGGGTGAGACGCAATGTAGTCGATGGCCTCCCCGACCGACGTGATGTTATCCGCATCGCTGTCGGGGATTTCCAAGGCAAACTCCTCCTCGAATGCCATAACGATCTCGACTGTGTCTAAGCTATCCAGTCCAAGGTCCTTCTGGAAATTAGACGTTGGAGTCACCTGCACAACAATTAACCACGTTTCTTAATTCACCACACAGAGCCTCAACCAACTCTACAATTAACCACATTTCTTAATCCACCACACAGTGCCTCAACCAACTCTACCAGCTAGCTGGAATCAGCTCAAGTGGCACCGAAACTCGGAAGCACCATACCACAGGACAACCACCAAAACAAACCGCTTGCTCCTACGAACAATGAGTCAACAAACCAAGCCTACCACAACACAATGCACAGACAAATCATCAAGAAGAGCAAGAACTACGAACACCACGTCAGCGAAGAAATGCAGCTAAGCAGGCAAACGGCGCAATGAGCAAACGATCAAGGGGATTAATCCGCTTACAATCCAAAACCTCAATTTCGCTCAGGATAAGATTACCCGATCGACCCGAAGGCCAGACCCGAGGCAGCGGAGGCAGGAGTCAATCCATCCGGCACAGGCAGGGTGCAGCGGAACAAACCTTGGAAGGATCGACCTTTTGAAAGGTCTTGACGACGTTGAGGATGCGGTCTGTGACTTGGCCCCTGTCCAAGTAGGTAGATCGGGCATGCGCTTCCTCCGAGAAGTTTCGAAGCCAGCTGGATCCCAGCAGCGTGGGCCTCAGGCTGCTGGCCGTTACCGGCACCCGCAGCCGCCGCACCAAAGCCCCTCGCAGCGCCTGCATCCTGACAATCCGCGGACTCTGCGACTGCTCCCGCTGCGTCCGCTGATCGAGCACGCAAACCCTCACAGTCCCGCTCCCTTCCAGTCAAGTACCTTGAACGTGGTTTAGGGCAACCTTTGAATGAAAGCACACCTACATAGATGGATGCACCCTAAAGCCAGCTCCAGTTGAATCGGGCTTGACGCCTGAAAATACGGTGGATCTGCATCTTGCGCGGAATCTCTCGGCACCTGCGTCGGTTGCTTGTTCAGCGCTCGATCGGGATCTCGCCGGTCTGCGCTCAGCTGCCTTTAAAATCCTTGCTTCAGGTCGGCAGTCGTGAACATCCACCACTGCGGAGGATTTTCGACAGTGCGCGAGTTTTGCTGCCTGTTGTTGTGGAAGCCCATGTTCATTTGCAAACAAATTAGATCTCTTTTTCTTTGGTTCGCTTTGTTTCAATGATCCTGCTTTCATGGGTGTAGATGGTGACCGGCATGTCGTGTGCTCACAGATGCCGTTTCTTTGGTGGTGTCCAGGCCTGAGGGATGGAGATTGACGGTGACGAGCCCCTGGAGTCGGTGGTTTCCGAGCTTCAGAGGAAGATGAACAAGAAGGACTCTTTTGCAGAAGCTGTCGCTGCCCTTACAGCGATTGTGCGGGACAAGTACCCTTCAGCTTCCACATTCGAAAGGATTACTGTGGGTATCGATCGTTCCTGCATACCGGGATTCGTCTAGTTAGGGTTTGGAGAGTTTTTTGATTCTCGTCCTGCTGGGTGTGATACCTCGCTCTAACGTGGTAGAGGACTGCATTTCGGCTTGGTGTTCGTTTGTGGTTGGCCTGACTGAAGATGGAACCGCTGGCAGATATATTCAGCTGTATGCCGAGCCGGAAAACTGCTCCAGACGCGGTACACTGCTCGAGGGTTGTGGGTTTTGGGACTGGAGCTGTTCAATGAAGCTCTTCAGGTGGTTGTCCGGCCTGACGAGAAGAAAGAGATCCGTGCGTTCATAACGAAGACCCAAAATTTCCTTGGGGAGGAAGAAACGAGGCAGGAGGTACCCGCCCAGCAGCGGGCCGGAACAAGTGTGTTGCAGAGTCCACTTTCCTTATTTCCGCTGAAATATTGTTGCCTGATTTAAAGTATTGCTCCTGCTGCGTCTTACAATGGTATGTTGATATTGCAGGTGGTGGGTTTCTTTTTAGTGGTCAGTTGACTTCGGAGTTGCCTCCTCCTCCCCGCTGGCTTATGGCTCAGAATGAATTTGTACGCCTTGTGAGTGAAAGAGCACAAAGTGAAGCTGATAGAGCAGGTGAAGGGGCAGAGGCAGGGTCAGGGGCAGGGGCAGGGGCTGGGGCAGAGCAGATTCCTTTGGACGAGCTCAGAGAGTTGCTTCACAGAGTGGAAGATCACCTTGGAGACGAGCAGTTAGAAGCAGCCATTGCAGCCACGCTGCAGGTGAGTTTTTACTTGGAAGCTCAGTGATTCACAGTGATCTGCTTGCTGCTGGCCAAACTGCGTGTGCTCCAACTTGTGATCATCCTGAGACAGCCATGAAAGTTTGCGGTGGAGCTCCTCTGCGTCTTGTTTTTCTATCAGATTGTCCCGGCCCTGAGGATTAAAACCTTTTTTCTTTAGAGGCTACACAGCCATGAAAGTTAAAATTCAGAAATTTGAAATGAAGGGCCAGGTCACTTGTAGGAATTCTCTCTACTCTAAAATCTGACACATGGAAGCCCATGAAGCTCGTCTCACGCAGTTCCCTCGTCCGGTCGGTGTGCAGGAAGCAGGAAACGCACCCCGGGGGCCACCCCCAGCGTCAAAGGAGGAAGTAGCAAAGCTGCCCGTTGTCCCAGTCACAGAAGAACTCTTGAACCAGCTGGGAGACGGAACCGTGTGCGCAGTCTGCAGGGATCTGCTGGCAAGCGGGGACTCAATGCAGGAGATGCCCTGCAAGCATGTTTTCCATCCTCCCTGCCTCAAGCCGTGGCTGGTAAGGCTTGTCAGACCCTGCCAAGGACGTCCGGCCTGGCCTGCCGTCGTACTATTTTCTGACTGTCCCCGAAAGGAATTCCGTTCACCGTTCCTCCATCTGGACTGTCTTTGCAGGACGAACACAACTCATGCCCCGTATGCAGATTCGAACTGCGGACTGACGACTACGAATACGAGACCAAGAAAGAGAGGGAGAGGGAAGAGGCGATAGAGCGGAAAGGGGTGGAAAACGCCCTCCGCGGAGGAGAGTTCATGTATATATAATTCATTTGTCACTCCACCTCTCACCCCATTGTACATACACAGCGGGTTGGTGTGCTTCATGCCTCTTGCGGTTCTTCCTCCAGTGCAAGAACGGCAAGGAAGGAAGAAGGATTAAAGGAAGCCAGCACGCTGTCCACGGCCAACGCCAAGCAAGGTGGCTCTCCTGCCGCGTGCCTCGTGCCATGCCCTATGGCTGATTCCCGTCTTATTAACTCCCTACGTGATTTGTATACGCACATTGGTGTCTGTTATGACCATGTTTCCTCTACCGGTAGCGACCATGTCGGCTCCTGACAGGTGCAGTACCTCATCAACGTGGTACAACCTGGTGAAGATGGCCCCGGCCCCCATTGGCCAACCTCAGGGTCCGGCTGTTACCAATGTCATACGATAATTTACAGCATAGTTATAATTATATTGTGAAGTTTACATCCATAATTTGTTAATATTTTTAACTTTATTAAATTATATATATTATAAAAAACCCCTATATTATTAAAACCTAAATTTACAGTGAAAACACCTTAATTATTAAACCCTAAATTTATAGTGAAAATTTATTAAACCCTGAATTTATAATGATAATAATAAAAATTAGATAAGTTTTAAGCTAGGTTTTTCTCTCCTATGCATTTATAGCTGATGCTCACTAGTTATAGAGTATGTGGTAAGCCAACTAGAATCTTGATTAAAAATATTCGAGTTGAACAAAGACTTATACCAATAGTACTCATCTTACATCTTATAAGTTCATTAGAATTGTACAGCTAAGTGTCCTTTGGATGTATCCCTAAGGTGTCACCCATCTTCTTCTCCATAGCCCTACGAAGACCTTATCATAAAAGCCCTATGGTAGCTGTGAGGGTCTGCATCCTTCGCCCTTCTGCCATGTTAGGCTCCTATATGCACTACCTATATACAAATGCACTAAAACTACTAACGTCTAGAGGAAATGGATGCCTAAGGCACACCATGGTGCAAGTTGTTAAGTACCAAGTCCCACGATAGGGTAATTCCACCGAAGTGGACCATAATAGGGTTCCACCCCACAATGATCGTTCATTCTGGGGTTAACGACGGCCCTGAAAGTGTGGGTCTGACAACCCTACAGTGCGTGCTTACATGGTGCCGGCACATCTCACCTGAGCGCGGGCGGCGGGGTACTCGCAAGTTTTACTGCCTGGTGTTGTGAAAGCTCATGGCCCATGCGCTAGACATTAGATCCCTTTCTCCTGTGGTTCACTTGATTGAGTACACAGATGCCATGTCTTTAGTGATGTCCAGGCCTGAGGGATGGAGATTGATAGTGATGAGCCCCTGGAGTGTGTGGTTTCGGAGCTTCAGGGGAAGATGAACGAGGAGGACTCCTTTGCAGAAGCTGTCGCTGCCCTTACAGCGATTGTGCGGGACAAGTACCCTTCGGCTTCCACATTTGAACAGATCACTGTGCGTATCGTTCGTTCCTGCATTCCGGGATTTGACTAGTTGGGGTTTGGAGAGACTTGTGTTTTTCATCATGCTACATGTGATACCTTTCTCCAACGGGGTAGTGGACGGCTTGGTGTTCTGTTTGTGGTTGGCCTGACTGAACGAAGGTGGGATTGTTGGCAGATATATTCTGCTGTATGCAAAGCCGCAGAACTGCTCCAGACGCAGTACAGTGCCCGAGGGTTGTGGGCTTTGGGACTAGAGCTGTTCAATGAAGCACTTCAGGTGGTTGTCCGGCCGGACGAGAAGAATGAGATCGGCGCGTTCATAACGAAGACCCAAGATTTCCTTGGAGAGGAAGAAAGCAGGCAGGATGTACCTGCGGAGGAGCAGGCCGGAACAAGTGTGTTGCACTGTGCACTATCCTTATTTCCGCTGAGTTTTTCTGATCTGGAGTATTTGTCGCTGCTGGGTCTCACACTACCTATGCTGGGTCTCACACTACCTATGCCGATAGTGCAGGTAGGGTGTTTCTCTACAGAGGCCAGTTGACTCCTGAGGAGCTGCCAACTCCTCCCCCCTGGTTGTGGACTCACATTGCCGACCTCAGGGAGGCATTTCGGAGAGTGGAAGAGCAGACTGGACAGACTCACCTGGAAGCAGCCATCACAGGCGCATGGGAGGTGAGTTTCTTCTTGGGATCATAGTGATGCAGAGTGATATGCTTGCTGCTGGTCAAGCTGAGGGAGCAGGTGAAGGGTCCGGGGCAGCGCAGATTGACGAGCTCAGAGTGTCATTGCAGAGAATGGAAGAGCAGCTTGGAGCAGCTATTGCAGCAACGTTACAGGTGAGTCCTTACTTGGGAATACTACGACTCACAGTGATGTGCTTGCTGCTGGTCAATATACATGTGCACGATTATGTGACTTTCTTAGGACAGCGCTAAAGTCTGTGGTGGAGTGCCTCTGCGTCTGGTCTTTTATCAGATTGTCACAGCCCTGAGGACTAGAACTTTTTTCTTCACAGGCTACAAAGCCATGGAAGTTAAAATGCAGAAATGTGAAATGAATGGTCCGGTCACTTCGTTTGCTCATCGACTCCAGGGTCTCACACACGAAAGACCGTCGCAGCTCGTCTAACGCAGTTCCCTCGTCCGGTGGATGTGCAGGAAGCAGATAACGCACCCCATGGACCACCTCCAGCTTCAGTGGAGGAGGTATCAAAGCTGCCTGTGGTTCCAGTCACAGAAGAACTCTTGAGACAGCTGGGAGACAGCCCCGTGTGCGCAGTCTGCAGGGAGGTGCTGGCGAGCGGGGACTCAATGCAGGAGATGCCCTGCAAGCATATTTTCCATCCTCCCTGCCTCAAGCTGTGGCTGGTGAGACTTGTCAGCCGATGCTCCATACTTTCGGCCTGCCCTGCCATGCTCTGCGTCGTACCCGTTCTCTGACTGTCCCAAACGAAATTACGTTCACCCTCTCCCCATCTGGACTGTCTGTGCAGGACCAACACAACTCATGCCCCGTATGCAGATACGAACTGCGGACTGACGACCCTGAATACGAGACCAAGAAAGAGAGGGAGAGGCAAGAGGCGATAGACCGGAGTGGGGTGTGAAACGCTCTCCGCGGAGTAGAGTTCATGTACATATAATCCGTCAAGTCAGTCCAACGCCCACCACATTGTCCATACACTGCCGGTTGGTGTGCTTCGTGCTTCTTGCGGTTCTTCCTCCGCGCAAGAACGGCAGGGAGAGAAGAACTCCCAACGGAAGCTTGTAGATATTCTAGGGTTGCAAAGCAAAGCAAAGCAGGGCTCTCCAATCACGTGCCCCTGGCTGTACCCCTGAGATGCTTGCATTGGCCGTCTTACGCCCTACGTGACGGACATATGTCGTGACATGTTTCCCCTTGCTGGTAACGACCATGTAGGCCCCTGGCAGGTGCGGTAGTACCTCATAAGCGGGGTGCCAACGGGGTGGAGGTGGCCCCGGCCTCCATCGCCCCAAGCTCCCTACCCGTGAAAGGCGCCTCCAGCACGGTGGCCGCAAGGGTAACATAATGCGCCTGCCTTTACCCCCGGCCTGCGCCAGTACCGATGCCGACGCTCCCATCCTTGCTGTTGACTGCTTTTACAGCCACCGCTGGCCGGTCAGTTGGACACGAAGGAGATAGGCTCCAGCCTCCGCTTCAGGACACGCAACGGCCAATGGACTGGTCGCTCCCTGGCCCTCGCCGAGGTCGGGCCTGGCCTGGCCTGGCCTGGCCTGCGATTCATCGGGCGCGTTTGAATCCATGTCGCCTGCCTCGGACTCCGATCATGCGACTATCTACCATGTTCTGACACCCTCCTCGGCTCATCCACACGCAAGCGGGCAGCAACCAGCAACCCTGGCCCGGCAGCGGCACCGGCGGAGGACAGGCTGCTGCGTCGAACCCTAATCTCCTGATCCAGGAGGGAGGGAGGGAGCGAGGGAGCGGGCCGCTGGAGCTCGGAGGACGCGCCACGCATCTCGATGAGCCTGCAGGCGCGATTCGCCCGCCGCTGCAGCGAATGGGACCGACGCGTGAGGTCCACACGACCTCCCGGCTCCATGTATGGTGATGGAGGCCGTGAAGCAACGGAGCTGGCTTGGGCTTGGGGTTACAACGTGCATATGGAATGTATGTACATACATACATCGAGTGCCTCCGGGAAGCGTGGGCCCCACCCTAAAATTCCGACATGCGCCGTCGCCGTTCACACTTGCTATCTGCCGGGAGGTGAGCCTACTGTATGTATGTATGCACAAGTGTGTGGCCACGTGATTCGCATCGCGGGCTCGCCTCGCCCCCGGATTGCATGCAGCATAAACCAGTGTCCATCATCGTTTCGTTAAACTTACGACGTTGGTACCGAAGTTGTCATCATAGATCGGGTCTGTCCACCGCCCCCCCTTGATTTCTGCACCATCGTCCATGTTCAATCTGCGCATCCTCATATACCAACATGATTTCACATAACTTTACTGCATCCCAATTCGTAATAAGTTTTGTTACATCCCTCGTATAGCAGAAGCCATTCGGGCCCGGAGGTCGTGGCTCTTGGCTTCCACCCAAGTTGTGAAGGATAATTTGTTTTTTTTGAGGGCGAGTGCGAGTGCCCTGTATGACCTAATGTCAAGAAAGGGGTTTGAACCCACATCAACTTTTGAAAGAGCACGTAAAAGGTGCCTTACACCAACTCGGCCATCTTGACTTACAACATACTTGTGACAAAGAGTGTGGTTCTTTTGACAGAAAGAGCCTAATTCTCTTAAAATTATATATTATGAAATTATAAATTAAGCTATTTTAACGGGGAACTCTCTTAAAATTATATATTATGAAATTATGAATCAAGCTAGTTTAACGGGGAACGAAGACTTCATAATTATGCAAAGATGGGAAGTCTGGTCTGCACGGGACAATGGGGAAGGAGATTTGATTTCCAAGTTTTGATTTCTATGTGCGTAATTTGATGGGTTGATTTCATGTTACCGATCCTATTTTTATCATCTAATATAATTTATAGAGAACTTATTAAGGTGATTAATTTTTGTTCTTGGCTTACTATTCTAGATAATAGTACTTTAAAATAATGAAGTATGAATATTATATGGTCTGCCATCTTCGGAGCTACCTTTGGCAAGAGCTAGAATTATTGATTATTGTGGAGGAGAATAATGGGGGATATGTGGCTTGTCGGGCAAGACATGGTCGTGGATTCGGGCATGTAAGGTAGGGAATGGGGGTGCGAGTGGAGTGTAACTAACTGGTAGAGCTTTGCGGGAGCAGCAGAAGCGGCGCTTGAAGCCGGCAGCGTCCATTGGTTCCACATGACGTTAGGTAGGGGCCGAGCGTGCAGAGCGCAGACGCGGTGGCGGGCGGCGAGCGGCGAGCGGTGAGCGGTGGCCGGTCGATCGCGCGGCTTTGCGTGGGGCCCACGGCGTCACCCCTGGCCGGGCCGGGCCGGGCCGGGGGCTGGGGGCCACGGGACCAGAGCTCGGCGGCCGGGTCGTGCCGTGGGTCCCCGGGGCAGCGCGTCGCATCTCACACTCGGGGCCGGATAGACAAGGATATCCCTGGCCACGTGGGGCCACGGAAACTGGCGCGCCCGGGCCCCGGGGCCCTGGGCCCTGGGCCCTGGACCCCCGGTTTCACTCGCGCCATTAGCCGTAACTGTATCTCGTAACTGTATTTACTCTCCCAGGCTCCCAGGCTGAAAGGCAGCCCTGACCGGGTGGGTTCGACTTGGACCTCACCTCGCCTTGTGACCTGACGTGACCCGACTCGCTCCCTCGCTCACATAGCATTGATGAGGCCTCGGGGCATGATGACGCATCATGGCCCAAAGCGACCCATCCACGCGTGTTAGCGACGTGTCAGGGGGGCTTGCCATTTTTCCTGCTTTTAGGGCGCCGCTAATACGACACATGGGGTGGCATGCCCGTGCCCATGCCCATGCCCATGCCCATGCCCATGCCCACCCCGGGTGGTGGGTGAAGCAGAAAGAAAGGGTACTGGCTGGTAGTAGGGTTGCCCCCGCCCGGCACCCCAAGTACGCCAGGTCCCTCCAGACCGGACGACGACGGACGGGCCGGCCCGGGCCGAGAGAGCCCCAGGCCCAGGCCCAGGCCCAGGCCCAGGCCAGGCCGGTCATGAGAAGGCTGCAGGCCGCGTGTGTGTTGCGAGTAGCGACTGCCGCGCCGGCGCTGCCCTAAGCTAAGGGGTTCTAGGCTAGGCGCCAGCCTCGGGGGTCCGGCCCGGCCTAACCTTTTGGAGGCATTCGGCCACGCACACACACACACACACACACATACACTCGCACACATACAGAGGCACATACTCTCCTCCTCTTCCTCTCTTCCCTTGCCTTCCCTTCCCTGCCTCCTCTTCCCTTCCCTCCCTTTCCCCTCCGCCTGCCTTTCCCTTCCCGGTCCGCACGACGCTCGCGCTGCCGGAGGGAGAGAGGGCGCCGGATTGCGTCCCCGCGTGCCCGCTGGGGCCGGCCTCGAGCAATTGCGGAACCGGAAGCAGGCGAGCCATTGGCGAGCGCAAGCGTGGGCCGCACGCGGAAGCGGGAAGAAGCAGAAGCAGAAGCGGGAAGCGGGAAGCGGGAAGAAGAGGAGGTGAGGTAGCTGGCGTCCATGATCGCTGCCGGGGCGGGGACCGCGCTGCCATGGTGCTGGCCGGGCTGCGGGCCGGGGCGGTGGATGACCGCCGCGCCATCGCTGCCGCCACAGCGCACGCAGCACCGGCACCAGCGGCAGCGGCAGCGGGAGGCGCAGACGGCGCTGCCGTTCCGTGCCGGATTCCTTGCAATTTGCGCCGCCGAGGTACGCCGATTGCCGCGCCCGAGCTCCGCCCCCTCTGCAATTGCCCGCAGGGGGAACAGCTGCCGATTACGCATTCCTTCCCTGCCTTTTTCCTGGCCCGTCTTTTGCGCTCTAGGTAAATTTGTTTCTTTGCTCTTGCGCTGGCTGTGCAGAGTGTTTGGAGTAGAGCGGGGAGTGGAGTGGAGTGAGTGCAGGGGAGAGGAGAGGAAAGGAGTGGAGTAAAGAGGAGTGGAGTGGAGTGGAGTAGAGCGGAGCGGAGCGGCGAGGAGAGGAGAGGAGAGAGGAGGAGAGAGGAGAGGAGAGGAGAGGAGAGGAGGAGAGAGGAGGAGGGGAGGGGAGTGGTTTAGAATTGGAGAAGGAGGCGCGGGATCGCTTCCCGGAGCCTTGTTCATGGCCGCCGCCTTTCGGACGCGGGAATTGGTGTCTTGGAATCGGAGGGGAGGAATTGCGGGAGGCGGCACCGTCTTAGATCCCTGGCCTGCGGTCTGCGCTAATTCCAGCTCCGGCCGGCTTGCGGAGGTTGCTGCCTTTTCAGTGGGGAAGGGAGCATTGCCTGTTCCGGCTGTGGGACCTCCACGAGCCTGCCGCGTTGCTGTGCTATGCTGGCCGTGGATGTTAGGTTACCGCATCCGGCCGGGCTCACGGGATGCGGCTCTGCTGCGCTTTCCTCATCCAGCTCTGGAGTAGGTAGAGGATTAGATTAGATTAGCAGTTGGCTTCGGAATTTGGTAAGTCTGCCCCGGGGACGGGGTGTAAGATGGATTATGTGGAGATGCAGCAGCCGCTTCGGAAGCCGGTGCTGGATACGCTCTTGTCTTCCGAGGCCCTGTCCAGAGGAGTGCCGTATACCGGTGTGAATGGAGGTTTCAGAGCCATGAACATTCCCATGTTCCCTCACGCCAAGCCTGCGTCCGTGCCTCTCGGGTCGCCTCACCCTGGTATGCAATCTCTCCTTCTCTCTCTCCCGCGCCTCTTTGCTGGTGTGACGCAACTCTTTTTTTGGCTTCGCAGCCCGCTCACTTGTCCGTGCTTGTGGTGCAGGAACCAGCACTGCTGGCGGTGCTTTGCCTGAGATTGCAAGAAGGGCCGCGTTGCAGGCGTATTTGCCTCCGCAGCCGCTCAACGGCGCTCACTTCCACCAAGTCGTCAAGGCTTCCCCTGCCGCTATCAACGTGCCTCAATTGGCCAAGCCCGGAGATCTGGCCGCACCCCTGCCTGTGGATGCTGCACCTGACAAGGGGAAGAAGACGAGAGACGGTGGAGGCAGGGGCAGTAGGGGGGGTGGTGGGAGCAGGAAGAGGAGCAGAACAGCTCAGCCAGCGGTGGACGAAAAATTGCCCGCAGGCTTGGTGGACTGTATCACACCACCAGCAAGAGCAGGCGGTGGAGGCCGCCAGCGTGCCAACAGCGGTGGTGAGTGTTCTTTGTCCGTGCCTTTCCCTTGTCTGTCTGCCTCTTGTGCTCTTAAGGTTGACTTACATCGTGTGAGCATCCTCCTTGTAATCAAGCAGACAGAGTAGACAAGGGGTCTGCCAGAAAGCTGAGCGGCCAAGCGTCCCGACGTGGTGAGAAGCGGGCATCTCAACTTGCCGCAACCACTGCAGCTGACGCCCTGCCTAACATCAGTGCTGTAAATTGCGGCACAAATGCACCTCGGTCGGGTGCCTTCGGTATAACCCTCATCCTCATCCACATGTGCACACCATGTGACAGACATATGTTCTTAAGTGGAGACCTCTGATTTCGGTTCCTTTTTTCCAGATATATATGGACTCAAGACTAAGCCAGTTGATATCTCCCACTATATTGCGGACATACCTCTGGCTGAGCTGATTGCCCGGAGCTCACAGCCAAACGTGAGCTCTTCAGCAGTCTCTGGTGGGATGACGAAGAGAAGTGATAGCGAGCTCCATCTGGACCAGCACATCAGCAGCATTTTGGCCTTTCTCCCACCTTTCCACAGGCAATCAGCAACTGTTGTCGGAAGATCATCACTGGAGGCAACCGCGTCAAAGCCAGGGGACTCATCAATCACGGCCACCAAACCGACTGGGAAAATTCGGCCGCAAAGGATGTTGTTCGACCTTGAATCACCTGTACAAGCAGATGAAAACGACCCTATTGGGCGAAGTGTAGATGCAAGCTCAGAACGAGATACTCAGGGTGGTCAGGATATGGCTCCTGCGTCTGAGGTACACCTTATCCGCTTTGCGTTCTGTTTTGTGGTTTTGCAGAACTGTTTTCTTTTTCTCTTTTCGGTGTGAAGTGGCAGCATGTGCCAAGCCAGACAAACATGATGAACTTATCCTTGGTTTTTTTGTTTCAGGTTAGCACCGATCTTTCTTCACAGAAGGCACCAGCACGGTCGGGCCTGGGCTTTGACATCAGTCACCTGCGCCTGTCATCCGTTGAGGAGTTTCAGGCGAGACTGAAGCTTTCTCCCGCTCAGTCTCTAGAGTCTCTTACGACTCAGGTTTTATGCGATAGAGAGGGTGGACTGCCTGCTATTTCGACTTTTGCCTCAAGTTACAGTAGGATTTCCCTCCAGCCTTTTTCACTGCCCCCTATGGGCTCCTTCAAATCAGAAGCAGATATCGAGAAATCTCCTCAGAAGCTGGGGAAGATTGGTCACCGTCCATGGATCCGGTGTGATCCTGCAGGAAGTGATTGTTGGCTGCAGAGTGGATTGTGTGCATCTGGTCATCTGGACTTGCAGGAACTTGGGATAGGTGATTCATTAGATAAGGATCCAGGGTCTAAGGGAAGAGCAACCCCGCCTGTTCTGGATAGCACGCAGGGCCATTCAGCAGATGATGAGACTTCCATGGCCCATGCTTTTGGGGGGCCGCAGGGAGTTGGTAGGCTTGCTGACAGTGCTTCTCCCATGGAAGTAGAAGCAAGGCCAAGCCTTGCAGCTTCGCCTACTGAGGGTGAAAAGGTCCTTGCTGGTCCGATGGGGGCTGAAATAGCGACCAACGGTCATATTGACAGATTAATAACTGATGGTGACAGTAAATTGCTGTCAAGTACTCCCTCAGGAGTATCAGACTGTGTAGCAGGAGCGAACCTACGGAACAAGCCGCAAGATGTGGATGTCAGTGTGGCAGAGCACAAACTAGGAGCGGAGCAAGCTGCTGTTGCTGATTCCCCCTTGGTAGATGCAGAGCTAAATCTCAAAGCTCAAGCCGAGCCAGAGGAAGGTATGCATCTGGCACGGGTTTTGGAGTTTGCATTTGCTCTTGAAACGATCGATACTTGTTACTGATTGCTGTTTCTCGTTGCTGCAGCACCTTGGTCTCCTTCAGCTGTCGAAGCAGCTTGGGCCCTAGTGCAAATGTCGGCATCAACTGAGCCTTACGAAATTCCAGCTTCTGTATCAAATAAGCGGCGAGTATTTGAACCGTACCCTGGAGCCCCAACTCAGAGGGCTGCAAAAAGTATGAAGATTGGTAACTTGGGAGGAGGGATTGCTGGGGCCTCTGCCCTCAGTCAAGGTGAAGGCAGGGACAGTTTGGACGGTGGCAACGTGCCTCCCAACAAAGCTCTTGTGAGTGAGAAGAGAAAAAGCTTGAGCCAAGTGAACGAGGCATCTCCAAGTGTGGGAAAATCAGTACCTTCTCGAGGAAATGCATGTGGGTTGCGAGGGTCTGTGGGTTCTGCCGGTCGTGTGAATGGCTGGGCTAAGCCAGACAAGAGTGGTAGTACCGTCAACAAAGAAAGTGGCAGGGCTCTGGGTTCATCAAGAGCTGTGAAGGGAGCTCCGAGGAGTGCCTTGTGCTCCTCACAGCAGAAAGGTGCAGCAGCTGCCAAGGCCCCAGGTGCTGGACAAAGAGTTGGAAGCTCCAAGAGCAGTCGAACTCCCCTGTCGGCAACGTCTCCACATTCATTAGCCGCTGTTAGTGGGGCTCAACCCAACCCTGTAAAGTCCAACAGGCAGAGTGTGCCGTTCTCTTCAGAGGGAAAGCCGAAGACCAAGGGTAGAGCAACTAAAGACTAAGTAGAGCTGCACGTCCTTGGCAGCGATGTAGTGTGTATTCTTTTCTCAGCTCTTTGCCCGTTGTAGACTTTGGCAAAGGTATTCTGAGTTACAGCAGGCGGAACGCTCACCCCAAACCAGCTTGACTGCATTTTATGTATTTCCAGGTTTTTAGTGAGACGAGAGCAGTCTGGTGCAGATCCCTCGTGGCGGAACAACCCATAATTTTAGTGAATGATCGGGTATTTACAACCCATAATTTTGAGGGCGATTTGAAGGCCTTGAGTTAGTCATAAGAAATACTCGACTTATGGGCATTTCTTTACGAACTTATCTTATAGGAATTGGGCTTCCACACAAACCATTCTCATCGTTTATCAAAGAGACTGGCGTTCTTGCTATATCTATTTGTGTACCCAATTCAACCCTGACCTTGTATTCTGAAAACCTAGAATATGAGTATAGATTAATATATTAAGATAACAAAAAAATGATAGGTACCAAAGAAATCCAATCCTGACCTTGCGTTTTGAGAACCAAGAACATGAGTATAAATTAATATATCAAGGTAACAAAAAAAATGATTTAGAACCAAGAACATGAGTATAAATCAATATATCAAGGTAACAAAAAAATGATAGGCACCAAAAAAATCCTCGAGGATGTTTGTGTGTGTCCCAAATTGGGCCCTAACCTGAAGAACATGAATACAAATTGCCATATCTAGGTAACAGAAAAATGAAGAAAAATGATAGGCACTAAAGAAAAGTCAGTACCACTGAATCACTCGTGCTAACGTACTATCTCCGCTGTTTATAGGATTGTAAATGGAACGGGATAAAACACTATGAAGCAACCCCCGGCAAGCAATGTAGCCACCTGGGGCTTGGGTAATATTATTCCCGTTGATATCCTTTCATATCCCACCTTGGATGGATATTAGTAGGAATAATATCATCGCATAGCAAAGCAACTTGGTTTCACCAAAGGGTTTCGCCAAAGATATATCGTTGCATCGCCAAAGATATATCGTTGCATCGCCAAAGATATACCTTTGCATCACATTTTAGATCGCTAAAAACATACCTTTAAATACATACCTTTTTATTTAAAGGTGGGATGTGGAGACATATCGGTAGGATAAACGCATCTGGAGGCACGATACTACATTGTTACACCGCTCTTACGACGGGCTACATTATAACAAATATAGAACAATAACTACCTAATCAAACAATACAGCAAGAATGTTAAAATGTTGAATCAAGCATGTCATAGGTCGTTGGATAGAGATTGGGCCGTGGAACTGGTCACAATTTGCGGAATTTTAAAAACTAAAAATTCAATCTAAGTCTTTTTATTAAGTTTTCATCTAACCCAATGGCCGTCGTCATGGGGTTATCCCATAAATCTTTGCAACTACTTGTGTCTGTCTGGTTCAGCCATCCCAAGGCCAGTGTGGGTAACGCCACTTTCCACTCGCCTACAAACTTTCTAGGCGTCTGACATCCTGATCCTCATGATGTACATCGTCTGGTGAGCTTGGCAGGTCACTGCTTCTTGCAGGGGAGCTGCTTCTCCTTTAGTCTTCTACGGATCTCGCTACTGTCCAGACTTCAGAATCATGCACCCCGGGAGACTGGTGGTGTTCTGTACTTCTGACGGATCTGGCTTTTCGACACCATATCGCCGCCTCCTAGTCTAGCCCAACTGCCGAATCCGTGCACTACGAACTTGTGGCCCAAATAAAATACGATAGTGATGTGCCAGTTAAGTACATGCAAATTTTTCTTCCATGTTTGAACATTTGCTACACCTCAAAAGTCTTCTAGGAAAAACCTGTGGTGGAAGAACACCCATTACCCTACACCTCAGTGCTTGCACTTCAAGAACTCCAGCTTGTCATCCATGGTGAACCTGTGCAGCACTGTTCAGTTACCACTGTGACGTGGCCACATGATGTGATACCCACCCTACAATAAACCAAGCCGCTATTGCTAGCTTCAGCACTCATTTCCCGCGAGGCAAAGCGCGTCTGATGGTGTTCCTTTTTGCGTTCCTGCTCCAATTAGCAAGACAAGGTCTCAGCAAGTTAACATTGCAGATGCTCACTCCTTCAGCGGGGAGTGGTAGGTAGCCTCACCCTTTACATGTCAGTAGGCCTCAGGCAGTGAGGATGCTTTGAACGGATGTCATCAACTCATGCCACAGAGATGGGTTGAGTTACTGTTTCCGTCGGAACCGAATCTAGGAACTCCACTTCAAAGTCCTCCTGCCACACCAACAAATTGGAAGGTGTATAATACATTCAGTTCAAAAGCCTAGGGTTTAAACAAAGTTCAAAAGCCTAGATGACATGCTGAAGGAGACGAACACCAAACAGTTCCAGCCAACCTACCGGACTGTAAATAACAGTGATGTAAAGCGAACAGCTTGGACACCGAGCTATCTCCTCACCGGCACTCAATTCTGCCTGCAAACACGAAATTGAAGCTCATCGACGTGGGAGCAAACGAGCAGCCATAGCTCAAATTAGGGTTACGGTAGGAACTAGGAGATTACCTTCGTGATCTGAAAGAGGTCGCCGCAGGGGCAGGGGTACGTGAAGGCTTTGAGATCCTCCCGCCACTCCATGTCCTCGATCTCCACCTCGTCGTACGACATGGCTGCAGGAATGAGAACCGCTGTTCTCGACTCCAAACGTTAGTGTAAAGGCCAATCAACTTCAAGAAGACGAAAGGAGAGTTCCTGCTAGTATAGTCACTCTTGAACCATATATATAGACTATATCTTGCTAGGGTTTCGATTTGGCAAGTACCGACGGGTTGAGCAGCTGAGCGTGTAGCGCGAATGGCGTTCCATGGAGGAGGTGCAAGGGCGGTTGCAGCAGAAGGCGACAGGAATGGCCAGCACGACTTGGGAGGCTGCGATCCGCAGAACGATCCTGTGGTCGTTCATAAACCTTTAAAACCTGTAGTAATACGTGTCAAGAGGCAGCGGGAGGTGGCTCCCATTGAGGCTCTGTGGCTGGAGGTTCATGATAGGCCGCTCAAGAGGAGGTCGGGCTTAAAGAGGTTGAGTCTGGCAGAATCTGAAGCTGATGCGGGTGAAGAGAGGGGAACAAAACATCTGTTCTCCCTACTCGAGACTGTGACCTCGTCTGCCCTGAGGGATGCAGGTTTGTTGGAATCGCTCGAGGAGCTGAAGGTAGAGAAAAGGAACAGGCGGAAGGAGCAGCGTAAGCCGAACATCCGTCCTCGGTCACCTACTGGAGGACGGAAAGCACAGCATGATGCACTGGCCAAGGCGGCCAGGTTCCAGCAGGTCTGGCACAGCAGACGAGGGGTTGCCCAGGGGGAAGAGGAGGAGGATGCGGCCGCGGAGCTTTTCCAGCTGTATGATGTTGTCCGGGTCGACGTGGAAGCAAAAGCAGCTGCCAAGGCCGTCAAACGCGAGAAAGCCAAGCAAGCAGCTGAAGGAGATTCGTGGTTGCGTAATTATCTACCGCTGTTACGGGAACACTTGCCAGCTGCGCTTTCCGAGGTGGACTCTACTAATGCTGCAGCACAAACCAAGTCAGCAGTGCAGGATGTAGGGCAGGCCGATGATGGAAGTGAGGCCGACGATTTTGTTTATGATGTTTACATTATGGAGGATGACGCAGACGAGGAAGACGACTATGCTGCCTACCCCACTGTGGAAGTTCAGGAGGAGGAGTTCTTTGTCTTCGATTCGGTCCATTCCGACCATGACAGTGAGGACTCGAATGCTGAAGACAACCCTAAGAATGACTATCCTGAAGAGGAGGAGGATCCTTGTGACCGCAGCAGCAACAGTGAGGACGGTTCTGACGATCGGTGGAAAGGATCTGAAGAGGAATATGACACTGTTGCATACGACGAAGAGGAAGACATGAGGTACGGAAGTCAAGCATATGGTGACACAGAGGAAGTGAGGTGGGCACGTCGAAGATGAGCCTCACTACATTCAACCATTATAATTCCATTACAGTCACCTGGTCAGCTCAGCGAGCTAGCTTCCATCCTTTGGAAAAAAATCCAGCGTTGTCTCCGCCCTGCTTGTTCCAGTGGCGAGTGAATTATTTGCGATTCAAACTGGGCCTTACTGCCTGGACCAGAAACAAACATCATTTGTGTAGTATCCTGGGTCCTGCCTTCCCGGCTGGACTCAAATTGTCGGAACAAAATTGCCAACACCTCTGCATCACTTGAAGAAGAGCTGCTCAGCGGTGTCGGGGAATAATGTCAAAAACAGCCAGGCCGCTGCAGAACACGACAGGAGTGAGAGTCACCAAACTTGCACAGCACTAAGAATGCTCCAACGTCAAGGGCCAGGGCATTGCACTCACCAATAAGAACTGATCCGAGGACAATGGAAATCTGCTGCTGGACGCTCACCAGCCCGGCCTTGCCTGCATCCTTCAGTTCCTTGGGACCCTCCTTGGGGAAAGTGCCTGTTCCAAGTGCTGCCATGAGAACCTGCACCACGCTTCTCACAAGCAGAGCGGGAGAGAAAGCACAAATACCTGGAGGTACTGATGCCAGACCGCTGGAGAGGTAGGCCACATTTTGAAAACCCGCGTCATCCAGAATGTTTGCAGCTGTGTTGGACCTACAGATGCATTTAGTTTAATAAAGCTCACACCCTGACACAAAGTTTCCAAGTTTGCACACCATAGTGCAGCATACCTTAGACCTTCCTGGCACACCAGGAGCAACTTGCTGTCCTTGGAGAACTGCTTCTCCAAAGTGGGAACGAAGTCGGCGTTCACCTTGGTGAACGCAATCCCATACAAGGCACCGGCAAATCCATTGTGCATGATCCGCTGGGCTTGTGTCGCTGCACCACACTTTCGTCAAGACATTGCTCTTCCAGTCCAGGCCAACAGATTTTTCATTCCCACCCAAATCCTACCAAGGTCCGAGTCATTGTTCTCGATGAAGTACGGGACGTGCACGCTGGGCACGACGTGAGCCCTCTGGTACTGCGACGAGTCTCTGACGTCCACCAAAGTGTAGCCATCGTCCACCAGCTGCTTGGCCTCCTCCGGAAGAACGAACTTCACCTCCGCCCTTGCTCCAGGCAGTGCTGCAACTCTCCGTAGGCGAGCGACAGGCCTAGCGCTACGCACGCTCCAGCACCTGCATCACCCGTTGCTGCCCCATGAATCGCATTACTCCCACACCCAGCTGCCACACCGACAGCAGCAAGCGGCAACCGGAAACAGCAGGGAGCGATGGAAGCACTTCTGTGTGTACCCAGCAGAGCTCTGAGGCAACGGGCTCCAGGCCAGCGAGGAAGGCGACGCCATAGCCATCGCCGCCGAGCTGTCGCGCAGCAACGCAGATTCTGGTGCTCGCACTCGCAGCTGGTCCTGCTACTGGCGGTTTGGATCAGGGGGCCATTTCGGGCAAGTACAGAGAAGATACAGGCCCGCGATTAGCGGGGCTTATATGAGTTAATTTTTGCACCGAGGGTTGGTTTACATTTCCACCAGGGTTAGAGCGACGGCGCCTCGTGCTCGATGAACGAGTCGTGTGATTCGTGAGGCGAAGGGGAAGGCAGGCAGGACTGAAGCCGCAACAATGGTGAAGCGCAGCAAGAGTGAGCTGCAAGATTGGTGTGAGTTGGACGGTGGGGCGCCAGATGGTGACGTTCTGATGTGAGTGGGATTTGCAGAGAGCAAGAGCAAGCGCATGCCCTTGCGGAAAAAGTACAAGATTCTGAAGAAGGTGAAGGAGCACCATAAGAAGAAGGCCAAGGAGGCCAAGAAGATTGGCACCAAAAAGGCCAAGGTCGAGAAGGATCCCGGAATCCCGAATGCCTGGCCTTTCAGGGAGCAGGAGCTGCAGGCTCTTGAGGCCCGCCGGGCTCGTGCGGTGGAGGAATTGGAGCGGAAAAAAGAGGAGAAGAAGGAGCGGGTGAGTGCAAGGAGGGTTTCGCGGTTGTCAGAGCGTGAGTGAGTGAGTTTGTCGGGGTTGTGATTCGGGTGGGTTTTGTGGCTTGGCACCTGCAGGCCAGAAAGAGGAAAGCCGGTGAGTTTGATGGAGAGCAAGACCTTGAGAAGCTTGCCTCTGATGCGGCACGAAAGGACTCGGAGTTTGAGAAGAGAAGGAAGACGGAGGTTGCTGCTGGGACTTCCGCCGCGAAAGGTTGGATGGTTAGGGTTTTGGGTTTTGGGGCAGTGATCGTGGTGATTTGGCAGGTGAAGTGATTCGGATTGTTGTGCTGGGTGGATAGGTGCAGATGGTTCTCGCAGGGCCTTTTACAAGGAGTTCATGAAAGTTGTGGAGGCTTCCGACGTCGTCATACAGGTTTTAGATGCCCGTGATCCTCTTGGCAGCCGCTGCAAGGATGTTGAACGGCTGGTTCACAAATCTGGGCCTGCCAAGCGGGTGGTGCTACTGCTGAACAAGATTGGTAAGTGGCAATGCCTTCATTCTTGGTTTGGATCTGAGGTGCACGCCATGTATCTCACTGGGATTTTGTTATGTGACCGTGGGGTGCACTGGTTGTGATTTTGTCAGATCTTGTCCCCAAAGAGGTGGCAGAGAAGTGGCTCAAGTATCTGAGGGAAGAATTGCCAACTGTGGCTTTCAAGTGCAGTACTCAGCAGCAAAAAACGAATCTTGGACAGAAGGACCGGCGCAGCAAGAAGCCGATAACAGAAGTGCCTGACTTGCTGCAATCAAATGATTCTTTAGGTGCAGAAACTTTGCTGCAGCTTCTGAAGAACTATGCAAGAAACCAGCAGGTGAGAACTGTTTGTTTTCCTGGGCCCTAATTCTTTTGCTAACCTCTGTTCTGTAGTTACCTGAAGTTTCCTTGGCTATGCAGCTGAAGACATCCATCACTGTGGGAATAGTGGGCTTCCCCAACGTTGGGAAGAGCAGTCTCATCAACAGTCTAAAACGAACACGAGCAGTGAGTGTTGGTGCCACACCTGGGGTGACCAAGGTGACTCAGGAGGTGCATCTGGATAAGCATGTGAAGCTGCTTGACAGTCCTGGAATTGTATTCGCCTCAGCTGGCGAGAACAATGCAGCAGTTGCTCTGCGCAATTGCATCAAGATAGAGAAACTGGAGGATCCTATCGCCCCAGGTACTACACCTGTTTCTGCATGTTGAGCAAGATTCCAGCAATTCTTGTCTGGCT
The DNA here is from genome assembly GCA_010909165.1 of Anthoceros angustus. Lineage (NCBI taxonomy): Eukaryota > Viridiplantae > Streptophyta > Anthocerotopsida > Anthocerotales > Anthocerotaceae > Anthoceros > Anthoceros angustus. Next base: position 356,401 of record VJWM01000019.1, read on the forward strand.
GCTCACCGTGGCTTGAATTCTGCAGTGAAGGAAATCCTAAGACTCTGTCCAGCTGAAAGGCTGATGTCTATCTATAAGCTCCAAAGGTTCAGCACTGTAGACGAGTTTTTGCAACTTGTAGCTGCAGCCCGAGGGAAGTTAAAAAAAGGAGGTGTAGCTGACACTGTTGCAGCTGCACGAATGGTTCTACAAGACTGGAACACAGGTTGGACTAGTGTAATGTTGTAGGGGTGTTACGTGACGAGATGGAGTTTACTAGTTGTAACTACTAACCTTGAGAACCCTCGTTTCTTTCAGGAAAGATTCCTTATTTCACCATGCCTCCAAAACGGGACTCCGGTGACCAATTGGAGTCTGCCATTGTGTCTGAGTGGGGTAAAGAATTTAACGTAGATGAAGTCTTCGAGCGGGAGCGCTCAGCAGTTATATCAGGGCTGCCATCACTTGGAAGCACTCTTCATGTTGAGATGCCTGGTGGTGACCCCTTTGCTATGGATATGGATGTGGACATGCAGGAGGTTAGTGTCTCCTACTCTCCCACGTTCGAGTATTTTCTGCAAGTTTTGTCTCTGACTTTTCTTGATGAATTTCACAGGATGATGACGATGATGAGAACGAAAGTGATGAGGATTCTGAAGACGATGCTACCCAACCTGCGGAAAAGGAAGAGGAAGAACCTGAACCTCTCTCTATGGACACCAGCGAAGCTGTAGCTGTATTGTCCAGGGGTAGTGCCTTCCTTAGACAGAATGACAAGCTGTACGATGTGGATGGCATACTAAATCCACATGCGAAGCGGGCTGAGAAGAAGCTGCGGAAGAAAGCAGCAAAGGTCAGCCGGCCTAGCGTAGGGGATAAGGAGAATGACTCCATGCAGACGTGATCTATTTGCCAGGACAGATGAGGTTGCTGGTAGTGGATTTATCTGAGCTTTTCGATTGGCCAGGTATTCCGCTTCTTGCAGCACGAACGGATTTCCCACTATTGTTGTATTTCTGAAGTAGAAATTTTTCTCACTGACAGCCCCACATGGGGTCGCAGAGATTTGATTAAAAACATCAAGAAGGCTGGTGCCATTTGTCGTCCTTCCATTCCACAGTTCAGCCGCGTTCACAGATATTACCGAGGCCTCTTGCGGAATTCGTTAACGCCAAAACTTTATTCACGTATTTCTCACCTGCGTACCTAGAATACCTAGTTACTATTACTTTTACATAAATGAGCCCCATAATTGGGGGCGAGTGGTGAGGCGAAGGGGAAGGCAGGCAGGACTGAAGCCGCAACAATGGTGAAGCGCAGCAAGAGTGAGCTGCAAGATTGGTGTGAGTTGGACGGTGGGGCGCCAGATGGTGACGTTCTGATGTGAGTGGGATTTGCAGAGAGCAAGAGCAAGCGCATGCCCTTGCGGAAAAAGTACAAGATTCTGAAGAAGGTGAAGGAGCACCATAAGAAGAAGGCCAAGGAGGCCAAGAAGATTGGCACCAAAAAGGCCAAGGTCGAGAAGGATCCCGGAATCCCGAATGCCTGGCCTTTCAGGGAGCAGGAGCTGCAGGCTCTTGAGGCCCGCCGGGCTCGTGCGGTGGAGGAATTGGAGCGGAAAAAAGAGGAGAAGAAGGAGCGGGTGAGTGCAAGGAGGGTTTCGCGGTTGTCAGAGCGTGAGTGAGTGAGTTTGTCGGGGTTGTGATTCGGGTGGGTTTTGTGGCTTGGCACCTGCAGGCCAGAAAGAGGAAAGCCGGTGAGTTTGATGGAGAGCAAGACCTTGAGAAGCTTGCCTCTGATGCGGCACGAAAGGACTCGGAGTTTGAGAAGAGAAGGAAGACGGAGGTTGCTGCTGGGACTTCCGCCGCGAAAGGTTGGATGGTTAGGGTTTTGGGTTTTGGGGCAGTGATCGTGGTGATTTGGCAGGTGAAGTGATTCGGATTGTTGTGCTGGGTGGATAGGTGCAGATGGTTCTCGCAGGGCCTTTTACAAGGAGTTCATGAAAGTTGTGGAGGCTTCCGACGTCGTCATACAGGTTTTAGATGCCCGTGATCCTCTTGGCAGCCGCTGCAAGGATGTTGAACGGCTGGTTCACAAATCTGGGCCTGCCAAGCGGGTGGTGCTACTGCTGAACAAGATTGGTAAGTGGCAATGCCTTCATTCTTGGTTTGGATCTGAGGTGCACGCCATGTATCTCACTGGGATTTTGTTATGTGACCGTGGGGTGCACTGGTTGTGATTTTGTCAGATCTTGTCCCCAAAGAGGTGGCAGAGAAGTGGCTCAAGTATCTGAGGGAAGAATTGCCAACTGTGGCTTTCAAGTGCAGTACTCAGCAGCAAAAAACGAATCTTGGACAGAAGGACCGGCGCAGCAAGAAGCCGATAACAGAAGTGCCTGACTTGCTGCAATCAAATGATTCTTTAGGTGCAGAAACTTTGCTGCAGCTTCTGAAGAACTATGCAAGAAACCAGCAGGTGAGAACTGTTTGTTTTCCTGGGCCCTAATTCTTTTGCTAACCTCTGTTCTGTAGTTACCTGAAGTTTCCTTGGCTATGCAGCTGAAGACATCCATCACTGTGGGAATAGTGGGCTTCCCCAACGTTGGGAAGAGCAGTCTCATCAACAGTCTAAAACGAACACGAGCAGTGAGTGTTGGTGCCACACCTGGGGTGACCAAGGTGACTCAGGAGGTGCATCTGGATAAGCATGTGAAGCTGCTTGACAGTCCTGGAATTGTATTCGCCTCAGCTGGCGAGAACAATGCAGCAGTTGCTCTGCGCAATTGCATCAAGATAGAGAAACTGGAGGATCCTATCGCCCCAGGTACTACACCTGTTTCTGCATGTTGAGCAAGATTCCAGCAATTCTTGTCTGGCTGCTCACCGTGGCTTGAATTCTGCAGTGAAGGAAATCCTAAGACTCTGTCCAGCTGAAAGGCTGATGTCTATCTATAAGCTCCAAAGGTTCAGCACTGTAGACGAGTTTTTGCAACTTGTAGCTGCAGCCCGAGGGAAGTTAAAAAAAGGAGGTGTAGCTGACACTGTTGCAGCTGCACGAATGGTTCTACAAGACTGGAACACAGGTTGGACTAGTGTAATGTTGTAGGGGTGTTACGTGACGAGATGGAGTTTACTAGTTGTAACTACTAACCTTGAGAACCCTCGTTTCTTTCAGGAAAGATTCCTTATTTCACCATGCCTCCAAAACGGGACTCCGGTGACCAATTGGAGTCTGCCATTGTGTCTGAGTGGGGTAAAGAATTTAACGTAGATGAAGTCTTCGAGCGGGAGCGCTCAGCAGTTATATCAGGGCTGCCATCACTTGGAAGCACTCTTCATGTTGAGATGCCTGGTGGTGACCCCTTTGCTATGGATATGGATGTGGACATGCAGGAGGTTAGTGTCTCCTACTCTCCCACGTTCGAGTATTTTCTGCAAGTTTTGTCTCTGACTTTTCTTGATGAATTTCACAGGATGATGACGATGATGAGAACGAAAGTGATGAGGATTCTGAAGACGATGCTACCCAACCTGCGGAAAAGGAAGAGGAAGAACCTGAACCTCTCTCTATGGACACCAGCGAAGCTGTAGCTGTATTGTCCAGGGGTAGTGCCTTCCTTAGACAGAATGACAAGCTGTACGATGTGGATGGCATACTAAATCCACATGCGAAGCGGGCTGAGAAGAAGCTGCGGAAGAAAGCAGCAAAGGTCAGCCGGCCTAGCGTAGGGGATAAGGAGAATGACTCCATGCAGACGTGATCTATTTGCCAGGACAGATGAGGTTGCTGGTAGTGGATTTATCTGAGCTTTTCGATTGGCCAGGTATTCCGCTTCTTGCAGCACGAACGGATTTCCCACTATTGTTGTATTTCTGAAGTAGAAATTTTTCTCACTGACAGCCCCACATGGGGTCGCAGAGATTTGATTAAAAACATCAAGAAGGCTGGTGCCATTTGTCGTCCTTCCATTCCACAGTTCAGCCGCGTTCACAGATATTACCGAGGCCTCTTGCGGAATTCGTTAACGCCAAAACTTTATTCACGTATTTCTCACCTGCGTACCTAGAATACCTAGTTACTATTACTTTTACATAAATGAGCCCCATAATTGGGGGCGAGTGCTATCCTGATGTACCAACTTTCCTACTTAGCTCCATTTCTTCACCCTCCTCATCTGCTTCATCTTCGTTGGTGCCATTCTCTCCTTTCCAACTGGTGCTATCCGACTTGCCTTCTTCTCCAGCACTATCGCCTGCGTAGCTATGATTACTGTGTCCAGGAGACAGCCCCACCTTGGGCACTTGCGGAGAGCTCTGCGTTTGAGACGCAGCCTGCTGCTGTTCATAGTAGGGAGAGTGACCCAGCTGCATTTGGGGAGACTGAGACAGGTGTGAGTAATACTCCGGCGTCGATAATGCAGGTTGGCAGAAAGGTGGAACTGATGTTATCCCCTGGGAAGACGACTGCTGTACCGCTGCTGCTGCTGCCGCATACTCTGGAGGCATCCAAATCCCTCCCAGTACCACCAAGTGAGGTGCCTGATGAGGGGTTGCCTGCTGGGGCGCAGGGCCTGGCCTTCTTGTGTGCAGCCTGTACTTCTGCAAAAAATGAACCGAGTGCATTCGTGTGACGTGACGGCCTTGGCCTTGCAAATAATCAGCTGCAACCACCAAACGGGTGCAGTCTCACCTGCAAGTGGCTCTTCACTTCGTCGTTGGTGAGTCCATCCACCTTCATAAGCTCCCGGATTTGCTTGGGCGTAGCAACTGTTCACAGATCCGGCACACAACGAATGAGGTCCTCGAACAGGAAGCAAAGCAGACAAAGGGAAACTCCATCTCTACAACGTTCTGACCTTGAGAGCCACCGAGTTGTTGCAACGCGCTCACAAACCGACGATGCAGCTCCGGGGACCAACACCTCCTGGCCTTCCTGTTGGCCCCCCCAGTACTGCTGGTGGTGGTAGTGGAGCCGGCAGCGCCCCCCTCAAGCTCGCCAGTGGCTCTGGAATGGATCGCCGTGACCTGGAGCTGCGGCCCATGCTTAGGCCCACGCGCCACACCCACATCCGCGCTCCCCACCTCCTCCAACCCGCCAGCCAAGCCGGACACGCTGGGGCTCCGCGCACTCGTCAGCTCCCCGTCGCCGGGCGGGGGCGAGGAGCTCAGCGTCAAATCCGTGCCGTTGCAAGCCGCCGCATCCGAGCGGGTAGATACAGGCCGCGTCGCCGTCACCTGCTTATCTCTGATGAAGGGCAGGAACGCTCCCGCCGGCCGTTGCCTTGAGCTCAGCACCAGTCTTGGGCTGCACGAAGTCACCTGCTGCTCTGCGTCCCCATCCCCGGATCGCAACCCGATCTCCTCCGTCACCGCCGACTCCTTCTAAACAAAAAACCAAGCACCCGCGTCAGCCACCTTCCACCATCTCGCTCACTGACCACGCTGCAACACATCAAGAAAACCTTCCTTCACTCACGCACCTCTTGCCGCCGGCTGGCGCCACTGGACGGCCTGTCCCAGAGCTGCGCCTCCGCCATCCAAGAAGGCTTGTCCGACCCGCCTCCCTTGCCCTGCTCCGTCTCCTTCCCCTCCTGCCTCAGCTTATCCCACTTGGCCCGCACCGGCGGGCCGCCATCCGCGTCCCCGCCCTGGGAGCCCTGCACCACTGAGGACTCCCTCCCCTCGCAGGACTCCGCCCCCTTCCCCGCCCTCCCGCTCGCCAGCTGCTCCTTAGACGTCTCTATCTCTGAAGCCAGACAAGAAAGCACTCATCAATCACCACACCACCTCACCCACCGGCACGCAAGAATGCGACTCCATCAAACCGACCAAGAACTCGCGCATCCTGCAACTCACCGTGATCCAGGAGCTGCAAGCAGAGCGGGAGCTCCCGCTTGAAGGCCTCCACTTTCCTCCTCTCATCCTGCAGCGCCACAAGATACTCCTCCAATTTGCGCACCATTTCCGCGCCCCCTGCAGAGCAGCAAACATGACGGTCAGCCCTCGTCCCGTCCCGTCCCGTCCCGTCCTCTCCTCTCCTCGCAAACAAACCTGCGATCACAGCCTCCAAGTGCCCTGCTCACCTGGCATTGCGCTTGTCGGGCCAGGACCAGCTCCGTCGTCTCCGCAACACGACCCCGCCTCCTCCCCAATTGCATTGCCCGCGGGCCAGCGACCGGGCCGCAGATCAGAGCTCGAGCAAGGGCGGATTATCAGCGCGGCGGGAGGGACACGCGGGCACTACATGGCAGCACCAGCGGCATCAGAAGCATCAGGGGAGCATAACATCGGGCACGGGAACGGACTGCGCAGCCCAGGTCACAACAGGCGGCCGAGCCCCGGCCCCGGCCCCGCCCGGGCCCCGGCCCGGCCAAGGCAGCAGGCATGGCTTGGAATATTCTGGGGAGATAAGGATGTGCAAAAAATGGCGACAGATGCCCTACACCGATGCGCATATGCGGCGAATGGACTTGGGAAATTCCGGTCGGGAGATCTGGCAGTGTAGCAGGTGCAGTGAACTCGGAGGCTCGGGCCGAGCCTGCAGCCTCGGGTCACTGCCGCCGCCCCATTCGTCGCCTGCTCAGATTCCCTTCCTCTGGCCCACTTCTGGTGACTGCCAGAATATGCGACACGATTCCAGGATGGAATCCCTGGGTCCCGGTATATCCAACTCCTCTCCTCTGCCGATTCCAGCCCAACGGGCTGCTGTGCTGTCGACTGTCCAGCAAGTTCCCGTTCTGTGTGGTTGTATATCCGTCCCTGAGTGCCTCCAGGATCTGGGGTCGGCACTGCCACTGGCCAACTCCAGCCTCTTTCATAAAATTAGCAGGACGCTGGCACGGCGGCGTCGCTGACCGCCTGGAGAGAAGAGTGTGTGCACAGTAGATTGTAGGGTGCATTCATGGGCACAGCACCCGGACGGTGAAGGAATTCACGGACGCATCATGCACAGACTAGTAACAAAAAGGGCTGAGGAAAAATGGACCAGGCAACATTCCCAGCATCTACCTTCGAAGATACAGTATGTACTCTGCTGGTGCTGCTGCTCCTGCCGGTCGGGGTGGTCCAGCACCTAAGCCGTACCTTTGGTATATCCCCCATGCCAGAATAGTTCCTCCCTTGGATGCCTGTACCTCGAGGGGGAACAAGAGGAGGATGATGCCACCAGATGCTATTGCTCCATCTCCTCGAGTTAGTCTTCATCATAGCCAACAAAGCTGCGTTCCTCCAGTCGCAGGTCGGCTGATAGCTCTTCCAGAGGCACAGAAGGGGCATCATCACCGTCTGTCATGGACCCTGCCTCCGTTGGAGTGCGGTATGTCGGGTCTCGGTAGATGGCGATTTTAGATCGCATGTCCGGGTCCTCCTCGATCTCCTCTAAGAACTTCTCATAGTCTCCGGCATTCCGGGCCTGGTCATGTCTGCCTGTCTCTTCTACTTCTATGGCTAACGCCGAGGCTTGCCTCTCCTCTTCTGCCGATTCTCCTCATAGCTTTTCTTCACATGCACTCCGTCTGGGAGCTGGAGGCCTTTGTACTTGTCAAGCTCCAGATCGTTCGTGTTTGCGCCGTAGAGGTCGTGGCCTGGAGCGTAGTCTCCCGGGTTCAACAGATGGCCTAGATGAGTCCTCACTGTGAAGATGGTAACGTTCTTGCCAAAATCACTGCTGCGAGCAACCTGTGCTACCGCTAAGCAGTATTTCCCATTGCTCTCCACAACCTCCCGCTCCTTGTCGATGTCAAGGACAATGTACTCCACGAGCTGCTTGCTGGACAGCAGTGCCCTGTATGGAGCTTTCCAGTACTGCGAAGCATCAACGTATGCAGGCCTCAGAGTCAGGGGTCCAGCAACATGAGGCTGTTGGTCACCCGTGTGCATAATACCAGAGGCCCAATGTTGCCCAGACTTGACGCCACCTATTGAGGCAAACAAATCAAATCATCCTTGCAAATAGGACTCATCTCCACAGAGAAAGTGAATTTATAATTGTACGAGTTGCTCTTGGTATCATGAGACACAAGCTGCTTGTCACTCCGACTCTTGACGGGCACCACATTGTTAAGGAAGTCTACGAACTTCAGGGCATGACTTCTGTTTCCGAAAAAGAAATCAACCCCCTCGTGTATCTGTTTGATGTTGATGGCTTGATATGCTGCACTGTGCTTCACTATCAGCTGTTCCAAGTACAAAAATGTGCATTTATGATCCACCTTCTGCTTCACTTGCACCACCGCAATCCACTGGTCAGGGTTTCCCGCAGCCCTGGAGCAGGCATCACACATGCGATCCTCCACCACATACTGCTGCTCCAGAATTGCCCCATGCACCACCTCCTTCTGAATCTTAAGCTTCACCTTCAACCTCTTAGGATGCGGCTCTGTCCAAATGAATCCCGCATCGGTCAACCTGACCTTGTTCAGATTCTTCAGCCGCTTGATGCAGAAGGTGAGCAACACCTTGGACTCCTGCTGCGCCTTCACCCAGGAGCGTGGCGGCTGCAGATAGCGCTCACTCTCGGGGCAGTAGAGCACAGTCACGTTCTTCTGCAATCCCTCCGTGATGTCCACCTGCGCCGTCAGGCAGACCCACACCCATGTTCGCAGCATTCGGGGCCATGGACACACCGCACATGCAGCACAGCACCCGCCCCATCGTATGCTGCACGGTCAACATGCCCCATGGCAACGGACCATCCAGCCCCATTCCTCCTCCAAGGCTCAATCCCCTCTCAGGTTCAATCCTCCAAGCTTCAATCCCCCAAGCTCCCGAGATCCTAACCAACCTCTACCTCCAAGCGGCCCTTGGAGGGGTTAAGTCGGGTCAGTCCAGTTTAGGGGAACGTCTACCTATCAGGTGACTAAACCCTGACTTCAGAATGTACTGACCTAATAAGTTGGGGAAAAGGCAAGTTGGAGAAGCACCTTTCAGAGGCGTGTGCCTACTGACGAGGCGTTCGTCTTCCAACCCTTGCCCTCCAACCGCAAGCAGCAGTCGTTTCAAAGCCCTGTGCCGCAGTGGTGATCATCGCAGGCCCAAGGCTGGAACAAGTGCTGTGCAACCTGAGCCATGAAATTCTGCTGTTACTGGATCAAACTCATGCATTGCAGCTCTGGCATTCTGGCGGTGGGATCATCCAGATCATGCAAATCAACTTCAGCCATCAACTTGTTACCACAACATGAGTTTGGCCGGGCTTTAGCTGGCGGCATTCAATGCTCTCAAACAGACATGTGTCGTGCATGCGAGCAAGAAAAGCAGCAGAAGCATCCCGCATCCATCACTTTCTTGAGCAGGCTCTTACTTCGGCATGGATGCTTGTAGGAAGGGTGTCACTTAGGCCAATTTCGCGTCCGCCTGGCCGCTTCACACCATGGGGGGTTCTTCGAAGCTAGCGCCGATCGAGAACACAGCCCTGATCAAAGAAAACTATCGCCGCGAGTCGAGATTGGCCACATTGTTCATGAACAACATTCCGAACAAGATGCCTAAAGATCACGTCTCTCAACCGGGCAGTGCACATTCCACCGCAAGTTCGGGTGCCAAGCCTGCGGCGACGGCTGCACTTTCCAAGCCTGCTCCTGCACCTGCACCGCCTGCAGTGGATCCCATGCGGTATCCAACTGATGTTGAAACCAGGAGAATGAATGATCTCTCCATGAAGCTGTGGAAAAGGGTGAATTCTGGCTACCTCATTCCTACAAGAAGAGTTGAGAGCCTGGCATCGTCAGACTTCAAGTACAACGAACGGCTGATAGAGAAGACGGACCGCACATTCATGCACAAGCGGGATCTGTTCTCTGAGTATGTCGAGGCTGCGGCCAGAATGGGAGGCATGTTGATGAACAAGAAACCCTTGGCTGACAGACCAGTTTCTCGAGGCAAAAACAAGGGAGCGGCACCAAAGGCCGCTCCCGGTGCGGCTCCGGCTGCTGCTCCCGCTGCGGCCCCGGCTGCTGCTCCCGCTGCGGCGCCGGCAGCTGCTCCATCGCCAGCTGCCCCAGCTTGACAAGCTCCAGTTTTGATCGAGCACCTTGACGGTTTTGAACATTAGAAGAGCATCAAAGCTATGCGACAAGGCATCATCTCAAACTTTGGTTCGACCCCCAGCGCAGCGAGAGCAAAAACCAGAGCAGCAAACATGACGGTCAGCCCTCGTCCCGTCCCGTCCCGTCCCGTCCTCTCCTCTCCTCGCAAACAAACCTGCGATCACAGCCTCCAAGTGCCCTGCTCACCTGGCATTGCGCTTGTCGGGCCAGGACCAGCTCCGTCGTCTCCGCAACACGACCCCGCCTCCTCCCCAATTGCATTGCCCGCGGGCCAGCGACCGGGCCGCAGATCAGAGCTCGAGCAAGGGCGGATTATCAGCGCGGCGGGAGGGACACGCGGGCACTACATGGCAGCACCAGCGGCATCAGAAGCATCAGGGGAGCATAACATCGGGCACGGGAACGGACTGCGCAGCCCAGGTCACAACAGGCGGCCGAGCCCCGGCCCCGGCCCCGCCCGGGCCCCGGCCCGGCCAAGGCAGCAGGCATGGCTTGGAATATTCTGGGGAGATAAGGATGTGCAAAAAATGGCGACAGATGCCCTACACCGATGCGCATATGCGGCGAATGGACTTGGGAAATTCCGGTCGGGAGATCTGGCAGTGTAGCAGGTGCAGTGAACTCGGAGGCTCGGGCCGAGCCTGCAGCCTCGGGTCACTGCCGCCGCCCCATTCGTCGCCTGCTCAGATTCCCTTCCTCTGGCCCACTTCTGGTGACTGCCAGAATATGCGACACGATTCCAGGATGGAATCCCTGGGTCCCGGTATATCCAACTCCTCTCCTCTGCCGATTCCAGCCCAACGGGCTGCTGTGCTGTCGACTGTCCAGCAAGTTCCCGTTCTGTGTGGTTGTATATCCGTCCCTGAGTGCCTCCAGGATCTGGGGTCGGCACTGCCACTGGCCAACTCCAGCCTCTTTCATAAAATTAGCAGGACGCTGGCACGGCGGCGTCGCTGACCGCCTGGAGAGAAGAGTGTGTGCACAGTAGATTGTAGGGTGCATTCATGGGCACAGCACCCGGACGGTGAAGGAATTCACGGACGCATCATGCACAGACTAGTAACAAAAAGGGCTGAGGAAAAATGGACCAGGCAACATTCCCAGCATCTACCTTCGAAGATACAGTATGTACTCTGCTGGTGCTGCTGCTCCTGCCGGTCGGGGTGGTCCAGCACCTAAGCCGTACCTTTGGTATATCCCCCATGCCAGAATAGTTCCTCCCTTGGATGCCTGTACCTCGAGGGGGAACAAGAGGAGGATGATGCCACCAGATGCTATTGCTCCATCTCCTCGAGTTAGTCTTCATCATAGCCAACAAAGCTGCGTTCCTCCAGTCGCAGGTCGGCTGATAGCTCTTCCAGAGGCACAGAAGGGGCATCATCACCGTCTGTCATGGACCCTGCCTCCGTTGGAGTGCGGTATGTCGGGTCTCGGTAGATGGCGATTTTAGATCGCATGTCCGGGTCCTCCTCGATCTCCTCTAAGAACTTCTCATAGTCTCCGGCATTCCGGGCCTGGTCATGTCTGCCTGTCTCTTCTACTTCTATGGCTAACGCCGAGGCTTGCCTCTCCTCTTCTGCCGATTCTCCTCATAGCTTTTCTTCACATGCACTCCGTCTGGGAGCTGGAGGCCTTTGTACTTGTCAAGCTCCAGATCGTTCGTGTTTGCGCCGTAGAGGTCGTGGCCTGGAGCGTAGTCTCCCGGGTTCAACAGATGGCCTAGATGAGTCCTCACTGTGAAGATGGTAACGTTCTTGCCAAAATCACTGCTGCGAGCAACCTGTGCTACCGCTAAGCAGTATTTCCCATTGCTCTCCACAACCTCCCGCTCCTTGTCGATGTCAAGGACAATGTACTCCACGAGCTGCTTGCTGGACAGCAGTGCCCTGTATGGAGCTTTCCAGTACTGCGAAGCATCAACGTATGCAGGCCTCAGAGTCAGGGGTCCAGCAACATGAGGCTGTTGGTCACCCGTGTGCATAATACCAGAGGCCCAATGTTGCCCAGACTTGACGCCACCTATTGAGGCAAACAAATCAAATCATCCTTGCAAATAGGACTCATCTCCACAGAGAAAGTGAATTTATAATTGTACGAGTTGCTCTTGGTATCATGAGACACAAGCTGCTTGTCACTCCGACTCTTGACGGGCACCACATTGTTAAGGAAGTCTACGAACTTCAGGGCATGACTTCTGTTTCCGAAAAAGAAATCAACCCCCTCGTGTATCTGTTTGATGTTGATGGCTTGATATGCTGCACTGTGCTTCACTATCAGCTGTTCCAAGTACAAAAATGTGCATTTATGATCCACCTTCTGCTTCACTTGCACCACCGCAATCCACTGGTCAGGGTTTCCCGCAGCCCTGGAGCAGGCATCACACATGCGATCCTCCACCACATACTGCTGCTCCAGAATTGCCCCATGCACCACCTCCTTCTGAATCTTAAGCTTCACCTTCAACCTCTTAGGATGCGGCTCTGTCCAAATGAATCCCGCATCGGTCAACCTGACCTTGTTCAGATTCTTCAGCCGCTTGATGCAGAAGGTGAGCAACACCTTGGACTCCTGCTGCGCCTTCACCCAGGAGCGTGGCGGCTGCAGATAGCGCTCACTCTCGGGGCAGTAGAGCACAGTCACGTTCTTCTGCAATCCCTCCGTGATGTCCACCTGCGCCGTCAGGCAGACCCACACCCATGTTCGCAGCATTCGGGGCCATGGACACACCGCACATGCAGCACAGCACCCGCCCCATCGTATGCTGCACGGTCAACATGCCCCATGGCAACGGACCATCCAGCCCCATTCCTCCTCCAAGGCTCAATCCCCTCTCAGGTTCAATCCTCCAAGCTTCAATCCCCCAAGCTCCCGAGATCCTAACCAACCTCTACCTCCAAGCGGCCCTTGGAGGGGTTAAGTCGGGTCAGTCCAGTTTAGGGGAACGTCTACCTATCAGGTGACTAAACCCTGACTTCAGAATGTACTGACCTAATAAGTTGGGGAAAAGGCAAGTTGGAGAAGCACCTTTCAGAGGCGTGTGCCTACTGACGAGGCGTTCGTCTTCCAACCCTTGCCCTCCAACCGCAAGCAGCAGTCGTTTCAAAGCCCTGTGCCGCAGTGGTGATCATCGCAGGCCCAAGGCTGGAACAAGTGCTGTGCAACCTGAGCCATGAAATTCTGCTGTTACTGGATCAAACTCATGCATTGCAGCTCTGGCATTCTGGCGGTGGGATCATCCAGATCATGCAAATCAACTTCAGCCATCAACTTGTTACCACAACATGAGTTTGGCCGGGCTTTAGCTGGCGGCATTCAATGCTCTCAAACAGACATGTGTCGTGCATGCGAGCAAGAAAAGCAGCAGAAGCATCCCGCATCCATCACTTTCTTGAGCAGGCTCTTACTTCGGCATGGATGCTTGTAGGAAGGGTGTCACTTAGGCCAATTTCGCGTCCGCCTGGCCGCTTCACACCATGGGGGGTTCTTCGAAGCTAGCGCCGATCGAGAACACAGCCCTGATCAAAGAAAACTATCGCCGCGAGTCGAGATTGGCCACATTGTTCATGAACAACATTCCGAACAAGATGCCTAAAGATCACGTCTCTCAACCGGGCAGTGCACATTCCACCGCAAGTTCGGGTGCCAAGCCTGCGGCGACGGCTGCACTTTCCAAGCCTGCTCCTGCACCTGCACCGCCTGCAGTGGATCCCATGCGGTATCCAACTGATGTTGAAACCAGGAGAATGAATGATCTCTCCATGAAGCTGTGGAAAAGGGTGAATTCTGGCTACCTCATTCCTACAAGAAGAGTTGAGAGCCTGGCATCGTCAGACTTCAAGTACAACGAACGGCTGATAGAGAAGACGGACCGCACATTCATGCACAAGCGGGATCTGTTCTCTGAGTATGTCGAGGCTGCGGCCAGAATGGGAGGCATGTTGATGAACAAGAAACCCTTGGCTGACAGACCAGTTTCTCGAGGCAAAAACAAGGGAGCGGCACCAAAGGCCGCTCCCGGTGCGGCTCCGGCTGCTGCTCCCGCTGCGGCCCCGGCTGCTGCTCCCGCTGCGGCGCCGGCAGCTGCTCCATCGCCAGCTGCCCCAGCTTGACAAGCTCCAGTTTTGATCGAGCACCTTGACGGTTTTGAACATTAGAAGAGCATCAAAGCTATGCGACAAGGCATCATCTCAAACTTTGGTTCGACCCCCAGCGCAGCGAGAGCAAAAACCCACACCGAGGAGGAGAACGTTGTTCAAATTATTGTGGATCATTCCACTTACATTGCCTTTATTTATCACCGCTAATTGAAAATAGAGGCTAGGTAATGCCCTATTACATCAAGGCTTCTTTCAAACAAAATGGGCTATTTTGTCTTGTGTAAACAAACCTATCTTCACACTCGAAGTCGAAGCCATAACCTTTTGCCAAAGTAAGAAAATCAGTCACAACAGCTTGAGATAGTGTTGGTTTTCTAGATAACACAAACAACGACTTGACCACGTTTCCTCGAACTTCAGTGCATGAATATACTAAAGCTGCATCATATCCATTGTTTGCTGATCCTGTGACGACCAATATCCAATATGGTGCTTTAAAAGTAAGAGGAGAGTTTGGTATGGGTGTATACACATCAAACTTTCCATGAGAGGCTGGGTTTTGGACACCAGTTGCTTGAATTCGGATCCTTGTGAATGTAGTGTTCTCCTCTTTGATTTTAAAACGGATCGGATTGATTATTGATAAAATCTCTTTCTTAATATCATGAAAGGTAACGTTGATTTTTGTGTTTTCTTTTAGAAGTAGTTTTGTAGCATCTTGAAGCTGCAATGCTAGATTTGATTTCTTCGTTGATTTCTTTTTCTGGGATATCCCAAGCTACATGCAAACATGAAGTTAGCACGACAAACACTCTTAGACATGAACTTTGAAAAAACCAAATATAAGATATACCTGTGCGATCTTATTTCTTTCACTTTCAATGGTCCAAATGCGTGCTGCAATTTTTTTGAATTCGAGCTCACATGCTTTTATGAGACCATTGAGTGATGCTAAAGTGATTTGATTCTTCTTAATTTGTTGAATTAAGTCCGTGGTCCTTTGTTGGATTAACTCCAAAATCCCAGCTAATAAATCCATGCTTGCTTCAATATCCTTAAATGAATTTTGAATATTGGTGCTTGCCTGCAATATTTTGGTTATATCTGCTCCCTCCAAATATTTTATTGCACCATTTACCTGCAAGTTGGTAGTATTAAGTTATGTATATAAAAATCAGTACATAAATTCTTACAAAATCACATTAAAAGTAGGAGATTACCTTTGATATTGCCAACGAAATGGTATTTGTAGGAGCAAGTTGTTGACATAAAGACCGAACTGAATTACAAGCTTTTGGTATGGCTTGCCCAATTTGAGTTGAAATGGTTGACGAAGCTAAGGGTCCCAAAAGCTATTTCAACACACCTACATATTAGAATTGTTTTTGAAGTTATTATAAATATATTATTGATTGAAATACAAGTTCAATACCTGGATCCCTGCATTCGTTATGGTCAAGTTAATGCCATTTTTGGTCTGTGTAGCTTGATCTAGCTTGTAGTTAGCAGTAACACAACTCACACTTTCTCTTTGTATAAAGGTACGAGCTGTGCTTCCTATTTGATACCAAGTACCCTGATATGCCTTCAAATCAACAAAGTCCGCAGTAGGAGGATTGGCACATTTTGATGGAGCGAAGGACCTAGAACAAAAACCTTCATTTGCCTCAATGAGCGGCTCTAAAAAGGCCACTATGAAAAGTAAAGAGAGGAAAAATAAAACACACATTCTTCCACTTCTTGATGACGCCATGTTTTATAATCACACCTCAAGTTTCATACAACCAAAGGCTATTTATAGCTTATACTACTTATACAAGCTATTTATGCATAATATTTATACATGGTGTCTTTGATATTATATATATTTTTCTTGATTAAATTAATATTTATTATTTTTGAGCAAAATAACCCATCGTCCCTATTTCAAAGTCAATTTATAATAATCATAAAAATTCTTTGATCTTTATTCCAATCTAGTTTTTAATTCAAAAGTATGCATATATATATCTATACCAGCCAACAACTTTCTCGTGTTGGACCATAATTCTAATATAATATTGTGCATATTTATTATAATAGAGTGAATGTGAATAATAAAAATTAATATGAATAATCATTCAATTTTAAAATAATACAAATAATTTGTCTTCACTAATTATTTTTCTCATTATAATTTGCAACTATCGCTTAAGTTGCAAGTCGCAGTAATCGCTAGTTGCAAGTCGCAATAATCGCTAAAGTTGCAAGTCCGGACATGTAGACATTAGCCTACTGATATTAATAAAATAGTTATAAGCCTAAACACGAGTTCATTGGAACTCCATAGTTAAGGGTCTCTAAGTACTTGAATGGGATGTCACTCATCTCATGTTATTATGCCTGGTTGTTATTGTTCTACGGGTTATTCCTGACAAGAGCTCTCTAAACGGATCAATTCTTGGATGGGTGCCACACATTCCATGTTACTACGCTTTGTTGTTAATGCCCTACGGAGTTAATCCTATCTTCCTCCAGACCAATCATAACTTGGATGTGGTGCCAGCCATCCCTTATGATTACTCCTTGTTAGTAGTGGCTCTATGGGATTATTTCTGCTATCCTCCGGACCCATCGGTTCTTGGATAGGTGCCACTCATCCCTATTATTAAGCTTTGTTGTTAGTGCTCTACGAGGTTATTCCTGCCCTCATCCCACGCAACGTTACACTTTGTTGTTAGTGCCCTAAGGGGTTACTCCTCCCTTCGTCCCCATTGCGTGGGACCGCATGTTGCAAGAGTCGTGAGGGGCTCCTTCCGAATGAAACCCTTGTCTAGGGCTTTGATGTACACTTTGATATACCACTAAAGTCTCTGAAATCAATAAGCAATTGTTTAGATAAAACTCATGATATCCTTTTATGAAGCAACTTGTGGTTAATAATATTATAAAAACAAGATACACAAGAAAGAAGAAGTGAGAATTCTACTCAATCTATTCTTTCGAATTCTACTACGTACATTGAGGAATCTTAGTTCTCCCAAAAGCTTTGCTGGCATGGAAAATAGGAAACGCACTTTATTGAATAAGTAAAATTTAAAGAGTTAAAGAATTGTTTGAATAAAGTAGGTAGTAAAGTATGCGTTGAAGGCTAGTGACGAGGTTTCCCAAAAATCAACTACTATACCTAATATGTATAGGGGGTAGAGAAAGTGATCAACCCGATGGACCATGACTTCTCATAGCAACGTAATACTAATGTGCTCAATAATTGTACCCTACACTCTTCCTAAGAATGAGCATCCATATAAAATGCTATATAATATTTTACTCAAATATTCTAGATATTTTCACATATTATTTATAATATATATTCTATAGAATAATATATTGTCATTAAATAATTCATTAATTTTAAAATAAAGTAAAGCAAAGTTTTAGATACAATCTATTTTCTATGGTCCATATGTACGTGTCTTTTGTCTCAACTCTAAAATGAGCATATCTTGGTGTTTCGTTTTTGTGTCAATTATCGCTTACGCTTTAGCCACACCTAAGTATTCATATGAATGACAATTTAAAGTCTTTGTGCTTTAATTTGTCTCCCACACCTTGCTGTTTTTCTTCAGTGCTGGTGGACTATATCTTTTGTATTTCAATCATCTTCTTTTGATGGTGATGGGCTACATTTGTGCTGGTTTTGTTTTCTATCATCATCTTTCTGGGGTGGTGATGGACTACACTTTTTATTTGGCTGTTCCTGTTGCTGATAGCATGTGAACCTCTTCGTCACGTACTAACCTCTCATTATCTTTCAAAAAATATATAATTAAATTAAAAATATACATTGTTATAAATCTTGCAAATAACCTATTCTAAAGAGAGCGCATGGATGTGCGCCATGATCTTATTTATGGTCCGTCCATCTTCTTCCGTCTGTCCCCTCCATGGTGCTTACTAATGGATGATGATGTGATTGTGTTTCCTCCACAACCAATGTTTATACACATTAATGGCCATCAGATGTGAAAACCAAGTTTTCTACTCTCTAGTTCTCACATAAACAGGTTTGCTTGTACTTTCCCTTTACTAAAGCCTAGCCTCATCTCACTCCTTTCTAGTTCTCACATAAGCAGGTTTGTTTGTACATTTCCCTTTCCTAAAGCCTAGGGGCGGGTGGTCACTTTGTAGGTATTTCACTACTTACCTAGTTCATTATGGCTCGTGATGTCATACCTGTATAATTGTAGACTATATCAAGTTAAATTAAATTAAATCAAATCAAATCAAATCAAATAAATTTAAGTTAAAAGTCACTCTACAAGGGTATAGTATTTTTTTGCATGAATGTCAAATGATAAAGAGGACAATGGACTAAGGATTTTTTTTTGCATTGGGGACTTATCTTTGCTACGCTTGTTTCCCTTGAATAATGTCACTCTTATAGACATGTTGGTTTCCTTCGTGTGAGACTCGTAAGAACCTTGTTACTAAACTCAAGGACCCTAGGTTCCAATGACGGACATGGTGCACAATGGCATATCATAAGAATAATTTTGTGTGAAGTTGCAAGTCAAAAGTACTATCAATAATTGTAGGTCTTCTTATCTTCCTACCGATCATTCCACGGGTGAAATTTCCGAAAATAATTTTCCATGCCTTCTTCCATATTGCTATGAGACTAACACATTAGAAAAGGCTCTTCAATCGATATTCATGAGAAGGAAGAAAGAAAATTAAACAAAGTAGAAAGAAAAAATGATTAATAATATCTCAACTTACATGTGCATGTCTTTTTCAACCAACTTGAGATCCGATTATATTTAATCTCTTATGCAAAATAACTCATTCAAGGGGGTCTACTGTGCTCTAACTTGGGGCCTGTTGTGAAAAGTACCCATCCCATGCCTTGATGTAAAAAGCTCTACGGGTCTTCTCTTGTAAAAAACAGCCCATCATTCGTCGTAAAAGAGCACTATGGGGCCGCCTATTGTAAAAAGCCCTACAGGATCGCCTGTTGTAAAAAGCTCTATGAACCTACCTGGTGTAAAAGGTTGTAAAAAGCTCTACGAACCTGCCTAGTGTAAAAGCCCTACGGAGTTACTCTGAATTAAATGCACAATCATGTTTACCATAAAATTTTTCCTTCATTAAATGCACGATCATGTTTACTATAAAATTTTTCCTTCGCAAACAATCTAAGTCACTAAAAATTGTTTATTGGCAAAGACGTATGTTCTTTCACTTTGGAAATGATACTATTATCCATACGGCAAAATATTTAGCTCTACTTTGTAGATGAAATATTATCGGTATGATAGATATCTTTAAATATTTTATCTTAAAAGAATCTATAGGTGTATTTGTTTTTTTATTAATTTTTAAAGATTTATTTATCTGATATTTATGCAGGTATCGGAACCTAAATGGAACAACTAGCTACATGATGGTTAAAATTTGAAAAGACTACCTACCTAAATACAGTATGGGGATACGTACTTACCTAGGTAATGTGCTTGGGGCTCAAAAAAAAGGCAAATCTGTACCTTCGCTTTGTCTACATATAGACCGCAAACTTTCAAAAAAAGGCAAATCTGTACCTTCGCTTTGTCGACATATAGACCGCGAACTTTGCAAACCTAAAGCAGAAAGTGGGATTTGGTGGTGGCGAGCGTTATTTCACGTTGTAGGGTTGACAGGCTAGGGCGTCCAGGTGGGTGGTTTATCGGCCGCTCAGAGCTTCTCCCTGCCGGTGTGGAGCTCTTGGTATCTTGAGATACCTACCTCTCGAGCGGAGTCGCCCCAGAGCCCTGTGCCCGCGCGTTGCTGTTCAACGAGGTGGGCGCCTAGCCTGTCCCATTTTGTTGGTTCTCTCCTTTAGCGGGGCTTCTGTCGGTAAAGGCAGGCGCGTCTTGTAGTCAGGCTCTGAGTCCCCTTGTTGTCTGGGTGACACTCAGCCGCTGCTATGGGAGAAGCCAAGGAAGAAAACACGTACCAGGAGGAGCTCCTTGATTACGAGGAGGAGGAGGAGGCCGCTCCGGATGCCGTGGCCGCCAAAGGTGCCGGAGAAACATTGAAGAAGTGAGTTGTGTGCTAGGGCTTGCATGCGTTTGCGGCGCCTGCTGTCTTTCCGTTTCTTGGCTGCTCTGGCTCGTGCTCTTGTGTTGTATGCCCTTCGTGGTCCTGCGTCACTGACCTTGATTTCTGCCTGGCTTTGTGTAGGGGCTACGTCGGAATCCACAGCTCAGGGTTTCGCGACTTTTTACTTAAGCCAGAGCTTCTGCGAGCAATAGTCGATTGCGGCTTCGAACATCCATCCGAAGGTATGTTGCCGTAGCCCCATCATACTGTGCCCACGACTTTTTTTCTCGTGCTGCTGTACTTTTAGGGCGTACAAAAATAGAAGCTGTGTTTCGGTTTGCCGGCGTCTGACCTACACTCGAGCGGACATGGTCTGCGTTCATAGCTTGCCAGCCGTTCAAATTGCGTCCTAGAGCTACTCCGTGATGCTCCTACCACTTGTGCACCCCGTTGTTGGAGCAGTGGCCGTGCAAAGCACCGTGACCAGATGCTACCAGCTGACGGTGTAGTCCTTCGTTTTCTAGTCTTTCTGGGATGCCTGTACTTCGGGTGAACGTCTTACAAATCTGTGCCTTTTTTACTGCAGGTACACTTTGTCATGCAGCCTTTTAAATTTGGAGCTCTTTGTGGAGTGGAATGTAGTTTGAAGCTTTTTCCGTATTCGTCCCGACACTCCAGTTAACCATAGGCATTGCCTAACCCACCCATCTCCAAATGGACTTTTTGTACATCACGGGGCAGTTCAACACGAGTGTATCCCCCAAGCTATTCTAGGAATGGATGTCATCTGTCAGGCGAAATCTGGAATGGGGAAGACAGCAGTGTT
This sequence comes from Anthoceros angustus, assembly GCA_010909165.1. Taxonomy (NCBI): domain Eukaryota; kingdom Viridiplantae; phylum Streptophyta; class Anthocerotopsida; order Anthocerotales; family Anthocerotaceae; genus Anthoceros; species Anthoceros angustus. Next base: position 377,408 of record VJWM01000019.1, read on the forward strand.
TGTGCTGTCAACACTGCAGCAGATTGAACCTGTCACAGGGCAAGTTGCTGCCCTTGTGCTTTGCCACACTCGAGAGTTGGCATATCAGGTACCATTTCCCATGTTTGACAGGAAGGTGGTTGTTTGGTCTTGCATGGTCCTGTTATTGGTCATTCTTAACATGTCTGACTTTCTTCTTTTCAGATCTGCCATGAGTTTGAAAGGTTCAGCACTTATCTGCCGGATATCAAGGTGGCCGTGTTTTATGGTGGAGTTAATATGAAGACCCACAAGGAGTTGCTCAAGAATGAATGCCCTCATATCGTTGTGGGCACTCCTGGCCGTATCTTGGCCTTGACAAGGGACAAGGATCTAAGCCTGAAGAGTGTGAGGCACTTCATTCTTGACGAGTGTGACAAGATGCTGGAGTCTCTGGGTATGCTTTTGCAATCGTTAATCTAGGTCTTGTTCATGAATGTTAAGCTTCTGTGTATGTTTGTCCTGTGCATCTTTTGTTTATTGTTTTTTATGAGCAGTGGGCTGTGCTGTAGTGAGCAGTACAGGTTTGCGCTAACTGCAAATGTTTGTAGACATGCGAAGGGATGTACAGGAAATTTTCAAGTTGACTCCGCATGACAAGCAAGTGATGATGTTTTCTGCCACGCTCAGCAAAGAGATTCGACCAGTCTGCAAGAGATTTATGCAAGATGTAATGTCTCATGGCCAACCTACTCTCTTCAAAACTCAGCTTGTGGTGATGGCAACCGGCTAGAGGATAATTGACATGGTGCTACCTCCTCCTCCTCTTTTGCTAGTGGGGTGTGCACGCGACCCCGGAAACTGATTTTTTTGGCTTCTGGAAAAGTTTGAACTGGGTGTCGGAAGCTCAGCTATTTGATTTTCACATATCTGCAAGCAGGAATGTTGTCATAGGGGCTTTCAGGCGCACAGAATTGGAAGGGATGCGGATGGTTTATCTTAGTCTTAACAGTCTTCTCACTTGTAGGTCTGAAAGTCATTGTCTGTTTCGTTTATAAATGTGCCTGGCTTCAGAGGATGGGAGGATTCATGCTGGATCTTAGTGCTATCATAATCATCATCAAGGAATGTTGAAAATCTTTCCAAGAATGTGCATGTAGAGTCATCCTTTGGGAAGCTGTGTTTTCAATCCGAAGGAGTCGTTCCTCTGCCTCCAAACTGCAAGATTGGAGCTATGGTCAGGACGGATTGAGATTCAGTAACCTTAACTGCCCATTAGTCTGATTCCTACCTATGTGCATTGCGCATTTGGAGGAAGGCCAGATGCCTCTTGATTTGATGGCAGCACGGTACAGATTGCGACAGATTATATTGACATGTGCAGTAGCCAAATTAAAGTTCAGTTCAAACAGTTGTTGTGGGCCAGGATTCTACTATTTGCCTATGTTCAAGGAACAGGATTATGCTACTTGGACCACGGGGAAGCTGTGCCGTGGCGCTGGTGGCTCTCTGTTAGCGGGCGATCTCCTCACCTTTTTTCTACCTGGCATTGTTTCCATTTACAGCCTATGGAGATTTATGTCGACGACGAGGCGAAGTTGACCCTGCACGGTTTGGTGCAGGTATTGTAACGTTCTTGTCTTCTACACTCTTGAACGTTTTGTTACTTGTCTCGGCAAATTTTAACAATGTTTTTGTCCTGCTGTATACAGCACTACATCAAGCTAAGCGAGGTGGAGAAGAACAGGAAGCTGAATGATTTGCTCGATGCGCTGGACTTCAACCAAGTGGTTATCTTCGTCAAAAGTGTTAGTAGAGCTGCTGAATTGAACAAGCTGCTAGTGGAATGCAACTTCCCCTCCATTTGTATCCACTCGGGGATGTCTCAAGAGGAAAGGTGAATATTGAGATTTGGTTCTGCTGGTGTTCCCTGTTTGAATGAAGTTAGATATAAATTTGCTAATACTCGTTCTGACAACAGGTTAACTCGATACAAAGGCTTTAAGGAGGGTCACAAGCGTATCTTGGTTGCCACCGACCTTGTGGGAAGGGGAATTGACATTGAGCGAGTTAATATCGTCATCAATTATGATATGCCAGACTCTGCTGACACTTACCTCCATAGGGTGAGCTATGTTTTTGGATTTATTTTCCTGCCTTTGTCCAGGTTTTCTGGTTTCCTCAGGGCTTTGTTGTTTCTGTGGTTTCTCAGGCAGCATTTGTGGTTTTTTTGATAGGTTGGGAGAGCTGGCCGTTTTGGAACCAAAGGGCTGGCTATCACCTTTGTCGCCTCTGCCTCCGATTCCGATGTGTTGAACCAGGTATTCACCAAGGATGTCAACCCTTCCTGACTGGCTGTGCTTATATCAGCACTGTAATGCTAAATCACTGTGTTGGCTATAGGTGCAAGAGCGGTTTGAGGTAGACATCAAGGAGCTACCTGAGCAAATTGACACTGCCACATACAGTAAGACCTGCGGCTGTGATCCTTTGAGTAGGTCTGTTGCATTTTTGGCTAATGTGAATTCTGAAATGTTGATGGTTTGTGCAGTGCCCTCGTAAGCGTCTGAGCTTTAATCGCCCCATTTATCAAGCTGGAGAGCTTCATTTCTGGCACGATTATGTATTATGCTGTTAGGGGAGGAGAGGAAGATCCACCATTGTACGGATCTGCAGAGCAAACGAAGCTTTCTTCTGCTCGTTTTGCCATCACAGTAAACACCTGATTAAACAGTATTCTCAAAGGGTCTTATCCTATGTATGTTCCAGCAGGATGTCGGGTGTTTAAAAGATTTTGTTGATGCCTTCTCTAATTAGGAAAGTAGTACCCTCCCTTGTCTCGTCAACAGGGTTACGCCCTTTGCTTTATGTAGCTCGATAGCAGTGAGGAATACTTCAAGAAAATCACTTCCGCCAGCCCTGAAACGTCAGACTGTCTGTTTGCGTTTCCAAGCATGTTCCAATTGCATCTGCAGCGCGTTCCCAAAAGGCATGAAACTGAGTTGTCGAGGGATTTGACTCTCAGCTCTGATGGTTTTACGTCCAATGGGGGTCGAATTCAAGTTGATCTTTCGGATTGGTTTGATGCATTGTGTCTGTGTTGAATGGTGGAGGGAAATTGTAGGTGGTAGCTGGACCTTGGGATGGTGTTGAGTGTCTCGAAGTTAGCCCCTCTGAATTTCGGCCTCCTCCTCTTAGATATCAGCTTGACCATGTGCGGAAACAATAATGCTCGTTATTTCGAGTCCTCGGACTTGTCTAGTCCCCGGTGAGTTTGCCGGCATGTGCTTTGAGCAGCTCCTGAAGCTGGAAACAGCTTGGCTCCGAAACTTGTCGGTTGACAGCAAATTCAAGTTCCGTGAAAGTCCAAATGAGCATCACACGTCTGGCGACGAAGGAAAACTTTAATGCGACAAATTCTATGAGAAGATGTGTGAATGCCAAGATATACATGTGTGACATGAAATTTCATCCCCCTCGAATCTCTCTACCCTAATACTACTACTACTAAGTTATCAAAACCTAATAAATAACCACCGGTGTTCTCGCCTTGATACTGTGCTGCCTTCCAACTGGAAGCTTCCGTTTGGCGCATCCAATCCGCGCAGCCTCCGGCAAGTCGAACAAGCTGAAGCCCGTGTCATCAATGGCCTCCTCCTTGCGTTCCTCCACCTTCTCCTGCTCCTGGGCCGCAACAGCAGCGGCTGGTGCGTTGCCTCCGGCAATCACCTCCATGATGTCCTTGCCCTCCAGCTCCAGCCCTGTGTGCTCCCCTCACGACATGCTCTGGTCTTCCTCGTTGTTTTCTAAGGTGCCTCCTAACCTCTGCACGACAGCGCCTAAGCCACCATTTCCATCAATAAAGTACTCCAAACGCATCATCCACACAACCTAATACGGTTGCAGCTGTAGCTTCCGACAAGGGCTTCAGCCTTGGTGCCCAGACTGAGGGATGGTTTAGCCGAGTTGAGGCGAGTCCTAACCACGAGAGACTCTAGGAACTTCCAGAGTAAGAAACCCAAGCTTGAGAACTTGCGGTTATCGGCTTCCTCGCCTATTGGAGAAATTGCCCGCTAACTCGATACAAGTTGTTAAGTACCTAGTCCCAGCCTTGGTACCTAGTCCCAGCCTTGGTGCCTAGACTGAGGGATGCTTTAGCCGAGTTGAGGCGAATTTCTAACTACGAGAGACTCTAAGAACTTCATGCGAGAGACGTGGAGACTATATAAAAAGAACTTCATGGGAAATTTCATCTACCCCGAGGCGAAAGGGGACAACTCACGATGGGGGCACTAGGGACGTACCCTGCATTAATCTACCTTGTAATCCCCAACTGCCCCCAAGATGTCGTCGTTTGAGATAGGAAAAGGCCTACCTACCACCTCCAATGTCGTTTCTCCTGCACTCGTGATCGTCCTAAAGCGTACCCCAAATTTACCTTATAACTTCCAGTTGCCCCTAAGATGTCGCCATCTGAGATAGGGAAGGGCCTACTTACCATACTGCGTCTTCCATACTTGTGATCGTCCTAAACATAGCGCTGGCCAAAGCCGGAGTAGGAAACCTCGCTTAGGCAATTTTTCCCATAGGCGAGGAAGCCTATGGGAGAAATTGCCTTATTAACTCATATAAGTTATTAGCTAACTTATATAAATTGTTAACTACCAAGTCCCATGGAAGAAAAATTCCGGCCAAGTGGACTAAGATAGACTTTTCGTGTTCCAAACCTTTAGAATTTTGTATTACTATCATACATAGATATTTATTATTGGGGGAGCTAGGTGTATGATATTTATTATTGGGGGAGCTAGGTGTATGATATTTATTATTGGGGGAGCTTGGTGTATGATATTTATTATTGGGGGAGGTAGGTACATATGTAGGTCTACAAGGAGTTGAACGGAACGCCAATCGGAGCATCTCATCGTTTCCTGTTGCCTTTGGACGCGGCTTTCCCGGTCGACGACTTGTCAAAGACAGAGAGAGAGAGAGGCATACATGGCCATGAAGTTGACGGACAGCGCAGACATGCAGAAATTGCGACGTTATCATAAGGCATCAGAGAACGTGCAAGCGGCGCTGCTGGAAGCGGTACGAGCGGAAATATAATTTCTCGGTGCCACGCACTTTGCCGAATTCGGAGGATGATGCTAAACGACGTATTGTAGGCTCGAGCTCATGGATCTTCACCTTGGTTGCTTTGAACGCAGAATGGGCCTGCCTACATGCATGGTTTTATTGATTTCGTCCGGGATATAAGTGAAGAGGCGACTGTGGAATACGCTCTGGCAATCATCCATGATGAGCTGCTGTTAGGTGAGAATTTTCTGTCGCTTTACGGCGGTTTCGGAGGCTAGCTGCTTGAAGCCAGTTCTCGAATGCGCCTTTGTTTCGGCGTCTTTGCAGGCAATCCGCAGCGCGCAACATGGTTTCACACTCCGGAATTTGAGGACGAGGATGTATACCTACCATTTTCAAGGTGATGAGCTGCAGTGGGAAAGCTGCAGTCATACTTCGACGTATAGCCGAATTTAGCTGGATCCTCGTCCTGCACGAGAGTGCGTCTCTGTATGTGTGGACGCCTGATGTCTTTGATTGGCCCCGTGATCTAAGATGCATTAATTTGGCTCCCGCAGACTGCTGTCGAGAAGCATTTGGTTCATAGAAGAAAAGGCGTCCAGAATATTGACATTGGCGATCTGGTAGGCTTCTGATGTATTGTTCAAAGTTACAGCATGTTCCATAGACCTCTACACCTTTATAAGGCCACGTCCTCATCAACATACGGACTGCTTTTATGTTTTGTCCACCAGCTCAAGACCCAGGGATGTCAATAGTACAAAGACTCAGCAATTTCAAGATGCCATTCAGAGTGTTGTGAGTTGGCTATGCTCTCAGGTAGGCAGCACTGGTACTGACTGTTGGATCCTTAATTAATTGACTGGAACTGGTGCTTGCACATAGTAGAACTATTTCGTTCTGATCCGCCTATAGTATGAATAATGGTCCCTTTGCTTGCATGAATGTTGTTGTCTTCTGCACAGTTGCGGCATCCATCTCACCCAACAAGCGGGATACCAACTGCTGTTAGCTGCCTAGTTGCTCTACTCCGGACTGGAAACTCAGGAATAAGAACTTTGTTCCTCCAGTCAGATGGCATTAAGCTTATAGCCCCGGTCATCTTACCTGCATCTTCTGCACAACATGTTCAGGTACGTATTTGATCCCGAACAAGCCATGCAGAACGCAGCAAGGTTATGAAACGGCTAGGTGGAATATTATTCTCATTTGGTCTAATGAACTGCTGGCTACTTCTTTCATCCATGGCCAGTTCTTGTACGAGACAACTCTGTGTATGTGGATGCTATCATACCATGAAGATGCAGTGATGAACATTCAAAAGACATTCGCAGTACGTCGTTTGGTGGAGGTGATTAGGACGCCGTCTACAGAGAAGGTGTTTATCCTTTCATCAATTAACTCTTAAAATCAGTTAAGTCTTCACTTTTCTGTTGATTTGTGAGACTGGCTGACCAACTACTACAATGACACCATTAATTGCAGGTGATTCGAGTGGCCGCTCTCACCCTAAAAAATCTTATTACGAGAAAAAACCTTGCGATTGACATGGCGGAGGCTGGGCTTCTTAAAGCTATTCAAAACCTGAGACAGAGGTCCACATGGAGTGACGAGGTTGTCTACCCCTCTAGCTCCTTGATGGATAACATTTCGTTTTAAATGGCTTAGTTTCAGATGCATCTGACAATGGTAGTGGAATTGCAGGAGCTTGCAGAAGCTCTTGATTCAATAGAGGGTACCCTGAAGGACAACGTCAAGGAATTCATGATCATCTCCTTTGAGAAGTACAAGCAGGAACTACTCTCTGGGAACCCAGGCTGGACTCCAATGCATGAAGATCCATTGTTTTGGACGGACCACCTGCATAAATTTGAGGAAAATGACTTCCAGGTACGCGGTGGCACTATAGTTGCGGTGTCTGCCTAGTCGTGAGCTTTTCAATTCCTTCTCACTAGTTGCACAATGGGATTTACCAACCTTGCTTCCTGGCAGATTGTGCACAGCCTTGTAGATATCCTGAACAATTCAAGACATCCAGAGCCTCTTGCGGTAGCGTGCCATGACCTCTCATGCTTCGTCCAGAAGCACCCATATGGGCGTGACGTTTTGCAGCGTCTAAAGGTTAAGGACCGCCTACTGGAGCTCACGAGGCATGAAGATTCAGATGTTGCTGGGAAGGCTCTTGTTTGTGTGCAGAGAATTCTTCTCAGTTCAAAATATGTCACATGGATGGATAAATTATTCGATAAAAAAAAAGAGGAGAAACCATAGGATGGCCAGTAGCCCGGAAGTAAACCAACCAAATATCACTCGTAGGTCGTTCCCTAGATTAACTAACTGATGCCAAATAACTCGTTTGAAATCAGAAACGTTTTTGTCTCGCACAAGGGCGACAACACCAGAGCCCTGAGTATAGTTTGCCGTCTTCGGTCATCAAACTTTTTAGCCGGTCGCAGAGCTCTGGATCTTCGCCTCAATTATGTGATGAGAACTCTTCCCTGCCAGCTGAGGAAAGCGGTTACGACAAGCAGTACAGTTAAACAATAGACACAAACCAACACATTTGAAGATACCTGTCCAATGTGTAGTGCCATCCCCGATGTCTTCACGGATGACAGAACGAAATGCTTCACCAGCTACACAGGAGCCAGCAATTCAAAACGTGCTCCCTTGTTTGCAAAAGTGTTAGCCAACCTGCAGACAACATAAAAGAATGTACACAGTAAGGAATGTTCCCTCACCTGCGTGTCATGTCCCCACTCGCTGTGTTGGGATGTCAACTTGGTAGCTTAAGAATGGCCTCCCAGATAGATTATTCAACAGAATCCACAACACCACAATTCGTCTATTTTGCACAGATGTGGAACTGCTTGGAACACTTATCACCAGGGAAAGAAACACACAACCTTGGATGACATGCACTGGCGCTCATCTAAAGGAGCACAGAAATCTCCAGCAAAGCCTGCAAGGGTTAGGCACCATAGCAGAAGAACCATCACAGCACCGGATCTCACGCAAAAAATCGGAAGTAGTACCAGCGGCAGTCAAATCAAGCACCTTAGGCGTGAATCTGTCTGGACTTTTGTTATGCAAGTCTACAGAGTTGACTGTCTCACTCATGCTCCGTAATACAAAGTTACCACAAGCATCCCGATCCCGTTTACACAAGCACAAACACGTTCCAAGAAAATCCAAGTCACAATCCTGGCGAGGAAGGAGGATAATTTCAGAGAGCCAAAATTTTATGACAAGAAGCAACGCCAAGACATACATGCGTGAGACGCAATTCCATCCCACTCGCATCTCTCCACCCTAATACTACTGCTCCTGCGCCTTCAAAACCTAAACAACCACCGGCGTCCTCGCCATACTACTACGGCCGCCTTCTCAAATCGGCTGGCAGCTCCTGTTGACGCATTCAATCCGTCGCGGCCTCCGCCAGGGCTGATGGTGCTAAATCACAAGAAAACAACCGCCCGCCTAGTCGAACAAGCTGAAGCCCATGTCATCATCAGACTCCTCCTTGGGTTCCTCCACCTTCTCCACCTCCTTGGCCACAGCAGCCGCTGCTGGTGCGGCTGCGCCAGCGGACACGGCCACAGCAGCGCCTCCACCGCCACCGGCTGGCACGGAAGCAAGCTTGTGCTTGCCTCCGGCAATCACCTCCAGGATGTCCTTGCCCTGCAGCTCCGACAGCAGAAGCGATATCCTGCTGTTATCGGCTTCCGCGCCTACAGAGGACAAGATGCCCTTGATGTCCTCAGCCGAGGGGGACTCCTTGCCCCCCAGCAGCGCCAGCAAGTACGCAGCAATCACCTTCATGGTCGCTCCGATTCAATCCCGCTCACCTCGATTTGCAGACACTGGAGGAGGTCGCAAAAGGAAGAGAACGTGGCTCGGTGACTGCTCTATACCTAGGGCTAGGGCATGACCTCGTGCTGTAGTACTGAATCTGGCCGGCTTATTTTTGCGTTATGAGAAATAATTGTTTCTAGCAAATTGTGTGAGAAATAAATTCGGCACCGTTGGTGATTTTACGGCTACCTCGCTAGACAAGTTGCCGGTCTACGAGGGAAACAAGTCCTCTGTTGTACCAAATGGGGTGGAGATTTTATTAAGGTGAAAAAACGATGGGAAAAGCCCATCTAGGAGGGGACAACCAAAGGGGACCAGGGGTCGAGGTGAAGGGGAGCAAATAAGCTCCCTACCTAAAGTCACCTACAGCACCCACAATATCATATGCAGGAAGAATAAACGGCCTGCAAACCACGGAGGTAGAGGAAGATGCGTCACCTACTGTCGCCGCCTTGTGGAGGATCGCCGTTGAGAGCGCCCGTTGAAGGGCAATTGAAACCCGTTGTCGGAAGTATACTGTGAAGTACGAGAGGGACACCGTGTTCACGTGCATGGTAAGCTTTGGCAGGACTTGACAAATTTGTGAAAGTCCTCAGCCATTGCCCCATACGTTTCTAGTGCAAGCGGAATAAAGAGGTGGCCCGCTTGCATCCTACTATATTTATGCGGACCTTGAGAGCCCGGCAAAGAGCCCAACTGGATGGTTAGTGATGACCTGAGCGGAGATGGTATCTCGTGTAGGATCGGTAACCACCACATCTGCCACCGAAACCTGGTCGCCACGGACAAGGTACAGGTCAGCCCTGATTGAACGACCTGTACGAAGAGTATACATCCGCTCCCTCCATGCCATGTAGCCGCTTTCGCGAGCGATGGCGAACATGACATCGCGGATGTTTCAGGAAATTGCTAGGGATGTTTCAGGAATTTTGTTCACTGAAGCAAAGCCAGTGGTAACATTTACGACCAACATTTCTCTCTATTTTGATTTAAAAATTATGTACATTGATTCCCATATATACAATATATACACATCAACAAAGGATGTTGCTCTTAATCACCAGTCAAAGCCCTGGGCCTGTGCTCAATAGCAGCCAAGGCCATCCCCGTGTTTCTGGCGGCCCGAACAAAGGACATGTTTGCAGTCAGTGTGGGAGCATGCCAAAAGTCTCCAGTACCAAATATGATTTTGTGCCTCTCCTTTATCTTCCCTGTTTCTTCCAAGGCCATCACCCGCACAGAAGGCTTGTTTGGAAACACCCTGCAGCCATTACCAAACATAATTTCGAGGTCAGCACATGGATGATACCTGACCAGGATTAAGGATTAACTTTTTGTCACAGAAGGTCAGATGAGGAGGAAGAAGTACTGGAGACGCTTCAGTAAATCTTGGGAGCGTTGCTTCTCCTGGGGTCCTCCTACAGTAGACACGATGGACTGAAACTCATCCAGTGCAAACTGGGAGACAGCTGGTACTCCTGCTGCCAACACTGCTTCTATCTCAGGCACCAGGGGGCTTTTGAGCTCAGATTGCGCCTACGAGTGGAAGCAAGGTTAAGGATGTCTGTCAAACTCGCAAATAAACGCTAAGGAGACGAACAATTAGCGTTTGTCGACATACCTGGTCTCTGATGAAAGTCCACATGTTGCCAAACCTGTCCTGCAGATCACAGCTGGCCATATGAGAGAAACCAAGGGCACCTCCATTGCTGATCTGTGAAACCCATGCAATCAGAGCTGTGGTATCCAGATTCACCAGGCCTTTCCCATCGATATCTTTGAAGGAATGCTGCCCTCCCAGTTGCCTCATTGAGAGTTGCAGTTCAGATAGGGTTTGCGCTAAGGATGAAGATTTTGAGTCTCCTTGTATCCTCCGGCTAGTATTCTCTTCTTCTGACCATACAACAGAGACTGGCGTGACTGTGACGTCCAGGTGATTGGTTTCAGTGATTTCGCCATGTCCTGTATAGTCGGTGCTACAAACATGCTTGTCCAGCTGCACAGCCTGTTGAGGCACATTGTCTACGGCCAGCAGCAGGGCAGACAGCCTAACCCTGCTGACTCGGACAAGATACGTCGTCCAGGCATAAGAAAAACCAGCAGAAGAAGACTGGAACCTATCTGACTTTGCAGTGACAACGTCCTCCATAGGCTCCCCGGTCTCTTCATGCTTGATAATTTCCACCCAGCCGTCATCGTCGTCATCATCTTCATCGTCATCCAGACTGCAGTCAATGTACAGACGCGACTCCTGCTGAGAAAAGCCTACTGATTCTGTTCTTTGCGAACGAGACCCGACTCTCACTGCCTCAAAGTCTAACTCCAGCTTCTCCGCAACTGGGGCATCCAAAGTACCAGCAAAGCACAACAATATGAAAGCAGGCTGCACCACAACATCCTCACAAGCCACGATCAATAACGACAACACTTTAGACCGTAGACCTTTCTTGCTCCCATCATCCCCCCACGATATGTACTTGGGATTCCGCATCGAAGTCACCACCCACACAGGTTTTCCATCAAACGAGCACACCACATCCACATGAGCAGTGATGTAGTTCTCCTTGTTCACTAGGGTCGCGGTGTGCCTGGGTGCGTACGCACAGAAATTGAGCATCACTCCTGATGCCCCAGTCACGGAAGGATGCTGCAGGATCTCCACCACAGCTTCAAGGTGCGTAAAATTCGTGCTGGATGTACAAAATACGAAGAACAACGTCCAGATCGCTCAGAACGTTGCAGCCCCCATACGCAGCTTCAGCAGGAGCAGGAGAAAGAAAAAACCGCTTCATACCTGGACAATCTTGGGGAGGATACCGCAAGCTCTTGCAATGCAAGGCGTTCTACAAATCTCCCTTCCGCTCGGACAAGCTTCAGCAGGCGAGCTCGGCAATCCGGTGTGACAGAGCGAGGCGGCAAACAGGAAATTGCCTCCTCCAAGGCCTGCTGCCGGCCCTTGAGCCTGTCCAAACTACCGCCATGGCCAGCCATGCTCCTGAACATTGTCTTGGGTCCCAGGCTTTCTTGGCGCGCTTTCACCCCATCGTTGAGAGCTCAGCACCTCTGACAGACTTTGGGTCGTCTTCGTCAGATCATGTCCATCATGTAGCGCCCAGCAAAATCGCAATGCCTACGAGACAACCATCTCCATTTCTACCTGCAGTTCTGTCGCTACCGCAGGGACATGCTGCTTTCACGAACTTACTAGTACTGACAGGATCAGGATCAGAACTGAGACACGAAACACACTGAGAAGACCCAATTTGGCAAGTTCCCAAGTGGTGACAGAAATGGTTTGCGGATGCTATGGCCTTCCCAGCTCAACACATGGAGCCTCGGTGGTAGTCTAGCGCACAGAAGAGACGTCAAGAAAACATGCCAGCAAAGAACAGCTGGAAACTACTGTTCCCTGTGGGTGTGGGTTCGGCTTAGTGATGTGTGCGCACGTTATAGACAACAACATCCTAGGCAGACTTGGGTAATGCTGTGGCTTCTCGATGGAGACACCAGGTTGGGGAGAACTAACACATCTATGCTTTTGAAAAATACATTTGCTCGCCAGAGAGCCCTTAAAGACTTCTTATTGTACACTCCATTTCTCCTGCACTGTACAAAGTTTCCCGTGGCCTCGGATTACCAGCAAAACAACTCCCACATCTAGCTGCTACCACCTCATGACTGTTTGCCCGGTAAACAGCACTACTTCTTCCTGCAAAGACAAAGGTAACGCAACCTCTGAGCACCAATCTCGACACAAAGTCGAGAGGGTCACAGGTCCAACACCATCAGCCAGTCATCCACCAAACAGCCCCTCACTGGGCAGCTTTCAGACTGACATCGTGTTTGGAAGCAGGTCTTCTTTCACAGGTCCAACACCACCTGTCACCTAGCATCCAAGCATGGAGTCGTGAATATTTGCACCTTCCAAACAGAAACCTGGAAAATATGTCATTCTCTTGCAAAGTCATCTCCCAGATCATCAGGCTCGTCTCCAAATCCACCAAGATCGCTCCATACCCTCGCCCCAAGGCGACTACCGAGTGGCCCCCGATACACCGGAGCAGCTGCTGGAAATGCATCATGCCTTCGCCTGAAACCTGGAGAGGGTCCCGGTAGACAACCAGGAGCTGGAAAAGGAAATCCTGGGTGCCCATCATAATCACCTCCAAAAAAGGGAACAACAAGGGGCCGCTGCGGGAAACCGAACGGCGGGAAAGTTTCTTCGATAAACCGTCTCCCTGCATCCCTCCTCCTCTCCTCTATCCTTTTCCTGCGTAACCACTCCCTAATGAACGGAGCCTTCCATCCTCGCCCACCTGGGGCAGTGTCTCCTACAGCCGACTTTCCGAACTCCAACTGAAACTGAACCTTCCACAACTCATCACCCGATGAGAGGAACTTGAGCTCAGAGCAGACACATGCTACTGCAGCCAAACTTTGAGCTGGAAGAAACTCAAGAATTTTGATTTTCAACTCTGTCGGCAGCATTAGAAGCGAGGGCGGTGGTGGCAGGCCAGCCTTATCACACAAGTCTGTAAGAAGGGGAAGGGACAGCCCGTCCTTGACCTCCTTCCACAAATCGAACACATTTACAAAGACCCCCCACGTTGGATCAGCCAGTGCATCCTTCTGTCCTTCACGCTTGACCTCTTGAGGTGAGGAACCATCGTGCTGATTTGATCCACACAAAAATTTTGAAATTGGTAGGCATAACCTGTACACTTCCGATCCTCCAGCTCCTGCAATAGTGCCATAGGCAATGAAGGCATTGCCCATTATCTGACAACGCAGAAGAACATTCCCCACAGCCCTTGCGGCAGGGTCTGCCAGACGGGCCTCGACAAGTTCAGGGAGACTGTACTGCAAGTTCACAATTCCACCGTTCCGGTTCCACCCACTCAAAAACCCCCGAGACGAAGAACAAGGTCCGCTAGAGGACTCCACCCTCACAAAGCCTGTTTCCAGCATCACAGCGTGAACGGCAAGAAAAAGGAAAGCAGGCCTCTCGACGACTTGGTCTCCCTCTTCCGCCAGGACCCGCGACAGAAGGTCAGGAATTGACGATGTGGACTTCCCATCACCCGCCTGTATCAGCATTACATCCTCCTCCGAGGAACTCATTTCTCCACCCGCCTTCTCACCAGAATCCACAACCATGTCTTCGGCAGCAGGCGCATCCATGGGAAGCTTACCCTTGTCACGAGAAACCTCTCTAAATCCCTGAGACTCTTCCACACTTGCACGCGTCGGGGGCCCCACACCAGACTCTACACCCTGGCTCCCGCCGCCTTCTGCCACAGGCGAGCGTGAAACAGACGCCCTTCGATCTGCTGCTGCCGCACACAGATCTCTCATGGACCTAGAATTCACGCTCCTTCTCTCAACTTGTGCAATCCTCGAACTTTCTGCACCAAGCGTCCCACTCTCTGCAACATTTCCTGTCGAACTCCCAGCCAAGCTCGCACGCGCTCGTGGTTCATGACCAGAAGATTGAACCAAACCTTGCCCCGTTCCTCCCGTAAAGTAAACAAGGTCACCAACACGCACACCTAAATCGCTAAGCGGCGTGTTTCCAGAATCCTCAATCCGATCCTTCTTGTTCAAGGATACTTGCAAGGACGAGGCTGGAACTGTAACCGCCGCTGCGATGGCGCCCTTGAGATCCTGCAGAGTGTACGGAAAGGAAACTTGTATCTTATGCGTAGGGCCCCCGGCAGCTGATCTCACCCGCAGCTTCATCTTCCACCTGCTCCTGCAACGCTCCAGGAGACACCGATTCAAGAACGACACGTTCTCGAATCCCCCGACCGCTGCTCCTGCCCTCGAGCCGCGATCAAAGATCGGCTGCGTGGCAAAAAAGAAGGCGTGAGAACGAAGACACCTCTCGGGCAAAGCCACGTAAGAAACCCGAACAAAGTATGTTACATGTGTCTATATATGTCTATAACAGGCTTGGTGATGGTATGTATAGGTGAGCCATCGGGTGCGTTGGGGAAGGGATTGAGATGGCAAAAAACAGCCGCCCAATATGCCCCCGCCCCCCAGAGGCTCTGTCTCTTTTAGAGGAGGACCATGAGAGGCAGGGTGCCATTGAGGAGGAGGGGTTTGCAGTGCAGCAGCGGCTGCGAAACCAGCTTCAGCAACTGTGGACAGAGCATGCCCTGTTTCTGAGGCTCATGTACAAGAACAAGAATCAGCACCGACGATGTCTCTATTTCCGCAAGCTCATGCAGGTTGCTTGATTGATCGATCCCTTGGTCTCGGTGCCCGGTGCTTGTGGTCGGTTCGGTGTTTCTGATATTGTTTTGTGATGTTGTTGTGCTTGTAGGTGCGGAGGGATTTGAATCTGCTCCAAGCCTTAGGGCTGAACCAGATTGTTCAGGGCTCAACTCTATATTTCTCTACATGTGGGAAGGCTACTGGTCTTAGATTTGAAGTGAGCTCAGAGTCAGTACAGCTTTGGACACGAGCTTGGAAATCCTGCTTTTGATTATTTTGGTATCATGCCGTGGTGCAGTGTAGTGCAATAGGGCCATTGGTGAAAAGAAATTATGTCCATTTTTTGTGCTCAAGGTTTGGGAACTGATTTGCAACGTGCCATCTCAGGCAGAAGTTCACTCAAACTCAGCAGGGCAAAATGAGAAAGACACTGCAGCAGCTACAAGGAGCTGCCAGACTGTTGGAACAGGTCTTTTTCTTTTTCCCTTTCAGGCTTTTGCTGAAGGTATTGTTCTGTGTGCAACTAGTAGATGGCTGTTCAGTTTCGCTGTGTAGATGGTTGATCCCGTCCTAAACGCAAGTCTGGAGATTGGAGGTCTTCTGGGATCAGCGTTCTTCATGCCATTTGCGCTTACAATGTTTGCGTCGCTTGCACGATTTCGGGTATTGCTCACGCAGGTATATTTGTCGCCCTGTCTCATGGGTGTGGTTCCTCATGAGGAATCAGGCTCAGCTAGTGGCATTGTTCGTGCTGTGAAGAGGCTCATGCTGTTATGTTGGGGTGTTGGATTAAGCAGTGCAGCCGGAAAGGAACCTCGTCAAAACTGATTGTTGTGGCTGCATGCAGATCATGTATGATGTGGTTTGCCTTTACAACCTACTGGCAGCAACATGCCGTGACAAGATGGTTTGCCGGGGATCGGTCGTACAGGTGCCAGCCGTCTTGGAGTGCCACTGGCAGGACAATCATTTCAAATTGCTTGAAAAGATATTACCTTCGACACCGGAGGACGACGCCGTTAACCAGCCAGAGGAGATAGACGGGCCCAGTCTTCCATGGGTCATAGATGATAAGAGTGGAAAGATCATTGACTTGCAGAAAAAGCAAGACTACGGTGAGCTACGTTGCCTTTGGGGACGCTTCTTTGGCAAAGCGCTTGTCCAGGTACTAATATACATAATTTTTTTCCAACCCAGGTGGGTTACCTCGGGGCTCTGCAGTTATGGCTCGAACTTTGCCTGCAAAAGCCTTGGAAAGCACTGAGAAGTTGCAAGCAGCAGAGGAACATATTAGAGAGCAAGCACCTACCCTGGTGGATGAGCACCCACCTAGCCTTGTGGATGAGCACCCTGCCGATGACAAGGCTTTTGAGTTGCTGGGCTCGGAGGGTGGTTCATCAAAGATTGGGAGGCCGGTGAACACACCAGCCGTTACCCTCCACGAAAGAGAGGAGCAGAGGGAGATAAATCAAGGCACGGTTTTGACAGTAAGAGAACCCACGGAGATGGCACCATCCTTGCCATCCCCCTCGCAGGCAACAGCTAAGCGAAAGGGAAGTAAGCTAGAAACTGGTCAACCCAAAAAACGGGTTGCCTATCTCTCAGTGCAAGTAACCCCTCAACAAGCATCAAGTGATACACCCACAAGCGTAGTAGTCCCTCAAATTTCTCAAAGACAGAATCCTCAGCAACTTTTTGAGATGCTACTTGGCCGAACTGGGAAGAAGTCCATGTTCAACTAGACTGTTTGAATTCGTGGTCGTCATTTGTATCCATGATCATCATACAACAAACTGTTTGATAGAGACGCACAAACAGAATTGCAGCCGCAAACCTTGGCCGAATAATCACAACCAATGAGGTCGTGCGGCCAAAGATTTGTGTTAAGTATCAAGCTCAGAGTGTAAGACGTTCTGGAGCAGTAATAGGCGAAAGGTCCCCTTGCCATGATTGTTACAAGGATTGAAAGAAAACAAATTTGTCACATCAGAGGTTCACCATTCCCACACCTAGAAGGCCAAATAATCACTAACAGAATCCACCCACCGCTTGAGAGGAGCGATGAGCTCAAATTGTAGGACGCTATGGTAGCAACTTGCTCCAACAAGCAAGACATAAAAGCTTGCCAGCTGAATGTTGTGTTCTGTAGCTGATGTGCTATTCAAGTAGCAAGCAATGCAGCAGAGCCAAATTAGTATGGAGAACAGTGGCTGTCGTCGGAGTTCGCCTTCAAATGACATCAGAATCCCATGGTGAAAGCAATAAATATATCGGTGAAGCACCTGGGCGGAAGTCGTCTCCGAAGGAGACTTAAATTGGAGTGCGTGTCTCAAGGTCTTGGCGAGATGCCAAGGAAAAGAATCCATAACGGTAAACATACACGAGTCAGGCCATCATGTTGCCTTCTTCGTCTTCCCTGCACAAAGAAAGAAATCCAGGCCTGTACATACATAACAATTGAGTCGCCCCCGTGGCTGCACCGAGTCTCAAACGTAGCTGAGAATCTGGGTGGCGATCCCTGTTACGCTGACAAACACAGCAAGTGGAAGCACCAACCAGGCCACATAGGTCTGGGCCTTGTCTTTGTCGTACTCCGCCCTGGAGTTGGACTGAATGACCAAAAGGGCCGGGAAGATGAAGCCCAAGCACATGCCTGTGGTGGCCCCAGTGAAGTTAAAGGCAATCCATATGTTAGGGATGAGGGTGGAGCCAATATACACGATGCAGAGAAGAATGACAGACACTCCGGCAAATCTGATCTTGCTCTCCGTGAGCGGGCGAGACTTGGGAAAGCAGATGGCATCAATGGTAAGCCGCAAGGAGAAGAAGACTACAGGAAAGACAAGCATGATGTGCACGGCATAGCCGAGCCTGATGGCATAGTTTATGGGCTGGCTGTAAGGGATGTTGAGATCCTGGTCGAAGTTGGCAAGAATGTCCGCAGCTGTGGACTCCCCGAACAGCAGATAGCCTGAAAGGGCAGTGATCCCGTACACGATGGTGCAGAAGAAGAGCGAGATCCGGCCGACCTGGTTCATCTTCCCCACACTCTTGTCCTGCAGCTCGTGGTAGATCGGAGGCACGTTGAAGTGGCAGATGTAGGCGTTGGTCATGATGGGAATGACCGAGAAGAGATCGAAAATTGCGGCCTTGGAGCCCAGAAAGGGCAGCATCCTGGGCGCCTCCACCTCCCCCATGGCCAGCTTCACCAGAGCCACACCTGCCGTGAGCACCAGAAACAGCACGGCCAGCCCGATGGAAACAGCCGAGCTGTACTTCAACGAGTTCATATGCTCCAGCGCCACCAGCGGAGCCAGCACCAGCACAATCACCACCAAGATGACGATGGGCCGGTTGTTCCACCACCCCGGGCCCCCGACCCACTGCTCGAACAGCCCCACATGGTCCGCAGAGCCCGACAGCACGTCGGCAATGATGATGAGGTAGACGATGAGCATCCCTCCGTTGTTCACCACCACGCAGATCTGCGCCCCTGCGCGGGCAGCCGCCCCGCACACCCCACCCACCACGCCCTCGTAGGTCAAGGAATCCAGCAGGCTGGAGAAGCGCACCACCATCTCCACGCTGTACTCGGACAGAATTCCCATCACCGTGATGACGAACAGCCCAATTGGCAGACCCAACACCCGCATTGTAGCGGGCAGGGCCATGATCCCCGCACCCACAATCGTGGTGGACAGATTGAACACGGAGCTCTTCACGTCCGCCCCCTCCTCCTCGAACTCATCTCCCACCACCTCCTTCCTGGCCGGATCCTCGGCGTCCCTCAGCAGCGGCTGCTGGTCCACCCTCGTCCCCTGGACCGCCATCTCCCTCTCCCTCTCCCTCCCCTGCCCACCACCGGAATCGGCACCAGTCCGTGACACAACTTCCTGCAGCGCCACTCCACCAATCCGCGAGGCAGCCCGGGCTTCTTCTCCTTCACCGAATGGCATCAGACGGCGGAGCAAGCCGTGGTTGTAGAAAGCCCCGCTCTTTACAAGAGACACGGACACGCAACCTGGCAAATTCCCTCTGCTCTCCTCTCCTCTTCTCTACTCTCCCTTTCCTCCCTTCCCTGCACCTTCCTACAGCGGCAACAACCTGCACATGAGGAGACAGCTGACCGAATCCTAATCTGCGACGTGAGCGGCAACGAGGGGAGGTGGTGGGTGATTGTGCGGACAAGGGGACGGTGGGTTAGGCGGCCTCTGGCTCCTTCTGGGCCTGGATCTGAGGCGGACGGGGCGGGGAGGGGCGGAGCGGGGGCGGCAGGCTAACACACGGCAACTCTACCACCGACTACGACCCAAACCCAAACCCAAACCGTGGAGAGGAGGCAGACGAAACACGCGGGCCTCGAGTTATATATGCCTGGGAAAGCGGGTTGCCGTGCCAGATGCACTCACCCGGATACACCACCCGCGGATTGAATCCACAGTCCGTGAATCTTTCATGCCCTCCAAAGGCCCGCTGGTGCAAGCGGGTGTCAGCCGCGTCTGCAGTGCACTGCTTGCCAGAGCTGGCAAAGGATTCCAGATTCTGAGAAGCTTTTCCCCTGCAGTACAGTACATGGTTCTTTCCTCTCGGTTTTATTAGGGCCGGACATGTGCGACCTTTGCAGAATTGGACGAGCGTTGTTGTTGCAGCAACAGAGCAACGGAATGTTCTATAACCCTAACTACACACTCCCACTCCCTCCTTGCACAAGAGATTTCCTGCCAGTTAGACTGTTGGGCTGTAGCAGAATCTGCGTGGAGGTGGGATTCACCTTGCTGCCTCCTGGAGGAGGTCAGATCCAGGTGTGCCTCGCACCTTAAAAGAAGCCTTCCACTATCCGCTATCGACTGGCCTTGGGAGTCGGACAGGGAAAGCTTTGCGAGGAGCTCCACCAGGCAGTACAGACAACTTTCACTTTCGCCTGGACCGCTGGAAGGCTCACGGAAGCATCACAACATCTCTACAAACAATTTTTCACGATGTACCTGCTGGCCAATGGCCATGGTGCCAGTGCCGCCCGCAACTGTGACGCACAGGCTTGTGGCGGGAAGTCGACACCGCCTCTCGCGATCCAACAGGGCCGCCTGCAACTGCAGACACGGCATGGGACCACTTTTGCAGCCACATGACACGCGCGCTTCGGACAAACATGTAAACGAGAAATCAAGGACATGACTGCTGTGGACCTCACTGCGGACCCTGGAGGCTCTCGGGCCGCAAGATGATGCGTGAAAGCAGCCGTCACAGAGACCCACTTCACGCTGGCGTAACGCGTTCATTGGGAGCCAGCAGCCAATGCGGCGGCGACCAGGTAGCCACGAGCTGGCGACTCGGCGTGACTATCGCTGTGCCCTTTGCACTCCTCGCTCCAATAGCTTGCAAGGGCTGTTCCAACACATAGTACACGGTCATAAACGCGTATCCACACGAGTTAGACGATGGAGTGAAGAGTCATGCAATGGCTATCTAAGCACACGGGCCCTAAGTCATTCTACGTCACCTTGATATTTTTGTACTAATAATCTAGATTGGTAGGTTCTCAAGAAATTGAATGTAGAAGAAGAAGAAGAATTCTATTTAAGTCCACTAAGGACGGATTTCTATCATGGGACTTGTACTTAACAACTTGTACCATGGTGTGCCTAAGCTACTTGCACCAAGGGCATCCACTCCCTTCAGGCACCCCATCTAAGTACCGATCTAAGTTTAGGATGCTTAATCACGGTTCTTACATACAAAGGTGTGTCCATTTGGCCTAAGCCATTTGGACATATAGCATATACTTCATGGAGCCAAATGAACAATTCTGTCGCTGATAAAAGCTTCAAGTGTGTTACTAATTTTTATCACAAGGATTCCAAGAGTTGGAATTCTTTACCTCCACCCATTGTATTGTACGTTTAATACTATAATGACTTCCATCTTGGAGCGTTTCATTCAGATGTTACCTGTTCGTTTATTGCTTTCACTCACAATGGATTGGTAGATTTGTAGATTGCATAAAGTAATTACGACCAAGTCCAATTTCTGCCTGACTGCGACTCGGGATGTGTGATGTTGATCCTTGTTATTTTGAACTGACAGATGTACTAACTTGTGCACCAGAAGCCCAATTAGTGCTCGTCTAACTCGGAACCCGTAGACCCAAATATTTCGCATCAGCTTTTAAGCAATAGAGTATGCATCAGATTGTAGAGTTTCTGCTATGTTTTATCCGTAGCATATGTACTAACTAACTAAGTGCACAACAAGCCCAAACTTTTTTATGTGTGTTTGTCTTATTGATTGGTTGGTTTGCCTACTGACATATTGGTTGTAAGGCTTGGTGACACATTGGTTGTAAGTCTTGCTAATACATTGGTTATAAAGGTTGTTGCATGGATTTGTTGTAAAGTTTATTAGCACAATGTGTGCGGCTTGTGTAGATATTGGTGTTCATATGGACCAGAAGATTTTCGAGTGATAACTATACTTAAAGACTAGATGTATGGCCAGTAAAATTGTAATTAAGCAATCACTCTCATAACCTGAAAGTGGCTCAAATCCTTATTCACTAAGAATCACATGTGGATTGTGTGAGTGATATCTAACATAGTCCTCAGGATGATGGACATCCCAACTTGTCTAGGCCTCCTTGGCTCTCGAACTGGTGGTTGCTCAATTGGAAGAAGATGAACCTATACAACTAGGCTATGTACCGCTACGCATTATTGTTCAGGATTATGATGCAGGCTCACATGTTTATAGAGGGTGTGTCACTTGTTTCATAAGTATCTTCCTAAGTGGGTGGTGCAACAAGTGTAAGGAAGTTGCAAGTGGACAGCTGCAATATCGTTTACGACTATTACACGGACATGACCACACCTTGTTATGAAATAGTGAAAAAACATGCAGGCAATCCTTTGCTGTTGGCTGGGGCTCTTGTGATGTGCTCGTGCTTGTCTACAGTGGTAACCATAGTGATAGTGTCCCTCCCAACTACCTCCCTTGCACCATTTCTCTAGTACTTTGCCTTGCAGGCATTGCACTGTGCTGGTTTTTGTAAGTGCCCACACTATTTGATCAAAGTACGTATCACGTCTCTCCAGTGCAAGCGTTTTTTTTTCTTCCTCGTAATCAGAAAAAATGTTGAACGTACGTACATCCATGTATCTAGCAAGGAACAATCAAAACTACCGACGATATACCAATGCGACATATCTCAATGGCACATACTGTGCCACATGTGTGTTTATTCTCCTAGCTGCAAGTTCTATGAAAGTCAACTGCTTCTTTTTGGTTGGAAGCTTCCAATTGCTCTTAAATTCCCAAAACGCAAGATTCCTTTTCAAGCTGTTGTCAGAATTGGTGGGATCAGCCAAGACAAACAGTGTCAACAGCATGATCTTCCCTTCTGCCTCCGCTCCCAGACCCTCTAGTTGCCTGATAATTTTTGGAATAATTTACTTGTTGCATGTTGTTGCAGAAAAGGCCACTTCTGTAACACGGCTGTCAAATGTTGGCACAAAGTTCCCATGTTTGGAGTCGCATCCATTAATTTGCCTGCTGCCTGTGTGGTTGACTCTTTAAGAGTAAGCAAGAAGGTAGTTGCACCATGGCTTACGGCCGCTACCCCTTTGTCATGAGAGAGATAATTCTCCCACAAGTTCGTGCCTGCATCTTGATTAATCGGCATACAAGCATAAGGTCGTCAAAATTGTGTTTGAGCCTGTGCAACCTCGGAGTACCTAGCAAGTAACTTGTGAGTGGCTCTACTTTGTCCATTACCATCATGACCTTCTGAAGCTTCTAATTAACAATGCACCTTTGAATCAACACAGCACCTTCAACAAGCCTTTGAATCAACAGGTGTTGATTCAACGGTGCATTGTTAATCAACAAGTACTTGCACATAAAGCCTCTTGTCCCTTGCTTACATGTGCAATAACCCAAGGCAATCCAGCACCACTGACTGTATAGGAGCACACTCTTCCACGGTCCTGACTTTGCACATATACAAGGTTAAGAGATGTTGTGGTCAGCAAGAACACATCACTATCTGCGGTGGCTCATTACTTTCTGGAAGGCGCTCTACACTATTTTCTCTTGCTTCGAGTTTTTGATCATGCCAACTGCTTTACATTGTGACACATACCAGAAATGTCTATTCACCTCCTCAAACAAAATGTGCAGGAGTCAATCTAAATGACAGTTACAAAGGGTTTTTTTGGAAAGTAAGCATCTATACTTCATATGCTTGTGGTATGCCTCAATGGATGAGTTGCAATCCTGCCCTGCATGTGGCACTATACGCATAGCTTTAATCCACTAATGCATGTTAGAGCCCCATTGATCCTTAAAATACCTGACAAAACTACCAGCCAGCTCAGAAAGGTATCATAGAAGTGTTTCAACCTTTCTTGCAAGCTCGATTCACATCGACGCTGTCATCAAGGGCCATATGCATAATGTCGCCCAGCGACTTCATGATGGCAGGTCTTGTGTGGGGTTCCTTTACCTTTTTTAGCAATTGCCGTAACTAGGCTCTGCTAACATGCCACAAGCATAAAAAGACTTTACACAGATGTTCCAAACATAGTTTGAATGACATTAATTTCTGCCAAAAAATCATATATTAGAAAAGCAGTAGCCTGCCATTCAGACTTTTGTAGTACCATCTTTCCACGCAAGCAATGCAACCATTGTGAAATGTCATGTGTTGTGGCCTTACTTGTGATGACCCAAAGTGCAAGAATGCTATTGAAGTGGTCATCGAAAACCAAAAGTGTAAAGAGGTGGAACTTTCATTTGTTGGTGCCAAATGTGGCATCTATAGCAATGATCGAGTTGTGACCCTAATGAAGCATTGTCTACATTTGAAAATCACTCTGGATGCCTAGCATGAAGTCTGTGGCATGGTTCTCTATTCCAGGCAGTGGGTAGAACACTTCGGATCTATGGATATCCATCCATAACTTGACACTCACTTCATCTGTTGCATGGAAACGCCACACCCTGGCATAAAGTTCAGCTTGTAAATTCCTAATGTCGCTTGGAAGGAGAAAATCATCCCTCTCAAGGACTGCTTGTGGATTACAATGCTTCTGTAGGAAAACATCAGACTCATGATCTTTTAAGATCTGAAAGGCTGTTGTCTTACACAACAACTTGTACTTCACTTATTCCTTCTTTGCAGCAGATAAGTAAGGAGCGAGGGTGTAGTTTGGACCTGAGTTGCTAGCAAGCAAACCATGACAATATTGCCCTGTCGAATCGATGTGATGCCTTTCATGTAATCTTAGTTCAGCCACATCAAGGAACATTTCAAGCTAGCTCACGAACACCAGAAATTGGCACCCACGCTTCTTACTCCCCACACACTATCTTAGAGTGCCTCCTGCCAACGCCTGTCTTTGGCTTGTTAGTGAGATCAACACTAGCTTCTGATTCAATAGAACTGTACTACCGGTAACCATAAGCACAACTGAACTTCATGTAATGGCAAGGAGTGGTAGGAGAGATGGCATTTTGCCTAATGCTTGACCTTGTCCACACATTCACCCTCACCAACTTTGTTGGAAAGAATTTTGATGACTCCTCACCAACAATGAAATCTTAATGTCTACACCAAAGAATGTAACAAAGTTTGACGGGACTGACTTTCTTCCGAACTGTGTGCACAACATCTTGCAATTCCAGGGTTTCCTTTGAGAAGGGACCCGGACAGGAAGTCTGAACAATAAAAGGGCACACTTGGGGCCGAACGAGATCAGGTGCAATTGTACTCTAGATTGTGTGGGACGCTTATGGTCATCACAGGCCGTGCCCAAGCTCAACTTTTGGAAGGAAGTTGTGGCGTTTCCTCTTTCAAAATTTCCAGGAGTAGAGATATGATAATAAAGACGGGATCCGAGGTTTCTGTCAGGAATACAGTCGATTACGGTGAATACAGTGATACTGGACGAGATGGATTACAGTGGCACAGGAGGAGCCTTGGCTCCCATAATCGGAGCTCTGACGGGAGATGGTAGACATGTCACGGTGAACGGAAAGGCCGTGTGGAAGGTGGCATGGCCGTTGCGGCAAAGAGGAGCATGGTGCGAACAATGGCATGACTCTAGTGGGTGTGATATGGTGGTTATGTGGAGCTAGTGCTTCGGGTTCCGTGTCCGCATTAACTTAGTAGTGACTAATAGCGCCTGCGAAAGATAGCTAGTTGCTTCAAACAAGTATGGAGGCCAACATACATGTTATATTGTGCCTTTGGCATGGTAGGAAGGCATGACGAGATCTATTGAAGAAGGTCACATGTTAAAGAAGAAAATATTGGCTCTTACATAAATCAGGTATGTGGAAGAGCACAATGCGGTAGTTGATATATCTATTCGACAAAAAGGAATAATGTTTTACTTTCACCTAATAATATAGATATTATTCTGGTCCATGTCAAAATTCTTGATAATTCTATAGTTATGAATTATATTTGGAATATTATTTTCAAATTTTAATTTTAAAACTTAATTCTACTTAGCACAGGTATACTCTAGTATGGATATGATGTTGTTAGATTTCTACAATGAGTGTGAAATGGAAGTCAGAGTTTTTCCACAAGGAGTCAGCATTTGTGGAGTATTTTAATAAGCAGGGGAGAGTGACTCCGTAGGTTATTTGCCCATGGTCCCTTGTGTTGTGTCTCTTGTTTGGCAAAGAGGTTCAAAGGTTCTTGCTGCCTTCTTCCGTGTGATCACCACCATCATCCTTGGTCCCTGCAATAAGCTTATCCCCGCCATCGTCCTTCGTCCCTGCGAGAAACTTGCCCCTACAAGCTTCTTACGAAGCAAATAACAAAGTAGAGGTCTTACGAATCAAAGAACAAATTAGGCGAGGCTCATGTTTCCTCACCACTTTTGATCCTCGAAAAATTTTGGACAGGCTTTGCGAGCAAGGCACATGTTTCCACACCACACTGTTGATCCTCGAAAAATTCTGGACAGACTTTCCAAGCAAGGCTCATGTTTCCACACCACGCTGTTGATCCTCGAAAAATTCTGGACAGACTTTCCAAGCAAGACTCATGTTTCCACACCACTGCTGATGCTTAGTAAATTTTGGACAGGCATTGCGAGGCTCATGACAAAAGCATCTGATGTGTAGTCGAGTCGAGCGGGACTTGAACTAGGGTGAACGTCAACCAGGACTGATTTGGAGTCTTTAGTCGACAAGTAGCAGGTTCCCACATGCAGGGCAGTAGGATGATAGTAAACCACGTCATGCTGACAGATCAATGAAGGCTAGGGCAGGTCCTGCTATGTATCACCGTGTTGATTGGCTCTCAGTTCCGTGTGGAGTAGAGCCGAGACCTGGCTTGCCAACGTCTCTACCACTGAGCTATGCCTCCACAGATGCACCACTTAGCTCTCAAAATTTTTATACATGAAGCAGCCGACATTGTCCAAGCTATCATGTGCTTGTTCTCTAATTTGCACACGGAGCTGCTTCCCGTCTCCAACGCTGGGAGCCCACACTTGCAACTGAGTCGATAGAAAAAACTCTTGCACATGATCGCAGGAGGCACACGTATGTCATATTCTTCTAGCATGGCACTGAGAGACGAAGGGCTTCCTGCCCCGTGCCCTGCTAGGAATATCCAGCTAACATAGCATCCACGTCCTTGTTGCCTAGTCCAGAAAACACTGTCTAAGCATCATGCAAGCTGCCACGCTTTTACTTGTCGTCCCCCGTCCCGGGATGGCGGTGGAAGGGAAGACAGGGAGGGTGGGAGAAGCGCTTTCATAACGTCCACGCCAACAAGGCGTGTAACCGCGCCACACGTTGCTCCCGCGGCCCACACGCCCACACACTCTGTTGGCATTCACAGATAGTATTTATGAACCCACAGTATTTCACAGCCTGCGTCTCAATCTCCGAAGCAATCAATGCTTCAAGGCGGCGGGGCGTGGCATGCCATGTTTGCCCATCACGATGCTCTCTCATCGTGGTATACTTTAAACGCAACACCATGTACAGGTCCATACAGGATGTTACTGCAGATTTTGCCCAGCACGGCACAACCCCAAGATACGCACCCACCACAACGAGGTTGTGATGTAAACCAACCATGCTTGATTTTAGAACCGTGCGCGAGTATGAACTGAGCGCGGTGTCTCAAACTAAAGACGGAAGGCAGGAGCGAGGGAGGACGCGAGGACGGGAGGAGGCGCGGGCGCGGGCGCGAGGCGGGGAGGGAGGGCGGCGGGAGGGGAGGAGGCGCGGGCGGGGAGGGAGGCGGCGGGCGGGCCACGGGAGGGCGGGGAGGCCGAGGGAGGGAGGCGGGTGGAGGGGTCGGGAGGCAGGCGGGGAGGCGCGGGGCGGAGGCGGGAGGGCGCGGGGAGGGCGCGGGAGGCAGGCGGGGGAGGCGGGCGGGGAGGCCGCGAGGCAGGCGGAAGGCCTTGGGAGGCAGGCGGGGGGCTGGGAGGCTGAGGCAGGCTGGGGGGAGGGAGGCAGGCGGGGAGGCCTTGGAGGCCGCGGGTGGGAGGCCTTGGAGGCCGGGAGGCCCAGGAGGCCAGGCGGGAGGCCATGGGGGCCTTGGGAGGCTGAGGCGGCCTTGGGAGGCGGGGAGGAGGCCAGGCGGCCTTGGGAGGCAGGCGGAGGATGGGGGATGTGGCGGGTTGGGACGCCGCGGTCGTCGATGGCTCTTCCGCCACTCAAAATTCGATGAGTGATGTGTGATCGGCTCCATTCCGGTGGATGGCAAGTTCGGGGTCAAATGCAGATGGGTGATGAGCCGAGTATGGCAGCGATAAACATTGCATCGCTAGTATGTGGGATGCTGCAGACGGATCACAGCGGAGGAAGTGTTTTGTAGGTTCATCTTTGCAGGGCCCCTAGAAATGATGCAGTAAAGTCGCTTGGAGGCGAGGCTCGTATAAGTCACAACCGGAAATGCACTTGGCCAGCCCCCACTATCTCGGTACTCGTGACCTCGGTAAACCGCCGGTTGGAGTCTTGATGTCTGTCACCAAAGTGAGGAGGACAACTAGCAAAGGCGGGGACATCGTGGATGGGACGTATTTTGAATCGAAGTGGTAGGAAATTGCCATACGAGCCTTCTAGCCATACGAGCCTTCTAGCCATACAAGAGCCTTCTAGCCATACAAGAGCCTTCTAGCCATACGGTAGCCTTCATTATTGTACTAATTTGTAAAACATCCTAGTAAAGAAGTCCAGCTATACAAGGTCGAACAAAATAAATTCTAACAAATTCCTCGAACAAATTCCTCGAATAAATTCCTCGAATAAATTCAAATTCCTCGAATAAATTCCTCGAACAAATTCTCGAACAAATTCCTCGAATAAATTCCTCGACAAATTCCTCGAATAAATTCCTCAACAAATTCCTCGAACAAATTCTCAGCCCTCGATTGCAAAATTTTCCCTCGATTGCAAAATTTTTCAGCCCTCGATTGCAAAATTTTTCAGCCCTCGATTGCAAAATTCTTCAGCCCTTAGCCTAAAGGTGTCACAAAGTAATCACTTTTTCTTCTTGGTCTTGAGCGCTCTTCAATGCCCTTGAAACGCACTAACCGGTTGGTCCGTCATTGAACAAACTCCTCTAATACCGGTTCATCGCTTGAGGCCTCGTCCACATGCAACTTCCCTAATACGATGTTGTGCTTGTTCCATTATTGCGCAGACCTCAAACAAAATAGCAGGCTTGGCTTCCACAATGCTTGGAATACCCATGCAGATTGCATCCAAGTCTCGACGCTTCACTTCAACTCCTCCAAGCTACAGGTTGATGGGAAGATGTGCGACAAGATTGCCAGACAGCCGTTGTATCCGAACATGATTATCATGTGATATCTCATTCTCCGAACAAGATTTAGGTCGTAATGTTCTTCCTTCTTCTTGTGCCCGAACATAAGATCCATTGGTACACCAAGCAAGGCGCAATAATCGGAAGTATGTTCAAATATACCACATACATTGCACCTTCACAACATGTTTGCAAATGAATCCTTTCCCCATCCCACAAGTACAAAATGCCCATGGAGAATGTGCAGCCTCAATGACGTAAACCTTGTCACTATCCTCAGAGGACATGCAATATGCAACAGTAGACCCAACTACAGACGGGAATATGACACCTCGTCTAGGATGGTGCTCGCTGGACAAAACATGCTCATATACCTTCTCGAGTTTTAAATTCGGCTTGTAACCCCCAGTCTTGGTGAAATCAAGGTACCAGTAATGCCGTGCTACCTCGTTCACAAGTTGATGAAGAAGCCAATCCATACGCCTTCCTGGCAACGCAGCCTTGGTAAAAGATACTCTTTCCTTCAAGAATCGATGAAAGGCCTCCAGAGCAGACGTGGTATCTTGTCCAGCGTGGGGAAACATCCTGCAGTTCTTCAACCACATGTCTGGCATAACGAAATGCGAAACATTATTACACACAGCCGACACCATGTAAACATCCATTCAAGCAACCCTTACCGCACAAAGAAACTAGTGCACTTTGGGCAAAGAATAATACCTATAGAGTCACCCCACTGCTTCTTGAAATACTCAACAAAGGCTGGTTGACTTCCATGCCACTCCTTGTAGAAGAACTCTAACAATACCTTACCCCATGCATGTACCATCTTGCGTATTATGGCCTCGACATACATGATCTCCGCAAGAGCTGCCCAAATCTTCTTCCTTGCAATAATGCACTTTACCTTCTTTAAAAGGTTTCACGCCAGCCTTCCTTACATGCCATAGACACAACACAACATGTATGTTGGCCCCCATACCGCTTAAGGCACCTATCTCGCTAAACAATCATCAACTAGGAAGCAACTAGGGACCCATGTTGCACATGTTGTAAGAGCGACATGTCGAGTGGCGCCAACCATGATACCAAAGAAAGTATAGTAGCCTCTGTTAGTGCCCAAGCAATGGAATACCATTAAGGTGTTGATCAAAACCATCACCGTAAATAAGTGGTACCTATACTTGTTCATACCAAATGTGGCGCCCATGGCTAACACTATTGTTACCATGCTTGATGAACATGCCGATGAAAGGAGTTTGCAACCCTAAAACAAAAGGTTCACCGTGTTCGATCTATGGAAGATAAGGTCAAGATTCACTTTGAGCCACATCTCGTGGACTTTACATCATCGGTCTAGTTTCCACTCACCCGCTTCCACTTGTCGCTTCATGTTCAACACATCCTTGCGCATGTAGTCATCTCGAACGCCACCACCACGCTCATGTCCTATGTAGTGACTCATCTTCTCGTACACAACCGCAACATGCCGACGCAATCTCACACGATACCTTGCAATAAAGACAATGTTTAACCCAATCCTTTTCTCTTCGAGATCCAAGGAGCTCTAGACAATTTAGGGTGTCCCACATACTGGACCATGACAGATATCACCGCTCGATCTACGCGCCTCTTCATGAAGAAGGATTTGAGCAACTTGTGAATAAGCGCAATCGCTTCACAACAAAATTGGCCATACATCCGGTCTTCATGCGCACATTCTTGGGTGTGGTAGCATGAAATCCTCCGTCCATATGAACACCAATACCTACATAGAAACACACAAGAAATACCAAGATTTGGCTTCAACTTAAGGCAAAGAAAGCACATGGACAGAGGCCACCAAGCCAGAAACCCAAATGGTCGGGAAATTAGTGTAGAGAACTTGGAAGTTGCGAAAGTACGATATATGTGATTGCGTGTCTAAGGACGGCACAATTGGTGGTGGTAGTGAATTTTGAGTCTTTGAATCCTTCCGATAGAAACTTGCAGCACATTTGAAGCCTTCACCGAAATGAAATCTTCTACTCTATTCCATGGAATGTAGGCAATCTTCAAATCCTTCAAAACCGCCAAGTTAGATTCTCGGTGCAAATTGACCAAGCTCGAAATTGCACCTTCAGCGGACACTCCATGGACGGAGCACGCCAGAATGCTTGGTTTAGGTTAATGTGTTTGTCTTTGGGTGCTTGGTTTAGGTTAATCTGTTTGTCTTTGGGTGCTTGGTTTAGGTTAATCTGTTTGTCTTTGGGATGGTTTGTTTAAGACACCCGCGCTCAGTTCATACTCGCGCACGGTTCTAAAATCAAGCATGGTTGGTTTACATCACAACCTCGTTGTGGTGGGTGCGTATACTGAGGTTGTGCCGTGCTGGGCAAAATACGGCAGTGACATCCTGTATGGACCTGTACATGGTGTTGCGTTTAAAGTATACTACGATGAGAGAGCATCGTGATGGGCGAGGCATGGCATGCCACGCCAGCCTTCACACGCGCGAAGCATTCATTGCTTCGGAGATTGAGACGCAGGCTATTTCACAGATCATGCCTCAGGAAGACAAAACGATCCAATCATCTCATAAGGCCTGCTTGCTGTAAGGCCCGCGGCCGCACAACCTCATCCTCCTGTTGATCACCTGGCGATCATCATCTCATGCTCATCGTGGGCATTAGGGTTGTGTGTAGGGTTTAAGGTTGCCGGAGCAGAAGCTGAAGTTTGGTAGATAGCATGGCTGTGAATTGCATCTGCAGAGCCTCAATCTTTGCACCTCGTTGCCAGGCACCGCCTGCTTCTCGTGAGTGATCGATTCTTTCTTTCCCCTTACTATGTATGCCCTGTATTGTGGGTCTGGATTCCGACCCGTCAGGGGGCCACAGGTCTGATGGGAGTTTGTGATGTTTGCGTATTGTTGCAGAAAGCAGGAGAGCAGATGGCAAAGAGAAAAGGAAAGGGAAGGGTGGGACACGAGAGGAGGAGATTTTCAGCATTGACTCTGGCTGGAAAATTCCAATTCCTCAAACGGAAGAGGTCGGCGGGCTCCAGTAGGTCTTAAGTGGCATGCTTGAAAGCTATGTTGCCTCACCAGATGGCCACAAATGAGAATGTTATTGATTATCAGGCCCGGCTCTACAGATGATTGAGATCGCTGGTGTCCAAGTGCCTATGAGATTGAAACAGCAGCTGAAGAATGAGAGGAGAGCTAAGCAAACTGTGGAGGTCGTGCCGGAAAACCCAGCACGACTCACGCATAAGTTGCTGCGGGTATGCAGCATTCTCGTGTCTTTGCTGCCCCAAGTTGATGGCTTTGGCAAGGGTTTCGAAATTCTCATCGAACACTGTACGTAGGTGATGGCAGGTAAGGTGAGCAACAAGAAGCTTTTCTCTCCAGCGGATCAAAATGTCAGACCTATGATGGAAGTAGTACGTGGAGCTGTTTTCAACGCCTTGCAGGTGCGTGTTTGAAGGGATTTGCTGGCAGCTTGTGTTATCGAATGGCTTCTGTAGGTCCTGACCGTGGAAGTGATGAAGCTAAGCTGGTGAGGTTATTTCTCTGCCAGGCACTCGCTGGAACTCCAGGAACCCTCCCCGCAGGCAGATGGCTTGATTTGTACAGTGGTACAGGCTCAGTCGGGATTGAAGCTCTTAGCAGGGGTTGTGCAAAGGTGACGGACCTAGCATTTTTAAGCTCTTCTTCTAAGCACAGGTCTTTTGATACCTCTTTCGGGTGTGCTCTTACAATCCCCTAACTTCGGTATATCCTTGAGCAGGCGCACTTTGTGGAATTGGACCCTTGGGTGGTTTCTCAAGTCTTGCAGCCTAATTTGGCTTTAACCAACTTCCAAGACGATGCTGTCATACACACAACACGGGTGGAAACCTTTTTGCAACAGGCGCATGATCTTGGGCGTGAGTTGCCTGCCTTACCTGTGTGTGGCTGACCAGAAACGGTCCATCCAATTTCAATGCCAGCTGATCCCGCTTCCTGATTGTACACGATAAAGTAGATGCTAATGTCTGTTGCAGCTGGGTCTGTGAGGTAACTTCCTTTGAAATGGTTTTGCAGCCAGGCTAGCTGGGGGCCAGTTCGACTACATAAGTGTCACTCCTCCCTATGAAGCTGTGACATACACCACTCTAATGGCCCAACTCTCTGAGTCGCCTCTCGTGGGGAAAGACACTTGCATCGTATGTGGTAGTGCTTGAGTTGGACTTAATTTGCTCGCTGTCAGAGTTTTCGTGTTGCCCATTGAAGGGTCGTTTGTGCCTTGTACGTTGGTGCAGGTGGTGGAGTATCCCCTCAAGTCCAAGAAAGAAATGCCTGAAGAGTGTGGCCCACTTGTCAAGGTGCCCGTCTGGTGAAGTGCCCATCAGGAGTGGTGCTCTCAGAAAAATCTCTCCCCTTGCCAGCTGACAAACTTCTTCGTGTTTGATTTGCAGATTCGTGACAGGCGGTACGGACGTACCCATGTGGCTATCTACGGTCCTTCATGGGCCAAAGACGAGTAGCTTTTGGTAGGACTCACAATCCATCACATTCCTGAAGTAACAATGTTCACCTTTCCTCGGAAGTGATAGCGTACTCGTAATAGCTAACAAGAATTGGAGCCACTCCCATGAAGCGCGGCCAATTCTCCTTGGGCTAGTGTCTCAGACGTTGCCCCGGAATCGTCATATGTATGTGTCAGTTGTGAGGAGATTAAACAGCTTCCAATCACTTGGATGCGAATTTGTCGTGATAGATCAAGGCTATTGAGATTTCCAGAATCCGAAGAAGTATATACTACGTTGTACATACATACTTCAGAAGGGGTTGCACTCCAGTTGGCGGGCGTTTTCCCTTCGCCAGCATGCCACTAGTGCGTGAAAATCAGAGACAAGCTTCTGGGGAAATGAGAGAATCTGACGGGTTATGTAATACATAATAGATAAATATTTCACAAGAAGCTGCCCTGCCAGTTGTCGACAGATCTTCCCATTGCACGCTTGCCCCTGGAGCGCGTAAAACAAAACGAAGCACCTGAAGAAATACTTGTTTACACAACTACCCTACTTAAACTACACTACTCTCACAGCACAGATCTCTGGCAATGTGCCCACCAAATCTGTCCGCATGTACTGCCTGCTTACCGCTTTACAGTCGGATTAAATACAAATACATCTTGTCCCGTTTAGATTCCTGTTGCACGGGATGTGTGTGAAGAGAGGCTGCCCAGTTTCTGTGTCGGAAGATGACTCCACCAACTAGACTACTGCTACTGCAGGAGTCTTGGCCAACCGCACCTTGCGAAGTCTTTCTGCGATGATGAACGCCAGCTCAAGAGACTGTGAGGCATTAAGACGAGGGTCGCAGTGGGTGTGATACCGAGAGTGCAGGTCTTCTTCCCGAACTTTCTTCGACCCACCAGTGCACTCTGTCACGTTCTGCCCGGTCATTTCCAAGTGCACACCTCCAGGGTGGCTTCCTTCCTCTGCGTGCACGTCAAAGAAAGCCTTCACCTCGTCCTGCGAGCCAAAGGGCGGACACCCACGCAATTGAGAGCCAGGACCACCACCACACGAACCCGTGACAGCTAACGTTCGGGAAAGGCAAGAAAATGCAGGAGTAGCAGGGGCTTCACTGACCAGAATGGCATCGAAAGGGCGGGTCTTGAGGCCGCAGGGAGCCTTGACGGTGTTGCCATGCATGGGGTCGGACACCCAGGTGACGATGATGCCCGCCTGGCGCACAGCACGGATGAGCGCCGGCAGCTTCTGCCTCAGCTTCTCTGCCCCCATACGCACGATGACTGTCAATCGCCCAGGCTTGTTCTCGGGGTTGAGCAGCTCGCAGATCGTCACCAGCTCGGCCGGGTCCATCTTGTCGCTCACCTGCACCAGGGCCGAGTGGGCAGGTCAGTCCCGTGCTACCTCCAGCTTGCAAGTCAGCATTGGAACAAATTTCACACCGGACTTGTGGCCGCAATTGTTCCATACCTTGACGCCGATGGGATTGGCGACGCCGCGAAGGAATTCCACATGAGCCCCGTCCAGCTGCCGCGTCCGCTCCCCGATCCACAGCATGTGCGCCGAGCAGTCGTACCAGAGCCCGGATGTGGAATCGAGGCGCGTCAGGGCCTGCTCGTACGGCAGCAGCAGGCACTCGTGAGACGTGAAGAAGTCCGTGGACGACATGATGGGGTGGTCCAGGGTCAGGCCGCAGGCCTGCATGAATCCCAGAGCCTCGTCCACCCTGTGAGCAAGCTCCTGGTACCTGCATTGCATAGCCGAGCCACACGAGCCGGATCCGCCATCAGCCAAAGCCGTCGCAAGCAGCAAGAGCAATTCGCTTCCAAACATCAAGGCAAGGCAAAGCAAGAAACAGAAAGGAGGAGGCAAAGAAAGAAGCTCTCGGCTACCTGCTTCCCTGCTCGCTGTCAGCGGTGAAGTCCAGATTCCACTGATTGGAGCGCTGCATAGCGGCAAAGCCTCCGGTGGCGAAGGCGCGGAGAAGGTTGAGCGTGGCGGCGGCCTGGCTGTAGGCCTTCACCATGCGCTGCGGGTCCGGGACGCGGGCCTTCTCGTTGAAGGCGTCGCCATTGACGTTGTCGCCCCGGTAGGTCGGGAGAGAGACCCCGTCCACCTCCTCCGTCGGAGAGGACCGGGGCTTGGCGAACTGTCCAGCCATGCGCCCCACCTGACGAGCAAGGTCCACAAGTGTGAGCTACATTGCAGCGATGGATTGTCACCACCAAAGGCAAGGATGAGCCATCGGCACCTACCTTGACGACAGGCATCTGGCCCCCAAACATGAGCACCACTCCCATCTGCAGGATGACGCGCAGCGTGTCCCGGATGTAGTTGGCATTGAATTCCTTGAAGCTCTCGGCGCAATCGCCGCCCTGCAGCAGGAAGGCCCGGCCCAGTGCAGCCTCCCCGAGCTTCTCCTCCAAGTGGCGGGCCTCCCCGGCGAACACCAGCGGGGGGAAGGCCTCCAGGCTCTGCAGCACCGCCTCCAGCTCCGCCTTGTCGGGGTACTCCGGGAGCTGGAGGCGCGCTTCCTCCGCCAGCTCGCCGGCGTCCACTCCACAGCTTCCTCCTTCCCCGGCGGCCTCTCCACCACCTGCTGCTGCTGCGTCCGTACAGGCTCCGCCGCGTGTACGGCCCGCACGCTCACGCCCAGGCCGCCCCGGCATTGCCATTCCCCGCCTGCACCCTCCGCGGCCCCCGCAACGCCGCGTTCTGCTCTCCCAGGGACGACAGGCCCGGGAGGAGAGCCCCCGCCTTCCCCAGCCCGGACACCGCCGCCATGGCCATCGCTCACGACTCGACGTTCACGATTCGATTCGCGACTCAAGAGACGGCGATTCACTCCCGACTCACTCTCGACGCAGCACGAGGCAGGAGGGGAGGGAGGAGGAAGCAATGCAGCAATGCAGCAGAGCGGGAAGGGGAAGGGGAAGGGGAAGGCGAGGCAGGAGGGAATGCGGTGCGAGAGACGGGGAGGGGCGGGGTGAAATAGGGAGGGGAATGCCCGGGGATGGGAGAGCCGGGTCGGAGGAGGAAACCGACCTACCAATCGGACAACAGTGAAAGGTTGAAGGACGAGGGAAAGAGGGGAGGGTGAATTAGGCGGCAGCAGCGGCAGCGGCAGCGGCAGCGGCAGCCGATGCCGATGCCCTTGTCGATGGATTCCGCGGCAGGTTCTGGCGATGGCGGAGCGCAGGGACTTGGAGGCTGGGTGCGTTGCATTTGGATTCACAGAAATTGCCGGAATTTCAGGGCACGGGAAAATGAATTTGTTCATAATTCTAACCTGGGCCCCACCCTGGGTCGTGGCTCGATACCTGTCATTGAAAAGGGAGGAGCGGAGGGCCGGCGCCGCCCACCGGTCCGTTCGCAGGGGCCCATGGGCCCATGGCAGCCGATCCTGGACGCCGGACCGCGTGCACGTGGGTGGGTCGGTGCGGAGCTTCGGCAAAGGATTAAAGTATCCACCATTATTGGAGCGCGGAATATGACTACTCCCAATTTCTGCATGCAAAATGGCCACATGCGGAGTCCGACTATGGGCCATGCAGCGGAGGCGAGGGGCCGCCCGGGGCTCAGGCCACCCAGCCACCCGGGCAGCCGGGCAGCCGGGCTGTCGGGCTGCCCGCTGCCCGGGTGCCCGGGTGCCGGGCTGCGGACTCGTCCTCGCACACCAGCTTGTCAGGGAGTTGGGTTTATCTCAGGAGCAGCAGAGCAGCACAAATGGCGTGTACGACACCCGCAGTCTTAGCGTCGTTGATCACAGCAGCTTGGTGCTTTCAGACACCACGTTACCGGTGCTTCGGAGTCACATTCCACACACTTCGTGAGCCATCACGATCCGTTCTGCTGCAGAGGAGAGGGCACAGCAGAGATTGTACCGGTTGAAGTCAGTCAGCAGGCGAAGCAGAGGAGGAGGAGAAAGAAGGGGACACTGGGCTGTCTGATTTGACAAGTCTGTGGGGCCTGCGTTCTATGTACAAACTTACCTGCTCCTCCTGCTGTCCCTAGTTACCAAACCGGTGCACTGCATATGACCACATGGGGACCAGGTCCGTGGTACGTACGCAGCGCAGCAGCCCAGGAGCAGCAATGCGGACCAGTCTATTGGAGTCTGCATATGCGAATCTCGTGAGGCAGCAGCGAGGGCTGTGCTTGGTTTGCCCCATCTCACTTGCTTTGGAGGACACTGACGCTGGAGAGGAGAACGGGCATCTTCTCACCTAGCACGGCATGCAGTGATGGACCTGGAATGTGTAGCTCCTCCTGCACTCCTCATAATCTCTCACGTTGGGTACCTATCCTTGTCCCAATTATTGGCCCGTGAGCTTGAGGACTGGGAGGAAGCATGGTGCCGAGCAGCACAGTAGGTAGGCCAGAGTAGCAGTAGCAATACAGTATGTAGTAGCAAGAGTAATAGTATCAACATGATGCTCTCCAAGCTCGCGACCATATGAGGGCTTGGACATGCACATACGTAGGCAGCGCCAGAGCCAGGAATGGAAGGGAGCTGCGAATTTATTGCCAATAGTTCAGCACGCAATCGTGGCTCCCAGTCCTCACACACAAGTTGTGTACCTCTCTGCCAGAATCGCCATCGTTCAGCCGCGTCTTGGGCACTCTTCCTGCCTGTTGCCTCCCACGCGTTGACCCTGGAGGGCTTCCAGAAGGGTGAATACCTATGACTAGCCCATAGAATTTACCAGCAAGTTGAACCCTGTTGGGAGCTGTGAACACAGGACTGTGTCTTGGTCAAACGGATGCAAGCAGGATCGAGAATCAGCTCAGCGTGGGCTGTGATGTTGAAGGTGATCATGATAATAGGGATCCTGCTAAAGCAAAATAGCCTGCTACAGCACAGGCTTATAGCACGAGGGACACAGCAGGGAAGCCCTTGCTCCAGCGCTTTCTTCCCCTGACCTTGTCATGTCATATGGCACCAAAGTACCGTACATACTGTAGTATCACAGACTTGGGGGCCTGTGAACATGACACAAAGCGTTCTTGTTTCTGGCCACGGCCATCATTTAATGGTACTGGATGTCACATGCTCCCTGACAAGCCATACAAACACTGACGTGAACTTTGAGTACATATGTTAGTGGACACCGATCCTAGTGCCAACATTCGAGTGAACGCTTGAGCTGCCGGAGTGACAAAAGAAGCTTCACACTCCTCGCATGCCTCACAGGGTGTTTCCAAAACGCCTTGGGACTGCTCTGATGCCTTTGACCACCAGGGCGTCGAGCGTCTTCCTTGACAATGGAGACAATCATGGTCATTATTCTTTAATGTTAGGAGTTGGCAGGCCATCTACATCGATGCCAAGCGTATGACTGAGAGTGACTGAGGCTGCACACAGCTTCAAAGTTCCAATCGTAAATTTAGCCTTGCGGTAAAAGCTTACCATAATAAGCATCTTGGCATCAAACTAAGACTTCACAACAGTGGCCTCACTGACTTCACAACTTCACTCCTCCACGGAGTTCCTTGTGCATTTCCTCCAGTGTCAGACTTGACAATCCTCTCCTGCTCCTTACATGCTTTCGACTGTTACATTGTCAAACGCTCCGGTCTTCGCACCTTGTTCTCGTGCTATCAGATACTGGATCAGATCCTCCTGACGCAAGCCGCTGTTGTCACCAGCAGCAGAGACCAAGTCACGCTTGGCCTTATGCTTTGCCCTCTTCCCTTCCTCTCTACCTCTACTACACCATCTGCGCCGCCGCTCCTCGGCTTCAGCAGGAATTCGTTTCTGACGGGCTCGCTCCTTTTCTCCTTCGTCTCCTCGTCCGAAAGATGCACTGACACCAAGCTCACCTCCACAGATTGGGCATTCTCGTCCTCATCGCTATTTCCTAACCTAGAGGACGTAAATAAAGTTGTTGTAGCTATTTCCTAACCTCTCGCTAGCAGTTCCCCAAGGGGACGATTCGGGCCCTTTTGCTTATTATATCTCTATGTTTATTACCTAGCTAGGTATACATGTAACTCCGCTGTTCCGAATTCATAAAATGCTTCTCCTTTTACTATTAGCCCTTTTTTGGGTTGTTCCTCCTCGGTCTTCAGGGGTAGATGGGATTCCCCATCTCGCCTATTAATAACGTCTACTCTTTACAATTCATAAAATGGGCCACAACCCGCGACCCTTGATAGCTGGAGTTAAGTTAAATTATTTCCCTCCAGCCAGCCACGTTTGCCTTGCCCCACGAATCTAGAAGCCAACCCTTCAAAGAAACTGTTTCAGGTAGGTTATACTATATGTAATGAAGAAGAATAAGAATTTTATTGAAGTCCACTAAGGACGGATTTCCGTCATGGAACATGGTACTTCACAATTTGTGTCATGGTGTGCCTAAGCTACTTGCACCAAGGGCATCCACTCCCTTTAGGCACCCCATCTAAGTACCGATCTAAGCTCAAGATGCTTAATCACTACCTTCTTATAAATGAGTGTTCATTTGGCCTAAGCCATTTGGACACACATCAAATTAATGAGATTAATCATTTCTTACTCAAAGCATGGATATAGTCTTTATTTTGTACGAACAAGAGTTCTCTCATGCAGTTCGACATACCAACATATAATAAAATTAGATTATTTCTCTCAAGGCATGATTCAATACGATTATAAGAGAAGCGTTGAGTGAAAGAACTCTCACAAGGAAGTTCGGTGCGCCCCCATTAAAGTTAGGTTGAGATTATTTCTCTCAAGGCACTCCTTAATTCGGTACGATTATAAGAGAAGCCTTGAGTGAAAGAACTCTCACATGGTACGCCCCTAGTAAAGTTAGGTTATTTCTATCCAGGCAAGCATTTCTGTACCATTATTATTATGAGAGAGAAGTCCCGTATATATATGTATGTAAAAAATTCTCGCATGGAAGTTTGATGCGATTGCAGTAAATTTGATGCGATAAGTTAGGCTATTTTCTCCAAGCGCTTCCGTTGTTATCCGGTACGATTCGGGTTATGACTTCTCTCTCACATGTAAGATTTCTCGCGACTTCTCTTTCACATAGAAGGACTCTCACGTAGGAGTTTGGCACAACCGTTATAAAATCATATACGTTATTTCTCTCGAGGCACTAGTTGATCCCGAATCATTACGCTTATGAGAGAACTTTCATGCTATCTAGAACTCGAGGTAGTCTTGCTAGAAGCCTTGCCTCCGAGTTCAGTTTCGACAAGCATATAATAAAGTTAGGTTATATCTCTCATGCATTTGTTGATCCAATACCATTATGATTATGATAGAGAAGTCTCGCGCTAAAGAATTCATTGGGGAGGTTTGGCACCCATAGTAAAATTAGGTTATTCTTCTTGTGGCGCGACTACCGATGGACTGCCGCACAATCCCGTGTCGCTGTGGTATGGAGTCCGCTCCCAAGAGAATGATAGTCTGCTTGCCGTCACCGATTCTCACCTTTCTTCGGGTCCACTTCACCTTAACACACTCAATCTTCGCATACACCTAACTATTTATAACGCTCACCGAACAGCTTGTGTACAAACGCTTAAGGACCCGCTTACCCGCC
Source organism: Anthoceros angustus (assembly GCA_010909165.1). Lineage (NCBI taxonomy): Eukaryota > Viridiplantae > Streptophyta > Anthocerotopsida > Anthocerotales > Anthocerotaceae > Anthoceros > Anthoceros angustus. The sequence continues at coordinate 418,358 of VJWM01000019.1, forward strand.
TGCTCGTCACATCCTTCAAATTGCCTCTCATCGCCTCTCTACACTTATCAACCTTGAAAGAACGCTGGTTACAGCAGACCTCCTACGCTGTTCACTGGGCCTCTCCGTCCGGCTCACACCCTCCCGAGTTCCTCCGCTCACACGCTCCCCGCCGACGCTGACCGCCCGACGAACAACCCCACTTCCCCGCACACACCACAACGCTAAGTCCGCCACAGACCTTGATCAATCTCCCGAGCCGTGCTCGCTGACTCAGACTCACGTTAGCAAGAAGACTCACAAAGGTCTGCAAGAACGCGATCAACACCAAGAGAAAGATGATTTACTAGAGCTCTTATAAGCGCCAAGGCGGCGCTTTATTACACCCCTATTCGAGCCGAGATAGCCCAGATACCTAATCGCCTACCACCCTATTTCCCCTATCTCCTTCGCCGACCGTGGTCAAGGTCCTGGCCCCGCCGAATGGGTGGTCCAACTCCCCGACAGCTTGTGGCGCACTAATGGATGATCCGTGAGGCGGGCCCTCCTCTCCCGAACTCGCCAGTTACCGCGGCGGTTCGACAACCGCCTACCACGACGCCATCCTCCTCGCCTCCTCGGTCCTTCGCCGGTGGGCCACACCATTCGCTTCTAGCGTAAGTCGGGGGCTCCCATCGCCGCACCGGCCTCGAGGTCCGCTCGACTCAACTTCGAGTCCGCTTATTTCAGTCCGGTCCAGGTCCGACCGGGTCCGACCTCGTGGTCCGGATCGGGTCCGACTCGTGGTCCGGAAAGAAACTGTTTGGTAGGTTATACTATATGTAATGAAGAAGAATAAGAATTTTATTGAAGTCCACTAAGGGATTTCGTCATGGAACATGGTACTTCACAATTTGTGTCATGGTGTGCCTAAGCTACTTGCACCAAGGGCATCCACTCCTTTAGGCACCCCATCTTAAGTCTAAGCTCAAGATGCTTAATCACTACCTTCTTATAAATGAGTGTTCATTTGGCCTAAGCCATTTGGACACACATCAAATTAATGAGATTAATCATTTCTTACTCAAAGCATGGATATAGTCTTTTATTTTGTACGAACAAGAGTTCTCTCATGCAAATGACATACCAACATATAATAAAATTAGATTATTTCTCTCAAGGCATGATTCAATACGATTATAAGAGAAGCGTTGAGTGAAAGAACTCTCACAAGGAAGTTCGGTGCGCCCCCATTAAAGTTAGGTTGAGATTATTTCTCTCAAGGCACTCCTTGGTCATGCGATTATAAGAGAAGCCTTGAGTGAAAGAACTCTCATAATGCGCCCTAGTAAAGTTAGGTTATTTCTATCCGGGCAAGCATTTACTGTACCATTATTATGAGAGAAGTCCCGTATATATATGTATGTAAAATTTCGCATGGAAGTTTGATGCGATTGCGATGAATTTGATGCCGATAAGTTAGGCTATTTTCTCCAAGCGCTTCCGTTGTTATCCGGTACGATTCGGGTTATGACTTCTCTCTCACATGTAAGATTTCTCGCGACTTCTCTTTCACATAGAAGGACTCTCACGTAGGAGTTTGGCACAACCGTTATAAAATCATATACGTTATTTCTCTCGAGGCACTAGTTGATCCCGAATCATTACGCTTATGAGAGAGAACTTTCATGCGCTATCTAGAACTCTGAGGCGAGTCTTGCTAGAAGCCTTGCCTCTGAGTTCAGTTCGACAAGCATATAATAAAGTTAGGTTATATCTCTCCATGCATTTGTTGATCCAATACCATTATGATTATGATAGAGAAGTCTCGCGCTAAAGAATTCATTGGGGAGGTTTGGCACCCATAGTAAAATTAGGTTATTCTTCTTGTGGCGCGACTTTCGCTGATGGACAGCCGGGCGCGCACAATCCCGTGTCGTTGTGGTATGGAGTCCGTTCCCAAGAGAATGATAGCTCCGTTTGCCGCGCTTGTGATTCTCACCTTTCTTCGGGTCCACTTCACCTTAACACACTCAATCTTCGTTTACACCCGCTATTTATAACGTTCACGAGCAGGCCGGTGTAAAGCGTTTGAGACCCGTTTGCGTCCGTTCGTTATCCTCGTTTCTTGATCCGTTCCTCTCATCGCTCTCTCTACACTTATCAACCTTGGAAAAGAGCAAAGTGGCTACAGTCGGGACCTCCTCGTTGCTCGGCCTCTCGTCCGGGCTCTGCACACCCTCCCGTACCTCCGGCTCACGCGTTCGGTCGCTCGGCGTTGGACCGCGCTCTCGAGAACAAGGGTCCTCGATCGTCCTTCCACCGCACACACCACCACACGTTAAGTCGTCACGGGACCTTGATCGATCTCCCGGGTCGTCGTGCACCGCTCGGTGACTCGGGACTCGCGTTAGCAAGAAGGCGAGTGCGCAGAGCGGCATCAACACCAAGAAAGATGCTTTACTAGGCTCGGCCCTCTTATCTGCGCCCAAGGCGGCGTCTTTACACCCCTATTACGGTGATAGCCATTTCGGTATACCTAATCGGCCTACCATCCTATTTCCTCCCCTATCTCCTTCGCCGTGGGTGGGAAGGTCACAGGCCCGCCTCGGGATGGGTGGTCAATCCCCGTCACAGCGGTTGTGGCGCACCCAATCGGATGATCCGTGGCGGGCCCTCCTCTCTCCGGAATCACAGTCGGGTTGGGCTCGTGCGGTCGACAGCCCGTTACCGACGTCATCCTCCTGGCCTCCCCAGGTCCTTGGCCGGTGGGGCCACCGCTCTGCTCCCCTAAGCGTAAGTCGAAGGGGCTCCTCCCTTCTTGGATCCGGTCCTCGAGGTCTGTCTCGACTCCACAGACTTGAGTCAAACTTCACAGTCGTGGCTAGGTCAGGCCTTGTCTCAGGGTCCGGACCTCGGGGTCGGTTATTCGTCGGACTTGAGTCGGACTTATTCGGGGCCGGACTTGAGTCGGACTTATTCGGTCGGACTTGGTCGGCCTCCCTCAGGTCGGACAAAGTCCGGACTCACGCCACCGGGTTTCCTCCCTCACGGACTCCTCAGTGGCTCTCCCTCGAAGTCCTCCTTGTTCCCGATCGCCCGTGACTCCTTCGTTGGCCCTCCTTCCATGGTGAGGTCGGGGTGCTTACCTCGATCGCATCCGCGCTCCCTCGTTACTCCTCCCGGTTGCTCCTCTCCGCGCTCCGTCATCTCAAGCAGGGGCCACTAGGGTCCCCTGTCTTTGTCCCGTGGCCTTCATCTCCTTGAGCCTTCCGGTCCGTCCGTTTGCGTGGTCGAGGCTTCTCGCCGGAGCTCGGTGGTAATAGGCAAAGTCAGATCGACTTGTTGAATTGCCTCTTCCACGTGTGCGGGCACCGATACTCCCCCTCGCCATAAGTGTTGGGGCGTCTTTGCCCGGCTTGTTGGGCCACCTCTCCTGCCCGGTTGTGGTGGGCAGGCTGTATCACGAGGCTACAAGGCCTCGGTCACCTCCTGCATGCCTGTTGCTCCACTCCGGCTCCGTTTCCTCTCCATTGCACTTACCGCCATAGCGCGTTCCCTCCGCCTTTCGGTGGACTGACGGCTTCTTTTCTGCTTGCGCTCCTCCGTTCATTCGGCCTTTAGCTCGCGGCTCCCTCTCGGCGGTACCTCGTCCAGACTCGGACTTCCTCCGGCTCATACAGCCTGGCAGCGTCCAACTCCTTGGATAGTCGCGATTTTCCTCCGTCTTGAGGCCGGGCTGGGCACTCTATTTCGTGCTCGAGTCGTGGATTCTCTCGTTGAGAATCACTGCTGCTCAAGCGCATCTTGGGTTGTAGCTCCAGCGTGTCCTTCTTGTCCTCCATCTGCTGCGCCTCTCCTCTACTTCCTGCGGTGCTCGGAGATCTCTATCTCCCGAGTCTTGGCCTCCATCTCCTCCTTTGGCCTTGCTGCTCCATAGCCTTTGTCGGCCTTGAGTTAGCCTCGGTCTGTGACTCTCTCCACGGTTCGATCACGTCGTAGTGATCCCGGTCGCTCTTTTGACCGGGCCTTCGCCGCCTTTACAGGCCTCGCCCACTTGGCCGCTCTGGCCGGGCCTCTCCGGTCCGAGCTCTCTGCTTGTGCCGGGCCTCTTAGCCTCTGCTGCGCTTCCCTTCGCTGCAAGGTCCTCCGCGCTTGGGCCTCTGAGCTTGCTTGGTGACCGCCGGTGAAGAACCTTGGATCTGTGAACCGCCGGGCCTCGCGCTCCGCCACCCGTTTCCCTTCCTCGATCCGGCGAGGGACTCCGCCTTTTCCTTTGCCCCCGCCTTCACTTGCTCTTGGGTTCCACCATCCTCCTCGGGTGGCCTCCACTTCACAGGTCTTCTCCGTACCACGAGACCCCAAAGCATTCCGTCCATGACGGTAGCGGACTTCGCCGTGTTTCTTCCACGGCCGTAGTGAGGCCCCCACAAAGTCCGTAGTGGGGCCGGCATTTCTCGATCCAGGACCTCCATACCCGGATCCGAGTAAGTCGGTGGGTTCTCGGACCTAATCGGGACCCTCGGGTCACAGTGGTGGTCAGTCTCACCCTCTTGGCCCTCTTGGCCTCTAACTCCTTTGTGCCCTCTTTCTCACAGGGCTCGGAGGTGAGGGGGTCAGGGAGCAAGCTCTTTTGCCCCTTCACATCGGGGCAGGGGCCGGCTCGAGGGGTGGGCTGCGGTGACCTCCTGCTCCTTGGGCCACGTCCCTTTCGCCCTCCTTACGCCTCTTGACCTCTTGCCACTCCGTGGGCGGGGTAAGTCCGGCACCTCGAGTCTGCGTTGGTAAGCGGCACCGTCTTCCGCCTCTTGGCTCCCGTTGAGTTCGTCGGGCTCGGCGTGTCGTGGTTGTTGGCTGTTGTCTGCGGTCGGGCCGCCAGCCCTCATCGGCTCCCTCATGCTTGCTCGAGGGCACCAAAAGGAGGAAGGGGAATCTCCTCCCAAACTTCACAGGTGGTGAGGGGTTCGCTCGACGTATGGAGTCAGGAATCCTCGATCGTCCTCCTCCAGTCGCTTGGTCTTGAAGGGCGACCCCCACCTCAGGCGCCCTTGCACGCTCTACTTGGCGGGGCCTCCGGCCCCGGGCGCCCGTTCAGCTCTCCCTCCTTGAGGAGCTCGAAATGTCCCCATGAATCGGTATGGGGTCACCCGATAAGGCTTCTCGCTCCTTAAGCGTGCCTCTGGCTGAGCGAAGATAATCCGGTCGCTCTCTTCCCCATTGGGCGCATGCGAGAATACCAGGTTATCACCAAGGTGATCCACCTTGGTGGCGAGTTCAATGGACAATGATCCGGCTACCGCCTTACTCGGTATCCGGATCGGATATCAACCATCCGTTGGTTGTCATTGCGTTCGAGCCTCGGCCGCGCGTGGCCCTATCTTCCCTTCGCCTTAAGGGGCTCGGCACCGCCCCTTCTTCCTCCTTGGGCGGTTGTAGGCCATCCTCGGGACCTCAAGGTCCATCGCCTCGGGTCCTCCGGAGGTTCTTGGATCGGACCTCCTTGTTGATCGCCCGGCATCTTCGGGCAAACTCCGGACTAGAGTGTTGTCAAAGGTCGAGACCATTTGGAACACGCCATGCCACTCCCGACCACCCCTCGCTTCCTCCAGCAAGTCCGGATAGCGCGGGTCACAATGTTGCGCTCCACGGTCCATGGCTCCCAGACTTCGGCTTTTGGGTGCCATTGCTTCTCCTCCTCTTGTTCTTGTAGGCTGGCGAGTCGGCACGATGTTCCTCCTTCGCGTTTTGCTCCAACCTTGGGAGCGCTCTAAAGGGCGCCCAAAAAGATAGCGCCGAGCGGATTGCGGGCGCAAGGGGCTATGAGGATTATGCGGAGGCTGCAACCTCCCTCCTTGGCGCTTGTGGAAGTAATGGCTGGGCGGAAGGCGCCTCTTCGTTGTCGTAGCGCGAGTGCGCATGGCACTCGACCCTCGCTTGCTTACTGCGGCCTTACGCGCGCGGCAGCGGGCGTGAATACTATGCGGCCTCGGCAGGTTCAGTCTGACCTCTGCATGCCGACCTCCACTGTGGCCGCCCACGTGGCGCCGCCTCGTCATCCTCACGCCTCGCTCCTAGGTTACTTTCCTGGCGTACTTATCCTGTTTTGACTGGAGTGGGTTCCGGACTTATCCGTTACTCGGCGTAGTCCGGAGCTTGCCATAGTGGTACCGGGTCCGTTGTTCACTCAGTCGGAGTATACTCGAGCCTCGTCCGGCGCTACCCCAATTTATTCCTCCTTTTCCGCCTTATTTATCCTTCAATCCTAAAAAAAACAGAAACCCTACTTATTTCTTAACTCCCCAGGGAAGTGCATAGCCCACACTTCTCTAGGCACTCTTGGATTCAGCAGCATTACGATTATGAGAGAGAAATTTCTTACGTGAGCATTATGTGCCATAATAAATTTTGATAATTTTTCTTTAGGCACTCCTTCGTGTGATTTGTTCCATATTATTGATAGTCATGAGTTATTTTGTTAGTTTTTTTGTCATTGAAATAGTATTTATATTTTTTATAGCTATAGATACTTAATATTTGATTATTTTTTGTTATTCATTTATTTAGATACAAGCGAGAACACCTTACTTTAATATTTACATGCCTCCTTCATAATCCTCCACAACGTTATCTCTCCGCCTCCCAAGGAATTTGCGAGCATGAGTTTGAGGCAACCCAAGTAGTTTGGGTCACCATGGCGAGGGCTTCGCCCTTAGCTTGCGTGCTCCCGATCGAACCGGCGAAGATAATCCTTCCCGCCTTCTTCCTCACCGAGCGCATGCAGAATACTAACAGTTATCACCAAGGTGATCCACCTTGGTGAGGTGTTCCAATGGATAATGATCCGGCTACCGCCTTACTCGACCGTCTGCCAGACGGATATCAACCATCCGCTGGTTGTCCGCTGCCTGTGCCTCAAAGACGCTGGTGGCCCCCTATCTTCCCTTCGCCTTAAGGGGCCTGCACCACGCCCCTTCTTCCTCCTTCTAAGCGGTAGGCCATCCTCGACCTCCAAGGTCCATCGCCTGGTCCTCCCGAGGTTCTTGATCGGACCTCCTTGTTGATCGCCGCCAAGATCTTCTTCCGCAAACTCCCGACTAGAGTGACGCCAAAGGTCCGCACCATTTGGAACACGCCCATGCCACTCCCGCACCAATTCCTCGCCTCCAGGTTCAAGTCCGGATAGCGCCGGTCACAATGTTGCGCCCACGAGGGTCCATGGCTACTCCGCCCGCTTTTGGGTGCCATTGCTTTCCTCCTCTTGTCGTAGCCGCCGCCGAGTCCGCCGGCACGATGTTCCTCCTTCGCCGCTGTCACGCCTCCAACCTGACGGGCGCCTTTGCCGATCGGGCGCCCAAAAAGATAGCGCCAGAGAGCCGGATGGGAGCGCAAGGGACCGTGAGGATTGTCTGAGGTCGCAGCAAATGACCTCCTCCTTGGCCGCCAGGAAGTAATCGCTGAAGGCGCTGTCCAGAATCGCTGTGGGTCCGCATGGCTTCTCGACCCTACGCTCCGCTTACTGCCTTACGCCGCAAGCGCTGGAATACCGCTATAACGGCTCGCAAGGTTACGGCCCGCCATCGCATGCCCGACCTCCACTCTGTGGCCCACGTGGCGCCCGCCTGCTGCCCTCACGCCCGCCTCCTAGGTTACTCGCGATTTATCCTTTTTGACTGGAGTGGGTTCCACTTATCCTGCTATCCGGTAGTCCGAGCTTGCCATAGTGGTACCGGGTCCGTTGTTCACTCCGAGTCCGAGTATACCCGAGCCTCGTCCGCGCGCTACCCCAATTTATTCCTCCTTTCCGCCTTTATTTATCCTTCAATCCTAAAAAACAAACCCTACTTATTTCTTAACTCCTGTGGAAGTGCATAGCCCACACTTCTAGGCACTTTGGATTCAAGAAGATTCTGATTATGAGAGAGAAATTTCTTACGTGAGTATTATGTGCCATAATAAATTTTGATAATTTTTCTTTAGGCACTCCTTCGTGTGATTTGTTCCATATTATTGATAGTCATGAGTTATTTTGTTAGTTTTTTTGTCATTGAAATAGTATTTATATTTTTTATAGCTATAGATACTTAATATTTGATTATTTTTTGTTATTCATTTATTTAGATACAAGCAGAACACCTTACTTTAATATTTACATGCCTCCTTCATAATCCTCCACAACGTTATCTCTACCGCCTCCCAAGGAATTTGCAGAGCATGAGTTTGAGGCAACTCCAAGTAGTTTGGGTCTCCCGCCACAACTACTATTGCGCAGAGCTTCCCGTATGTCCTGCATGTGCCTCCCGTATGTCCTTGCATGTGCCTCCTGACAATAAGGTTCTGTTGCCCCACCAGAGAGCTAGACTAGGATGCAGCTGATTTTAACGTGTACATGTCATGGCATGGAGCGATACTCGGCTATGTACATAATAAACATGATAGGCTGTAGGCAATGTAGGCAGTGTAGCTAGGATGGTATGGTGGATGATGCCAAGGATATGGCATGGCATATATATGTGCATGTAACTTATGTATATCATGTGGCATGTGGATTTGTTCATAGATATTCAGATTAATTCTAGATATTAGGATAAATATAAAAAGGGCAAGTGATATCAATAGAATAGATATGTAGAGAATAGAAGGAATATTTAGCAAGCTACGATCAAGATGAAGCAGGAAGATAGCAAGATATAAGACTGCCTTAGGTAGACATATGCAAATATTATGCAAATCATAGGCATATGTCGGCCTTTTGATAGATAATCTTCTTGAAAGAAAGAGATGGACACACTTTGTCCCAAACTTGTCCTTGTTTGCCTTGTGATAGATTATATTCTTGATAACAAAGAGATAGATTATCTTCTTGATAACAAAGAGATAGATTATCTTCTTGATAACAAAGAGATAGATTATCTTCTTGATAACAAAGAGACAGACATACTTATCCCACACCTTGTCCTTCTTCTCTTGCATTGTGCTGGTTTTTGTAAGCATTTCATGAGAGCTGATACCGCTTTTTCCTATATGTGCTGCGTTGGTTGTGTTTGGAGTTCGCGGGCAGCTCGTGGAGAATTGCCCATCCAGTGGTGCATGGTGCATAGGCAAGTTGCTTCGAATTGCAGGGATTGCATTGCTAATCCCTCCCTCACCAATTTATGAAACCAACGTCTTCAATCGGTTTTTGCACCTGCTAGTTTGACCGTTGATAGTTTTTTAGTACAAAAGCTAGTTCTCTTTTGTTATTTTTGTTCACTAGATTTTGCAAGGGGGGTGTTAGTGGGATTAAGATTTTGGTGTGAGTTTATTTCGCAGACTCATCTAGACCTTGGAGCCATGGGCTTCACCTCTTGACTTTGTGCCGTGCCCTACAACGGTCATGGATAGCTCCGCCGCTTCACAGTGCGATATACACGTGCTATCACAAATAACCGAAAAGTAGGCCAAAGTCCATAGATTCCAACGGTTTGAATTGGTACTAGAAAATCCAGCATAAGATAGAAGAGCACTATAATACAGCATAATATTGAAAGCAGTGGAATATACATAAAAAAAGCTTTTAACCTTAATATACAAGTAATTTTTATTAAGGGGAAAATTTTGATGGATAGGCCCATCCGGCAAGGGATAACCAAGGGAGACCTTGAGGATCGTGGTGAAAAGGAGCAACTAAGCTCCCTATCAATCGGAAGTCAGCAACTACGCCTACAATGTCGTATGCGGGAAGAGTAATTGGCCTACAAATAACATAGGAAGAGGAGGATGCGTCACTTGGTGTCGCCGCTCTGTGGGTGATTGCCATGGAAAGGGCATGTTGAAGGGCAATTGAAATCCGTTATCTGAAGAATGCCATGAAATAGGAAAAGAATAGCCCCACACCATGCCTGCGGGCATGACCAGCCTTGGCGCAGGACTTATAATTGTGTCAAAATCTTTAGCCTTTGCCCCGTATGTTTCAAGGGCTAGAGGAATGAATTGATGGCCCGCTCGCATCCCCTTATAATTGGTGGCCCGCTCGCATCCCCTTATAATTGGTGGCCCGCTTGCATCCCACTATAATTGGTGGCCCGCGTGGCCTTGATATATACCCAAGATATTTTCATGGAAAATATTTTCCATGAAAAATATTTTCTTATGTGAATGGTACGTGGACTATGTAGTATGAAATTACTCAAGGCTTAATACTATTGGTCGCAAATTATAATGGAATCAAAACAGTAAGTAGAGGCACGGAATGCTCTAGTGTCTCCCCCTTTCTTGAGCTCAATGAAGGTCCCGATCATCGTTCTATGGAGGTTATAACTGCTAAGCACGTGTTTTTTTGTGCTAGACACCATTTTTGCGATCGACCAAAGTTACACATCGTGATCCGATATGTAAAAGGTGCCTTGTTTTTACTCACTCTGTTTAAAACATGCATTCATACACTTGTTTGGCAAAGGCAAGTTGCCATGATTCAAACAGTGAAAGCCAAAACATGCATTCATATGCTTATTTGGCAAAGGCAAGTTGCCATGATTCAAACCGTAGCCAAAACATGCATTCATATGTTTATTTGGCAAAGGCAATTGCCATGATTCAAACCCGTGAAAGCCAAAACGTTGTAAGGAGTGAACCACCTTATAAACTACGACAACGATTGACGCCTTTGGTATGCGAAGGTCGAGGCTGGCTGGTGCTTGGTAGCGGGTGGTTGAAGTCCTCACCGCATTAGCTAGATGTGGTTTTCTTGAAACACTAGCACTTCTCTCTCACACAACGCCTTTGTGTGTTTTGAATCACGTACCTTAAATTTATGTTCTTGTATTCTACTGTTGTAGAGTTATCAAATCGAACAGTGCCCTTCTAAATGCTTGTCTTCTTACTTTATATCTAGTTGTCTTGCAAATTCATCTTAGCTATAACATAACCCTGACATGCATACTTTGTGGAATGGGAGTGGTAAATGACCAACTCGTCGTTCCTTGGCACAGTGTTGGCAAAGCCACACTGCCACCACATTCCCATGTTGCAACGCTAAGGGGTTCGCGCCGTGCACCCAAAAAAGCAAGACTATGAAACGACGAGAAAAAGTGGAGGAGGCTAATGTTTATTTTTTGGGATTTTATAGATATATAGATATACTTTGTCACGATGCTATGTTATGCCTTCCATCAGGGAGTAACAATCAGAAGATGTGAAGTCCGTGAAGGCAAACAAAATTTCGACCAACAGAGCAATGATCTACAACTTTGCCAGCGGTTCCACTTACACTGAGGAACATTCGTTCCACTTACATGAATACAAGCCGAACCCATTATTCAGGGCTGACATTCAGCAAACAAACATCATCAATAGAGCCATGATGTGCACATAGCTGACATAGGCAGCATTCGGACTGCGGTCGATCTAACGAGACCAAAAATAGAGCTACGCAATCAGGTACTAGAACATCCCTCCTGGCATCCTTCGTGGCTGTCACATTCCTACTGTCACCTGCCATATAAGCACCAGAGGGTTAGGAAACGACAATGGAACGCCTTGATGCACATTTCACCCGTATTAAAAGCAGCAAGCAACAGAATCAGATACCTTTGTAGAAAGAATAGCTACACCATGCTCCGCGGCATGACCGCCTATAGGACTTATAATTGTGTCAAAATCTTTAGCCTTTGCCCGTATGTTTCAAGGGCTAGAGGAATGAATTGATGGCCCGCATCCCTTATAATTGGTGGCCCGCCGCATCCCTTATAATTGGTGGCCGCTTGCATCCCACTATAATTGGTGGCCCGTGGCCTTGATATATACCCAAGATATTTTCATGGAAAATATTTTCCATGAAAAATATTTTCTTATGTGAATGGTACGTGGACTATGTAGTATGAAATTACTCAAGGCTTAATACTATTGGTCGCAAATTATAATGGAATCAAAACAGTAAGTAGAGGCACGGAATGCTCTAGTGTCTCCCCCTTTCTTGAGCTCAATGAAGGTCCCGATCATCGTTCTATGGAGGTTATAACTGCTAAGCACGTGTTTTTTTGTGCTAGACACCATTTTTGCGATCGACCAAAGTTACACATCGTGATCCGATATGTAAAAGGTGCCTTGTTTTTACTCACTCTGTTTAAAACATGCATTCATACACTTGTTTGGCAAAGGCAAGTTGCCATGATTCAAACCCGTGAAAGCCAAAACATGCATTCATATGCTTATTTGGCAAAGGCAAGTTGCCATGATTCAAACCCGTAGCCAAAACATGCATTCATATGTTTATTTGGCAAAGGCAAATTGCCATGATTCAAACCCGTGAAAGCCAAAACGTTGTAAGGAGTGAACCACCTTATAAACTGAAACGACAAACGATTGACGCACAACTGTGCGAAGGTCAGAGCTGGCTGGTGCTTGGTAGCAATTGACAGTGGTTGAAGTCCTCGGCGCCCGCATTAGCTAGATGTGGTTTTCTTGAAGCACTAGCACTTCTCTCTCACACAACGCCTTTGTGTGTTTTGAATGCGTACCTTAAATTTATGTTCTTGTATTCTCTGTTGTGTGTAGAGTTATCAAATCGAACAGCCCAGTGCCCCTTCTAAATGCTTGTCTTCTTACTTTATATCTAGTTGTCTTGCAAATTCATCTTAAGCTATAACATAACCCTGACATGCATACTTCTTTGTGGAATGGGAGTGGTAAATGACCAACTCGTCGTTCCTTGGCACAGTGTTGGCAAAGCCACACTGCCACCACGTTTCCCATGTTGCAACGCTAAGGGGTTCGCGCCGTGCACCCAAAAAAAGCAAGACTATGAAACGACGAGAAAAAGTGGAGGGAGGCTAATGTTTATTTTTTTGGGATTTTATAGATATATAGATATACTTTGTCACGATGCTAGTGTTATGCCTTCCATCAGGGAGTAACAATCAGAAGATGTGAAGTCCGTGAAGGCAAACAAAATTTCGACCCAACAGAGCAATGATCTACAACTTTGCCAGCGGTTCCACTTACACTGAGGAACATTCGTTCCACTTACATGAATACAAGCCGAACCCATTATTCAGGGCTGACATTCAGCAAACAAACATCATCAAATAGAGCCATGATGTGCACATAGCTGACATAGGCAGCATTCGGACTGCGGTCGATCTAACGAGACCAAAAATAGAGCTACGCAATCAGGTACTAGAACATCCCTCCTGGCATCCCTTCGTGGCTGTCACATTCCTACTGTCACCTGCCATATAAGCACCAGAGGGTTAGGAAACGACAATGGAACGCCTTGATGCACATTTCACCCGTATTAAAAGCAGCAAGCAACAGAATCAGATACCTTTGTAGAAAGAATGACAAAAAGTCTTGCTCCTGGCATGCGGCTGAAGAAACTCTCCCAGGCTGCTGATTTGCTAACGAAAGCTTCTTGGGTCTGCTGAGACGCCTTTGGTCATTTTCCACAATCCTTTGGAAATCATCATGCTCGTACTTCTCCTATCTTTGGAATTGGCAACTTTGGTGCTTCTCTAGATATACTATTAGCCCACAAATTTGCAAGAGGAAGCAGGTAATGTTGCCCCTCCCATTCCACTGCCGGTATAGCTGCTCATTCCACAAGAGAAAATATCTCAATATACATGTGTGGATGACCATTCCCTATCATGTCAGACACTCAGTCCTAGGCTCCACAGTCTGAAAAACTTGAGGCACAGCAGCATTCTAGGTTAACTTTTAATCTATGGTATGAAAGACGGTGGATGACCATGCACTGCAAGTGAATGACAAACATACCTGTGAATGGCAACAGCGGAAGAAGAGATAATGCACAGAAATGATACGGACTTCTGTCAGAAACAGATCTCCCAACCGCTTGGATCATGGCATTCGTCCCTGCAGAAGGGAGGTTCTGGATGTCGAACCACGATGCAACTGTCATGGGCAGAGATTGTATATCCTTGACAAGGGATGAGCAGACTGCATCTTTGAGTCCCGACTCTAGCCATACATGGTGGCACTGTCCGACAGCTTTGGATGCTGCTTGCCCTAGCTCTTCAGCTACGGCAAGCCATGGCTTGTACACCTTCAGCGTTGCGCCAAGGATGCATGATGCCACAAAAACTTGGCCCACTGCAGAAAAAAAGTTCCTGCCTGCAGCAAATGGACACGAAACTGCTAAGATCAACAGACTAGTTACCAGGTATCTATCAAAAATCAGCTCAAACTGGCCCTCAAGCACATACACCTCAGGGAACTTCTGACACCAACCTTGCTTTGAATCTAAAAGGAGAGTGTCAGCTCCAGCATCAACAGCACGTTGCCATAAGTTTGAAGCATGCTCAAGTTCGCCCACACAAACACTTGCTAGTTTACTCCACGCTTTTACACAAAGCTGCTGCTCCTCAGTTGTTGCACAAACAAGTATTCGGAATGTGTGCACTGCATCGGTATGGATATCCACAGCTGCTTTCAAGTCGCTCTTTGCCTACATTATTTTATACCCACTGCTTCAGAAATACTCAAAAACATGGAGTGTGGAAACACCCACTCCGGCCAACTAGGTTGTCATCACCAATGCGACATTTAGATGAACCGTGACCTGCAAGTATGCCTAAGCATGCAGAGCTGCAATATCGAAGTATTTGCTGTAAAAGCTTACCAGACTTATGATCTTGTCTGCATCGAAGAGAGATTTCATGACAATGGCTCTGGTATCCGCATCATGATCTCCAAGAAGTTCAAGCATCTCGTTCAGGGTCAGCCTTGACAATTCTGTGGTGCTAACTTGCTTATGGCGTGCTTCGCTTGAAGAGATTTTGGTAATCCTCTCAACGTGTCGTTGTCGAATTTGCCAATCTGACAACTCTTCCGGCTTTGCAAGCCCGGCCTGAGCAATCTGAGAATTTCAAAGAACAACTTTTAAAAAGTGTACATAAACGCCCAGTGAGTCATAATCAGGCCAAGGTTCAAGCTCCATTCAACAACACAGCAGCAGATAACATGCAAGCGATTCCACACACCTCAATCTCCTTTCTCGTTGAAGCAGCGTTCTCAAACTCACCCAATTCCATTGCAGCAAAATAGGATTCCTGCAAAAGAAACAACGATGAGTCACATGATCTTGGGAGAGTCAACTGCACTAGATGCCTTGGGTTTATGACCAGTTACCTGCAGCAAAGGTAGCGATGAAATAGCTAATGTATGCTTGTGACAACGGTATGCTTCCAGGACTCGACCTTCACTTATGAGACTTAATTGGAGCTTCTGCAGAGCGTGCACTGCTTCATCGCCCATGTGAGCCACTGTTATGGGTTTGGTAGATAAGTTGGAATGACCATCGGATGGCTCATCTGCTCGTGAGGTCGTCTCTTCTCTATACTGAAAGCTGAAACCGTCAATGTAACTGCCATCAATGCTCACACTCTCCTTGACCATGGAAAGCAGGTCCATCTTAAAGAAGTCTTCCCAAACAACTGCCTGGTCAAGCTCCTGCCACTCTTCACCTGTTCCATTCTCCAATGTACCATCAGCATCAAGCATGCCTGACTCATCTATGTCAGGTGAGTCTGTAGCTACCATGTTACTCACTCCAGCTAAAGGTGAGCCTAAAGGATGAGAATCGGTTCTTCTGAAGAAAAACTCTACATCACTGGAGCTAGACACTTGAATGCTAGAACTGCGACTCCTGCGATGGGATGCCTTCCTGATATCGACCTCAGCTGTCGGTGAATCTGGGTACAAAGAGGCTATAACATCAGAGAAGTTCGAGGGGGTGAGCTTGAGGGAACTAGTCCTTGCAGTGCTTCTGCTTCTATTGCTAAATTCATCATTAACGGGCATGGCTTTCAAATCCAAGACGGAATTGTTCTCAACCTCATCTTCACCAAATATGGACAATGGGAGAGGTGCTGCACTGATTCCCAAAACCCCCTTCTTCAGGGTATCAGGCCCCACCTCCGCCTCCAGAGAGTTGAGATGAACTGTGTTTTGATCATCAGCAACAACTTCTGCAGTGCTACTTGACTGATCTTTACTGCTGGTCACTGCATTTCCTGGGGTCACTTGCTCTAAAACGACAGGTGAGCCATCAAGGTGTTGATTTCTGCCATCACTGCTATCGGATATGCTGTTGCTTACAACATGTTGAATTGCAAAAAAATCAGTGCCTTTCAAATCTTCCATGCCAGAGATCTTTGATCCACTTCCTGAAGGAGGATCAGTGGTCTCTGCGGCAACCCAATCCCACGTGTCTTCATCCTCCAAGTCCGAATTGATGGGATCCACCTGATTTTCTACCGCCAAAAATTCCAGAGTGCTCTCCTTACTATCTGGGTATGCCTTAAGATCTGCAACCGCCACTTCCTTGGGTTGGCCAGCCTCAAGACTCAGGGGATCCCAGAACATGGGTGCATCTGTGAAGAAGTTCAGGGAGGGCATGGGATTGCTCTCATCTTGCAAACTGATATCACCTTCTTGAATAAGCGCATCAGTGAAGAAGTTCAGGGAGGGCAAGGGATTGCTCTTATCTTGCAAGCTAATATCAGCTTTTTGAAAATTTTCACCAGGAACAGAGATTGAACTCCCACCTTGCTGGTTGCTGGATTCATGATCATCACTCTGACCGCTTAGCACCTGATCAAAAGTGAAAGAGTCCTGAGCATTGTCGTTGAAGACACTTCCACTACCCCAGGTTGCAGATTCTTGTGGACTTGTTTGTGCGAGAGGTGCAACCGGCGCTACAAAGTCTCCCCACTCATCATCTGACAAGCCCTCACTCATTTGATCCAGCCCAGTTGAGATTTCCTCACGTGTGCTATCGGTTCCCATGGACAACGTTCCAATAGACGCTGCCAGGTGTGTGGGATCAGGAAGGGCCATGTCATGACCAGACGTGGGCACGGATGTAAAGGCTGCTTGTGGCGCTTGGCCATGTTGTACCTGTTCAGACTGATATTGCAGACCAGCAGATACTGCCAGGCCATGCATCGGCAGCACCAACCTGCTGGAGTCTACAGCAGGCGAAAGACCTGAAGAGCTTGAACTAGGCAAACGAGCAGGGACTGATTCGAAGTCCCCGAACTCAAAGTCGTCATCTGAGTCGCCTCCAAGTGTACTTGAGCCATTGCTATAACCAGCATGCACAGCAGGTTTATGATTTACAGATTCCTCTGTTGTTTCCTTTCCATCCCCATAACCTCTGTTTGAGCTTGGAACTGTGCCAACAAAAAGATCATCTTCTTCCTCCCCGAAGAAGGAAAGTGGTAAAGGTCCTGCGGCCACTTTAGACACTGACACAGACTTATGCGCCGAGCCACCTACTTTTCCCATATCAATCTGCGACATCCCGTTGCCAGAAACGTGACTGCTACCATTTGTCCCGTAAAGCAAACCATTCCCTCCGTTCCACTGCGCCATTGGCAGTGATAGTGCCTGGGGGAAATCCATACATACTTTTATCAAGCCATTAAAGCCGCATGTATAGCCACCGAGCCATCCCGAGGGCCGAGGAAGCTCAAACCTTAACAGTTCTCCGGCGTATCAAATCGCATATGACGAGATCTCGGACCTGACTAACACCCTACGCCACTTCCTGCCTCCAATGCGGAATTCTCGTCAGCCAAAAGTTGCCCGGACCCAAGACGAAAGTCTGCATACTCCTCACATGACCAGGCATTACAGGCAGCATTTGCAGTAGGCAAATCCGAAGAGCAGGAGAAGAAGCTTTCCAGCAGGCGAAGGACAAAATCATCATGGCGAAGCCTGCAGTTCATCAAACAGCAGTGCTACACAACAGAAGTCCACCACAGACCCAACACCAAAATCAGGCATCCTCCCTACCCGTCCACACGATGAACACAGCACTGCAGCAGCTGCGAAGGCCGTCCCAGCGACATACATGGACAGTAGTTCAATCAAACCCTCATGCAATCACGGATGACAGCTCCAGTATTCAGCATCGGGTCAAACTGACCGATCTGACTCCACAAGATGCTCCTGCTCCCCCGCTCTGTCTGTGCGGTTCAGAATCAGCAGATTCACAACAGGATTCAGCCAGATCATGGCGGGACTTGGGATTTTATGCCGGCACCGATCCGCGAGACGGAGAAGACGACTCCAGAGTCCAGACAACGAGACACCCGCACGGGGGCACACCGAGTCTCAGTAACTGCGGTTCGAACCTCTAGTAGACAAGTGTGTCGTGTACATGGGCCTGATTTACATCTACTTCAATTTTGCAACCTTGGCAGGCTCGGAAGAAGATGCAGTAGCAGCTTTCCTTTTATCGCAGCCATCGCTGGCAGTAGACTGCATCCTCTTGATCGAGTCCAGGAGAGAGGCAGATGGGCTGGGAGCAGCTACGGTGCCTTGCTTTGCAAACGGGTTGTTGGGTTTCCGGAACGGGTTCGATGATGCAGGTGCAGGGGTGGAAGAGGAGGCTGGTGAGGAAGATGGGGACGGTGTGGACGACGGGGCTGAAGTGGACGCAAGGTTACCCTCCCTCGACGTCGACGAGGCCACACCTAGGTTTGTGGATGGCACGCTTGGCAAGGGCCCAGATGTTGGGTTAGAGGGAGGTTTGGAGGACGAGGCTAACAGAGAAGAGGGGGGCTTAGACGTGGCTGGCGGTGCCAGGTCCAGAGCGGCTTTCAGGCCGAGCGAACCCTGATGCAGAGATGAGAAATGCGGAGGTCTGGATGCCGTCTGAGCGCTCCTATCAGCGTCTGCCACTGCGCCATTCGAAGCCTCTGTCTTTTCCGTATCTAACCTTTCCTGGAACAATGACAAGAGGTTTAACAGGCGAGGCGGATTCCAAGGAGGTGAAGGTGTGGAGGATGACGTGAGTGAGTTACCTCTAGAATTTGTGAGAGCCGCTCAGCTAAAGCTGGTAGACGGAGTGCAGTTACGAGCTTCAAGGCGCCTTCCATTGATTTGTGCAATGACAGCATCGTCGCCAGTTCCAATGCCCTGGCCAGCTTGTCACCTGGAGAAATAGGAGGAGGGAGGAAGTCAGTCACATTCTGGCAGTTGGGAGCAGGCTATTATAGGATGACGGGTAAAGTTGCAGCACCTTTGCATGCGGCTGCAATCAGCCGCAAAATACACTTGTCGCGCTCTGCTTTCATCTTCAAGACCTTGTCTTCCAGTTCCTCGTCTTCTTCTCCAGTGGAGGCGGCCTCATCTGCTTCGACTCTTGCCTGGGGAGGGGTTTTAGAAACGGAAATCAGACAATGGGTGACTATTGACAAGCTTCGACTGGCAATGGCAAGAAGGAAGGAGGCCTCGACTTTCGTCACCTGAGAGAGCAGCAATGTGCTGCGCAGATACTCATTCTCCAAGTTGTCGGCCCCCAGGTCTGAATGGACTAGTGGTATCGACAAGCTGAGCACGCTCAGGACCGGCCTGGGAGCAACCTGCGCGAAACCAGTCCATTTGAGTTGGGAAGGGAGGAGAGAAACAATGCTACGAGATGCTGCTGCTGACATGTTATGGCTTGTCGTCAATACCCGAGGCTCTGTTTCAGGCAACTGGCAGATGACACAGAAGAGCTGGGTATCGTTTAGACCCACCATCCAGTAACTCTCGGCTCCACTCTTTCTTTCAACAACTGCACTGCAACACGGCCAAGCGACCTTAATAGGAGGTCAACAGTTGGCCCGCAAGTCTGCTCACGGCTTCTTGACAAAATAGAGATGCTACCTGAAGAGAGGTATCCAACAACCATCGAAATCAGGTTTGTAAACACGAAGAATGCCCTGCCGTCGACAGTAGACGAAGCAAGTCAGGAAGGGAGCCGACTAGCACAGAGCTTCAAGTGAACTGGAGGCGGTGCACTTACTTGAGAGTCGAAGCAGCCAAGGTGGCCAGTTTCACTGAATCCAATCCAAGACAGAGTTGCACCAGAGCTCAGAGGCAGGCGACCAGCTACGGTGCGTCTCTGCTCGTGCACGTCGTATACACTGAAGTGCATCACCTTCACACCCAGGAGCGCCGTCAGACAAGGGTGAGTATACACACGGCAATCTGAACGCGAAGCATTCTTGTAGTGACATTACTTGATCACCAGACGAGAGAGGGCTTCCTCCATGAGTGACTACCGCCAGGAGTTGCTCGTGACCTGCCAGTGTCACCACAGGACCTGACATCGACATCAAGAACCTCTGCAATGAAGAAAGATTAAACAGTTTCACAATCAGGAAACGTAGACAGACCCACAAGCGCCTGTCACGATAATAGAGGTAGGTGACCGACCTGTAAGCCTGTCTCTGAGAAAATGCGAAGCATGTTCAGACTGGTTACAGCTGCAGCCCATCCACTACCGATGGCAACAGCTTTCACCTCCTCGTCTTGTTGGAATCTCACCGACCACTGGATGCCCGAGCATGCCAATCTCAGATCCCATACAGGGGAGATGTGCTGAACTCAGAAGAGAAGCATGGTCCAGCAATCCGACCTCACTGTTATTCGCCCAGCAGTTGAAGGGCCGGTACATGAGCGTGCTGGGGTTCTTGTCTCCTTTCCTCGGGTTAGCCAAGACGCATCCCTTGCTGCACAGAGCCGCCATGGTGAAACCGAAGTAGTCCGTCATTGCTGGCACTCGGGTACCTGTGCTGGTGTCATGAAACTCAACCTACAAACAAGATGCTCAACACCATCAGCTTCCCACATTCTCAAGACCGCAACATCCACAAGCAGGAACACTTGAAGCTGTCGCTCCCGTAGCTACCTCTATGTGAGAAAGCCCATCCTTCTCAAAGCTTGTAATGCTTCCCATCATGCTGTAGGCCAGAAACCTGCGCTTCCCAGGCACCTGCTTCGTAGCACCAGGCTGGAAGGGAGCCTGCATCGCGACCACATCCTCCTGCTGTGAAGCACGTCTCTTCGAACCCACAGCCACTTTCAACCCTTCAGGTGACGCAGGAGCAGAAACTTCTTCAGCCTCAGCCTCAGCCTCCTTCTTGATCTTCCTCTTCAAAATCTTCCTCACCTGGAAGGAGGACTTGTCAGACCGACGACGAGGAAACTCATCCTCGCTGTCACTGAGGCTGCCCTCCATCCCATTCCCACCACCATCACCATCCTCCTCCTCTCCCACAGCCTCATCATCATCCCCAAACTTAAGCAAGGCCTCCCTGTCCGCCATAGCCGAGCTCGGCACCAGGTCCGCCGTGGGCGACATCATATGCCCGGGAACAGCCCCATCCCAAACCCCATACTTCCCAGCCGTGTCGATCACAGCCAACGCATTCCCAGACGGCCTCCAAGCCAGTCCGCACACGGGGTGGTCGAACTTGAGCGAGTCCAAATCCTGCCGCTTCTCCACGTCCCAGAGCATCACCTTCCTGTCCTTCCCTGCGCTGGCCAGATACTTCCCGTTGGGCGACCAGGCCAGCACGGCCACATCCCCGGCATGCCCGCCCTTGAGCGAGCCGAGCCGCTGCGCCGTGTCCCGGTCGTAGAGCACCACGTCGGCCTTCCTCCCGGGCACGGCCAGCGTCCTCCCATCAGGATGCCACGCGATCTGATTCCTCCCAGGAAGGTTAGCATCCGAGTTGGGAGCTGCCCGGTCCAGCGTGTGCATCCGCTTGCCAGTCACAGCCCAGAAGATGACAGTCCCATCGCTGTCCGCGGACGCCATGTACTCGTTCTTGGGGTCGAAGGCCAGACCCAGCACAGGCGAGTCATGGCCCTTGAGCACCCGCACAATGGCGCAGTCCACGGTGCTGATGAGCTTGATCCCATCATCGTCCCCCGCCGCCGCCAGCAGGCCCCCCGTGCTGCTGAAGGCCACCGCCCGCGTCGGGAGCGTGAACCTCGTCACATTGCTCTGGAACTTGATCCCTTCCCAATGCCACCACCCCACAAAGCCTCTCAGCACCCACGAAGCAAGCAGGCAAGCAGGCAAGGAGGCAATTGCGAGAATTGGGCTCGCCCAGGCTGAGGATCACTCACCGGGGTAGCTGTAGAGCTTGACGGCGTGGTCCAGGGAGGCTGTTGCCACAAAGTTCCCCAAGGGGCTGATGGCCAGGGCGGTGATGGCGGCCGTGTGATCGTGCTGCGCCTTGGGTGCGGAAGCCGATCCGGAGGTGGTGGAGCAGTCGTGAGTGAGGATGCGGCCATCCGGGCCGGCGGTGAGCAAATGCTGGCTTGATGCATCCCACACGATGCAGGAGACGCCCTCTCCGGAGTGAGCTTCCTTGAGCGGCAGCTTGCTCACGCCCACCATTGCGGCCCGTTGCTTCCACGCAGTCCTCAGGCCCCTCTAACACCCCAAAACCAATCCCGATCGCGCGGGAAACCCATTGCCTTTTCTTGCATTACAAAACTCGTACCCTCTATAGGTTTTTTCATCACCACCGATTCCAAAATGAACCGTCGCACTGGGAAAAAATAATCTTCTAAATTTTCCGACCTCCTCCTGATTGTAAACTTAGAACGACAGCACCTGCACCTGTTTTTCGGTAACGTTACCAAGGTTCACATGGAATGGTAAGAAAAAGCACAACCACTTCATAAATTTTTCAGTTAGACTTTGGAATATGGTGTCAAAGACTCAATTTAAGTAGGTTGGGGGTTCCAGGATTAATACTTTCAGATGGATGCACGGTTTGGTAGACCACATTTTGTCAAAAAGTGAAAATGGACTACCTATATATACACCATTATTTTGTATACTTTATTTTGTTGATTTCGTATTATATGCTTATGTATTGTTCGGAAAGTCATGTACTTACGAATTGCTTGGACCGGAAGGTGACAAGCCTCATAGCCTCCCACCTTCACACCCCACAACACTTACGTTTGATTTGGCGCAATCGCTACACTGGAACTCGTGGTTTTTTAAAAGGTCTAGTGTGTTTGTTGGGAGGATAGAAGGGACACCGTGAGCAATGAGGTTGCCAAGGCTGGAGGAGAGGCATGAGTAGAAGATGGAAAGGAGCTTGAGCGAGGTTGCTTCCTCAGAATCGAGCATAAACTGCCCACTGAGGAGGTAGGATTCAAGGAGCTCAAGGCTAGGTACCAAGTTTTTTTTTGGCTTGTTGATATTGCTGATACCATGTTAATTGGGGAAGCCTAGGGGGTAGAGAAATGGAGCTGGGAGCTCTGCTGAGCCTGGAGCTAGTCGTGCACTGGGCTGAGGGTGAGAAGCCCGTCTCACGCTTGGATAACCAACTGGTTGAGCCGAGCTCAGCTCTAGACGACATCCATTGCTCAGCTTGTGATGGGAGCTAGCGCTTGGCATAGGTGATAAATTCTGCTCATGGAGTATGTTTTTTGACCTAATGGCGAGTACCAGCAGAATAGGGTATAGAGCAATGAAATTGACAGAGACTAGTGTACTCAAAGCTACAGCTCGTGGACAAAAGGCTCCTCAATTGCTGTCGTGTTGACCGCTTGTGGGCACTACTGTGGGGTTGCTTCTAGTACTACTAGTTCCATTAGAGGCTGGGGCAAGGCAAAAATTTGAGGGAGTTGCTGAGACAAGCTAGCTTAAATTGCAACAACTGGTACAATTAATATAACACACAACACTGCATGTGCTAATCCATGTTACTACACATTTCCAACAAATAAAGTATGTGGTTAGTGAATTGTTAACACATTTGGTAAAACAAAAAGGCTACCAACCACTCACTTAAAGCTTGAGTGAGCAATCTCATAAATTAAAGGGAACGAGGTTAGTTCGTTCTTCTCCTCTAGACCACATAAGCACTAATCAGGCTTCCAAGAGGTGCCTAATGTTACATCTTGTGGGAAATGCACAGTTCTATTGTAGTTTTTTGATAACGCTATAGTCATTTGAAATAATGTAGTAGAATGATGTGGGTTGTTTAGATCCTATTTCGATAATAGTTGGTTACATAATCATTATATGATGCGTTGGGCAATACGTCAATAATCTATGGGCTCCAAAGACAACAATGAGAAATTTCTATATGAAATCTAAAACAATCACCTTGCATATTAGCTTGTACTCCAGCGATGCTCCAAATAACTTCGTTTTTAGTCCACATCCATTCTAACTATCAGCTTGGTAGTCATTCATTACCAGGGTTCAGGAAGCCGTGACATAATGCACAGCACGTCGCTGGAAAACAATGTTCAATCGAAACGAGGAGGGAGAAAATGCATAACTTTCTCCTATTTGTATATTTTGTGATATTCTCGGCTGCTAGTAAGGAAATTATGTGATTTTGATTACCTATCGAACAACTTTTCTATTGTGAATTACAACGATTCTGAAATTTTGTTTTTTTTAACTTTGTTAATATAGACGATCTTTAAAAACTGTGGATGTTCTTGATCCATTGGTTAATATTACATTCGAATGCGACAGGAAGTCTTAGGCTCCCAATGACTACGTAGCAAAAACTTTGATTTTCTATTTAATGAAATCTGATCTCATTTTTACACTATATATGTAAGTAATGTTCTAACTTTTTGCAATTCGTTTTCAAACTCTAGTCAATATCAAAAAAATTTCAGAAATGTAGGAGATTAGAGGTAGAAGCAGGTTAATGCCTAAGGCACTACTAGTAAGGAGTAGGGCATCAATTTGCGGGTACTACCTGAAGTTGCTTTTGATTACTTATTGAACAACTTTCTGTTACTGAGGTAAGATTCAAACGTGTAGTTTTTTATGCTTAGTAATAATTGTTCGTAGCCCTACGGCCAACAATGCTCCTAGGAACACTGGAACTCATCATGATTGGCAGGTTGCTTCCCAAAACACTATGCATTCTTTACCATTCCCAAGGCTTAAACAGCCCAATTGTAATGCTCCTAGGAACACTGGAACTCATCGTGATTGGCAGGTTGCTTCCCAAAACACTATGCATTCTTTACCATTCCCAAGGCTTAAACAGCCCAATTGTGCCTGATGCAGCCAGATATGTATTCTAATCATTGCCTCGACGCTGGAGTAGTAAGATGCTATTCATTCAAAAAATTCCAACTCGCCCTAATTGAGGCAAAGGAGGTTTGTGAAGCTGACCACATCGGGACAGCGGGGCTGCAACCCCAACCGATGTGGTCATGCGTGACATACCAAAATAGTTCTGCCATATGCGGCGGGACTATTTCCACAACCCTAAAAAAATGTAGATGCCATGTGACCAGATCGGTATTACACCCTTCCTATGCATTCTACTTAGACGTTTCATATGCATTCTACTTTGCTTTTTACGTATTGTATTTATACTATTCATAAGTATTCTATTTACCTATTTTGTACATATTCTATTTATACACTTAACACGCTTTTTACATAATATACTTACACCGTTCATAAGTATTTTATTTGCGTACTTTGTATGTATTCTATTTACACACTTAACATACGTGGTGTAGAGCGTCGAAACCCGATCAACGCGGTGTAAAACGAAAGCTACACGCTGGTATTCTATTTACACACTTAACACTTAACACGCTTTTTACATAATGTACTTACACCGTTCATAAGTATTCTATTTGTGTACTTTGTACGTATTGTATTTACACACTTAACATACGTGGTGTAGAGCGTCGAAACCCGATCAATGCGGTAGAGCTAGAGTAGTAAGATGCTATTCATTCAAAAAAACTTCAACTCGCCCTAATTCAGGCAAAGGAGGTTTGTGAAGTTCTAAGTCCTCAAAATGAGCATTAGTTGTGATGCCTTTCACTCTAGCTCATCCTCAGTTTCACATGCTCCTTGTCTCTCACTTGTGAAAATAATGTCTGGAGGTCATATGGCACCCAGACCGCCAGTGAAATCATCTAAAGAACAAACTAGCTTAGTAGCGTTCTAGAATTCTTCTAGCAAACGAAAGAAGGAGCACTTCGACTTAAGCAAACAACGAGTATTTTATCCTAAGGCAGACACTCATGACAAAATTCAATCGTCCACTCAGTGACAGTCACTCATCCTCTAATCTTATCTAGACACACGTATCTTGATTCAACCTTGTGCTGCGTGTAGGTCGTTATAGAAGCATCTAGGTTTTATGAGATCTCTCACACATGTCAGATGCCTTACATAATCTTATCTAGACACATGTATCTTGATTCAACCTTGTGCTGCGTGTAGGTCGTTAAATGGGAGCATACAAACATTCAAGTAGCCGGATCAGGCAAAAAACGTCTTGAGATAATGCAAATATTTAGAACTTAGGGCATGATATCAAATAAAGTTATAACTCGTGCTTTGTTATGAAGGCATCTTTTCATATCAATTTTGTTGCCCGTTATATACATACCATCCTTATCATTAGTTTTGAAATATACCCTGTGTCTCTAGGAACTATCCGGTTATTGTTGATTATCATGCACCTCCTTCATGAGCTTCAACCTCACACTCTTATCTTTCCTTGACGTATCCAAGACCCCTTGTAGTTGCATCGGATTAGGGATGCCTTCGACATTACCTCGCCCTTTCTGGAGAGCCACGTCCTTTGTTTAACGTTAGACAAACACTTTGTACAAGCAGGGGATCGGATTCAAAAGTTATTTAGTGTTGTACAAGAATATTACAAATATACGAATGTAGATCTGTACAACAATAGATTACTGGGTATATGCACAAATGGGTACACTACTTACGCGTAGAAAGTAAAGTGACCCTAATGTAAGTAATGGGTGGCTATAAAAAGGGTTTTTTTCCAATGTAATTCACATAGATGCCCTAAGATGTCTAAAATGTGGGTGTGACAAATAGAGTCACAGCCACATTCACTCCTTCACTCGATCATTCAGGGAGCCGGGCTGGGGTTGCTTAACTGGACTTGGAGTTGGATCTTGTGCAACTTTGAGGTGAAGTCCATCTACAACACATCAAGCGCTTAGACTCCAACATATGCCACACACTATTTTCAGGGACCTCTAGTTACCTTTAGGAAGGTTCGGCCATGGTATGAAACTATGTTGGAGCCTGTTTCTGGTGAGCATGTACGTCGCCTTCGAATGACAACAACATAAAGTTTGCTCAAACTCTTGTGATAAGTAGGATCGTTCCCAACCCAAGCTGCTCGGGCTCATGCACGACGCCATGGTCTCATCCACATCAGTAAAAGTTGTAGTAAGCTTGAGTAGCAGAAAATTTATATGGTCTCATCCACATCAGTAAAAGTTGTAGTAAGCTTGAGTAGCAGAATGAGTAGCAGAAAATTTATATGGTCTCATCCACATCAGTAAAAGTTGTAGTAAGCTTGAGTAGCAGAAAATTTATCAGAGACCATGAAACAGCTACTAATTGTGAAGATGAGCACTCCCTCAGATTCTTTTCCTATAATTCATTTTCATTAAAAATACTCCATCACAGAAAATAGCTGAAATCCCGAGTAAGCCGTACCGGGGTTAAGCAGCATGGAGTATAGACGATAATAATCCGACCGAAACCCGGCCACCTTGTCATGGCGTCTCTGGTAGGCTTCTACAAACAAGAGCTGCTTGCACGAAAATCACGAGCAGATGACGTGGTTGAGGGACATCCACAGAGGGTTTGCATTGCATGGCACTTGGAAGCAGAGAATCAAACTTCATTTCCATATAGTTTTCTTCTGCAGGCGGACGAGAAGGGACATAGTGGAGGTACCGAAAGTGGTCCGATATTTTTGTGCAGCCGATATTTGAGCAGACGCATCTCTGAGATACTGACTTCCAGACTTCCAGGACAAAAAGTGCAAATGCGTTCTCTGTGGAAAAGATTTGTTTATCACAAGAATGGGCAGCTTTCTTACGACAGCTGCTACACACTTTTCATCAGGCTTTTGCTGCCGACAGTAACGTAGCCACGTGTCGCCTCTCCGCGGCAAGCCTTGCTACGTGTTGGTCTGGTTGCAGAGCTTCCTGACTTGGCCGGAACTCGATGAAAGAACTCCGATGTTCCCCATCTTGATCATCGATGCGCCCAATCCGAAGAAGATGGAGCTCTTCGCCTCGGCCCGCACGACGGCGGCAGTGTCGGGATCGTTCAGAAGCGCGTCGTCGGAGTTGAAGAGGGACAGATTGCCGATGATTTGTTGGAAGTATTTGGTGTCGACGACGGAGGAAGTGCTATCCATGGGGACGAGGACACTGCCGTTTCCGCCGAAGGGACACAACTGTCGGAGCTGGGCTGAACGGGCAGGGGTCAGGAGTGGGTCCTGGATCGGGCTGCCGGAGCTGTTGTATAGGCGGTTGGAGAATGTGAGGCACCGTGCCCGCCCGACTGTGTGAAGGCCTGCGGCATCGTGGAACGTGGTTGGTGAGGATTGGGCAGTCCTTGGAGCAGTGGAGAGTCGGAGGTGGAATGAACATGGACTCACCTGAGAGCAGCACGAGGTCGGTCTTGTTCAGTCCCAGGTTGGAGAAGATCGATTCCAGGGTGGCGATGTCGTGGAACGGGGCCGGAAGGCTCGCCAGCGGGCCCTGGGTGCCGCCGGAGGTGAGGCCGTCGAACCGGCCGGTGGGCACGGCGTACAGCTGCCCTTTCAGCTGCAGCGCATGTACAGAGAAAGTCCGGATCCATGGACACGGACACGATGAGTTGTGAACGCTTGCGACGGCAGACCGCTAGCAATGAACATTCGAAGCCGGTTGAAAGGTGTTGAACACTTACGAGAGCGATGCAATCTCGCGCGGCCAAGGCAAGAATGTCAGTGCAGGATACAAGCAACGGGCACGAAGCCTCGACTGTCGCTTTGATGCTGTCGATCACGCTGTATCCTCTCAGCGAGTTGAGATTGGGGAGCGCATTCTTCTCGCTGTCAGGGACATCCAGGAGGACAGATCCCTCGCATCCCTGCACCCGATAGCGCATCGGCAGGAAAGCAGGGTTAGCAACCGCACTCTCACTCACTGGCAGTGCCAAGCGATCCCGATCATGCATGACTGGCCACCTGAACGAAACAGTCGTGGAAGTGGAGCCGGATCAAGGCAGCACAAATTGTATTGTCGGCAGCGAACGCCTTCTTCACCGCGGATGTAACGATGCTCTCCACGTTCACGTCAGCGCCGGCGTTACCCTTCCCCTTAGCCTTACCGTTGCCATTGCCGGCAGGCGCCTTGCACTTGCCGTTGTAGAAGCCGACCTTGAGATCGGCCTCCACAGACGACGCCAAACCCAGCAGCAGGACGACTGCGAGGCAAGTGCCTACCGCTCTGGCACACCGCTCCATCGCTGAACCCACCATCTGAGCACCCACAAACCCACCTCCGATCAGCCTTGTTCAAACAACCCACCAGCGCATTCCCGCAACCCACCACCGCATTCACACAACCCACCACCGCATTCTCACAACCCACCACCGCATTCTCACAACCCAGTGAACACACCACTCCGTTGTCGAAGAGACCAACCCACCTTGGGGAGAGGACTCTCAGACACTCCAGCTAGGCGAGAGCACAGAATGCTAAACCGGACAAAGCCCGTGAGGGAATGGAGCAGAGGCACGGACAGGCTGAGGGCGGGATGGAGAGGCGTGTGCGGGGAGAGCCACCATGATAACAAACCTCGGAGGTCGACTAGGATTTATAACACCCCGGCGGGCCGCGCTTTCTCTCTCCCGGCATCCAGGCTGGCTGTTCAATTTCCTCCCGACGATCTCGTCCCGCCACTCGTCCAGTGAAAGCTTTCCTGAAAATCTGTTGTCCTGATTGCTGAGCATCCCTTTCCCTACTAGGTGCTCTGGCTCACTTTTGCGCCTTCGTTGTCAAATTTTACTTGTATCCTGCGCGCGATCGGCGGACTGCGCAGCGCTCTGGGGACCTGGTCGCCCGGCCATAAACCTTAGGGCCATAAACGACAAACTAGCAGGCAAGTGGGGTTTCAATTATGTGAGCTACACGCCCGTTCGCCGGGTATTCGCCTTCAATGCTCAGGTATGCCCTAACTACTGTATGTATAGAAATACATATGTACGTGGTATGCATACCTGATTTCCCTCACAAGACCTATTATTGTGACCCCAGCTCCGAGCCTCCGACAGGATTGTAAGAAGTGCGAGATTCTCTAGGCGTGGAGGCCACGGATGAGCTCCACGTCAGCCACCTCCCCTACGCCCCTGGTCAGATTGCGGCAGCGTGCAGGTGCTACTATGGGAGATTGAACCCTACACGTGTTTTGTTGTTGTTAGGTTTTTTCATGACGTCCGCCTGGAACACACATGCACATGTTTGTTGGACATGTCCCAGCCCCACGCCAAGAAGAAGAAGAAGAATTTTATTTAAGTCCACTAAGGACGGATTTCCATCTTGGACTTGGTACTTAACAACTTGTACCATGGTGTGTCTAAGCTACTTGCACCAAGGGCATCCACTCCCTTTAGGCATCCCATCTAAGTACTGATCTAAGCTCAGGATATTAATCTAAGCTCAGGATGCTTAATCACGGCGTTCTTATAAATGTGTGTCCATTTGGCCTAAGAACACATTTGGACACACATTTATAAGAACGCCGTGATGTATGAACATTTGGCCAAGGCCCTGGATGTTCGCTCCCGATTGGGTTGCAGCAATGTTGAGTGCACTAGGATTACATCCTTCCGAGCGTTGCAGCCATGGGGAAGTGAAACGTGTAGGGCACTCGGTTGTGCATGAACTGCATATCGTGAAGGACAATGCGTATGCCGAGGGCTTGGAGGACAGGGAACTGAAATGTGTAGGGCACTGGGTTGTGCATGAACTGCATACCGCGAAGGACAATGCATATACAGAGGGCTTGGAGGACGGGGAACTGAAACGTGTAGGGCACTGGGTTGTGCATGAACTGTATATCGCGAAGGACAATACGTATGCAAAGGGCTTGGAGGACATGGACTTCGTCCCGGATATGAATCGGCTGCACATGGCACCGACGACACTCCGCAGGGAGTGCAAGAGTAGACGGGAGGCATTACCCGAATATCTCTAGTGGTGGATGGAGGCTGAAGCTACTGTGAGTGTGGATAACGATTACCATGCTCGGGGCTATGGTGCCCTAGGCGTGAGGAACGTGTGGATCGGCTTTGGGCTCTTCCGGGATTGAGCGGGGTGCAGGATGTAGAGAAGTCTTCTGTGCGCTCCCACCATGAGGTGCAAGTGCAAACCGTGTAGAATTTTCATTTGCGTCAAATTGAGAACATGATAATATTTGAAGCGGCTGCATATATAAAGCCTCTTCCAGCAGAATTGGAACCGCTTCCAAAAAATTGCACAGTAACTAAATCACGATTTTAGGCAATGTTTGATATGAGGCAATGGGTACTAGCTATTGAGATCGGGAATCTTGATGTGTTTTCTAGTACAAGGACTAGGAGTACTGGTGTGTGGGCGCAAGCATGCCAGGCACCTAAAAAGAAACTTAACTTAACTAATATAAAAATTACAACTTGGATCTTGAACTCGCGACCTATGATTCTTAGCCGAGTTTTTTACTACTTTACTAACTTTAGGAGATAACAAAACTTTATGATGTGCAAATAATATATACTAATTTAGGCGCCAATATGCTAGCACCCTATGCTCTTATGCTCCCTCCATGGGGTGCCGGCATGCCAGCATCCTTAGATAGGTTTTCTGTGAGCGCCAGTGTGCCTGTGTCCGCATTAACACTAGGGCTTACAACCACTTGTCGTGCACCATGCACCTTATGACATGTGTCACTTGCTTTTGCAAGAGAATGAGAAAGAACACACCACCTTTCACACTTCCGATCACGACGCAGCTTTGGTCGCTCACAAAGATGATGTCCAACACACAAAACACGTGTTCAATTACTATGACGAATTTGAAAATAATTTCCATGATTTTGAATTCTTGGCTACGCCAAGTATCCATCACTTTTACAACACAAGGCCAAGTGAAATTTGAAAATAATTTCCATGATTTTGAATTCATGGCTACGCCAAGTATCCATCACTTTTACAACACAAGGCCAAGTGAAATTTGAAAATAATTTCCATGATTTTGAGTTCATGACTACGAATTATTAGAATATGTGGATTTTAAATCGAACCAAGTATCCATCACTTTTACAACACAAGGCCAAAACAAAGAAGCATGACTCGAACTAGTAACCTTGGATTTTTTTCTCTCATTTCAAACCATATTACCTATTCCCTGAACATTGAGAAAATTTAACATTTAAAAATATTTTTTCTCTCATTTCAAACCATATTACCTATTCCCTGAACATATTACCTATTCCCTGAACATATTACCTATTCCCTAAACACTGGGAAAGTTTAACATTTAATAGGATTTTTTTCTCTCATTTCAAATCATATACACCTATTCCCCGGGAAAATTTAGCATTTAATAGGATTTTTTCTCTCATTTCAAACCATATTACCTATTCCCTGAACATTGAGAAAATTTAACATTTAAAAATATTTTTTCTCTCATTTCAAACCATATTACCTATTCCCTGAACATATTACCTATTCCCTGAACATATTACCTATTCCCTAAACACTGGGAAAGTTTAACATTTAATAGGATTTTTTTCTCTCATTTCAAATCATATACACCTATTCCCTGGGAAAATTTAGCATTTAATAGGATTTTTTTCTCTCATTTCAAACCATATACACCTATTCCCTGAACAGTGGAAAAATTTCACATTTAAAAGTTTGAACCCAATACATCTTGCCCATAGACCCCACGTCTCACCACTTTATTAACTTCCCCATATACTAAGATATTGAAGCACAAAGTCCATGCCGGCGCCCAGGTGTGTCACTTACGCAGTGTTTAGGGTCTTCATACCCTCCGCTATTGTGCACAACGACATCAACCATGTATCTTCATACCCTCCGCTATTGTGCACAACGACATCAACCATGTATCTTCATACCCTCCGCTATTGTGCACAACGACATCGACCATGTATGGATTGGGTGTACAGCACGTATATAGAAATAGCCATATGCATTCCCTTCGATGCTACAAAGATGGTTGCCCATGTTTATTTACTGTTGTTTAACGAATCGCATACACTAACGATATGGGCATCATTTCCATGGAAAACAATGGTCGTCCTGTGGGACGAACCCTTCGTCTACCACTGTGGGCTGCTAAAAGATATAAACTTCTCTCACAATACCCTAATTGTGTGCCTTCTGGGTATGCTCAAATATGGCATTTCAATGCCCATCGAAAACACCGTTCCGCATATACTCACGTCAAAATCCGCTTGATGTATATTCAGCCCCTTCAAATATTATCATGTTTGAGGCATGAGCCATGTGGTCGCTTTGTTTTTGGTCGGATGTGTGATCTTCCTCCGTTAAGTAATCCTCCCAATCGCAGCATCATGAAGATGGCCTAGAGAGGGCATGTAGGCTTTGCAGTCACACAAGGCCTGGACGGTTGCTCCAGGCCATTTACCATAGAGGCCTGGTGAAGGTTTGCTGACGGCATACTCAATGCTTGCGCAGGGCGTTTCCCGATGTTCCATACTCTTTGTCTCACGTTGAGGTTCGCGAGGGTTAGCTAGATGGGTGCTTGTGAGGACATGCAAGGGCCAATGTTTCGACAACCGTGAAAAAGAAATCCATGTGTATTGCACACAAAAGGATTCTTGACACACCTTTTGACAACATCAGTACACGGGGCACAAGCCCCGAGCCATTCTCGTCAAGTGTGTGACCTAAGAAGTTTTCCCGCCGTATGCAGTGTGAAAACTTCTTATGTCACCCTCGATAAAAACCCTTGGTGGCCTCGTGATGACTTCCGTATTCCATATGCGTGGACTCACGTGGTTCAAAAAGTTGTGAATAATATTCCAATTTAATCGGATGAAGATTTCACAATATATTTCAACACGAGGTGTTGCAAACCTACCCTACACTTGACCTAAGACTGCAAACCTACCCTACACCTGACCTAAGACTATACTATTCTCAGGACAACCACACTGCCAACCTTTGCATCCCCGTGCAGGTGATCGATCATGCGCAGTCATGATCATTCATGACAGGTTACCAGGCAAAATTGATATCAAATCAACCAGAGACAAAGTTCCGACGATCACATGCAGGGGGAAAACCCGTGATGGAAATACCCCCCCTTGATGGAAATACCAGGCTCCAAGGGTTGTAAGCAAACATTCTACATGAACCTCTAGATACTGAAACTAAGAGTGATTTCTTCAAGTAAACCTTCACGTGATTTATCCTAGTAAACCTCAGGTGTAATGTCCGGAAAGGCAAAAGGGTTAGAAAACTTCCACTGGAGTAGATCTGGCATGAAAATTGTACAATTCTTGGATTCCGTATTATAAAGAAAGATCGGAGAGAAACTTAAAACTCGAACAACGGACGGTGCGCATTAGGTTCGTACACAATATAGTCAAAGTCACCGGAACACGGTTAAATTTAGATTCGTTAAAGACCGTATCCCAATACTTTCGTGTGGCCAATGATAGGGAGCCGGGGAGCAAGACAATCCAGCTAGTCACTTTTGAAGATCCTGAAGGTGAGAGGAACTCGCGCACTTGAAGACCCTGAACTGAGCGGAACTCGAGCACTCGACAGCATATGCGGCCTTTGTTCATCCACTTCTCAATCGTCTCAGCTGTGGCAGTGGCCAACCCCACAACACCGAAAGATATCGGGAGCCAACTGCATAGGGACCCGAGCACATTAGAAAGTTATGAACTAAAACATGTGTTGTGAATTAGCTCGACCGAGCTTATTGACACAAAGAACTCAAAGAGCCTGCTAACTACCGTCGACAGTACAGAGCTCCCCATGAGCAACGGATGGAGAATCTGCAACTTGGTTATAAATGCAAGCAGGGAGGTAACAAAGGTCTTTAAACTCAATTCCAAGTAGTCTTCACCTTGAGGTACCCAGACAAGGACCGAACCAAGTACGTAGATCCTGCTCTCAGACAACATAGCTGTATCCCGTTTCATACAATGAAGCCGTAACATTTATCGGTAAACGAGCAACGAGGAAGCAGAAACTTGAAGTGCCACTTCAAAATATAGGAAACCTTCATACGCTCACAATTCCGCTTCCATGTTGCTTGTATAAAAAAACTGAGAACTGAATACCTTCTCGAGAGAATCCAAATCTGTGGCATTTGGCTAAGGAGCAGGTCATTTTGTAGCAAGGACTGGGCATCAGACTTCCTCAAATCATCGGAGACATCCCTTGAACGTCATAAAAGCACATGCCTGTTGTCATAAGATTTGCTCCATCACAGTGCTCCCTCTAGAATGTTGCGTAGTACAACCACTCTTCCATAACCACAAACTTGAAGGGCTCAAATGGGCACAAAGACTAAAATCCACACGTAATGAGAGTCCTCCCAAGGGCTAGATGGTTACTGCACACGACAATCTAGATGACTCCAATTGCACCCATTGCTCGCGGTACAAACTGAATGGGAAGAACCATAAACTACATATCATAATCCAAACTCAGGACATTGGCACCTCTCAGCTGCATCATAAGACCATGCAATACGGACAGGGCAGAACATTAAGACACGCCAAGATCAAACAGAAACTGAGCAAAGTCCTTCACGATCTCATGTGCGGGGTCTGTCAGGAATACCTACTACATTGATGAGATTGCAGCATAAGTGATCCACCCCACACTTACCGCCGATTAGGGGATGAGAAGGCACTCCACGTTGTCCCTCGTTCACACAGAGTGCTTCGTTGAAACGAGGGGCTGCTACAGTTATGTGCACATACATGCACATTGACGATTAGTAGAGTAAATTGGAATGGCACCTCTCCATGAAGAGACATGAGAAAAAACTCACTCAAAACACACACTAAACTAAAGAGCAACAAGACCCTATCGTCCCTCACAGAGAACAGAGAGTTTGTGTCAATCAAGCTACATCAACACTGGCGTCCAAACACACACAAAAATTCATCAACAACACTGTAAACTATACGATAACACTACACAAGCCATAATTGGTAGGATCATGCTTTAGAAACGTAAGGAGTCCCATGATAAGACAAAATAAAGTACACATATGGTGCAGGCCAGAACCATTTCAACTCACATCATTGAATTAATATGTTACAGGTTTGTTGAAGGAAAGGTCCAAAGCTTAACAATCAAATGAAAGACCTCTAATTATCAGCCAGTATCTGCCGCTCCAAGAACACTGCTGAGTCCAGGAACCGACCGTGAAGTAGACAGGCGGATGTCTTCAACCAGCTTCATCCAGCATTCTTTCTCCGGGCCTGTTTCACCTCTGTCCAGGCAACATCTGCCAGAGGACATTAGTTATCCTACATACAGCTGTTGCTTTCAAGAGGTGAGCGAAAGCCAGACTTACACCAGCTGGGCTAATATTCCAGCAGCGTGAAGCTAGCGTGGGGCAACAGACCCCAGTCAACAATCCTATGACCCTCTTTGTCCAGGAATTGTCAAAGCTTTGTGGCTGCTTGGTCAACTAAGCATACGGGTGGTAACGATGTCGCTCTCTCTCACGAATTACAGCATGAGAGTTCTGAAACTCGTGATCTGAACATAACCACTATAACTCAATATAACAATCACACAAAAACAATTTAACATAGATGCTTCCAAGAAATGGAAAAGACCTTCAAAGCGACAGTCACCTCGTGAAGATGGACGATGTCGTAACTTGTCTGCATGCCCTGCACACATCAGCACCCACGATTTCCCCTTCAGTGCACAGCGTAAGCCAAAGAGATTTTTCTACCCAAACTCTCACCATGACATGGACCTTTCACCTCGTTACTGCTTTAGACTCATCTGGTTTGGTTGCTGACAAGTTGGCGAATAGCAGCAACTCACAGACGGATGGCAGAAATGAACAATAGAAAAGCATCCATCAACATACCTCTAGAACAATTGCACTTAACACAAAAGGTTCATGCATCCAGTTGACAGGCTCCAGTTAAAACAGCTGTTGAACGGCCTCAGGCCCCAGGGTAAGGCTCCACTAAAGTACAATGGAGAATTAAATAGAAGCTTCGAACAGAATCCCTGCACAGAAAACTTGCACATCCTCCTACATGGCACCCAAGGCCGTTCAACAGCTGCTTAACAGGAAATACTGACAGAAGAGCAGGAAACGGTCAAACGGTGAAGCTACTGACAAATAAGGATGCAAAAATGTGCTGGTAGCTAACCTGTGTCTCTACTTCTGTCCTTGCTCCGCTGGACCCTTTCCCTTAGCTTTTCCCTCTCCCTTTCCTTGTCCCTATCTCTGTCGCGCTCCCGAGTACGGTCACGGTTATCTCGCTCTCTGTCCCTGTCACGATCTTTCTCATTCTCTGTCAATTGCCGACTCCTATCTTTTGGTCTAGAGTTGTCACCACCCCCATCTTCCTTGTCGTTCGCCAGCTTTGTTTTCCCTACTGATTGATCATCTCTCAACTCGCCATTGCCTGATGAAGTTTGGAGCTCCTGGAAGTCAGTCCTAGTGTCCTTAGCTACTGCTATCTTAGACCGATCACCAGTCGAGTTCGTGTTCTGTGGCCGAGCATCCGGACTGGCACTTGGTGGCATAGCAGTCGCACCTCCATTTCCAACAACTTTGAGTAGATTCACCTGTACAATGGAGGGTTTGACATCAGACACAGTACCCCGGATAAATCCAACTGAGCCACAGAAATTGAAACTTGCCTGCGCATCTGGAGGAGGGTCCCAAGCAGTACTTGTTAGGACAAAGGATTTGGCATCCTTCCTAACTTCAGCATAATGTGCCTTTGGCTGCCTATACAGGTCACCTAAAACCCTGCAAACCTCCTCCACATCACTTTTCTCAGCGTCGAAGACTTGCCACCATGGAGGCTTCTCCGGCAATGGCACTCTAAATCTCCGGGCTGCAGCATAGACTACCCCGCATGCTACGACCTCACTCTTGAACCGAACACACAGAGTTGTTCGCAAGCTGCCACCATGACAGCAACTGAGAATCAGCTCTTGTTAACTGGTGTAGTGGCCTACAACATGGAAACCACAACGAAATGCTGAGCGATACAAGTGCCAAAGAAGACAGGTGACCCACAGGATGACTGCAGATCACAAACGTTGTCAATCCCTAACTTCTCACATTCACCTTGGTTCAGTGAGACATCCATCCATTTCTCACCAGGTAATTTGGAGAGTTTCTAGGTTAACAATTCTGAGAGTAACACAAATCCCAGCCTATGGTGTGAGCGATCACCTGATTCCTCAGCAAACCAGAATGGTTTCTCAGCTACGAGAAAACCAGCTGGGAGCAGACTGCCTCCACAGGGCATCCTGTACTTGAGGTTAGGAAGCCCACCGATGGGTGTGACAACAACACTTCTGCGAGTTATAACAACTGCTGGTGTTCACTCTCGACCATGGATGGGCACAGCTAGTATAGTAAAGACCAAAAACAACACACAGTGGTGTGGACAGCAGTCATTCACCTGTCATTTGCCAAATTCCATGCCTCCTGCATAAGCTCGGGAGGCGCCTCCAGTTGCAGCAGGTAGTTCAGAATGAACTTGTGCGGATGCTCCACATGACAGATAAATCCCATTTCCTTGAGAAGATGACGCTCAGTCCTTATGAGGTCTACTTTCATTTCTTCGTACTTCTGGACAACCAGAAGTAAGTCAGACAAAGGCAGTGGCACGAAAAGGAGCTGCAAAACCAGAATCGACAGAGTCCGCACCTTATGGTCCGGAAAATCTATTTCACGGTTCTCACGACGACAATCAATGCGATAAAACACATTCAAAATATCCGTCATCCTCCTCGGACTTTCTTCCAACTTGGAAGCCAGCCAGACACAGCTCGCCGCAACTCGCTGCCGCAAATAAACATCTAGCAACAATTTAGAAACAAAACTACATGCCAAAATACCAAAACCAAATTCCAGCAAGCGCGTGCACGTATATACCTTCACGTTGAACCGAGAGAAAGACTTCTTGCAGTAGAAGCGATGGAAGAGTACCTGACCCGTGGCCATGACGGCTTGCGGCCTGAAGCCAAACAACAACAAAAACAGGGGGAGGAGCGTCAGCGCACTTATCAGATAGCGTGAAACCTAGACAGAATTCAATCTTTCAGAACAAAAGGGATACGTGAGCACGACAAGCTGGCAACAGCATGAAAAAGGCTCAGAGAGTACATTTTGAGCAGAATGCCGCTCTCCTGGATCAGCTCGCAGCCAAAGCGGCGGAGCAGGCTCTCCGTCGGCTCATCAACCCCATCTTTCCGAGAAGGAGAATCCGCAATTTGTTGAGGGGAGACATAGAAGGTGTCGAGAGCCGTGTAAATCATCACCTACACCGCCGAAGGACCAGACTTCCAGGAAACGGTTCGGAGAATGTGGCTATGGCAAGCCGGAGCAAGTGGCCGGCATACACGGCCGAGGGGGAGCAGCAACGCAGAGACGAGCTGCTGAGAAGCTGCCCTAAACTCGAACCAAGCCACGCACTACGTATTTATGTGCACAAGAACCTCCCATACTTTACGCAACATAACAATCTCAAGTAGGTACAGTACCTGGTTTAGAGACGTGTAGGGGGGATTTATTGGTAGATCAAACCAAAATTGGACAAATCGGTA
The DNA here is from genome assembly GCA_010909165.1 of Anthoceros angustus. Classification (NCBI taxonomy): domain Eukaryota; kingdom Viridiplantae; phylum Streptophyta; class Anthocerotopsida; order Anthocerotales; family Anthocerotaceae; genus Anthoceros; species Anthoceros angustus. Next base: position 457,762 of record VJWM01000019.1, read on the forward strand.
TTATTGATTTGTAGCAAGAGGCTGAAACTAGCAGGCTCTTCCTCTTCTCTTTGGAGTCGAAGAGCTTCTAAAACTTTGATGCTCCTTTGATCTACATAAAAAATTATCTTAAAAATATTATTTATGAATATAGAGGTTTTTTTTTATATATGTTACAGTTCATATCATTAGATCACTAAATCATATCAATAGATTAGGTACTAGCATGTTATGGAATTTATGATGAAGCACATTGATTGAATAAAGTGTAACATAAACCCTACTTGATCCGCAATCTATCTACTTATCACGACTAGCTAATAAAATAATTGATTCTAGCTGAACTCACAATTTAGCTCATGAATTCTAGTATCCAACCAATTTATTATACAATAGAGGCCTTCGGTCCAAAACACCCTCAGCTAAATAATTATAATTTTGAATTATTTTTTACTTTGATCACTCAATAAATTTATTTAGGCCAGTCCATGAGGTGACTGGAGGGTAGCTGCAAAATCTCTCCCACTTCCATTCCATTTATTGTACATCGAATTACAATTTGACTTGGATTAGGTACAACACTATGTCCAGAAATATTTTTAATGATATATATAGTAATATGTTATATTTCAATAGTGTATTAAATAGGTAGGATAAGTAACATACCTACTTATGTACTTTTGTTGTCAGCTGCATAGTTGCAACAATTGCTACAACTCTAGAATTACATGCTAAGTATGTGTAGGTAGTGGAGATGAAGCACGGTTGGGAGACCCAGCGAAGATTCTGACAAAACATCAACATGCTGTGCAACTAGGTTGCTTTTTATCACCATGGGCTACTTCTGAAGGCAGCGCACCACGTAGGTAGTGCGGATCTTGCGGCTTTAGTAGCAGCTCGTAAGCCAAGGGATGGGTGTTGGACATCTTGGCTGCAAGCATTTGTTAGACTAAATAGCGTGATTGATATTTAGGGAAAAGAAGACTTTATTATGAAAAAGAGATGGGAAAAACCCATCCACCCTGAAATAAAGGGGGAAAACCCAACGGAGGGCACCATGCCAAGAGGACTAGCCCCCACGATCACGCATTTCAAAACTACCAACCGCTCGAAGAACTTCGTGATCAGGGATGTGAAAAGGCCTACTTACCACCGGTGTCGAAGAAGGTGCATCTCCCGCGCTCGCTGTCGTTCTATACACTACGTTAGCCAACGCCCTTTGCAAAGCAATGGAAACCCTCTGCCGGAAGAAAGCAACAATACAAGAAAGGGGGAGGCCAACCCCATTCCTGCGGCTATGATAAGCCTTGGCACAGGCCTTGACGAACCTAGAGAAATCCTTGCCCATGGCTCCGTAAGTCTCAATGGCAAGGGGGACAAAGGCATGGCTGTCCTGCAAAGGAGAAAACTTGTGGACCTTAGCCGTCGTGCATAGGAGAGTACTTGTCAACCTTAATCCTATTGATATTTAGGTGGTTTTCAAACTTTTTATTTTAGGATTTTGAGTTTTCAACATGTAAAATTAATAGTTTTTACAACTCTCATGATTAATAAAAAAAAAAAAATCCGTCCAAGATCATAAGATGATCCAAACAATCAGCTGATCAACCAACTGATCTTTATTGTCGGCTGACTGATCCAGATAGTCGACCAAATGGACAATCGACCAAAGTGGACTGACCTAGCGTCCAAATGGCTTAGGCCAAATGGACACACATTTATGAGGCATCCAAATGGCTTAAGCCAAATGGACACACATTTATAGGAACGTCGACTTGTACTTCGATCGATACTTAGATGGGGGTACTTAAAGGGAGTGGATGCCCTTGGTGCAAGTGGCTTAGGCACACAAGGTACAAGTTGTTAAGTACAAGTCCCATGTGAGTGGACTAGAACATTTTCTTCTTTTTCCTCCCGAACAAATTATATTATTGTTCTTCTTCTTCCTCCCCAACAAGCTTGCCATGAACAAATAGCACAGAAATCTGGACTAAAACATATTCTTCCTTTTCTTTTTCCTCCTCAACAAATTATATTATTATTCTTTTTCCTCCCCAACAGCTTGCCAGATTAAAACATATTCTTCCTCTTCTCTTTCCTCCTCAACAAATTATATTATTCTTCTTCCTCCCAAACAGCTTGCCATGAACAGAGAGCAGAGAAATCCCCCCATCGGGATGTCGGGAGAGACGTCATGAATAAAGTTGAACTTGCGAGTTCTAAGCTGAATGTGGAGCGTCCCGACGCAGAGCGCGTGGCGGGCCTCCTCGCCGGGGCCGGGGCCGAGCACGAGCTTCCTGGCTGCGGCGAAGAGGGTGGAGAGGAGGGACAGCACGACCACGTCGTAGCAGCAGAAGGCGAAGACGTCGGAGTAGCAGACGACGAAGACCCCGTAGAAGAGCCAGAGGGAGCCCGGAGACGAGCGGATGCCGCGCCATACCAGGGTTTGGGGAAGGAGTAGCCCGAGTGCTCGAATCCGTCCAGTGCGCGGTCCGGCGACGACGTTGGCGCCATCCTGGTGTTTTTGTGCTGTTCCCTGTCAGATTTCTCGGACTCGTCGAGCTTCCTGTTTCCCGAACGCGCCTTACTGGCGAGCACGTCTCCTCTGCTTGCAAGGGCCGCCTTCGCTTGCTACGGAGCTATTAAAAGGTCCGTACAGAAATGTACAGTTTTTCTCCAAGACCCTCCCGATGATCGCGTTGTGATAGGGTTTCGCAGTCTCGTGGCTGCGAGAAGCTTGCTACCACCGCGTTGTGGAGCACTGGAAGAATGTACGAAGCTCTGTGTGTTCAAGGCAGGGATGGAAATTGTACACGCAAACAGGATCCGAGAAGGCCTCGGGAATCCGTAGTCTGTTCCCACTATGTGCTTTGCATCGTGACCTGGCCAGACGTGATAGATTTCTTGCTAGGACTAAACGGGATTTGATAAGGCACCCGGCAGCCAAGAACATCGTCAGCTATCTCATGCCTCCACGGAGTCGAACCTGGCTCATCTCCTCACGACGTCATTGACGCGCTGGGAAGTTGATTCCTTGCGCAACTGTGTGATCTTGGGGTTCAGCAACCAGCATGAGAAGGAAGGCAGGAAGGCATTGTATGTAGCCAATCCAGAGGTGTGTGGTGACTACCTAGTATGAATAGCTGTGAGTAGTGACGAATCCTCCCGACATGATTTGCTCAACACCCGGGCCCATGGTGAGGGTTTGGGGCCTCTCGTCCAGCATCGATCCCAAGCACAGAGCCTGGAGGATGCCGAACCCTGTGCACACACAGACGGTGCAGAGCAAGGCGAGCATGGGCGCGCGGTGGGTGCCCTCCACCTTCCGGGCCACCACGAATGCCGCGATGGAGAATCCCATTTGCAGGCAGGAGAAGAAGGCGCACAAACCCTGCTCGATCTGCGGCAGGTGCCTGCGCACGCACCACGCCGTGAGCAGCATGAAGATGGCCGCGCCGAAGTAGGCCACGTTGAGCCGGTTGAGAGGGGGGTAGGAGTCCAGCATCGCGATCCCGAACATGGCCCCCAGCTGCAGGCCCACGAGCCCGCGCTGCGCCCACGGGGACGTGCCCAGTTGGAGCAGCACCTGGATGGACACCATGGCCACCAGGTACGCCTCCACCGTCTCCGACAGCCGGGTCGCGCTCAGGCTGACGAAGAGCACCCCGAAGCCCAGCGCGGTGGTCACCATGGCCCCTTCCGCGTTCACGCCCAGGGACATGAAGGCTCGGAAGATGGAGTCTACGGCGGCGGCGGGGTCGGGCGTGGCGGCTGGGGCTGGGGTGTTGGCCTCCGCGTCGGACTTGAAGATGAACCTCCTGGCTCCGGCGATGGCGGTGGAGACCAGTGTCAGGGCGAACACGTCGTAGCAGCAGCAGAAGAAGATGACGAAGAAGAGCCAGAGCGAGCCCGGAGAAGAGCGGATGCCGCGCCATACCAGGGTTTTGGGAAAGAAGTAGCCCGAGTGCTCGAATCCGTCCGCTGCTCGGTCCATGGCCGCCAAAGCCGTGCCTGGTTCGGTGCAAGCGAGTGCTAGGGCGAGCAGCAACGACGATCTCAGCGCCATCCTGTTCTTGGTCCCTGTGAGATCGCTCATGCTCGCGCTGATGAAGCTCTGTCGAGCTTCACCAGGGCCGACGCCAATCCCGGACGCGCTCCTAGTGGACACCACGTCTCACTTCGCTTGCAACGGCCGCCTTGACTCGGCATAGCCCTATAAAAAGATCAGTACAGCTTGGCTGCAGAGTTATCCTCGAGGGCAGACCGTGTCCCCATGTCAGATCGCACGCTTGTTTGTGATCAAGCGGGACGAGTTCCTGTTGCCGGCCATGGCAGTGTGACTACCTCTTCTTCCAGCGCCAACTTCTCCGTGATCTTATGGCAATCCAGCACTGAAAGAGTGTGTGGAGCTCTATCTATTCAAGGCAGGCAAGAAATTGTACACTGCAGACAGATGCTAGACGACCTCGATCACCCCTTTCAGTCTGATGGATCCCCCACTGCCTTGCATTCGGACAATACAAGATTGCCCTCATTGCAGAAGACACCTAGCAGCCAAGAACATTGTCAAGCTGTGTCCGCAGGAAGAGCAACTTTGCTGATCTCCTCACGAGCTCACTACCGAGGACTCGTCATGAAATCCTCACCACATCCTTAGGTCTTGTGGACAAGGCAAGGGGTCCCGCCTAGCACGTCCAGTCCCTCCCAAAAATCTTCCAGTCATCGCCAAGCCCCAAGGTCGCTTGAACTCACATCGTAGCCTGAATTTCCTCTGCAGAGCCGAGAGTTGAGCACAGCGGTGAGAGTAGGAGGCACTTCACAGGTATCCATCACAGCAGCTGTTGCGACTGGGCAATGCGGGATGCTGGATTCCGAGAGTAGGGCATTTTATGAACTAGGATGCCATGCTGCAAGCCATATCGATGTTCAGTGACAAACCAGGTAAAGCTCGGACTCGTCACCGCCTTTTCTAACCTACTACATAAACAGCCTCTAAAGCACTGCAATTGCAACGTGCTGTCTGTCGGTGCCGGGTTATCAAGAGTCTAGAGAGGAAAATCATGTGCAGTTTGTGGATAGGGAAGAAAAGAAGACAATTTATTTTATTTTAATCCACTAAGGACTGATTTTCCGTCATGGGACTGAAATATAATAAGTGCATAGATTACAGTAAATTGGTCTGGACTAATATAAAGGTAAATTCAAACAAGAGAAATAATCTTCAATCAATCAACAATGTCAATGAAATTGCGTGAACGAGGGCCAAACACCACCAATTCATCCCCACGAAAGAAAGCCACTTGACCTGCAGCGCAGTAGCACGAGGTGCTCTGAAAGTGGGTAACTTCTCCTTGTTAGTCTTCCATTGCGATGGTGTAAAATCTGCATTGATATATAACTGAGGAAGCCCTAATCATTGAAGGTGGAGACTTGGGGAAGAGAAGCTATATAATTGGTGCCCCACTTCCCGGCTTCATTTATCGGGCTGCCGTCCAAAGGTTATCAGAAAAAAGAGCTGAGCTTTTATAGATTTTATAGAGAGGGAACACAACATTCCCACAGATGTATGGGTTATATGCACTAGCCACACTCATCCTAGCGCACAAAAATACTTGCACACACCACACCTTACCTAGGTGGGCTTGGCATTATACAGTCCTAGCCTTGAATCCTATAGATCGCTTCACTTTGAATCTTATTGGTCACTTAGTATTATATAGTCCTAGCCTTGAATTTGAATCTTATTGGTCACTTAGTATTATATAGTCCTAGCCTTGAATCCTATAGATCGCTTCGGTTTGAATCTTATTGGTCACTTAGTATTATATAGTCCTAGCCTTGAATTTGAATCTTATTGGTCACTTAGTATTATACAGTCCTAGCCTTGAATCCTATAAATCGCTTCACTTTGAATCTTACTGGTCACTTGACCTTGAATCCTATTGGTCACTTGACCTTGAATCCTATTGGTCACTTGACCTTGAATCCTATTGGTCACTTGACCTTGAATCCTATTGGTCACTTGACCTTGAATCCTATTGGTCACTTGACCTTGAATCCTATTGGTCACTTGACCTTGAATCCTATTGGTCACTTGACCTTGAATTTATTGGTTACTTAACTTGCCTTTTACTTTTGAACTTTTGTAGAAGATATAATTTTTTAAAAATATACAAATTTATTACGGTACTCTTCATAACGTATCAAAAGGTTCCGGGCTGGAGACAGTCTCTAGCAGATCTAGCAGATCTGCACTGTACAGGGCTGCGCAGGCCGCCGATTGCGGGCAAGCATGTGCAGAAAATAGTTCATGGGAGTCGCGGAGGAGCACACCGTCGTGATCTGGAACAGTGGGCAGCGGGTAAAATCGACGAGTCAGGAAGCGATCAAGAAATGTAATGTTTGGGAGAGGCTTACACGACGGGTGGCGGGGAACGGTCGTCGGAAGAAAGCGCCAGCCTGAAAGCCAGGACTGGAAGAGGTCGATCGTCCACGGACCTTGTCGACTGCACTGGTCGGCGCCCAGTCCGAAACTCCGAGTCCTCTCCTGAAGGTGGGTCGGTGGATGCGACGGCGGTGGGTTGGAGGAGCGAGAATGCGGTGGTGGGTTGCGAGAAAAATGCTGCTCCGGAGATGGGTTTGAGCAGGTAGTCGGGACAGGGATGGACGGGCGTTCCAGATCTGTGGACACTTGGCTCACGCTCGCCCTACTGCTGGGATTGGCGTCGTTGGTGGCGGCCGATGCAGTGCAGGCAGCGGCAAGTGCAGGGCCGGGAAAGATGCGGAGCGCATCGTGTCCGCCGGTGTGAAGAGGGCATTCAAGGCCGACCACACCGTTTGTGCCTCCTTGATCCGCCTCCACTTCCACGACTGCTTCGTTCAGGTGACCACAAAATGCACCTTTGATGTATCTTCGTGTACAGTCGATGACCCGATCACGCGCGATCGCTCCGGTGCAGGGGTGCGATGGCTCTGTCCTCCTGGACACCCCTGACAGCGAGAAGAACTCGCCCCCGAACTCCAACTCGCTGAGGGGATTCCACGTGGTCGATGCCATCAAAGCTGATGTGGAGAAATTCTGCCCCTCGCTTGTGTCCTGCACGGACATCCTGGCGCTGGCTGCGCGCGACTGCGTTTTTCTTGTAAGTCTTGCACACCGGTAGCTGCAGGCTGGGAGTGATTCAATGTCATTCAGTGTCGTGATTCAATGTCATTCAGTGCCGTTTACAGCTCTGACACCGAGACCATTATCGACGTATCGGCGTTCGCGACACAGCACTTCCTCCGTCGTCGACACGAAATATAGTACTTCCAGGGGATCGTCAAGAGCGAGGCTCCGACAGGTCTCCTGAGCGACCCAGACACTTGGAACACATTATTAATTCGATAGAACACATTATTAATTTGATAGAACACATTATTAATTGCACCCTCACGATCTTGCTGAAGGGTGTGCACTGACGAGTGAGGGGAGGGGCAGGTTCGAACCTGCAACCTCCTGCTTCAGGTGCCGGATGCTCAATCGACTGAGCTAATAATACAGGGTTAATAAATAGTAACATAAGAAACTGAACAAGGTTACTCTCGCGGCGATCCCAACGGTGCGACACCTCTTGATCCTGTCCGCCGTGCCACCTTGGGGTGCAGAGCCTGCACATTGCGAACTGCGGATTTGCCTGCCCCTTACTGTTCTTGTTCTTCTACTGTTCATGAAATTCTGTTCTTGTGTGAAGACGCGGTGCTGATCATGGCTGGCTCGGCTTGGGGAATGTGTTGGGTTGTTCTGTCCTGGTCCGCTTGCGGGTTCACTGTAGAGTTCCTCAAGGTGTCCTACAAGGCCAGAAGTTGGAGGCTGTTGGGGTTCTATTTCCAATGATGTGGTATGCAATTCATGCAACGGCAAGCGGGTGAAGCTATCAGGATCGAGGTTGCGAGATGGCGCATTGTGACAAGTGCAAGCTGGGGCAATGCAAGAGGTGCGAGAGGGAGGATATACGGTTGGTTACAGATGTGTTGAAGGAGCGCCTGTCCATGTTGTTTCTCACCGTGGCTCCACCCATGGACGTGCCTGGCCCCGCCGATGTGATCATCTATGTGTCCAAGAGGGCAGACAGCACGGAGGTGGTGCGGCTCCTGTGCCACTCCTGCATGCTCAAGAGGCCTTGTGACTTCTTCAGGGAGATCCTGGAGTATACGAGAATTGTGAGCAGACGGCCTACCATCCGGCCCCCCAGTTTTGTGCTGGACAGAAACAGCTTCTTCATGGAGCCTGATGGGGAAGGGGGGTTCTTGGGCCCGGCAGCGAGGACCATCTACGAGGATGTGAAGAGGGGGAGTGTGACGGGGTTGAAGAGGCAGAGTGTGGTGGCCCAGCCTCAGGAGGAGGCGCAGCTTGAGAGGCAGAGTATCATGCTTGCCCAGAGAGCCAGCATGGTTGCCAGTGGTCCTGTCCTGGATTCCAAGGCTTGTGTTAAACGGGGGAGGAGCCTGCAGGCCACTGGAGAGCAAGGTGGAAGTTTGAAAGAGGATGGGGTTGTGAAGGAGACCTCGTTGCAGAGCAGCATTGTTGCTGGTGGAGAAGCCAAGGATGGTGTCAAGATGGTCGAGGGAAAGGATGGGAGTGTGCTTCCTAATCCTGCTCCTGCTGCTACGAGGAGGGTGACCATAGTTGATCCTAAGGATGCACAGCAGAACGCTGCAGTCAGGAAGGAGAGCCAGCAAGGTGCTGTAAGATCTGGGAGCCTTCAAGGAGAAGGTGTTTCTGGGGCCGACCTAGCAGGAGAGGCTTGTGCAAAACTTGGGAACATCGCAGGGACAGGACAGGCGGTCTCAGAACCTGCAGATACCGTCAAGACGGACCTAGAGGAGGAAGATAGGCCTCCCAGTGTGGAGGGGGGGGACATGGCTGACGAACCTTGTTCCATTCGGAATGATTTCCTGGTCCAGCTGATGGCATTTGAAGCAGCCAGAAGGGAGACAGTCCATGAGAGGGAGACCCTGGTCAAGTTCCATCACAAGGGTATTCCGGTGGGCAAGTACTACGTGAAGCTCAAGATGCTGTCGTGGACAGAGGCCATGCTGCATGGTCTCATGGAGTACATCTACACAGACAGATGTCATCTCACGGTACAAGACCTACCTCTTGTGTACGCCGCTGCTGACAAAATGATGCTCACATCCTTCACGCAAGCAGTGAAATACCGGGATCCTGTGCCATATGTGCGGTTTGCCATGGAGAACGAGGACAACAGACGGTCCATTCTGAAGCTCTGCCAGCTTGCAAGGTGCCCCGAGCTCGAAAGCATCCAACAACTGTGCGAAGCCTTCGCATACGAACGAGAAAAGACCAGCAGGAACGTGCACATCCTCGTCTTCCACAGTGCCAAGAGACTCGGTCGGCACGCGGATGTGTTCGCTCAGGGTTTCCACAACTACTGCGGGTCTAAGTTCTGCATCCTCAAGGATCTGCCTCCGCTCTACGAGCATGGCTACCCCGAAGAGTGTTTCAAGAACCCACAGTGGACCAGAAGCCGACGCTCTCTGCTCAACACCTATGGCAGAGTTGTTGGCCCCCCTGGGAGCAAGTCTGAGCGAGATGCCAAGGACCTGGAGTACATTGTCATTTCCAGGCAGCCGCAAGGGTTCGGGGAGAGCAAGAAGGAACCCAACCTGGACGAATGGTGCACATCCCAAGCCGAGCAGAAGAACAAGGACAAGGTGTGGAGAGTTTACCTGTTCGGGCAGGAGATTGCTAGGACGTGCTACAGGTTCTTCAGATACGCTTGCGGTCTCACCCACAGACCCGTGTCCCGTGAATCCTTCAGCTTGAGGATGGTATCAGGCTTGATCGTCGGAGACATCCTTGTCGAAATTTTGAAGAAGGCTGTTCCTGAAGGTGTCTTCCAGCCTCAATCTGCGCAGGCATACTGCCCTAAGCACAGCAGGACCAGACATGCAATGCAGGATTGTGCATTCCCTCACGGCAAAGAGAAGGATGCATCCTGTGTGAGACGCCATGGCACCTGCCAACCTCGTTGCATGGAATCATAATTAAATCGGGCAGACGATTGAGCAGCATGAGAATGAATGGACCCTAACACAGCTCTTGGTACAGGTCTGGACATGGTGCAGCGCAGAGGCTCTGGATACTTCATCGGAGGATTCAACTACGGCAACAACATCACTCTCACCGGGCATCCCATCAAGCTCTTGGAGGCCAAGTGCATCCCAAAGACATGATAGGCAGGGCAGCTCTGAGGATGATTTCCTGGTCCAGCTGATGGCATTTGAAGCAGCCAGAAGGGAGACAGTCCATGAGAGGGAGACCCTGGTCAAGTTCCATCACAAGGGTATTCCGGTGGGCAAGTACTACGTGAAGCTCAAGATGCTGTCGTGGACAGAGGCCATGCTGCATGGTCTCATGGAGTACATCTACACAGACAGATGTCATCTCACGGTACAAGACCTACCTCTTGTGTACGCCGCTGCTGACAAAATGATGCTCACATCCTTCACGCAAGCAGTGAAATACCGGGATCCTGTGCCATATGTGCGGTTTGCCATGGAGAACGAGGACAACAGACGGTCCATTCTGAAGCTCTGCCAGCTTGCAAGGTGCCCCGAGCTCGAAAGCATCCAACAACTGTGCGAAGCCTTCGCATACGAACGAGAAAAGACCAGCAGGAACGTGCACATCCTCGTCTTCCACAGTGCCAAGAGACTCGGTCGGCACGCGGATGTGTTCGCTCAGGGTTTCCACAACTACTGCGGGTCTAAGTTCTGCATCCTCAAGGATCTGCCTCCGCTCTACGAGCATGGCTACCCTGAAGAGTGTTTCAAGAACCCACAGTGGACCAGAAGCCGACGCTCTCTGCTCAACACCTATGGCAGAGTTGTTGGCCCCCCTGGGAGCAAGTCTGAGCGAGATGCCAAGGACCTGGAGTACATTGTCATTTCCAGGCAGCCGCAAGGGTTCGGGGAGAGCAAGAAGGAACCCAACCTGGACGAATGGTGCACATCCCAAGCCGAGCAGAAGAACAAGGACAAGGTGTGGAGAGTTTACCTGTTCGGGCAGGAGATTGCTAGGACGTGCTACAGGTTCTTCAGATACGCTTGCGGTCTCACCCACAGACCCGTGTCCCGTGAATCCTTCAGCTTGAGGATGGTATCAGGCTTGATCGTCGGAGACATCCTTGTCGAAATTTTGAAGAAGGCTGTTCCTGAAGGTGTCTTCCCAGCCTCAATCTGCGCAGGCATACTGCCCTAAGCACAGCAGGACCAGACATGCAATGCAGGATTGTGCATTCCCTCACGGCAAAGAGAAGGATGCATCCTGTGTGAGACGCCATGGCACCTGCCAACCTCGTTGCATGGAATCATAATTAAATCGGGCAGACGATTGAGCAGCATGAGAATGAATGGACCCTAACACAGCTCTTGGTACAGGTCTGGACATGGTGCAGCGCAGAGGCTCTGGATACTTCATCGGAGGATTCAACTACGGCAACAACATCACTCTCACCGGGCATCCCATCAAGCTCTTGGAGGGGGCCAAGTGCATCCCCAAAGACATGATAGGCAGGGCAGCTCTGAGGATAGATTTCCCCACTGAGAGGACGTTCGTCACCTACATGTCTACTTCCCGTACTGTCGGGGTCCAGATCGAGGCCACTTCGCGTCTGTTTTTCGTCAAGTCCTTGGAGGATCTGATGGGCATGCTGGAGTACGCCACCGGCATGAACGAGAAGGCATTCATTCCGTGGGAGGAGACAAGGACTATGGTAGAGCTAGTGAGGCCTGTAGAGCCGTTTTAGACCCATGCTTCTGATCCTGCTCTTGCGAACAATCCCACCTCAAACTTTTTCGAATGAGATCACCACGAACTGCAAATCTGCTCAGCCTGCGGTCAAAGTGATGATAAAAGATAAAACTGTTGTCCTGTGTTGGGCATTGATCAAAACGTTTCCTTCAGCGACAATGGCATTTCTCAACCGTTCTGGACAACGTGCTCAAAACATCAATGCCCAAATGGTTCTCATGAATATCCCCAAACACACTAGGTACCTATTTCTCCTAACCCACAAAAACTGCCCGCCTGTAAGGCGTCCTCCAGCAAATTTACCCGATACTTCTCTCCATGGAGAAACCAGGGCAGAGAACGAAGATGAAGCCATCGGATCAACGAACAGAGCCAACCTTCCTGTTGCACATGCAAATTCCTTCAGCAATGAAACAAAGATGCGAAGTTCTTACGAAGCAGCTTAGGAAGGAAAGTCATTCAGCTGTCAGGTAGCATTCTACATGAGGAGGAAGTGGGTACCTGGCTCGTCAGCTCTAGCCACCACCACTGCTGTAGGACTTCCCCAGAAGCATCATCTGAAGCTGGTCATTGATGGAGAGCACTCCGGCACCAGCAACTGCCCGTAAGATGTTGGCTCCAGCACCCTTGAAGAGAGATTTGTGGCCCTCTTTTGCAACAATCTGTTTGTAAGCATCATACGAGCTCTTGTATTTCACAGCTTCTCCTGACGTCATCATCATACGACGACGAACCGTATCCAAGGGGTAGGATGCCAGCCCTGCAGCAATTGTGATCGCCCATCCTAGGAAGAAACTTCCGAGAAAGCTACCCTGTGCAACACACAAATTTGCATCATCTGCTGAGCTCGCAGCAGCCAACTCCTCAAACGATCAACCTAGCTAACAGGAAGGACGTCGTTAAACACCAGTGCACTTACCTCCAGATTACCCGTCAGAAGAACTGGTTTCAATGAGTCATACATCCCAAAATATAAGCCACGATACACCACGATTCCCACGCAAGAAATGTTGAATCCACGGTACAAACCAGCAATCCCATCTGTTTTCAAGGTCTTTCTGTAAACATCCAAAAGACCATTGAATTGACGCTCTCCTCCTCCCTTTTTTGAGGACTTCGAATCACTCGCCAATCGTGTCCTTGCATAGTCAAGGGAGTAAACAAATGAAAGAGAAACTGCACCCGCCATACCACCGGAAGCTAGATTTCCACCAAACCATTTCCAATATCCATCTTTCTCTTTTTTATACCCAAATAAGGCTTTGAAGTAGTCTTTGAAAGCGAAATTCAATGCCTACATTTTGAGATGGGCAAGGTGTTAGAAGAAATTATGTAGACCATTTTCAGTCTACAAAAACTATCACAGCAATGTAATAAAAAGAAGAGATAATCTTTATCTATACTTTTAAATTATATTCACTATCAACTCAACACTGGTTTGCAAATTGAGCATATGCTTGCAATAAAAATGAAAAGAAAGATACAAACATAGGAAGGTGAGTATATACTTGTGTGGGAAAGTAACGGATAACATTTGCCAAGTTTCCACGCCACAGAGCCATGGTTCCCTCTTCTGCCATCGTGCGTTGGAAACAATCCGCAATACCTTTGTATGGCTTAGCAAGACGACCTGTCTTCAACATCTCATCTTGATTCTGAATGAGGAGCTTGATACGCTCAATGGGAGCAGCAGCCGTCTTTGACACTGCCGCTGAGACACCTCCCATGAGAAAATCAATTAGAAAATCATTCACACTTTTACCTTCTTTTGGCTTACCGGCCTTCCCCTCTGAACCGGATGCAACAAATATCGGTGGACTAGAGAACAGTCTTGAGGTACAACTTGGAGTTGCTATAACACTATAGTTGGAACCACCAAAGAAACAACTACGAGCATATGCACCAATGCATTTGGTCTCATCTGGAGACCCATGAAGTTTTGGAGCTTGAAGTACAGACATCTCCACAATCTTCTTGGAAGAGTTGAAATGCTCATAGTCCAAAGTAGACACATTTGGAGAGGAGTAAAGCTGTCTTGGAAACCTTTGAAGAAGAGAAGGAACTATTGGAGACCATTTCTCCTCAAAAGCCATGGTTTGAACTCACAATATGTCCCCCCTTATAAGCCCTCTCTTCACAAATGCACTACCATCCACGCATCTACACTTGCACTACATACATTGCTGCTCTTACTTCACCTCCCCATCTAGCTACTCTTCTTTGCTTCTTCCCCTCCAGCTCCCCCTATACACTCTTCCAGCTTGTATCACTAGCCAGCCGCCTCTCTTTGCTCTCTCTACATTTGGAGGAGGGAGAACACCAATTAGGGCACTCATAAATTCAAATGACACTGACTAAGCTACCGTGGTTGCAACCGTAAGTTATCCAACGGTACCTTTCTTTACACTCAGCTGAAGTCCGCGTCCCGTGAAGGCGTTTTGGTAGAATGGTGATAAAAATGGTGGCAGACAGCTGATCGTTGTGCAGGCACGATCTGAACGATTGCTGGGTTTCCCTCTTGTCCTCTTGTCAGCTGCCAGTAAGGTGCAAAGATTGTCTTGATGTGCCAGCGTAGCTGCATGAGGCTCAGATCTGTTGAGCACCGTGTTTTTGTCGTATGGCTAACTCTCCCAGGCTCAGCAAAGCAGTGATGCACGATGGAAAATGCGGGTGTCATCACTGGCTCTCGGACAATTCTCGGGCAGGCTGATATAGTTGTCTCCGGGGTGAGAAAGATGCCCGCTTCCAAGCTGCTGGAGGTTGCAAGCTTGCCTAGCTCATCTGCATCTGTGGTTGCAGCCTGGAAGCTTCTGCCATTTGCTTACTAGGGGTAGTCCAGCTGCAAGGAAGAGGAGATGCATCAGGGCGGAGAGAAGCAGGGCCACCGTAAATTGCTGCTCGCGGGTTGGACCCTAATCGTTCCGGTAGAGCGCTGCTGTGGTTGCCGATGTGCAATTCCGTCAGGTGACCAGTTTAGAGGAGTTGAGCTTGGTTCCTTGATGAAATCCTCAGAGGCCTCTCATTTCCATGTGCTTGAACACTCCCACGCGGCACACAACGGTACAAAGTTACAAGCTCGTCTTTTGCAGTTTCGGAACATTCATTAGATAGGAGAATGGTAAGTTTGTCAAGCAGAGGCATTGCAAGAACTGTGCAAAGTTGGCACCTGAAGCTCATCTCGTTGCAGAGGCAGATATGATTGGGCAAATAGCAGGCAGTTTCCTGGACTTGAAATTTGGCTTGTTGGCTTCGGCTGCAAGTCCCGTTTGACTAGGATCTGTCACAGAAACCTTAGGGCTATGGCAAGAATAAAGGGCTTGCGGAAGCTCCGCGCTGAACTGCGGCGCTTCCATGATGAACTCTCTAGAATCAACTGCGTTCCATTTCATGGTGGGGAACATAGTGATGCACGAGAAATATCTGATGAAGGCAGTGAGGATTCTGGCAGGCAGGATGACGATGCAGTTTGGGACAGTGTTAACAGTGCAGGACCAAGCCATTCTTTCCAGAATGAGGCTGAGCAGTGGAAAGACGAGAGGGACAGCCGGGAGCATAATCGTCAAGCTGCCCGACCTGCCGAAGTATCGTCATCGAAAGATTCTGGTTTTGATGATTTGAACACAGTTGCAGGGGATCAATCAAGGCCAGAGGTGGGAGTTCTTCCAATAGCGGGGCTTCCTGGAGACAAGGAGCATGCCACATCTCCAGGAAAAGGGCCGCTCGGTAGTGGTGAAGGTTGTGGTGAGCTAAGTTGCAAAGCTGCTATCTGGAATGGACAAAGTCAATGTGAATGTCACATCGACCAAGTTCTTCGCATATCAGCCACCTCTTTGTTCACATCCAATGTTGGCCATGTTCTGTCTGCAGAGAAGGGAGGCACTAATCAGTCAGGACCTGGCTTCTACGATGTTGAGGTTCAGGCACTTCAACCAGGTTCTACTCCTTCTCAGAGACGAGCTGTTTCCGATAATATTACTGTCCATAAAACAACAGGTACAAGGTCAGACGTAGCAGAGGATACCAGGTCTCTTACTACGTCAGAAGCTCTGAATATATCTGCCTCTCACCAAATTGCATATCATTGCAGAGATGGTATACAAACGCTGTTGGGAGGCACTCAGCAGGTAGTTGGACATGCACCCACTCCCCTCATCGATAGAACAGGGTCCGTATTTGCAAGCGGATCTCTAATAGTCAATCTTGCGACTAATGGATCTGGTGGAACACGGGTCTTGGCAACAACCAAAGCTGCTGTCCTTCCTCAGCCCAGTACATTTCAAATTGCCGGAACGGCTGAGCACCTTGATGGCAAAAGCTTGGAGAAGCAGACACAGGCTCCCGAGCTCTCAGAAAAGAACAGGCTTGAAAGTATATCTAATCTCGAGTCTCGTTGGAAGAAGAAGGGCCGAAATGCAGGTACGAAGGAAGACGTCAGTGCGGCAAAGATGGCCCATATGATCAAGCAGGCCCTGCAGGTCCGCAAGACATATTTTTAGCCTTTCGTTCTGCTCCTCATTATTCGTGCAGGTCTACGTTTTGAGCTTCTCCCCTGTTGTATCATGCATACAGATGCAGGGCACGGAGGCTGAACTTAAGCATGCATTTGGATATCGTGGCATCTTACAAGGAGGTACATCAAGCAGGTTCCCGAAGAGAAATGATGAGAAGCTGAAATATAGTGCTCTGACAGGCCCACCATCTGCAGCTCCCAAAGACAGCGACAACAGCGAACGCGGGATCGATGCTCAATCGTACTTGCAAGCAATCATGGCTGCTTTGTCCCCACAGGAACAGATGCACCAGGCAGCAGTTCAGAAGTGTTCCTATGCAGAAGGTGCCGTGAGTCCAAAGAGACCTCAAGAAAAGATGTCTTCATCATCTCCAAGTGAGGATGAGGGAACTTGTGACAGAGGAACATGCATGTGTCCGAACGAACCAACGGAGGACAAAGGTCCTGGGCCATTTACCGCCTGGGTTACCACCACGCAGGATACGGCCTCTAAGCATTTCGACACAGTGCTTGAAGTTCCACCAGGGTCTCCAATCAGCATTACCTATGCACCCAAGTCCTGCCAGGTACAACCCGACAAGCAGGAATATGTGAGCGTCCAGGCCCCCTACATACATGAAGAATATACAGAATGCCCATCTCTAGACAATTTGCAACAGCAGCCAGCTGCTGAATGTAACCCTTTGCAGTGCATGCTAGTGCCGCACTGCGATAACCGAGAAGCCATGATGCCAAAAGATCCGACAGAGAAAAGATTCGAAGCTGCGACCAGACTTTTGTACAATCTGGATTCCAAGAATGGCAGAAGTGGGGGTGAATGTGCATTCTCTCGTGATTGTCGTTGGAATCGTGGGAGTATCTATGGACGTCCTAAGCTTCCAATTCAAAAGAAGGAATCGCAGCCCCAATCGAAGGGCAAGCCACAATCAAAACGGGGCCAGACTCATAAGGTGAGACTGATCGCACTTGCATAGCTTACAGTTTCCAAAGAATCAGCTATTTGGCATGAGTTTACAAGTTGGTGCGGTCTTGCAAAGCAGGACTGCCCATCATCCAGTGGCCTGCAGAAAGGGCAATGACTTTCTGATTTCATCTTCTGAAGTAGTTTGAACTTGACAGGGCCAACAAGAGCGAGGCAAAGCTAATGGAGATCCACATTTTGATGTGGACAAGCGCATAGCTGTCGCTGCTGCAGGTCTGGCCAATGACATCGAGGCACTGGTGGGAAATTGTGAAACAAACAACTGTATGCATGATCATGTACCGTGTAGATACACAAGATTAGATGCACCAGTTGAAGCTGCTGCACAGGCAGTAAGTAGGCTTACACAGGATGCCGTTCCTGAAGAAGTGGTCCAGTCTAGGTGGCGACAGTTCTTGGCGACACAGATTGGGCGGACTGTTTGTGCACAAGAGGCTGTCAAAAACATGATAGGTGGAGGCATAGACTTTGATCAATTCCACCAGGTTAGTCCTCACTGTCGTGCACACACTCTGGGCGTAGTGGCCAAATGACAAGTGCTCCCCAGTTTGGAGCATTTGTCAATTATCAAGTAGCCACTTGATCGATATCCTAATTAATAGTCAATGCCTATGGTTTTTGCGGACCTGACCCACATGCTTTTCAATTCTATCCACCATCCTAGCTTGTGTGAGTTCGCTGCTTAGACGTGATCAAGTAAGTTACTGACGGTGGTGTTCTTGGCTGGCTGAAGGAGTTGAATGACATTAGGAAGGAAAGAGACAGGATCAAGCAGCTCGAGGAAGTGTATCACCGCTTCAAGCAACCCCTTTCCACGGACAAGCAGCTGTTGAACTGCTGGCAAGAACCTTGCCTTGCGCCAGGTTATCAGGTACCTGGCATGTCACTCCTGGCAAACGTCACTCTCAACAAAGGAATGTACTTTGTTTCAACTCGAATGAACTCTGTTGCCTTATGATATTCCAGGGCGAAAACCAGGATGAGATGTTCCTCAACAGCCTTCGCCAAGAAGTGGAGTCAAGGATTGCATGTGTGGATACCGGCGCACGTACTAAGAGGAGGAAGGTTGGGCCCTCACCTAGTCTTCAGGGGAACAAAACGATAATGCAGCCCAGCGCTCGGAATATTTCCCAAGCATCTACCGGCGGAGTCAAACACCAAAATCCAGATAACAGTGCACTGGGAGGAAGTGTTCGTGAACTATTGCTTAAGAGGCCTGTTGTAGCACAACCAGTTTGTAAAAGCCCACAGCTTGAAAAGCTTGTTAAGGAGGTTCAGGCTATGCTCAAAAAAGCCACACAGGTTGCAACAGGCACAGGTCAACATTCCTCCAAACCGGTGGATCTCGTTGCGCCGAGGTTTGAGAGGTTGGCTGCAAAAACCAAGCCTCCTTACCCGATGGATGGTCTAGAGGCGGCTAGACCAGGAAGGAATCACTTTGTTAGTGCAGCACTCCGCAGGAAGGAAGTGCGGCCTCCTGAGTCACTATTTAAAGCTGGTGCACCAACGAAGTGGATGGGAGATGTTATACGGCACACACCGCTCTCAAGGAGGGGACTGGCAGATGATGTACATCCTGTAAAGCTACCAGTATCCCCTTCTACGAAAAAGTCTAGGAAAGGAGCAGTGGAGCCTCAGCAATCAAGGCGGTTAGTCACAGCTGCTGAGAGCAAGGCAAAGATTAAGCAAAGATCAGATAAAGCAACGAGGAAGGTTGAGAAGTGGCAGATTGCTGGTCCTGTAATTGATTTCGATAACCCATATGAACCAGAGAGGGACCTATATCCCGTCCCCAAGTCCAAGGGGAGCAGAAAAAAAGCTGAGAAACCCAACGCAAAGAAGCATGATATAGGCCCAAGTAACAGGAACCCAGTTATTGATTTCAGCAAGAAATTGGAAGATGAGAGGAACCTCCAGCCTCTGGTACGGTTGGGGCAGAAAGCTGAAAAACGCAGGAGCCAGCTTGAGTCTGAATGGAAGCGTTTGGAGAAAGACAAGAGACTAGTTGAAATTTATGGGGCATCACTTCCCAGGAAAAAGTTTCAACATAAAGCTCAAATCACTACAGCATACTCTCATCCACAGAATGTAGCTAACCTGTATCTGAAGGCAGCTGGAAGTCGCCAAGACACTGTTGACTCCAGTTCCACTCATAGTCATAGGGGTCTGGCCGCTGTTTCCCATCATAAAAGGAAGGGGCATATCAGGTCTCCACGATCCAGATCTAGAAGCCCACTTTCTGAACAGGTAGACGATTGGGTCATTGACAGGGGTCTTAACAATGAGAAAAAGATGAAGTACCCAATCACCCATCCCCAGAGCAGAATTGGTGGCCGTCCATACGCTGCACCCAGAGGAGGACATTTTGATCACTTGAATAGGAAGGGGCTTACCAGTTCTCCACGATCCAGATCTAGAAGCCCATTTTCTGAACAGGCAGACGATTGGGTTTCTGACAAGAGTCTTAACAGCGAGAAAAAAATGAAGTACCCAATCACTCATCCCGAGAGCAGAATTGGTGGCCCTTCATACGCTGGTCCCAGCGGAGGGCATTTTGATCACTTGCACAGGAAGAGGCCTACCAGTTCTCCCGGATCCAGATCTAGAACCCCGCCTGCCGAACAGGAAGAGGACTGGGCCCTTGATATGCGTCTTGAGAAAGAAATCAAGGGGCCTCCAACCCATCGCCAGAACAGAATAGGCGGCCCTCCATACGGTGTGTCCAGAGGAGAACCTTCTCATCACTTGAGTAGCCATCCAGTCAGGCCCCTCCCTTCTGATCCTGACCCGAACATTCCGGTGAAGCACCTTGAGAGTAGACCCCTGATACACTCGTCCAAAGGTGCTGAAGATGAGGATGTTGAATCGTCAGGACCATCTCCTCTTACAAGAGAACTAAAAGACGCTGACTTTGATGGGTTCATTGAGACACTCACAGCAGAAGTGCAAGAAGAGATCTTAAAACTACGCCTCAGCAAGGACAGTGCGGGCAATGAGACTCTCACAGCAGAGGTGCAAGAGGAGATCTTAGAACTACGCCTCAACAGGGAACAAGTGGGCAAAACTGGTGGAAAGGAAACAACTGCTGAAGCTTCTGAAGAACGGTATGAGTCCGACGAATTCCACTCGGATACTGAGGATCCAGCTTTTGATCCAACTTATCAACCGACAACCCTGAAATCGTTGGAGGGAGACTTAACACAGGAGAAAAGAGAGCTGGAAGACGAGGTATTGGGGCATGCTCTGAAGGAAATTATGTTGAAGAACGTCCTCAGCGACCAGGAGAGGTATGCATTCACCAGACAAATTAGGCCAAAATCTGTACATGGTCACCAAACTGGGAATTCTCATATGTGTGGAGTTCTGATTCAGGTGGGTCTTTTGCGATGTGCAGGCATTATAAACGAATGCAACTTCAGGAGGGTGTGGAGCCAGACGGTGATGACTACCCTGTGCCTGGTAGGGAACACCAGCCAGAA
Organism: Anthoceros angustus; assembly: GCA_010909165.1. Lineage (NCBI taxonomy): Eukaryota > Viridiplantae > Streptophyta > Anthocerotopsida > Anthocerotales > Anthocerotaceae > Anthoceros > Anthoceros angustus. The sequence goes on from VJWM01000019.1 coordinate 478,530, forward strand.
ACATCAAGGGTCATCAGAGGCAATTTGCCTTTGTCACAGGAATCTGATAGATATCAGGAGAGAGCTATTGGTGTACAAACCCCCTTGAACCGTGTGTCCATTGTGGGCGTTCAGACAACAGGGTATGAGCAAAAATATGCGGGAGTACAAACTACTGACTATGACAAAAAATATGCTGCTGTGCAAACTTCTGACTATGACAGGAGATACGCTGAATCTCAGACCAACGAGAGGAAATATGCCGGTATCCAAACCATCCCTTCTGAAGGAAAATATGCTGGTGTGCAGACCAGCCACTTTGAGAATTACGGTGAATCGCAGACAACTGCCTCGGAAAGGAGATATGCTAGTGCTCAGACTATGAGCTTAGATGAGAAATATGCTAGTGTCCAGACCATGCCCGCAGAAAGAAAGTATGCTAGCATCCAAACCGACGCAGAGATGACAACGAGCGTGCAAACAGCTATGGATGATGGGGCTCCAATAATGAACTTTCATGAAGGTGAGGTTGGATGGGACGGTGAAAGAGCTCCTGCGTCCAAGAAGGTCGTGTATGCACTTCAGTCAGTTCCAAGCAGTAGCAAAATTGGCTACTACGAGCCTGTATACGGCCAGATGAAATCTCCGGAGGGCGAACCTGGCTGGGATACATCACGTGAAGAAAAGTCTGCTCCCGAGAAATCTGCATACCAAACAGATCCAGGAAGTGGTAAAGCTGGGTACTCCCAGCCCACGTATGTGGAAGCTCAGGAAGGCGAACTTGGCTTGGGGAGAACACGTGAAGAAGAGTCTGCTCCCAAAAAATCTGTATCCGCGTTTCCAGGCAGTAGTCGAACTGGGTACTTTGAGCCATCCTATGGCCAGATGGACGCTCAGGAAGGCAGAGTTGAACGCGAGGGACCACATGAGGAAGGTTCTGCTCCTAAAACAATTTTGTCCGCCCTCCTAGAGATGCCGAGTGATAGCAAATCTGGCGATGCTTACCGTTCTCCGGAGTATGGCAGAATGGAAGAATGGCATTACAAGAGCGAACCACAGCAGGATCCCTCTGACCCTCAAGGTGCCAAAATGCTACCCAGTGTAAAGCAAGAGAGAAATCTGGAAAGACCGAGCTCTCCACCATCGCCTTCCACTCCTAGCACACCCTCATCTGATCCTATGCATGAGGCAATGCTGGTAGCCGCTTTGGCTCCATTTCCTGAACTGACCACTACAAATGAAGAAGTCCATGTGCTTGGTAGAGAGTTTGCTGCAAGATATGGTGCAGAAGTGCCCGGTGCAGGACCCAGTGAAGCAGCAAGAGGTGTAGGGGAGCTACCGAGAGCTGACTGGCCAGTTGCAGTGGACCAAGGTGAACTTGACCAGCCAGATATTCGCTGCCAACCAGAACTACGAGGCCAACCAGAACTAAGAGGGCAACCAGAACTAAGAGGGCAACCAGAACTCAGAGGGCAACCAGAACTCAGAGGGCAACCAGAACTAAGAGGGCAACCAGAACTAAGAGGGCAACCAGAACTAAGAGGGCAACCAGAACTAAGAGGGCAAACAGAACTAACAGGCCAACCAGCACAAAGAGGCCAACCAGAACCAAGAGGCCAACCATCTATCAGAGGCCAACCAGATACAAGGACCGAGACTGGTGTACAAGGTGCAGTGGAAGAAGACATCAGGAACGTCCTACTGAGGTAAGCAAGCAGTGCCATTTAAACTATTGCCATGTTGGATGTTGAATGCTTCACATAATTGGAAGACTTGTTTCTGCAGTCGGCGGCATTTGAGAAGGGTAGAGGCGACGGAATCGGTTGCACTCTCTATGATCTCAAAAGCTGTGCGGAGCGACTCATCCAGATCATCATCTTCTGAATCCTCTGCGGCATCTTTCACGATTATACAACCACCGGCACAGCCAAGTTCCCCTTTATCTCCGGGTGAAGTGGCAGGTAATCTGTTAAAGCTTCATTAGGTTCCTCATCTTTCAGTACTAAAGGCTTGCCCTGGTACTAAAGGATTTGCTCGTGAACCTGAGTAGGTGCCGTAAGCATGAACCCAGGGATGCTTCGTAGACGTTCAAGCCTGGAGCAAGACCTTGGCACAAGATACTTCAAGCTGAGAAGGTACTCGTCACTGGCTGCAGCGGAAGTCCAACTGCAACACCATCCCACATCTTCCCAAATGTCAGAAGGTACATCCAGCACTCACATCTAGTGTCCCAAAGAGAAGCACATGCCACTCAAGGCTCTAAGAAAAAGGCTGTGAACTGTTGCAATGCTGACAGGTGAGACGGACATTGGAGCACTGCTGGAAATTGACGAACCTGGACAAACTCAGTTCGTTACTGGCACAGATCCTCAAGGAGAACCTGGTGAGATTACTTTGCAGCAGCCACCGACAATGCAGTCAGACCTCTTGGATAGGAATTCAGACAGAAGCTGGTCCGAGGGGGAACTGGACTTAGGATTGTTGGAACTGGACTTGGGAGCGTTGGAGTCTTGAAGTCGATGGTCTCTGAAAACTGAGGGAACTGGCTTCTATCAGATCTAAAACGTGAGCCAACATCACATTACAGCGACTTGTATGTCATACAATTCCTCCAGGTAGATTTGGTCTGTTCTGCGTATATCCTGCTTGACTGAGTCTTGGGCACATTTCAAAATCGCATAGGTATCGATGATGATCCCGTCTCCACTCAAGTCATACTGTAAATGCTCCATTCAGTTTGGCACTTGAGACTCGACGGAATTCCTACATAAGAAGAAGAAGAATATATTCTAGTCCACTTGGACGTAATACCTGGACGGTTGCCGCCTAATTTTTCAGTTCCACTGAAGTCCTCTACATATGCACTGGAATGGACCATAGGAATTGACCACTGGTGTGAGTTGCGAGTTCATCGTGCAGACATGTCAATAATAGTGTGCGCCGGCCGACAATGGGTGGGCTCTAGTCAAAGCAGCCAGTCTAGTTGTTGAATAAGAAATTGATGCGATCAGCTGCGGAGGAGAGTCGGGAATAAGAGCGCAGCACGAGCTTCGACCTTTGGAAACAACGCTGAAACATAGGTGCAGCCTGGTGTTCAATTGGAAGGTGGCTGGAGCGTGAAAAGAAGGAAGGTTCCAGCAAGTAGCTTACGGCACGTTTTCTGATGAAAGGTCCAGGCAATGGCCTGCAAGCTGTTAGTAAGATGCGTTGGGAGTTCTTCCAGTGCTCGCCTTGTAACTTTTCCGTCTCCTGATTTGTCTCTAGTGATGTCACACAGGGTTCCAGAACATCCCATAAGATTTTCAGATGGCTGGGATTAGATGGGTAGAGTAGGTCGGTGCTGCCATAGCTCATACATGCCATGCCCTTGGTCATCGGGGCCCTGTTTCTTTGACCAGTCTATCAGGGAAGATGGAAAAACTGACGAGTCTGGACAAACTCTCACAATTCGTACTGTAACTGGTACGGATCATCAGAGAGAACCTGGTGGCCAATATTGCAATAGGAAGCCAATTCAAGCAGGAGCTGGTCTATGGGTTGACTCAACGTAGGAGCGTGGGACTCATGAGATGCATGGCTTTAGAAGACAGAGGACACTGGCTACAATCGGATCCCAAAAGTGGGTCATTACACGACGGCGGCTTTTGTGTCATCTAGTTCATCCAAGGAGAGCTGCTTTGTGCTGTGAATATACTCCTTGGTTGAGCTTTGGTCAATATCAGTCAGGTCACACTGCTGCACTTCAAATTTCTGCTGTAATGCTTGCATGATTGATTCAAGAAAAAGATCTCGAGATGGCAGATGATCTTTTAGCCGGCAAATGAAATCAGTATGCCGCCGAGCCTGTGAGACCTTGTGCTGTTCAGTTTCGTGGGTATACACGAGTGGCATCACACAGCAGACAAAAGAAACACACAAGAGGGACTTGCCTGGCGATATTCGGGACTCCGATCAGGAAACTTCAGGTAGCTCATTCGAGTGGCCTCGTAGTCCCACAAGAAGGATGTATGATGAAGCCATCTATCTTTGATGATAGACTGTGCATTACCTCCAAACTTCATCTGGCCGATGACATAGTCTGCACACACACACCTACACCTGGTCACCCAGCCACACCAGGACTACTGTTCCCCAACTGAAGCTTACCGTGCTCGAGGAGCCGAAACCCTGGAACGTCCCGGAACACAGACGAGTACATGCCCTCAGTCCACTTCATTATGGGACGAGGATACAGCTGCAACCCTGGCTCCGCATCTCGTGAGCAGATGAAAGTGACAAAAACTGTCCCCTGATCAACCATAACAGTTCCTCCTCCACTGAAGCGTTTGATAACAGGGATCTGGTCACGCACGACAGCCTTCACATCAAGAAGCAGCTCTGGACGCCTGCAGGGCAAGGTTGCACTCTCAGCTCCCTGATACAGCAAGCCTGAAACGGGAGTTGAGCATCATCTTCGGCGAGGTAGGACCCGGTACCCTGAGATTCCCATGACAATGGACGGAGGAAGGGTCCCATCGTTGAGGATGCACCAATTGTGGTGCGTCGTTCGAAGCAACAGCTCCTCCAAATGCAGCTGTTGGAGAATAGGGAAGCCTCGGAGGTGCAGCAATCGCATTCCAGGTCTGCCTGCCATCATCCACAGAATCTGGAATGCGCTCCTTCTACAAGCGGCCCATCAGTTGATTCATCCCCGAATGGAGCACGGTAACGATCACGTCACACGCTCTGCAGGAGACGCCCGCCGTCATCGTCTTTCTGCACCAGACACCAAGCATAGCTGCTGCCCACGCGAAGCTCGTCTCCCACCATGGGTTTAGGGTTTTTGGCTATACCCATTCTAAGGTGTGTTAGGTAAAATGTAACACAAGTGGTCAACCACCGCTGGAGTAGCTCAGTCGGTTAGAGCGAGTGGCCCCGATTCATAAGGTCGTGTGTTCGGACCCTGCCATAGACATACATTGCAGAATTTGAGCCCCACCTCTAGCGTCCAACCTAGCATCACTGACTATACATGTCGTGAGAGGTAGAGCTATTGGCCACGATGACGGAGGTTCAAGCCCTCCCTCCAGCACGTTTGGACTTTTCCCCGTTGTGGTGTGTACGTCCTGAGGAGTAAAGTCCGCGGCCAAGGCGCATACATTGACGACTTTGACTGCCCCCTGTGGCGAATGAGCCGGCCGTTCCGTGGAAGACGACGAATTTAATAGTTGGGAGTTCCTCACCCGCTACAAAAGCTGCTCCTGTGGTTGGAGTCCTCAACAAATTGTGTTCACCTTCGCTTGCTGCAAAAGCTGCTCCCTCGCTTGCTACAAAAGCTGCTCCCGAGTCGAGTCCCCAACAGATTGTGTAGCTCGTCCAGTGCCGGTCGCTGGCTATGGGTACCGCAGAGACTCTTCTGGCAAGCCATGCTGTAGCGCTTGTGGAGAATGTGAGTCTGGATGTCAAGGAGCCTGCTGGAAAGGCGTCGCCTGCTGATGAGATTCAGAATCTGCCTCAGCCAGAAGAGCAGGCAGCTGCGAAGGAGGAGGCCCCGCAGAGGCCGGAGCAGGCTGATGACGAATGCGTCAGGAAATTTGAGGTAAGGCTGGTTGCCTGATGTTGTTTGTTTGTTTTCTGCCTCGGTCGTTTGTTGGGTGGAACCCATGGTGTCCTCATGATGCAAATCAGATCTGCAAATCCATTACAATTCCTATGGCGAACAGCCCACAATGTTGTTGGCTGTGACAAACTTCTTTTTCCTCTTTGACACTGGCAGGCTGCGATCAACGCCACTGTTTGCGCACAAGTGAAGGCTAAAGTCCTGTCAGAACTTCACCTGCTCGCGTCACAGACGGACGGAGGATGTCAGGTGTGGAGACCACTCGACTGCATTTCGCATGGTGTTAGTTGGCTGAAGCTGAGATGTGTGAGTTCATTCTGACGATGTGCCCATTTCATTGTTTCTGCAGACTCTGCTGAGTTCGCCAAACGAGAAGGCTGTACACGAGAGCCCCGAATTAGCTGAGAAGATAGTGAAGCTTCTGACAGATTCTGGTGGGCAATACTACGGTCTGGTCTGTGGTTCGATGTTATACTATCAGCCATTGCATCACTCTCCTTATCTTCTGGACCTGTGGATGCAGAGTTTCCGGGAGCACGAGAGACACAGGAAGCTGTGGGCATCGTGGATGACAAAGCCCTAGATCAGCTCAGAAGAAGGCTGTTCCAGAAGGTGGCGGATTCCGTGAAACTGGCAAGTCTTTTAACAGTCCATACGGTTCGTTTTCAGAACCCTTTCATGGACGCCTACATGAGTCCGCATTTCACACCGAGGCAATTCAAAGCGGAGGAAGAGAGCGGAATTGTACGAGCCAATCCACCCTCTGGAGTAACTGCTCCTAAACCTCCAAAACCAACAACACCTCCACCACTTTGATTCACTTCAGATTCAGCGACCTCGCATATGAAACTCCACCCATTAGAGTCATCAACCTACGGAACGACCCACTCAATACTGAGGGAATTTTGATGCTTCCTCCTGTCATGACGTGATTTGCTGTCTGTTTGCCTCCCCCGAGGAGTGACATTGTAGCATGAGTTCCCACCTCGGCCGCTCATTGCGCTTTTATTCCTGTCCGAAACCAAAGCGCAACAACCCGAAGAATTAAAGATCTATATTATATCTCAAACTTTTATTCGAATTTGTATCCTTGAAGTCATACGGAATACTTATCTTCCTAGAAAAAGGCTCTCCTCATCAGTTCTCTCCTTCAATGAAGTCCTCCTCCTCTGTGTTGAAACAGTCAGAGGGGGAAGCCCATGCTGGTACATAGCGTGCTGTCAGACGCGTCTCCAGCGGCACGGAAACGCCCCCATCTCGCAAAGGCCTCTTCGTCTTTATCTGCCTTGACTGTTTGACTTGGCCACTGTAGCGAAGAATGGCTGATGTGTGAACAAAGTCTGCGAGCTCCTCCTCTCCCTCTCCCTCTCCCTTACCCGCTACTAAGGCTGCTCCTGACGGTCAGTACTCAACAAATGTGTGGAGCTCGTCCAGGAGTAGCCCGCTGCAGTGCTGGTGGCTGGCTATGGGTACCTCAGAGACTCTTAATGGCCATGTTGTAGAGCTTGTGGAGAACTTGAGCCTGGATACCAAGGGATGTGCTGGAAAGGCGTCGCCTGCTGACGAGCCCCAGAATCCGCCTCAGCCTGAAGCGCAGGCAGCTGCGAAGGAGGAAGTCCCGCAGAGGCCTGAGCAGGCTGACGACGAATGCGTCAAGAAATTTGAGGTGAGGATGGGTGAGTGATGATGTCTTCCTCGTTAGTTTGTTTTTCTGCCTGAGTAGATAGTTTGTTGGGTAGAACCTATCCGTTTCAGGTTTAAGAAGAATTTCCTCATGACGCAAACCAGAGATGCAAATCCGTTATCATTCCTTTGTCGAACAGCCCACAATTTTGCTGATTGCTTCTTCTTCCTCTTTCGCATTGGCAGGCTGCGATCAATGCCACTGTCCGCCCACAAGTGCAGGCTAAAGTTCTGTCAGAACTTCGCTTGCTTGCACCGCAGACGGACGGAAAATGGCAGGTTAGGAGAGCACTGAAGTTTCAGATGGAACTAGTCGGCTGAATTGCTGGAATGTGTGAGATAATTTTGTGCCCATTTCATTGTTTCTGCAGACATTGCTGAGATCGCCAAGTGAGAAGGCTGTACAGGAGAACTCGGAAGTAGCTGCGAGGATAGTGAAGCTTCTGATTGATTCCGGTGAGCAATACTACGGTCTGTTATGTGGTTCGATGCTATGCAATTGGCCTTCGCACCACTCTCGTTTCGTCTTCTGGAACTGTGGATGCAGAGTTTCCGGGGGCGCAAGAGGTGCTGGAAGCTGTGGGCATCTTGGATGACAAGGTCCTGGATCAGCTCAGGACGAGGTTGTTCCGGAAAGTCGGGGGATCTGTGAAACTGGAATCTCTACTAACAGTCAAAGCGGTTCGTTTTGAGAACCCTTTCATGACCGCCTTTGAGAGTCCGCATTTCACACCGAGGCAATTCCATTCGGAGGGACAATGCGAAATTGTACGAGCCAACCCGCCGAGGCCGCTACCAAATACCAAGATACCTCCACCCCCGACACCTCCACGACGTTAACTGGCACTAGATCGACCAACCTCGTGCTGAAATTCCTCCATCACAGTCCATTAATTGGATCAGAGATTTGGTTTTTTGAAGAAAGTTTCTATTGGAACATGCCAGTTTCTCTTGGGAGCATGCTGCTGGCCAATACTGGTGCCAGATGGCTTTCTTTTGTAGCTGGAGACAAGTTCTGTACGCCTGCATGGAGTAAGAATTTGAAGCCACACATCCGTGTCAGAGAATGTCCCCCACCTTCCTGTCATAGTTGTTTCACGAAATGGGAGCAAGGGTTGAGAGCACCACCTGGTTTGCTGGGTTGGCCCTGCTGCATCTTCTCGTTGTAAAGCAACTGCAAGATGGTAGTCCTCATGCTCTTGCCGAGCCGAGGGCATGCAGTCACTCACCTCCAGCCCGCAGATGGAACAGCAATTGTCATCAACCCAGATTTGTAGGGGAAGATCATGAACTTGCGCTTCTGTCCAACCAGGTGCTTCCGGAATGGATACGGGTGCACCAGAGCCAACCTTGTCATCCGTGGGCACCCTTGCACTGCCATTCACATGGAATGCATCTGTATGAGCTTCAGAATTCGATGTAATGGATGACAACCGCGAGCATTTTGATAGATCTGCTGCAGGATAAGGCTTTCCTTGTCCAGGCAGTACGATGAAAGTGTCCAAAGTCCGTTGTGCCCTTGCACCTTTCAAAGGACTTTTGCTTTGAGAAGCATCACACACTGGCTGAGCAGTGCTCTTTCCTTTGTCGTCGTTTCCACCTGAGAAGAGCTCCCCTAGATGAGCATCACCATAATGAGGGATACATGGGTGTGCACCACTGCCTTCCACACCTGAGCATGATTCATCAGTATGCACATCTGGTGATGCTGCAAACCAATTGGAAGTATGTTGTTTGCCTTCTGTGTCAAGTGGCTCAGCTGAGAGTCCCGAAGAATTTAACTGAGGCAAGAAGCTGGTGAGAGTTCTCTGTGATTTGTCAGCAAGGTCCAGCTTCTCCCCTTTGAAGTGTGACATACGGAGACCTGTCGCACCAGCGAGTGGTGAGTTCATTTCATTTGAGGGAAGAAGGGGAAAGCGTCAGAAAGCATACCCATGAGTCGAATTGATATTGGAAGCTCGCCTCTGAGCAACTTGGTGGCATGCAGCAAAATGTCCTCTACCTTGTAAATGAACGAGGGCAGAGTCATTGCCCTTGTCCGCACCTAACATTGCCGTTTACAGAAGACCAAACATGAGGGTGAGTGGGAGCCGGGAGATAATAATAAGGCGGTGGCTCAAACCAGAATAGGTGTAACATAGATACCTCAAATCCAGTGGTTTTCAACTTGAGCGTTAAAGTGCGGCCCTGCAAGTTCTCTTTTTGCATATCTTCTGCCAATGCGTGAGCTAATTCCTCTTTTGACAAAACAAGTTACCCACTCAGAAATGAGCTGAGAAAGTATGCCACGTCTTAGAGGAAAACCATCTCCCGAAACACGCACCCCACTCAAGGTTTCACATGATTACCGAGCTTGCTCAATAGGTCACTCTCTTTTGATTTTGCAGCAAAAGTACGTTCGTTACTCAAGCTCTTGCGATGTTCTTCTTGAGGTGCATCCGAACCTCCAATGCCCAATGCCACAGCAAGGAAAAAATCTGAACCTCGCAACTGAGCTTGGTCAGCCAGAATCTGATAATTTACCTTGAGTAAGCTTTACACTTGACATTGAACTCACTGTAGGAAGGAAGCAAGCAGACAAATGACTTCATGCACAGCCATATTGGTTCACCTGTGGAAATTTCTGAAAAGAGAGCCGAAATCAAGGCACGTTTAGTCAACAAGTCTGCGCAAATGGTAATCCCAAGAACCTCCTTAAGCACTCTCTCCGTCACCTTGCCAATGCCAGATATCTGTCCACGGCAACAGAATCCAGTTCACCTCAAAATAACAGGAAGGGACTCACTGTTGCATCGTGTCTACTCATACAAGGATACTAGTACGTACTCTAGATGGTGCGGGGAATATGAGACCTTGCGAATAGGCAATGCAGCGATGAAGGCCATGACTGACGTCCTGTCATTGCTTAGGACAAACTGTCCATTTGGCTTCTTGATGTCTGAACATACCTACGACAGTGCACTGCATCTTATCACCCTCCTGCACTGTCCGACAATGCCAAGCAAACCATTCACCGGAGCAATCCTCATTGACAGGCTCAGAAGAGAACCTTCGCCAGCAACCGATTTGGCCCAACGCCAGCACTGCACGTGAGTCCAGTCGCTGCATGCACCCTGTTGCGCAGCTCCTCCGCAACCTGGGAGTGGGTAATGCAAGGCATCACCCAGATCTCCAACAATGTGAAGGACTGACTGGGAGAGGATCCGGCTTATCTCGCACACAATCAGACACAGGACTATATTTACCTCTGCTGCACTCATATTCTGTGACCAGCAAGCATCCGTGATGTCCAGATATGCTTCATCCAAGCTTCTTGCAACAAAGTTGGGATCATACTCCTGGAAGACTGCACCAAGGTTTTCCCAGATGTCATGAGAAACTGTCTTCTTCAGACCTCTCGCCATGAAGATAAATTAACTATAACGGCAAGTCCCCAACCTTTTCGGCTGAGTTCGCTGTAACGGGTATATTTCTCAAAATCAGGACGCACAAAAATAAGATCGGAACAGAGTTTCCGAGCAATAAACCCGGGCATGGCAGCACGTACTCCAAATTTCCGGGCCTGCCAGCACACATATTCCAGAACCCAACCCCTTAAAGACACACAACACTGCAAACGAACATCTTCACCTCCGAACACCCCAGCTGATAGACAACCAGACTCTGCATAGCACGAACCTCGTAGTTAGCCGTACAAATCATGGACATGCCTCCCACAGCCATGGGCTTGCCTCCTAAACCAGGATTCTCCAAAGTTTCCACCGCAGCGTAGAAGGCATCCATATCCACATGCAGCCAGATCCGGGAAAGGTCACGAGTGGCTTCCAGATCCACAATTTTCGCATCAGCAGCCTGCAAACCCACATCCAATCATCACCTACACTAATCCAAATCACACCAAGCACATGCACGCTGTATGCACCCACAGCAAGCCAGCCATGTCAATCACCCCACCCCACCTTCTCATGAACAGCCAGCTGGGCTGGGGTAAGGCCAGCAGCCTGCACCGTCATAGCATGCACCCGCTGCAGCACAGCTGCTTCCTTCCTCTGCTCGTTGTCGAAGTATCGAGACCCTTTGCTCATCTCGTATACCACCTTCTGCACCTTCTTCTTGTCCACGCCGTCCATACCTGCCTCGATCACTCATTAGAAATTCACTCAAACGCCATCCCGCCCTTCCACAACCACCCCATCTGATCACAACACGCACCTGCTTTGGAGTTGAGGAACACGGTGTCGTACGAGTCCCAGGAATTCTTCTCCCTCTGCTGGCAGCCTCCTGCAGATGGAGCATTTTTCGGTCCCCCATCTCCCTGCCCGGCAACGCAGTGGTCTCCAGACCCAGTCCTCCCAGACTGCGCCGGCTCATCCATCTCCCCGACCTCCAGCCCCGCAGGGCTCGTCTTCACGGAGCACACGGATTCACGAAGGGAGCAGTGGTGGCAAAATCAAAGTTTTAAGTACCTAATAATCAATGACGCTCCATGAGCACATCACTGGTCGCGTGGCCTAATGGATAAGGCGCTCGCCTCCGGAGCGGGAGATTGCGGGTTCGAGTCCCGCCGTGATCGCTCCATGCCCATAATGACATGTGCTCCTGATTTTGTCATTCCTTTAGATGCGGACCCATGGTAGAATACTTTGGTGCATATACGGAATCAAGAGGACAGGCGACCTGGGGCGGCGGACGAGATGCAGCAGCCGGGGTTGGCAGCCGCGAGCAAGTCCCGCGGCCTGCTCTCCTTCGTGGCGTTCTCCTCTTCCTTGCTGCGAGCTGGGAGGCGAGACATGCATTCAGCTTCAGTAGCAGCGTCCAGGGCCGGCCTCTGCGTGTGCACGCGGGCCTGGACTTGGAGCAATGCGTATCCAACAGGCAGAAGGAGGGCCTGTCCGAGTCCCCGTGATCGCTCCATGCCCATAATGACATGTGCTCCTGATTTTGTCATTCCTTTAGATGCGGACCCATGGTAGAATACTTTGGTGCATATACGGAATCAAGAGGACAGGCGACCTGGGGCGGCGGACGAGATGCAGCAGCCGGGGTTGGCAGCCGCGAGCAAGTCCGCGGCCTGCTCTCCGTTCTCCTCTTCCTTGCTGCGAGCTGGGAGGCGAGACATGCATTCAGCTTCAGTAGCAGCGTCCAGGGCCGGCCTCTGCGTGTGCACGCGGGGCCTGGACTTGGAGCAATGCGTATCCAACAGGCAGAAGGAGGGCCTGTCCGAGTCCCGCCGTGATCGCTCCATGCCCATAATGACATGTGCTCCTGATTTTGTCATTCCTTTAGATGCGGACCCATGGTAGAATACTTTGGTGCATATACGGAATCAAGAGGACAGGCGACCTGGGGCGGCGGACGAGATGCAGCAGCCGGGGTTGGCAGCCGCGAGCAAGTCCCGCGGCCTGCTCTCCTTCGTGGCGTTCTCCTCTTCCTTGCTGCGAGCTGGGAGGCGAGACATGCATTCAGCTTCAGTAGCAGCGTCCAGGGCCGGCCTCTGCGTGTGCACGCGGGGCCTGGACTTGGAGCAATGCGTATCCAACAGGCAGAAGGAGGGCCTGTCCGGGGCGGCCTCCTGCTCCTCCGGGCCGGACCAGCGGGGGCCCGGGAGATGGTCATTCTCAGCGCGCCCTCCCGCCGCAAGGGCGCCGGCGGCCCGCTGGCCGGATTCCAAGCTGTGGAGCGTGACGGCGGGGGCGAGCAGGTGTCTGGCCACCAGGGCGGCGGCCGCCAGGGACGGGGGTTTGGCATGCCCCGGGTGCGGAGTGTACATGCAGGACAAGGATCCCAAGGCGCCGGGCTTCTTCAAGCGGCCGGCGGCGCTGGACAGGGCCGAGGAAGACGACGAGGAAGGAGGAGATGCGGAGCTGCTTATTGAGGATGAGGCGGCGGAGGGGGAAGAAGATGATGAGGAGGAGGAGGAGTTTGTGATCGGCGATGGCGAGGGTTTGGGGAAGGGTTTAGGGAAGAGCTCGGAGCAGCGCATGACATGGAGCGGGATCAACTGGGAGGACTGGGCCGTGCAGGAGAAGGAGCAGGAGATGGCGGACCGGGTGGCGCGGCCGTTCGGGGACATGGAGTGGAACGAGGTCGGGAGCAACACGCAGGCGGCGAAGGATGCGTGGAACAAGCTCTTCAGCGAGCAGGGTCAGGGTCAGGAGCGGGATCGGGTGGTGGTGGTGTGCGCGCGATGCCATTCGCTGCGGCATTACGCGCAGGTGAAGGACGAGGAGGTGGAGAATCTCCTCCCCGACTTCGACTTCGACAGGCTGATCGGGGCGCGGCTGAAGAAGGCGTACGGGCGCCGCGCCGTGGTGCTCATGGTGGTGGACGCGGCGGACTTCGACGGCTCCTTCCCGCGCACCGCGGCGGCGCTGCTGGCGGAGGTGGAGCGCGAGAGCGGGGACGCCTGGAAGGACGGCATGCCCGGGAACACGCCGAGGCTCATCCTGGTGCTCACCAAGATCGACTTGTTGCCGAAGCAGGTGTCGCCTAACAGGCTGGAGCAGTGGGTGCGGCGCAGGGCCAGAGCGGGGGGCGCGCCGAGAGTGAGCGGGGTGCACCTGGTGAGCGCGTATAAGGGATGGGGCATCCCGCAGCTGGCGCTGCATGTGAAGGACCTGGCGGGGTCGAGGGGGGACGTGTGGGTGATCGGGTCACAGAACGCCGGCAAGAGCTCGCTCATCAACGCGTTCGGGAAGCTCTCCGGCGGGAAGCGCGCTCCCCAGCTCACTGAGGCCCCCGTGCCCGGGACCACAGTGGGCGTGCTGAAGCTGGACGGGATCCTCCCCGCCAAGGCGCACCTCTACGACACCCCTGGACTCATTCACCCGCACCAGCTCACCACCAGGTTGAACAGGGACGAGCTCAAGGTGGTGCAGGTGCGCAAGGAGCTCCGGCCTCGGACGTACAGGGTCAAGGTATGCGGGCGAATCCTTCTTCTTCAATTTGATTACAGGCAAGCCAATGCAATGCAATTGGGCTGATGGGAGCATTGCTGTGCTGGGAATGCAGGTAGGAAGCAGCGTCCACATCGGAGCCCTGGTGCGGCTGGACGTGGTGGAGTCCAGCGCGGACAGCTTCTACCTCTCCGTGTTTGCGTCGGCCTACATCCCGCTGCACATGGGGAAGACGGAGTCGGCGGAGGAGCTGCTGGAGAAGCATGTCGGTGACCGTCTCACGGTAGGCTCTCGTGTTCATGCCCATGTGGGTCCATGTCCTGCCTCGCATTGCTGTGCAGGAGACACTGCTCACTGATGCCTGCTGCTGCCATGTTGTGCGGCAGCCGCCCATGGATGGGGAGCGGCTTGCCGAGATAGGGCACTGGGTTGCGCGGAGCGTGAAGGTGGCTGGAGATCAGTGGGATCACAACAGTGCGGACATCGCTGTGGCCGGGCTGGGGTGGATCAGTTTCGGGATCAAGGGCGATGCTGTCATCAAGGTGTGGACGTTCGAGGGAGTGGCCGTCACAACGAGAGAAGCGCTCATATTTGATAAGGCTGTTGATTTCGAGAGGGCCGGTTTCACAGTCCCGGTGGCCGCTCCCAAGCCTGACAAAGCCAAGCTCAAGCCCAAGCCGGGCAAGAAGGGCAAGGATGGCTCGGAGCAGCAGCAGCCCAGAAAACAACGAGAGCTTAATTCCTCGAAGCAGCAAGTTGCTGTGCTTTAATTCATGGAGGGATTGTTGTGTGATGAACTACGACGATGCTGCATACGATTCCGGAAGCCTTGCCCTGTGTAGGCAGGCTACCGCCAGTCAGAAGCTTCGTGTGGAGAAACTGAAGCGGCAAGAGCACAACATACGAAATTTGTGTGGCTCCCAGGCAAGTTCAATCCAGGCTTTTATCCAGAGTGCGGATTCAGACGGACTGACTCCTGACAGATGCAATCCTTCAATCGGAAGCTTCACGCGGTGGTTCCTTCTCTGCTGGGTGCAGGCCTATACAGGGAGTGATGAGATGCGCCGGCGGATGAGAGTTCAGGCGTGCGTGAAGAGACTCGGCGAGCGGGAAGCATGATGTCCGTTGTTCGGGCACCGGCTTCGGCTTCTGCTTCTGCTTGTGTGGCCGGGAACCCGACGGCAAGCAGGCTCGCCGGGAGGAGATGCTCCTCGGTGACGCTTTCCAGGCACAGCGATACGGCTGCATTGGGCTATGGCGGCAGCGTCGTCTTCCGTGCTGTCTCCAGGAGGAGGGCGTCGGTGAGAGCTGAGGCCGGGCCCACGCCGAACGTGATCAAGGTGGTGGGCATTTCCGGATCCTTCCGCAAGGCGTCCTGGAACCGGGGCCTGCTGCTGGCGGCGCAGGAGGTGGCGGCGGAGTCGTTCCCGGATCTGGAGCTGGAGATCCTGGACATCAGCAAGCTGCCGTTCGTGAACACGGACCTGCCCAAGGACGCGCTCCCGGAGGAGGTGAGGCTGTTCCGGGCCAAGGTTTTGCAGGCGAACGCCGTCCTCTTCGCCTCCCCCGAGTACAACTACGGCGTCCCCGGAGTGCTCAAGAACGCCATCGACTGGGGCTCCTACCCCTCTAACGTCTGGGGGGACAAGCCCGCCGCCATTGTGAGCGCCGGCGGCTCCCTGGGCGGTGCAAGAGGCCAAACCCAGCTCCGCCAGCTGGGGCTCTACATCGACATCCACTTCCTCAACAAGCCCGAGCTGTTAGTCAAGGGATACGAGCCCCCCCAGAAGTTCGACGAGAACGGCAACTTGGTGGACCCTGTCACCCGAGATCGGCTCAAGCAGCTGGTGGAGGCTCTTCGGGCCTGGACCATCAGATTGCAGAAAATTTGAAGGTGGGAAATCTCCTTGCGAGGATGGGCTGTTTTGTGGAAGATGGCTGTTCTTCTCCATTCCTGTGTACCAGTATAATACATGTGATTGCTGAGAGAGCTTTAGGTGGCCAATGACTACTACAGCTTGGATTGTCTCAGTATGGCCTCCAGCTCCCACTGGACGTGAGCTCGGGTGATGTCCTTCAAGGAGCAACATCCCGCCAAAGACATGGTCAGCTCCAACTCATCCCTCAGCATCTGCAGCACCTTCCGGACACCAGCCTCCCCGTCCACGGTGAGGCCGAAGATGATGGGCCTCCCCACAAACACGCCGGCAGCGCCCAAGGCCAAGGCTTTGAAAACGTCTGTGCCTCGCCGGATTCCACCGTCCACGAACACCGGCATCTCCCCCTTCACAGCATGCACCACCTCCTCCAGGGCGGAGATGGTGGCTGGCACGTGGTCCAGCTGCCGGGCACCGTGGTTCGACACAACCACGCCGGCTGCTCCTGCTGCGTAAGCCAGTTTGGCATCCTCGGCCGTGAGAATTCCCTTCACCACCACCGGCAGCCTGGTGATGGATCGCAGCCACTTCACGTCCTTCCAGCTGAGAGACATGTCCACCTCCCCGACTGTGTAGTTCGGGAGGTCTGCCGGGATGGCGTCCTGGATCCTGCTCAGGCTCACTCCCTCGAAGTTCTTCAAGCTCAGGTGGGCTGGGATCTGAAACTTGTTCCTGATGTCGTTCTCCCTGCGTCCCACACGGGGCACGTCCACGGTGAGCACGATCGCCTGGTAGCCTTCACGCTCCGCCCTGCGCACGAAATTCACCGCAATCTCCCTGTCCTTCATCACGTAGAGCTGGAAGAAGCGGATCCCGGGCCCCGTGCCTGCCACTTCCTCGATGCTGCTGGTTGCGTTGGACGACAAGGTCATGATGGTCCCTGCTGCTGCTGCCGCCCGGGCCACCGCCAATTCCCCCTCCGGATGGGCCATCCTGTGCAAGGCTGTGGGTGCAACCATGATGGGCATGCTCACCGCATGCCCCAGCACGGTAGTGGACAGATCTACCCGGCTCACGTCTATCAGGATCCGTGGCCTGATCCTCAGCCTTTCGAAGGCCTCGCGATTCTCCTTCAGAGACCACTCGTCCTCTGCTCCCGAGGCGTAGAAGTCGTATGCCATCTTTGGGAGCCTGTGCTTTGCGAGCACTTGGTACTCGCTCACGTTCACAACCTCGGTCGCCATGGCCATGGCGGATGTTGCCACCGCCCAGATTGTACCGAGACTGACAAGCTTCTGGCTTGCCGCATCGACTTCGAGGGTTTGAGAGCATTCCAGTGCCAAGACCCTAAAACCTCTCCTCAGAGAATGTCCGAATGTGCAACGGCTTAGTGATGGTGGCGGGCAGAGGATGAGGCAGAGGACATATTGGCGCCTGCTGGTGCGAGTGGTGGATGCCGCCGCCGCCTCGGCAGGTGGGAGGAAGCAGGAGCTTCTGGGTAGTGGGCACCCGTGCAGGATCCAGGATGGACTGGCCTGGGGAATGTCGTTGGGTCCTGACCGGAATTCTTCCTTCATTGCAGTCAGAAACTATGCAGCTCCGATTGTGAGTAGAGTGCGGTGTTTTGGTAGCTTCACGTCCATTGCTACCTCGCATTTTTGCCTTGTAGCAGGCATTAGAGTCAGCCAGCTGCGTGCAGGTGAAAGGCGGGAAGGCATCGAAGCAGAAACCCAGGCCTTCTGATAAAATTGAACCTGAGAAGGATCCACGGCGCGTTAACAGGGCTGTGGTGGCCAGGAACATCCGCCTTATTGGCGAGGACGGTGAGTAAGTGCCTGGGAAGGTGTGGTGTTTGTTGTCTAGATCTGCTAAACCTGCTGAAAAATGCTTGCCGGCATGGTGCTGTTTGTGGCAGGAAAAAGTCATGAGGTTCTTACGAGAGCAGAGGCTCTTCAGCGTGCCCTTCGTTCGGGTTTGGATCTCGTTGAGGTACTCATTTGAGGTCTAAGTGGAAAATGATAAGCATTGACAGTTTGATGCTAGTCAACTTGGGATTGCTGCTGCCTTGTCCAGTTTGGAGCATTTTTTTGATGTGTAGAAGCTTATCAATTCTTTCAGGTTGATGGCAAGGTTGATCCTGTTGTCTGCAAGCTTATGGACTACAAGAAGGAGAAGTTTAAGGAGAAGCAACGTGAGAAGGAACTTCGTAAAAAGCAGGTCTGCGGCACCTTGTTGGTGATTCCTCTGTAAGCTGGGACAGCAGCACGTCCGTGGAAATTCTTCCCACAGAGTGATTTGAAGGTGCATGGCATTCAGTGATGCAGTCACTAGGCTTGCTAGGATCTTAGGTTCGGGGTTTAACAGGCACAGTAGGATGTTGGAATGAACCGTGATCATTGAAGTGTGTATGGGGGTGAGAGCTCTCAACACTGATATGTCATGCCAGGTGGAGAAACGTCGACTAGATGATATGAAGGAGATCCGATATGGCTTCAAAACGGTAAGCAAGCCTTTCACGTCCACCTGTTCTTGTTCAGAGAGGAGTTAGCCCTTTCTTGCGCAGTTGTTGAAACAATGCTCTAAATATCAGGAGCAGAAGGATCTGGAAATGAAGGCAGAGATGGCGACAAGATCTTTGCAGCGGGGACATAGAGTCAAGGTGACTGCAGCCTAGTGAAACCCTAACGCTCATGGCAACCATTTGTGCTGGCTTGTGGAAATGTCTCTGGAATGAACGTTAGTGGCTGCCCTGTTGTTGCTAGGTCACGATTCTGACGCAGGGTCAGGCTGCGGATGGTGTTCCTCTACAGCAGCTGCAGAAAATGATTGATCTGGTAAGTAACCATGGCACCCCGGAAGGTCAATTGAAGTCAAGAGCCGGCTGCGTGACTCATGCCTGTTGGTGCACCACAGCTCAAGGATGTGTCCAAGATTGAGGTGGGTCCAAGATTGGATCCCACTCGCACCTGGGTGCTACTGCGACCTCTTTCGGTGACTTCCAGAAAGTCGGGACAAAAGTCAGGCGTCAAGGACGGGAGCGGTGATAGTGGTGACGATAGTGACAACGATGAGCCTCATCAAGTCGATGGCTTGGAAGACGATGGCGCTGCAATTCGGAGTATGAAATGAGTCAAAACTCTTTGGAGTCCCCGTCAGTGCTCTCGTCATTGACAACTGTGTGTCTATGTCGCTGAATGGAGCTCAATGCAATAGAACAAATGAAGCATTCAGCAAATTTTCCTTGCAAGTGGCAGACGAAGAGCGTTGAAGCTAAAAGTTGTGGATCCATCTTCGGATTGCACGACATTAGAAGGAAAGCCAAAGACGGATGGGCCCAAAGAATTGCTAGGATACAGGAGAAGTCTTGGATGTCTCGTCAACCGGGAGTCCAGTACCAGAGAGAAGAATATCTACATGTGCACCGAAGGAATTGACCTTCGTGACGAAACCTAAGCGACTCCTCTAGTAATGCGACAGTCTTGTCAAGGGAGAGAAGGAACACTACCAGGCAGGCCCATCAAAAGACTGGACAGCCGGGGATTGAAACTCCTGGAGCTGTCGGGCACTGGGCAAGCTCGCAGTGATCTGTGGCTCCTGTGGGATAGCCCCACCAATATAGTTGCTTGCCCTCGTACTGCAGAGCAAGATATATCAAAGGTCCAGCAAAAGCAACTCCAGTATCCAAAGCAGCTGACAGCACGTAGTTGTATCGCTGCCACCATCTCTTCCGGTAGTTGAATATGAAGTAGTTGAATATCATGCCCATCACGAACCACGACGTGTAGTTGATGGGCGATGCTGGAGGCATTAGTGATGTAGCACCAATTAAAATGGGCAAGTTTATCTTCCTCAGCCAATGCTGTGACAAACAAAGAACATAGTCAGAAGGCGTCATAACATTCAAGTCACGGGGCTTCCTTCTTGAAGTTCAGCAAGTTTACCTCGTGCCTTGGAAAAGCCTTAGCCAGGAGCCAGACGGGTACAGGGGCCAAAGCTCCAAAGAGGAAGAACCAGTTCAACTGCTTGTATTGCCCTTCGGAACCAAACATGCGCTTCGGACCTACAAGACCCCAAATGATGGTAGCCGAGAAGAATGTGTTGGCACTTGGGCAACTCCAGGTGCCACTATTTGGATCGCAGAGATTTTCCTTGGTGCCATACAGCCAGTAAGCTACTCCCAAGTTCACCAAACCTGCAAGGACTGTTCCCACCACCTGCAAACCACGGTACTTCAGAGAAACCGACAGAGCAACTGTTTGCGACATGTTTGTGAGGAGACGGAGAGAGGCACACCTGAACTAAGAACATTGGGCGAGGTGGGATTTTCATGTAGTGGCCGAGCTTGAAGTCCTGTAGGAAGGAGACTGCTTGGGTCATACTGATGTATCCATACGTTTTGAAACAGGCGTTGGCTATGGGATGGCCAGGTTTCATGTAACCAATGATCATCTCGGTGATGATGTTCAAGCCAGGCACCTGCATGCAGCGATCAAAACAAGGAGCCATCAGCAGGCAGAAGCAGCACGACAGGGCTTATGAGGCAACCAAACGGATTGGAGACGAAGGAAAGTACCTGGTTGGTTGTGGCTGCGATGACACCAATGGGTAGTGTGAAGACAAAGGAGAGGACGATAGCCATGAGAAGTCCCCACCATCTCAGCTGAAGCACGCTGTTCCAGCCTTCCAGCGCTGCAATGGCGACGCCGATGTTGATGACTAGCAGTGCCCAGAACCACCATGAAGGAATGTCCGGGTACTTCTTCATCAGCCGTGTGTGAATATCCTGCGGCACGTCCTTCTCTCCTGCCAAGAGTATTTCAACCTCGCTGATGTTATTCTGTGACAAAAAAAAGCATCCTCCGAAAGGAAAAGCCAATACCGACATGGATCTTACTCGAAGCAAGGAAGCGATTCTTGATCTCCTTTCCGTGCCAGAGGAACACATGAGACAGGGTTGCAGTCAGCGAAGCAAAGCCCAAGCCGTATGTTACAGCGAAGAAGACAGACAGCCGAGGGGGCCCGAAGGCTTCGTATTTTGCGATGTCCAAATCGAGGCCGGTCGATGTGACCACCTGGAGACATTTCGGTGCACGCGGTGTTAGCAGTGCAAGCAAAGCCTGGCAAGCGAGGAGACTTGTGTGCAAAATCCATGGCAGCTTACTTCTCTGACTGGGTAGTGGGATCCATTCCTCAGAAAGAGAGAACTGGAGAGGATAGGATAAGTCTTGGCGTCATACAGGTTTCCCCAATACGCCGCTGGGGCAATTACATACGTCATGATCGCAAACCCGACGCCGATGTTCACGATTGCGAACCAAGGGGATGCCAGTGGGGACAACAGGAAAGAGCTGATGGTGGCCCAGTCGATGGCAATTGCCCCGGCACCCAGCCCACGGATACCTGCCACATTGGAAGCATGTCTAAGTACCAGGGTAAGATGAGCCCACAAGCCTTGCCTCAGGCGTGTGTCGCTGCTTGCAGTGCATAACCAGGAAACAGGTGACTCTGACCTGAACCAATCTGGTGAGCGGTAACAGAGTCTTTCCATGCCCAGCAGACCCATGACAAGCTTGTCACTGTAGCAAATAGATAAGTAGGAAACAGATACCATGCAAAGCTACCGACCGTAGCAATTGCAAAGAATTGCAACCGAGTGAGTCCCTTCCTCGGTTCCTCTTCATGCAAAGTCCTGGACAGCAAGAGGACACATTTCATGAGGTTGCAGAGGAAACAACAAATGCAGATCGGCTCCTCCTTCAGCCTGTTGTCAGGCCAGCAAGCTCACCTGAACAAGGACACGTTCACCAGATTCTGTGGCCACCACATGTGAGCTGGATCCTGCAAATGGCATCACTGTTACACGATTGCCGATAAAGCTCAATGTCAGATCTTCTGCATGCTTCTCACAACCGGATACCGAACCTCTTACCACAAGATACTTTCTCAACAGGCCGGCCCATCCATAGCCCAGCACCTGAGTCGTAGTCACCAGCAGAAAAGCTGCGAAGAAATTGATGTCCTGTTTCCAATCCACCACATGCAAGAGTATGAAACAACCACACCGAGGAGACTAACCATCAGCACGCGCTCACCAACTCCCCAGCCTCACACACCTTCCCGTAGAAGGCAGGCAACTTGATGAGCGAGACAATGTCAATCGCATACGCATTGCCATTCCCAAACGCATACCCACAATTCGCGAAGATGGTGATGAGCACGTGCTCCTGCAGGAACAAGCAACCAGACCAGCCTCAAAACCCGACCTCTCCAATCAGCTCGCACCGGCACCAAAACGACCCAACAACAACCCAACACCTTGATGTTGAAGGGCCCGGGATTCAAATCAACCCCTAGAATCCTCCAATTCGGCACCAGCCGGGCCATGGATCGCCCCATATACAGGGACAAAATCTGGCCGGCCAGCGCCGAGATGAAGAACGGGGAGGACCGGAACCAGAAAAACTGGTTCACAAACGACAGGAAGGCGCATATCACCACCCCGATAACCCAGGTGCGGATGGTGAGCGTCCTCAAGCTGGTATCATCCTTGGTGGAGACGGTGAGATTCACCTCCTCGATGGGCGAAACATCATCCTCCTGCCACACCCAACAACCCAACAAGCATAAGCGCCTCCTCCCTACCGCCCACCACGCCCAAACTTCCTCCCTCACCAGACCCACAAACCACCCGCACCTGCTCCAGCCCCTCAAGCCCTCCATTCTCCTCCACGGCCTTCACCACCGGGTCGACAGGCCCTTCCGTCGCCATCGCAACCTTTTCTCCGCCCGCAACCCCGCCAAATCGATTCCCAGAGCCCGGCTCCCTCTCAGCGCATCCCCATCCGCATTCCCCCTCCCTCGGCACCTGCTTTGCTTTCCTGCGGGCATCCGCCGATGCGAGGCTCAAGAGCAGGGTGTCGGGAAGCGCGCCAGGCTGTACCAGGTCTGCGGGCACCTCGACGCGGCTGCGAGGCCAGCCTGTGTTTCCCGAGAGACGACGCAAGGAGCGGAGCGGGGCGGTCGAGGCAAAGACAAAACTCCGGCTGCCTTCTTTCCACGGCCGGACAAGCTTGTCTGCTTGCTTACTATATACATATCCGCTACTGTAGACGGGTCTCGGAACCTGGCGCCAATACCTAATCTAAACATAGACGCCCACTTAAGCTCGGCCGCCAGACAAGTAAAATACGTTATGCCCCCACCTACCTGTCGAATTCTTCCCACATCTTTGGAACGGGATCTTGTTCATCCATGTACATACTGTACATGTGCACTTTGTGGTAGGACCAAGACCAAGCTGGTTAATCGGCTTCGTTTTCGCCCGGTCAACGCTAGTGAGAACAGGGCTGCTTTTCGTCCTTGACTGCGGCGCACTGGGACAATCACGACCTGTGCAATGTGCGATCTGTTTATTTTTAGGTGTACGTACCTTATCCAGTCCATTCCATCAACTTACGTAATAGTGACGTAGCAAATGGTAGGATTATCGAGTTATGTATCAAATCTACCAGTGGCTGAGAGAAGATATTTTATTTTATTAATTTTATGTATAATTTTATTTACATCATTTGAAGTTATTTCAAAGTTCAGTACAAAATTTTATAGGTTAGAACTAAGTTAAAATTTTCTTCGATTTTAACAAAGGATGAGTCTTTACGTACTACCGTACCCCGAGGGGTGGTTCAACAGGGTAATGCCGAAATAATTATTTTTTGAAAAATATAAGGTTCAACATACATATTTATATTTTTCAAAATTTTAACATTTATAAAAAATAATTTTATCAAATTTCAACATTTATTAAAATACATAGGTATCTATATACAACTAATAGATATGTGTAGACCTCCCCTAAACAAGCCCTAATTTTCCACACATAGATACCCTAGTTTCCCAAGCACCCTCGCCTCTAGCTTTTCAAACAGGCCCTAGTTTTAAACAAGTCTTAGTTTCTAAAAAGCCCTAGCTTTTCAAACCAAGATCAACCTAATTTTATTGGGTGTTTCTTGTTTGGGAAAGTGGCTGCTTGCAAGCACCCAAACATGGCAACAAATAAACAATCTCGTCTAACAACCATGTTTCGTAAGATTGAGAGAGAGAGAGAGGATCTTGAAATTGCCGAGATGTGCACTTGCTTTCTACAAGAGTAGGGACTTCACATGAAAAGTTTTAGAGTGAGACCTATGAAGCGACCAATTGGAAGACCTCGAAGACAACATGTGAAGCGCTTCTTCTACCAATGAAGAGGATCAAGCAAGAGGATGAGGATGTCAGGAGCGATACGCACAAGAAACGAAGAGGTCCTTATACTAACTAGTTTCAAGACCATTTATGGCCTCCTATAGAAGCAAGTGTTAGGAAGCATAGGAATTTTGCAGCAGCATTGCATTACCTTAAGACTACCCATGGAAAGCCAGGGATGGACAATCCATATACCAAGTTGATGCGTTGATCCTTATACACTTGGTTTGACTCGGAGACATGGGAGTTAAAGCCTGCGTACAAGCTTGCAGTTAGTAAAAAGTCTGCAGCATCCAGGCCAACTATCAACATTGGACCTTTGGAAGATAGACTGATTTGAGAAAGGAGCTTGGTGATTTCTTGAGAACCTTGAGGGATGAGGGGAACCAATCAATGCCCCTCTTGTCCAACCATGTCAAGGCATTATTAAAGCTAGGGCACTGAACTCATTGGAAAGCGGAACTTTCGAGGTTAGCATTGATTGGACAAGGAAGTTCATGAAAAGGAACTCTCATGGTCCTACCGAGCATCTACTGCCTTCTAAGCTCCGGAGACTTGGGAAGATGAAGGAAGAATGATGGCATATACAGGAGCTTACCTCTCCAGAGCTTATGATATTCCGCCTGAACTTGTTGTCAATAGTGATCAAACTAGAATCCACTTGGTTCCTACAAAGGGAGAACGCACATGGGAGGTTAAAGGGACAAGAGACATCAAGGTGCTTGGGGTAGAGGACAAGAGGCAAATTACCGCAGTGGTATCTTCATCAGCTGCAGGTCACTTACTACCGCTCCAAATCATCTTCACAGGAACAACAAGTAGGTCGGTACCCAAAGGTCATGGTGGTGCCAAGCTATGTGTAGGAGCAGGATTTCATTCAACATATACTAGCACTCATTGGTCTACATTAGAGTCATCGAAGGCATATGTGAAGGAAATCTTGATCCCTTACTATGAAAGGCAACTGGATGTCTTAAGGCTAGCCACAAGGCAAAAGACGATATGGATTATAGATTGGAGTGTTCACAAAAGCAAGGAATTCTAGACTGGATGAAAAGGACTTACCCTTTGATATGTGATCTTCATTCCGCTAGATGTACTAGCAAGTTGCAACTCTTGATGTAGTCTCACGACTTGAAGCATGCTTTCAGCGAGAATGCAGATATGGACAAGCTTATTGAAGAGCAACTCAACGAAGGAAGAAAAATTGCTGTTAA
Organism: Anthoceros angustus; assembly: GCA_010909165.1. Taxonomy (NCBI): domain Eukaryota; kingdom Viridiplantae; phylum Streptophyta; class Anthocerotopsida; order Anthocerotales; family Anthocerotaceae; genus Anthoceros; species Anthoceros angustus. Next base: position 504,022 of record VJWM01000019.1, read on the forward strand.
TCTCAAACTGAAAAACTTGAAGCCCAAAGTGTGTGAATGGTTATTCAATGCAATGAGGACTATTTATCTGAAATAGTGGATGTGACGAAGAAATGTTTGGCTACAGCAGAAGCTTTAACAAGTGGACAAGCATCAACCTGCAGCAAAAACAAAGCTAGAATGAAACAGTTAGTCAGGAAGAATAAACATCCACAGGATCTTTGGAACAATAATGAAAACCTGGTAGATAGCCATAGGAATGAGACTAACTAGGGTTCCTAGGGACTTGACCCTGACTTTTAATTAAGGAGCTGACCCTAACTAGGGAAACCTTAGCAACCTAGGTGAGGAACTAACCCTAGCTACCTAAGAAGAGGACTATCCCTTGCTAGAGACTTGAAAGAAAAATTGCCTCCTGAAACAAGATAAGTACGTACCTCATCAAGTGCAACCTCCAGATAGTGAGGGGACAATTCTGCATCCCACTCACGGTGAATGGGAGTGTAAACGACCTTGTGGATCAGAGGGATTGTAATAACACAATTGCTCGAGTAGATAATATACAGTCAAATGCTCACTCGATACAACTGCACCATACACCGCACCACTGCATTAACGTAAGAATCATGTACTACTATATCAAGAACTTCGTTCCCAAGCAACAGCTGTAGGCTACCATCAGACCATTTCACAAATCTTGCATTGCTCTCAAACTGCAACAACAAAGTTCCACAATCAATCAAAACACCTAAGGTCCTCTCTTCATGGAAAACTGGCTCATAAGTCCAAATAGGCACCACCTACTTCAAAAATTGTTGATCAACTTACAGTCAAGGACCCATTGCAATTCGTGATTGCCCTCCACCAAGCAACATTCTCCCTCTCGCCATCGCTCTGAGCTCTCTCTGTATCACTCAGATCCTGCTGGCGACCCAGAAGCAGACGGATGCGACTCCGAGGTGCTACGTCCTGCTCATCTTCCGACTCCACTCCAGCTGAGGTTGTAGCCTCAACATGACCTCGCGATCTGACCTCACGCCTTGCGGCGACCATGTAGCGACCTCGCGAAAAAGGCGTGACCTCGTATCTGCGACCTCGCGAGGCTGCGGCCTCTGACCTCGCGAGGCTGCGGCCTCGCGAGGCTGCGGCCTCTGACCTCGCGAGGCTGCGGCCTCGCGAGGCTGCGGCCTCTGACCTCGCATCGCGAGGTTGCGATCTGACCTCGCGAAAAAGGCGTGACCTCGCGGCAAAAAACTTTGCGACCTCGCGAGGCTGCGGGCTCACCGCGAGGCTGCGGCCTCTGACCTCGCGAGGCTGCGGCCTCTGACCTCGCGAGGCTGCGGCCTCGCGAGGCTGCGGCCTCTGACCTCGCGAGGCTGCGGCCTCGCGAGGCTGCGGCCTCGCGAGGCTGCGGCCTCGCGAGGCTGCTGCGACTCTGCGACCTCGCGATCTGACCTCCATGATTGCCCTTTCTCTGTTTCGGCATTTAGACTCTTAAATATTTACACATTCGGCATTTTAAGCATAATAGTTTTTAGATTTTCAACTTTTACTAATTCTAATTAATTAACGCCGAATCACCCCTCGGGGTACGGTACTCCCATATGAGAAATCCCAAGTTTAACTAGACTATGAACCTAGGTTTTTTGTAGTAAAGTAATTTTTATTATAACATAACTAGAATTTATTTTTAATTCATTTAAATTATAATAATAGTTTGAGCTTATAGATACTTTATGACTTCATTAGTGCCCCCTAGCCTGGGGCCCTTTTGTGGGGTTTGCCACATCGTCTTCATGTGGTAAGGGACTTCCTCATCTCTGCTTTTTTATAAACTCTCCACGTTCCTCTTCATTATAAATTATCTACCATGGTTGATATAGCCATTAGGCACCTTAATGCCTAATGGAGTTTTATGTTTTAAGCATATAAGTTTTATGTTTATTGTTTTATGGAACTTGTTGTAGAGAATCAACATCCTGACCCATTACATGAGTTTTTCATGATATTAGAAATGAGATTTCCCTCATCTAATCCTTTAAAAATTAAAGAATTAGTATTGTGAGGCCTCCGTCGACGACTCTGGGGCCCACTTAGCTCGTTGTTCAATTCGTGAGCAGCGCAGCGCTATACACGACCTAGTCCGAGATGTCACGTTCTACATTGCCAGGGAGAGTGAATTCTTTCCTTTCAGGGAGCGCCCGTATACTTTGTCTAACTGCGTTTCTCTCAGGGCTAACCTAATTCTCACCTAGAGGGAACCAAGTCTCTGCTGTAGATATGGTTGTAAGACCCTACTCGGGATACCGTCTACAAGTATGTCATCATCAACCCTGCAGGTTGGGCAGCGGAGGGATGCAGGGATGCGCTACAACCAAGGTTCACAAGTACACACCCTCATGTAGAAAGGCCATGCTTTCATTCCTTTTGCTAGCAAGACGCATGGCACCATGGCAAGGACTTCTCCAGGTTTATTAAGGCTTGTGCTAAAGCATACCACGTGCGCATTAATGAGCTAGGTCTCCCTCTTTCCTTTGTGGTGGCTTTCTTCCGTCAACAAGTATGCATTGCCTTGCAGAGGGCATTGGCAAACGCGATTTTCAGGACGACTTCGAACGCGGAGTACGTAGCATTTTCAGCTGCAGTGTTGAGTAGGCCTTTCCTTATTTCAGATTATGGCATCTTGAGAGTGGTAGTTAGCTTCAGGGTAGACAACCGGGGTGTTAGTCCCCATGGCGTGCCCCCCGCATATATCTATAAAGTCTCCAAATACATATTCAAGAATAATAAATAAAATAATCTAGCAAAGAATACATTAGTATTTTAGGTCAAAACTTTATAATCTTTCTTGACTAAAGAAGTGAGCATGTTTTAGTGGACTTCAATTGATTGCTTCATATGGGTTGGAGCCTATTTGTCAAGATCATTCATCACCTTAACTCATAGTATTGTAGAATTGTAGTGTACCATATCCAAAAGCATTAGGTATGCCATGTGCTTCTCCTTTTCTTGATTTTTTCAACTTGAGGATTAAACAAGACACACATGCCTGTGTGTCATATGAGCTTATTGGAGTATAAACCATGAAACTAGACAAGATTTCAATGGGTGCATTGCGATCAACGATTTGTTGTTCTCCAACTTGCTCGGAAAATTTTGAAGACGTGACCGATGATGCTTGTGCAAGAACTATGACCGATAAAAAGATTTCACCAAATTCTCCGAAGCAAAAGGATGCCAAAATGAAGGATTTTATTATAGATGAAGATGCTGCAAATTGGATTAAGAAAACAAAGTATCCGACGGAAGCTAGATTGCTAGAAAATTGGGATCAAGCTTATGAGGCAACACCAAATGTTTGCAAGATGGATGAACTAGAAGATACTAGTTTGCAACTTAGATTGGGAAGGGATGGAGATGTTGATAAGTGGCATGAAAAATGTCACATTGAGCTGCCCTTAAGAAAGGTAGCAGAAGAAATATCTTTAGCTTCCCGTGATGACGCTGTGGATTTGAAGTGTGAACAACCATCTACAAGAGAACATAAACTAAGAGCAAAAAAATGCAATAAGAGAGATGATGACCAGTATACTGTACCTGATTTGATTTCCAATAGATGGAATAATGAAGGTGCACAAACGGAAAGATGGGAGTCAATTGAGAAGCAAGGAAGTTCAAGGGGTGGTTGTGTAATAGAACCTCACCTTAACAGCATTCACAAAGCAAATGTATTCTCCATCAAACCTTTTGGTATCTATATTGATATATGTGGTTTCAAATGTCAAGGTTTTGTGCACTATACTCAAATAACGCACCATGAGGTAAATATTTCACCTTATTGATACTCCTCATTTACTCAATTTTTTTTGTCCTCCTTCTGCATAGTTGTGAAGCTTAATTGTCATAAAGTCTTCTTGAATATTGATATAGATTATAAGAAGAGATGCCCAAGACATTGAAAAGATCCGAGCTATTTCTGCTATTTTACATGAAGGCGACGAGGTTTGGGTGAAAATAATTTCTCGAAAACAAGAGAAGGAAGATGTTAGACTTTTTTGCTCTATAAAGTCTGTATCCCAAGATGATGGTAGGGATTTGGATCCAGATAATGTTTTCTTTGAAAGAAGTTCGATGAAACCTACAACATGGCAACCATCTTCAAAGGTACTAATGTCCAACAATCAATTCTATCATGTAGGAAATAATTTGGTGAAATTACAATGTGCAAAAAAATCTTGTTTTTCTTTTGTAGAGAAATTTAAGGTAATAGTTACAATGATAAGAACATGGGATGTTCACAAATCTTGAAGTTTCTGGCACGATGTGTATTACAACAATATCAATTTTTTTGGTATGATGATGCAGCTAAAAACCAATGTTGGATATACTCGAGTAGACAACTACGAGAACGACAAAACAGAAAGTCACGCAAAGTTTTCTCATAATTATGAAATTCGTGAAGAATGTACTAGTTCTGGATTTGAAAGTAATCAACTAGTGCAGCCAAGATTTCAGCCATTTCGTGCAACTTCTATTGAAAAGGGTGAACACACATCATTTATTCTTTAGTTCTTATGTTGGACTATAACTACTTGTTAGCTAAGGGCGTAACATTCTACACAAGATTTTTTGAATATCTGAGAATAATAATAAATTCTAAATTTGAAATAGGTAAATCTCAAGCTATTGGAATTCCTGGTTGGAGTATGCCCACAAGTATTGGAAGAGGCAGAGCTATGGTGACACCTGCTTGGATGACGCATGGGATTGGTGTGGGTGGTGAATCTCCTGCACCAATACCAACATCTTCAGATCTTTGTACTCCTGTTGTCTATAATAATATGAGGGAGACATGTTGTCCAAGCCAAACTACATCAAATATGTGTGAAACAAAATTCTCGAGTCTTGCTAGGCGGTCTATAGAAGACACCCAAAGAACTAGAAAACAGAAAAAGAAAGAAAGGAAAGACGCACGTAAGTATCATAAGCGTAATAAGAGGCCAAGAGATGAAAGTAACCTAATTCACGATCACCGCAACAGGTTTTAATTCTATGCGATTTTTCTAGTTTTTTAGGTTTTTGAATCTCACCGGTATTGTAGACTTTGTTGTAACAAAAATCTTGGTATAGAAAGCTATATTTAATCAAATATAAGAAAACTTTATTATCTTTATTAAATAGATATACATATCAAATAGATTATATTACAAGTGTGCTAGATATATAGGTCCTTCTTTTGAGAATTAACATTGAATAATGTTTTAAATATTATCTAAAAATATTATTGTATTTAATATATCTAAAATCAATAAAATTAATACAATCCTTTATAAAATAATTCATTTTCACTTCATAAGCAACAAAGAAAAAAAAATGGATACTTATATCTAGTAAGGAAGGGAATACTTTTATTGTATACATGCTCACCTACCACATGACATCTTGAAGGAGACCCAGGGTCGCAATGCTCAAGGTGGAGGAGTTAAGCTCCGTACCTAAAAACACGTGCAATGCCGATGATATCATATCATGCTTAGACATCTTCATGCCAATGATATCATAGCCAGGGCTTGGGCATCTTTGTGGTTGTCAAAGATGCAATGCGTGCTATAACATGGTAATTCTGTAAGGAGGTTAATATGCACCATGGGGGTTTTCTGCCTTTTATTCGGCAATGAGGGTTTCCAATGGGTCTCCATTTAGGGTTTTGAATCGTGTGGTCCAAAATGCCTCGTAAAATAGGGTGTTCATCTGCCGTACAAATTTCGTGTATCGATGTAGGAGGCAAAGGGTTTTGATAACCCCTCATACATCCATTTGGCTCCATTTCGACGGATGGGACGACCGCTTGCAGTGATGATGAAGACCGATGAGCAAAACCAGCAACTCAGCGAAAAACATGGTGCGCGGGTCCTTTTCCATTAAGTACAACTCTACCGTTAGTACAATGGTCGAGGTCAATGTCGGGCCCCTGCTCGGAAAACACAATCTAATGTCTTGATACGGCGCCCGACCGGCGCCTCTTCACCCTCGTCCATGGACACCCTTTGACCGTGTGTAATTGTGGCCCCATTGTACACGCGAAGAGAAATAGTGTTCCCCACTTGCGGGTGAACCGTAACATGCAAAGAAGTCATACATCGAGACAGTCGGTGAGGCGGCCTATGGACATACAAACAACGCTCGTTTGGTTAACGCCCCGCAATGCGTCTTGCACATGAACACCATCTTACATCGATGTCTCGTCGTATGGATTTGTCGCTATGCTTAGGAAGGCTGGTTTCCACGCTGGTCTTTGTAATCGCATAATAATGAGAACTTGGCGGAAGACAACGGTTTTACGGTTAAGTGCGGCTGGGAAAAATAGCCTTCCACGGACAATATAATTTGGAGAATCTATTGAAACTTATTGAGAGGAAGGGAAGAAAAACGTGTCCACATAAGACAAAACATCTTGGCAGATGTTCATGAACTCGTCGTCTCGACGGCCATTATCATCGCAAGGCTCGCATCACCACCACTATCTTCACTATCTTCGGGCCACTTTGGCTAGTGTCATGAAGCCGCGCAATTCATTTAATTTTAGTCGATCGCCTTCTTGTCCACAGATATAAATGTTTGCGAGCATTCAAGTTGAAACCATAATATATGATCACCGTTTTGTTCACAAAAACCTTTTATGCGTTTTGTGCAAATTAGCTTTCCTCCTTTTCCACACAGTCACCGGGTCCCTTCATGTCGGATTATAAATTCTTCAACATACCTTCCTTCATACGCATCCGTGTGCTCATGTACCAATGAACGACAAAGTGAGGATCCGGTGCATCTAAGTGAACATCAATGACCGCCAATCCAAAACGGCTGCTCGCCGGTGCAGGGGACGCAATGAACATGTCTTTCCTTATTTCAAATGTCACCATTCAACCGTGCGCTTGTTCTTGTCTAACAACGGTTTGATATGCACCAAGGTACATATCCTGCTGGGGAAGGTCCCCGAGTAAAGCCTCCTCTAGCAACGCCTCATCGAGCACGTGAAGAACCTCGGTGTTTTCCAACTTCAATCAAAACCACTTCCATGCGTCTTGGAGTGCGAGCCCTATATTATTCTCCACAATAATGATCTCCTCTTGGTCCACCCAAAATTCTTCCCACCATTTATATTCCTCTGCGGTGACATATGGTCTAAGCGAGAGGCCCTCCTTCAAGTGAGCCACACCCTCGGTTGGGGATAACCGACGATGTGCCTTTCTTATCACGGCACGAAGGGATGTCGCCGTCGGTTACGTCGGGATGGGACAAACTTCAAAAACTCCAAACCGCTGCTTTCCCATTGTGGCGATGTCGAATATTGTTTGCTTCTAATGATCACAAGGCCACGGCCGTTTTTCTTCTCTTGTAATTTTGAACTGTGCCGGAATGGTTGTTCAATTTACGCAGCCTTGCTTGGCGTCCATCCCCTTGTCGAACGGCCAAACATAGGAGCGGAAGTCCGGAACCTCCGTTAATACCTTCACCGTGTTGGAGTGTACGCCTCTTTCAAAATTGCCGCCAATGCGGGAGAGTATGAGCTTCTGTGTTTCAAGCTCTTTGAAAACATGAAAACATTTGGTCAATTTGATCATGAGTATGTCCAACGAGAAGAAACCCCACCTTTACTTTCTCAAAAGTTCCCATATCCACTAACATGTTCGGATATGCAAAAGAAGTTGATTCTTGTTCTCCGACAAGTGTTGTCCAATTGCAAGTATAAAACCTTGTAATACTCCTCGTAGTTGTGTATCACATCCTGTATGATGATAGTCAAATTGGCGTCATTTCTCAAATTTGCGTAATGCAAGAAGGCCCTCGTTTTATCGTGTAGTTGTGAATCATACACCCAACTACGTGAGAGATGGGACTCCTCATCCAGTTCTTGACCACCTCAAAAGTGTGGTACCTCGGTTTTCTTGGTCCATCCCATCTATAGACGTAATATGTACTTATGCGGATCTCGTAACTTTTGCTCTGTGTTTGGCCATCTTCGTTTCCTCGTGCAAAAGACACGATGGCCCAAGCGACTGATATTTCATCACATAAAACAAGAACTTCACAGTCGGTTTCAAAATCCATTCTTTGCAAACACTCTAGTCATGCCCTCTCATTTATCATTACACATATACTTCACATGAGGGCCGGATTTTGGTGTAGGTGGGAGCCAAGGTCGACTTATGGAGTTCCACCCAAGGGTTTCCGTACAGGGACATAGGCGCCGGCCGGCACCTCCTCACTTAACAAGGGTGGTGGCCGCCACTAGTGTCATGACATTGGGTGGGGCGGCCGGGCCCCCACCCAATGGAGGAGGAGGAGGGGAGGGGAGGGAGTAGTAGACAACTAACCATCCTGCAGCCTGACGCCTCATCAGGAACAGAGAGGGGCCGGCCGGCCACTCTCTGTGATATAAGGGGGCGCCGGCCGACCTAACCAAACCTCCATCCAAGAAGGCGCCCAAACCTCCAAGCGACGGCACCGACACCTAGGACCCGATGGCCACGACAAACCGCAGTAGTTCACACAAAAAGGTTAGAAAGGACAGCATGGAGGAACAAGAGTGCCCGACCTTGATCGACCTTACGTTTGAGTTCCGTATAGTTGTCTTCAATCCCGCATAAAGCGAGCATGTCGAGAACCGGTTTGACTTTGGGATCTTCTCTGTAGTTGCATTTCCATAGCTTTAAGAACCACGCGTAGGTGACATATCCGAGCCCGACCTTCACTCTACTTTGTATAGCAACCATATTTCTAATTTTGTGTACGTGTCGGGAAGATTGAAAACCTCCACATTTGGGAGCCTCTCACCATGTACATAAAAGTATCCCATCCAAGCTATGGCCCCTAGCGCATGCGAGACCGTATGGGGTTTGTTAAACCATCCACGGTGAGTTGAAGAACTCTAGCCTTCAACTCCTCATACCGGATGTGTCCCACACAATAAACCCTTAAAGCCTTGAGACAACATCGATCGAACACTCCCATAACATGAGTGACAACTTTTCCTTTATCATTGGTCCCTGTCGCGATGGACTAGAGATCGAAGGAATGTCTCGCTCTTGTCTCGCACATTCTTATGAATCTATACCGCTGCTCGAAATCTTTCTTTTCACAATTCTGCAAGCACATCCGCAACAAGGTTTCCGAGTCACCGTCACAATGTCCACTTCACTCTTCCTCAACGACACGCCGGGCCGTCGCTCGCCGACATAACGCACGAGTCCGACGTCTGCAATGTCTCGCTCAAAGGTTTCGGGTGAAACGATCTTTGCACATCATCCTCCGGAGGTGATTGGAAGTCGCCCGCTCGATGGGACCTCTATCGGACGACCGTCAGCTCCTCGGGACCGGTATGTTTTGCCTACCCATACCCATCGCCATGAACAAGCCACGGCGGGCAATCATGCGAACATCGTCCCTTCAACCCCAACTCTCACCGGAGGCGCCGCCTATGGTCGCATACAAGTTGATTTCTTGGCGCCATCGGAACACCATGCGGCATACTTGGCGAAGACAATTCCGACGTCGGCGTCTTTCCTGCACAAGTGACATCCACTCAATTCCCACAATGTGCTATAACGGACTCTTCACAAGCCCCTTAACACACTAACCTTGCGGAGGATGGCGAGGCGAGGTGGCGGAGGGTTCAAAAGATCAAGCCTCCTCGCCTTTTGGGAGTCCGCCAGCCTCAAGTATCGGGAGGGTTCTTCTACATAAGCCGATGCTGCGTGCAAATGTGCATTTGCCGGTTAACAGTTGGTGATAGCACAAATGAATCGACATGACACACGGTGGTGCACTTTCCACTCACGTCCTCCATATCGTGTGTGTCGCGCAACATTGCTAGTCAAGTCGCCGACAAGTCACGCTTGGTAGACTCCTTGCAAGCGAAATGGTTGGTAAGTGTGGTTTGCGTCGAGCGCCGACTTAGTACCCATACGACGCGACTTCATTGCACATAACGGCGAGGAAATCCAATGAGGCGCGGATATCGCGTCCCGCCACGGATAAGAATACCGCAATCGATGGATAAGTCACGGTGTCATAAATACATGCATAGGAGAATAAGGTCCACTTAACTACCACCTTTCACACATCGTGGTTTCTAACTTTGGTTAACGTGGTGAGCGTAACCTAATCGTCCAGGGGTTAAGAGTTCCTTTATGGTAACGGTGTTCCACTTGCAACCTGCGCACTCGGTAACGCTCCACACCATGAGGCCTCCATCACCGTGTGTGGCGGCGTGTGTGAAGGAGGGACCTACGGTGTCGCCTTTGCAAAGAGCGTGTTCCGTGTCAACCGGTGCACAAGGCATCCTGCGGCGAGAACTCCACAATTTCCATTCCAAGCCCAATTTGTGAGTGATGCAACTTTGTTTCAGCTCAGCAGGCGGCCTGCAGAACGGCGGCATGGACGACGGAGCAAGAAGGATTTGGCGGATGCGGCGGCCGACCTCCTCCCAAGTAAGAAAATCCGAGGCGGAGAAGCGGGCTAGTGTGCCCAGGGACTTGGGAAAGGCAGCCATCGCGTGATCGGGAGGTGGTGAGCAAGCCAAGGGTGGGCATGCATCGGGCGGGCAAGCGAAATCTAGCTGACGTCGGGCCGCGACAACGGTGGAAAGAGGGGAGCTGGAGTGGAGAAGTCACAAAGCCTGGCAGCCGCGCCGATTCCTTCGCCTTCACCTACGAGGAGGCTGATCATTCGGCGCCCGAATGCTCGGATGGATCTCAATCTGCTGAGAAAGATTGGATGGTGACACGTGATGCAGCGAGGATGAGAACCTGGACTCCACTATTGAAATTGTGGATCATGGGTTAGGGAGCATTGCCTAACCAAAGAGCGAGGTGGATGGGTAGTATGGGCGACCTCGGACATGGACGAAGAACCGGTGTTCACGTTGTTTTGCACAACAAGGCCTCGGAGTTTGACGTTGATTCAAGACCCTCAAATGTATAGGGCGTATGAGCTCGCCCTTGGGTTTCAGCTAAGAAATGTGGTCCTCCCGAGCTTGTCGAGGTATTTCGAGAAGCAATGCGCCGAGTGTAAGCAGATATGCCATGGACTGTGAATTTTGTTTTGTTGTTTTGTCATCACCGATGTGCTTTCTCCTCGATTTGCATCATGTTTCGCCGCAGCCACCCAGTGGAAGAGCTCTTATCGATGTGGAAAGGTGTTTGACATCTTGTAGCAAAGCGTATTGTCTATGAGGAGAGCGAGAGAGCACAGGAATGAGGATGATGCAGAGCAGTGCAGAAGATGATAGTGAACTGGGACCATCCGACGAGGATGATGGCCCGATCCGATGTCCGGGTCATTCGATGGAGAAGGGTCAGCGACCAAGACGAGGATAGGGATGCAGAGGACATCATGAACTTTGCGACCTTGTTCTACCGTCCGATCGCGTGATAATCGGGCGCCGGCCGCGCCGACCGGGCGGATGGGGAAGACGATGACCCCAAACCCAAACCGGTTTGTCCGCCTGCTGGGGAGATGGACTAGGCCGGCGCCGGTGCCATTCGCACAAGAAGGAGGAGGGCGCCGGCCGGCGCCTGTGAGGGCGAAGAGGAGCCAGGCGTGATGTGGTGGAGCGAGGTGGGAAGCAAGAGAGCACCTACGGATGTCTCCCGCCAGACGGACGAGTGGCGATGTGGCGGTGTAGTGGGAAGAAGAAGTCAAGAGAGATGGAGGAAAAGGGGACCATCCGGAAAACATTGCCACTGCTCATGTTCGTGCAGACGAGGAAAAGGAGGATGCTATCGAGATGCGCTTTGACACGAATTCGGGACTCTTACTCCAAGAAGGTGGTTCGAAGATTAGTGAAGTGGAGAATTTGAAACCAAAGATCCCATATTACACCGATGAGATAAGGAGAGTGGACGAGGCATGGGCAAATTATTTGGCTCGTGTAATATCGAAGGGAAGGATTGAGGAGGGTGTTGCCTCTCCTTTGCATGATCGACCCGACGAGTGTGACAACCGCAAGTTGGAGGAAAAGGTTCGAGCGAAGAAATATGTTATGGGCGTTCTTGGTGGGAACCATACCTTTGCAGCCATGAAACATTTGGCGATATATCTGGGAAAACACGCCCAATATGTGGAAGCTCATGTATTGTCGACGGTGGCGGAAATGCGAGTAGCAATGCATCACACACGATGTCGACAAAAGGAAGAAGATGTCCTTCATTGAGCGGTCGTACTTGAGGGACGAACGCTTATTGCGCGAGATGATGTCCAGATGACCATGAATTGGAAATTCAACCTATACCGTGTATTGGGCTTGATTGAGGACGACGGAGGTCGGAAGACGATGTTTACAAGCGAATAAGGTGGACAATCGGACCCACATCTTATGCATTGAAACAGAGGGAAGGTTTGGGACAACGTGGATCGAATATTTTCAAAATGGGAGGTGGAGAATTGCGGAGAAAAACATGTTCAACAAGTAAGAAGGGCAAAGGCAAACGGAAGGTACAAGAGGAGGCTCGGTTGTTGACACTGTTACGTGAAGTCAAGGATATGCTAGCAAAGCCGTGGAAATCGTTCAAAGGATTCCACTGGAGAGTGCGGTCGTGGATACTCACCGAGAAGGTGTTGAGTGTATTATCGACCTAAAAGGTATGGATGAGGAGATTACCTTACGGAAGAAGTTTCATGTTATACAAGTGGCTATGGTAAAACACTTGGGCTGCTCATCATTCAAGAGGTTAGGTGGAATATCCTTTGCATTCGTCGACGAAATGATAGCTCGGTTCAGACGGCATTATTTGGGAAGGTGTGCCATACTACCCATCGCTTTCTAATTCTCTCATATGTACATAAACCCTAACGTTCTTGCGGCTGGCCGAGGCCACTTCCACATGTGATGTGGGGACCGGAGTTGCCTAAGGCGCCACCGGCGCCCATCTCAGATCCACTCCATAGGCTGAGGGCGCCGGCCGGCGCCTCAGCCTTGAGATCTACGGGTGCATAATGTTTCACGCATACCGATATGCACTTACTCGTTTTGCCCGCAAAGAATTGAAGGATATAGACAACTTGCGAAAATGCCGGAGGACTTTAAGAATTTCATTTTCGAGATCAATAATTGGAAGAGTTTGGAAGAGAGCGAGTGGCGTATAGATCTTCATGAAGGGCTGCACATTTTCCGTCGTGATCGAAGGAGGTTCATTACCAAGTGGAGAAGCGAGATATTTTGGAGATGCGGGGCTACCTTGGTGAGGAGGTACACCGTTAGTCATGGATGTGCCCAGAGGCTTTGATATTGGGCCTATGGACAAACGGATGGATGCCACTATGTTGAGTCTGATTTTCAGTTTCATGAGAAAACTAAGACTTCCGCATGATTGTCATGCATGGAGTGGAGGAAGCCCACACAGACGGAATCGATGAGGTGTAAGAAGGGTGGCTGGTGTCTTCGTGTGGGATAAAACTAACATGAGCAATGATAGGGGCCGATTTGAAACAGTGGAGTATGTGACTGTCGGATGGGGCTTGAAAGATGGGTGTTCAAAGGATCGAGCTCCGATGATGCCGAATGCCATGCATGGCACTTTTAACAATGGGAGGTCCGTCATAGGCCATGACACTGTGGTAAAGAAGCAGGTGTACTTGTCCCATGATAAGTTGGTGGTATGCCCATACCAAAGGCCTCTTGGGCTGATGATGAAATTGATCAAGACCTTCTCAAAAGAAGGAGACGGGTGGTGGACGCTAAGTGGCACAACGGTATTAGCACCTTGGTGGAAGAAACGTATCGCCATCGGCGGACTTACGGTGTCTTTGGATACATCCCCAGCGCATCCACGACACGAGGTTCTCCGGATGTCAAGAAGAGCTTACCTTGAGCCCCATCGCAGGCCCTTCGCAGCTGGGCAAAGGAGGTTTGTATAAGTGAAAAGGATTGTTCAAAGGCCCAAGTTGTTTCTTTGAGTGCCGGAGGATGAAGACCGGCGAATTGTTGGAGGAAGGACAAGAAACGCTGGATACCATATGGCAACCTCCCACGTCCGCGTCCAAGCGGAGGTTAACAACGATGACAACGCTTTGGGTGAGAATGACGGTGAAGAAGAACTGGAGCGTATGAAACCTAGTAGTTTTAGATTCGCTGCTCAGGCCCGTTGAGACCGAATAGCCCGCACGAGTAACCGGATCCAATGTATTAGGATTCCGGACATAAACTTCATTATGCCATGTGTCTATCGGTGCCATTTTCGAAGTGCACATTTAAAACGTCCCTCTTCCATCATGGCTTCATCCGGTGCCGCCAGCCGCCCCGCACTGTCGTACTGTATGCCTCAATTGTGTTGTTCATGACTTAGTCAGGGGCCAAGAATGGTCCATTGTCAGGAGACTGTGATGGCTTTGCGTGATTTAGATACCGAGTGATTTTCGTCAAAGGGGTTCTGAAACACCGGAAGGGGGTTCGTATATAAACCTCCTTACAGAATTACCATGTTCTATCATCCTCATTGTAACGGTTGCCCTTGCTATAGTCCTTTGAGACACATGCTTTCAAAAGAAGACAATGAAATAAGCCTAGAGTAGCAGTAGCAAATATACCTCCATGAAAAATATGCTTTGACACAAACGTTGAAAATCTTATCATAGTCCATAGGACAGGGTTAGCCCTACTCCATACCTAAGCGAATGGTACGCTTTGGCCCAAGCCTTGTTAAATGTATCAAAGTTCTTTGCCAAGGCTAGTAAGTCTTCGGGAGATACCCGGGATATTCAATTATGCGGGACCCGCATAATTGAACAATTATGCGGGACCCGCATAATTGAAGATGAGGGGGTGGCAGTCAGGCCCTACCGGAGTGTGTTGGTATTCTCACATGTAGAAAAGAAGCACACACTCAACCATGCAAATATATTACCTCCTACACAGACTGCAGGCACATTCACAAAGATGCTTCCTTCCACACACACATACGTCCCACACCCTGGCAGGCTTCACCACATCAACACTTCAACATCAGACACTTCTCAGAGCTGTAGCCCAGCTCCCAAAACTCACAAGAGTTGCCTAATCTCTCAACACACATTGCTTGGATTTCATATAGGGATACAAGCTAACAGCTACCGGGCAATTCTTGGTGTAGGGTTTTGTTGATCGCAGCTTGGCTGTCTTCGCTTCGTCCTCCTCGTGTTCGCCAGCTCCCTTGCCGCTAATGCTATTCGCGTTTTGGCGCTCCGAGTACGTTGCTTATTTTCATTTATCCCAAATTACTAGCTAATATCCACTTTATCGCTAATAATCAATTGCTAGTATATCGATATCCACTAATTTCGTTAATGGTTGCTAATCATTGCTTATTTGCGATGACACACAACCATGATTGACATGGCCCTCATGCATTCCCTTATACTTGAGTCTACTTCCCCTTTCAATGCTTCTTATGTTGTCCAAACTAGGAGATTTGAGATTATGTACTTCTTTTATAGTAAAGTCTTGTGTTTTAAGGGTTTGTTACTACTAGTATGAAACACGTATGTTTGCTCTCAGTTGACAAAATATTCAAAGTACATATTTTTTCGCGAGAATCCAAAGTACATACTAACTATCCCTCCAAGACTTATGATACTTGCTTTCCCAAGCTCGTGCAAATGTAAATGATCCCCGTGAAGTTGTGAGTCACAAATATAAGTGTCACAAACATGTCTCTAATAAAGTTGCGAGTCACTTGTGGAGGCTCAAGCAAGCCTACCCAGGTGGTAGGAATTATCTCAAAGGCTCTCTAGTTAAGGGACTACTTGATGCAAGGATGGGGGAATAAACATATATGGATTACGATATATGATATGAACCCTATGAGGCGCACTATGCTAGAGCCGACCCCAACCCCTTTCGGATGCATAAAGACCTTGCACAAAGTTGCAAGGGAGCTAACAGCTTCTTTGGTAATCATGACAATACCTACATAATAGATACTCTTGAAAAATATCCTTATAGTTTTTTTGAATGATTTTTCAGCAAATAAATGAACCATACAATACAATTCATAGAAGTAATGAAGCATAGGTTTTATTCACTTGAAAGAAGGAAAATAATCTTTATCAAAGACTCTCTCGAGATATAATAAAAAGCTAGCGATATAATATGCTCTCTCATGACTATATATGTGAGCCCTTCACCTCATAATCTATCACTATTATTCTCTTGACATTGCTATCTTTGTGGAGAGGATCCTTATTTGCAACTAACTACATTCTTATTGTCTATCATTGTTAGAAATGGCACTCTTGAAGGTCATGATTTTCTTGCAAATGACAATGTACATGTTTGCTGCCTTTGTGCATGTTGCCCATTGTAATAGCCAAGTGTTGATAGAGGGCTATCAGTTGTCTTCTGGTGATGGATTGATATTGTGGCCTCACTTATTCACCATGCAATCTGATTGCAACTTGGTACTCTACAACCAGCAGACAAATATACCAATATGGTCTTCCAACACTCCGAACAAGGGTTTGTTATGCTACTTTAAGATGGAAACGAATGGCAATGCTGAGATATTCACTGGTGATAATAATTCAATTTTTAGCACCGGAACTTGCTGTGGCCAAGATGGTGCTCACTACATCATCTTGCAGGACGATGGGAATGTAGTCATGTACAATGGGAATGGTGCCAAACTTTGGTCTACCGACACTAGTGGCAAGAAGGTTTCCAATTCAACTCTTATACCTGGCCCTTCCAAATCGGCTATTTGAGGTTCAAGTTAGATGCATCTTGTTGTAGCATCTCATACATGTTAGCTAGTAGAGCATATTGTGTTTTTTAAACATGATATTTTGTTTTTAAATTGTATGTCTGTGTACTTGTGCACAAAGTATAATATAAGCTTCATTTGAGTGCCTATTATTTTATTCTTGCCTCAAGATTTAAAAACTTTGAATATTATCATTTTGTATAGGTATATGGAACTTGGTTTTCGATTAATCTATATTGTCTTCGTAAATTGCAATAAAAAATATTTACTCTTTATCACTAAAGATCTATACACGAGTATGCCACATTCTCATTAAGGCTAGCATAAGGCTAGTTCGATGGTCTGATTGCCATGACTAAAATCATGAGCACATCTTTCCAACACCTCGTTGGACGACGGCATGGAAACCTGTCCCGATGGATATATATCTTCCATGATATCTTGAATCCCGGGCATGCAAGAGAAATCCTCAAGAAGACTGAACCCCTCTGCGACAACCCCCGCAGCTGGACTGACCAGGCTGGACGTTCCGTCCGGACGGGGTTACCAGTTTGCAGGACAGCAGATTTTTTTTTTTTTTAATTTGGTATTTTGAAAATAAATCAAAACAACCCCGGGGGAGAAAGCAGGACAGCAGATGGCGAGGCACAGTTCAAAACGTGCTAATTTCCCGACAACCACATAACCGAAGAACCACTGAAGTCGTCCGGCACCAATGACGTTGGTTGTGAGTCAAGGGTGTGCCACAGCTCTTCCACGAGGCACACGCAGTCTGTCGGTCATCCGCGCTGGAGTACATGAGCTGCCTCGGCACGTGCTTCTCCTAGAAGCTGTGAAAGGCCTTGAAACAAACGCGAGTGTACTCCGTGAGTCGAGCCTAAAATCTCATGAGCGCGAGTCAAGGCCGTCACAGCCTCTGACGTGTGGCCCAAAAACCTGCCATGATCCTCGTGAGTTCGAACTTCTCAAAGTACTGTCCGGGCAACCGATCATACACTAGGTGGTTGTGGATGCAAGTCAGTAACACGGGTACTCACCACTCGAGCTTCGCCAGAAAATACAGCTCCAGACCCAGAAGGGGGAAGTAAGGTGGATATATCCCTGCAGTTTGGCGAACAATTCTCTTTCAATGAGGCCGGAAAGAAGTATTGACTAGTCAGTGGGAGGCTTTCTAACTTACTCTCGTAGACGGGAAGTGTCAGCTTGGCATAATGTAGAGCACTTCGCCAGTCCTCTGTCTCCATACAAAGCTGCAATTTTAGACAACACTGAATCAACACCCTGCCACTGGAGCCTGCACGCTCTCAATGTTTGAGACGAACAGACAAGACATGTACCTTCATCAGACTATCTCTAGTTCTCATCAGGAAAACTGAGTAAGGGTGCCAGACTTTGAGCTGCTCCTCTTCTGCTCGTTCATAGGCTTTTCTCGCTTCCCTGGTTTCTGAGAAAGACTGGTAAAAGAAATGCTACACGTTCTCACTTACATGGCCTAGGGTTGCAAGTAAACAGAGTGGACAGTAAAAAGGATACTTCCAGAGGAAGTGAGACCTGCTGCTATTTGCAATAGCCGTTCAGATTTGCTGGCTACCTTCCGAAGATCAGGTGCTGACCGCTCAGTGCCACAGAAGTGACATGCATAATTGCCAGCTACGTGGGAACAAGGCGAAACCACATCACTGGAATGGTGTACCAAGCAAGTCCCACATTCTCACTTCCAAAAAAGTGTCCAATGATCCTGGTCCAGACCAGTGAAGGCAAAACAGAGATGTACCAGCTGACGGATGTAAAGTGCCTGCACAGTTCAGATTTGAGCATCTATATCCTTCGAGCATAGCATCTTCTTCACAATCCTGACAACCAATGGACATTTCATCCATATTGACATGGAAAAGTAAGTGAAGCACAGACATCAAGAAAAAAAAGCAAATTTGTCAATCACTGGGCTAATGCATAGCCATAGCATGAGACGAGGGAGGAAGGACAGCCGAACCTTACCCCATGACTGCACCGCAAACAGTTGCAGTGGAAAAAGTACTGAGTCCTCAAAGTTGCTCTGCGAGAGGATGTGCTAGCACCGAGCTCCACATAACTCACTGTAAGCTATGTGAACAGCAGGACAGGGTCTCAAACAGAGAGATATTGACTAAAAGCGCCAAACCTTTGTGAGGAGCGTTGTTCCACCAATGTTCCTGCACTGACTACAAGCATCAACACACCAGAAGACCACTTCTTACCTCAGAACCCTCCTCGATGTTCTCTACTGCACGTAACACTGCCCGCTTGCCCTCAAATAACAATACAAGATTCGGGGAGCAACTGTGTGAATACACAAGTCAGTTTTTTTCAAATAAAACGTGTGGAATGCTATCTCCTTAACCAAGTTTCGGAAATACTACTACAAGCATCACCTGTGATTGACAATAGATATGAGAGGATACAGTCCAGTCCCCAATGGCCTCAATTCTTCATCACATATTGTATGCGCATTGCAGGCAAACTACAATCCAAACAGGAAACATCAGAAAAACAATAAGCTGCATTCAGTCTTCCAAGGAAGAGCAGAAGCTGAAGATGTTACTCGGCAAAAGTTCTCCGTGATCAACTTCACGTTGATGCCCTCGGGCACACCCAATAGTTTCACCAGATTTGCCATCTGTGCATACAAAACTAGTCTCTCCTCCCCAGTCTTCGACATGTCTGAAGAAGAGTCAAAGGCATGCATTTACAGTCTATGATTCCCTTCACGTTGAGGCCACTTGCTTAGCATTTGCAGAGGACTTGTATCCCGGAGGTATGGTTAGGATACGGCTAGGTAAAGCCTCGACAAGCCCGTAGTGGTCCACTGCTGTCCGGGGTATCACCTACAAGGAGACTCTAGTTTTGTAAAACGGAACAATGTCAGATAGCAATCTGCACTTCAATACTCAACTCCTCTGGAAAATGTCAACTGCCAGGCACTCATCCCACATCTACCGGCTAGAATTTAAGAGCAACTTCTGTTTACTGCTGAACAGGAACCATAATCCAGCTATGCACGTTGACAAAGGAAAAACGGCCAAAATCATCAGTTCAAAGTACCTCCTCTTCTTGCAATTTCCTTCTTAGAAACAATCGAACCATTAAGGTCAGCGACGGCGTGGGCCTATGTTGCTTGTCCTTCCAGAGCTTGGCAATCGCTGCACATTCAGCCTGGTGCAATTTCCACACCTTCTTCTGGCAATGCGAGGAATACCAGATTGGACATGATTTCCACCACCAGTAGCCGAACAGGACTGTCCATGCATAGAGCTACCATAACTCTGACTGGGCTGCAATACTACTGGAATGGACCTATGCATACCTGGCAAGTGCTAGAGCAGTACCATACGTTCTTACAAGCAGAACACCTCATTAATCTACTTGACTCTGTAAAGCAGCTGTCACACCTCTTCTCCTTCGACTCAGCATCAAGCACCGATACGTATGGTTCTTGCTCCAGAATCACTTCTCCTGTAAGCCAAGGCAACAAAATCTAGGGCATTTCAGCCTGTACAGCCCCACTCTGCACAACCTTCACTTCAGTCTCCGGCAGAATGCGGTAGACAGGAATCGGAGTGCAAAGCTCGTATGTAGTCAAACCTCTTAACTAGCATGCAAACGGGCGACTGACCTCTCGAGAAATGACGGGACGCTATCAGACAGCGGCCCTTCTCCTCTGAGAAAATGACAGCAAGCGACCTGGCAGCCAGGCATGGCTGCAAGGGTAGATCGAAATCGTTCATGCCGGCTCCAACTCTCGATGCTGTGCCAATGCTTCTCATTAGACTCATCAACAACAGTGAGATACGTATCATAATTTACCAGTGAGCACAAGGAGCAACACACCTCAAATTTCAATTCCAAATACCTGAAGAGGCCGTTATCTTGAGCGACTCACAAGTAGATTGGCTTCAACGCTCGAACAGAGAAATAACTTGCTCGCTCTTTCGCGAACTCTCCTCATCACCAGCAGGCTCTACTCAAGGGCACTGGTCTCTCCCACGCACAGCGATTCTGACTCTCCACGAATGGTGTAACGATTGCCTCGCGGACTCGGTGCTGAAATTGAATTCTCCGTGAAGATTGAGAATACCATTATCGGGTCCCGGTACAATTCGTACTCAACTTCAATTTGTGAAGAATTTGAAGCCTGAACCTTCAACGAGGTACTAGTAGGGCTTTCATGACTACCTACCTAAAAATTCCCATGGTTCAAGCTAGGTAATATGTGGATGGATGCAAATTATGAGCCATATAAACGAGACATGGTCGTAGAGGTAAAAGTACGTTGCATATTAATTACTGGTGATGAAAGGACCTTTTATATCAATTATATTAGGATTAGTTAGAATGTCAAATATGCTAGCTCATACGATCTTACTTCTCATTCAACTACAATCTTGTAATGTTAAACATGTTTGCTCGTACTGCCTCATTCTTGATTTTCATAATTAGTATAAGGCATATGATATCAAAACATATTAGCTCATACTACCTCATTCTTTAATTTTCACTTGTCATTACAATGTAACAAACATGACTGAACTAGGACTAGCACATACTATCTCGGACTACCATCTTAATAACACCAACTCATACTATTTCACAGTGCCATCTTACAATGTCTGACATGCCAGCTCATACTAACTCACTCTAAATCTTTACACTATCCCACACTTAATTTTTACATCACTTCACCCTTGATTTTTATATTTTCTTAGACTGCCATCTTAATGATGAACACTGCCATCTTAAAGATGATAGTCAAATGGCTTCACATTGCCGAGTGAGCTAGGATAGTTGATACACCTTCACATTGTTGGGTGAGCTAGGATGGTTCATACGGCTTCACATTGTCAGGTGAGGTAGGTTAGTTCATAAGACTTCACACTACCGGGTGAGCTAACTCACACTATAAACACTACCATCTTAACAATGATAGTTCCTACATGAGCTAGCTCACATTGTGAACACAACAATCTTAATGATGATTCATACGGCACCCATTTTAACGGTAAATCTAGTTCATATTCATACGGCTCTAAGGATTACTCTAGTTCATATGGCTTCACTAGGCCATGTGAGCTAGCCTAGCTCACACTATGGACAATGGTGCTAATCTCTAGCTAGTTCATATGGCTTCATTAGGCAATGTGAGCATGCCTAGCTTACCCATGTGACAATGAAGAGAGCTAAGAAAATAAAATTCTTCTTCTAGCGGATACCACATGACAATGAAGAAGTTTTAAAGAAGTCAATGAAGAAGTTTTAAAGAAGTCTAGATGTGAGCTAGAAGATAATGCCAGCCTCTAGGAATGAAGAAGAACGGTCCCAATCACCAGGAGTCGGCATACTGCAATCCAATTCTTGAATTTGGTTGAAGAAAATAGGCAGGAGGCGACAGTATTAGCACTGAGCTGCTGTATCAGCACTTTCCGTTGCCGGGACTCGAACCCGGGTCGCTCGGGTGAGAGCCGAGTATCCTAACCGTCTAGACTACAACGGAATGTGCTAACTCAATAGATTTTTTTATAGTATATTTTTTTAAAGTAATTTTCAGATTATAGTGGAATTAAAAGTATATACGGTATTGTTGAAATTTTAATTTAGGTAGATAGGTATTACCGTCGTCAGTAAGTGTAGTTACCTAACAAGACGACATCTAAGAACAAAGGCTCCCGAACTCGTTCATACTCTGCGCACTGCGGTCTATGTGAAAGCTGAGGCCTGTGCACTGCAAGAGAGCGCTGTGGTCATGGACATGCAGGAGGGAATGTCTTTGCCGCATGATGTGCTTGGGGCGCACGACTCTCTCAGATTTGGTTTGCCTGCTCTGAAACAAGATGCCTTGCCGAGGCATCCTGCAGAGACCGTGCAGCGCACGCATCAGAAGTTGCATGAGGACACCAGGAAAACCATGCTAAGACACCTACAGGGGTCGGCTTTTGTCACAAAGCTGGACATTGAGCAGCAGATTCTGTCTCGGTAATGAGCTCCCCTGCCAGCTAGGACTTGCTCTTCTTCGTGTTTCGGAGACTTATATGGTACTTGGGTGCGCAGCGTGCAACGGCCGCCAGGTTTGGTTCCTTCCTCCATGCTTGGCTTGGACTCCTACAATAGGACCCTGGAGAGCTTCGGTTTTGAAGACTATCTCAATGGTAAGCACTGTGTGCTGGAGCACACCTGAAGTTTGAGACTTTGTTAGGGCATGTTGTCTCATGACCTCCTCCTGGTGTCTGCAGATCCGCGAGACTCTGAATTGTTCACACCAGCTGATTTGCATCATGGGATGGAAGTTCGGCTTGGATTGTCTAGTGGTCCTGTTTCCAAGTCGTTCACATGAGCCCAGGTAGTGCATATGTTTTGCACCAGGATGTGTCCCTTTTCATATGGCAATTGTCAGCTTGAAGCTTTTCAGGAAAGGTTAGAGGATACAAGGACCTCTGCTACAAAGTGCTTGATAGCTTTGAACTAATTACATTAGGCTACCTACTGGGTTTCGAGAAAGTATTTGCATCAATGCCGATCCCCACAAGAACACGACCCATTCTGAAAACGGTGAATACGGTGTGCATCTCTAACTATTATCTCTCGCTCCTCAAGGCGTGAGAGAGTCTTAGTGCTACTGTGACAATCATCGCACATCCGCAGATTCTTTGTCACAAACAGAGTTGTGCCGTCGGTAGTGTTGAGAAGCCCATAAGCCAATGCCAGTTTCTCGGCATGCCCACACAAAGCATCCTCCTTCTCGCTCTGAGACATTGCCCTGTGGACCAACTGCGTGTGTGGTATGTGGCCTCCTTCATTCTTCATCTTCGAGCTTAGGTTTCTCGACTTCGATGAAAGTTCGTCCTCGCTTTCTCCCACAATGAACTCACGCACCTGGTTCTTCACTTCGATACATGCCTTTGCAGGCTTCTTCCAAGCACCTGCAGCAAGTCTCGACCTTTCTATCTCATCTACATTCCCCCACCTTCCAGCATTTGCAAAGATGTTGCCCAGGAGTACGTATGCAGATGCGTTTTGAGGATCCACAGTGGTAAGACGGTCAAAACATCTCTGTCCTCGTTCAACATCACCATGGCTTTTGCACGCACTCAGCAAAGATGTCCACGCTACAACATCGTTCTTGAATGGTTTTGTTAGCAAGATATCTTCTGCCTCATCTAGACGGCCCGACCGCCCAAGAAGATCAACCATGGAAGTGTAGTGATAATCACAGGGAGTAATGCCATGGTCGTCCACCATTGTTTTCAAATACTGCTGGCCCTCATTCACAAGGCCGTTGTGACAGCACGCAACAAGAAGACAACTAAAAGTATCTCCATCCGGCTCGACACCTGCCTGCTGCATCTCCTTAAAACATTTGATTGCCATGCGGCCGTCACCGTGTCTGGCATACCCATTAAGCATCGCAGTCCAGGTCACCACATCTCTAGTGGGCAATGTGTCAAACACGCTTCGAGCATCGTCTATGCTGGCACATTTGGAGTACATGTCCACCAAGCAGTTACCAACAACCAAATCAGCTTCCAGTCCTCGTTCTCGAATCTGAGAATGCAACTGCTTGCCCTGATGCAAAGCTCCAACACTGGCACAGGCCTGAAGGAGGCACACAAAAGTAACATGACTGGCTGGAGTAATGCCCTCCTGTTGCATACTTGCAAAAAGAGCCAGTGCATCTAGAGCAAGATCATGCTGAACATACCCTGAGATCATGGCATTCCATGTCACGACATTCTTTGTCTCCAAGCTGTCGAACATTCTGCGAGCTTCTATTACATCCCCCGATTTTGCATATCCCGTGATCATGGATGTCCATGTCACCACATCTTTTCTTGCCAATGTGTCAAACACGCCCCTTGCATCCTCCAAGCTCCCACAATTGGAGTACATGGCCACCAGGCAATTGCCCACAACCAAGTCATCTTGTAGCCCTAAATCTCGAATTTCAGAATGAAGCTGCTTCCCCTGATCCAACGCTCCAATGCTGGCGCATGCTTGTAGGAGGGAAACAAAGGTGACATAGTTAGCTGTCAGGCCATCCTGCTGCATACTCGAGTAAAGAGAAAGGGCTTCTTGACCGAGCCCATGCTCCACATATCCTGTAAGCATAGCATTCCAAGTGACCACGTTCTTTGTAGACAACCTATCAAATACCCTGCGTGCATCTTCCAAGCTCCCACACTTGGCGTACATGTCCACCAGGCAGCTGCCAGTAACCACATCAGCTTCCAGCCCTCGCCGCTGAATCTGTCGATGGATCTCCTTCCCTTCCTCTACATCTCCAATGCTCATACAGGCTTTCAGGAGGCACACGAATGTGACATGATTTGGAGCAGTCAAGCCCTCACGCTGCATACTTGCATACAAAGTGAGGGCTTCTTGACCGAGACCATGCTGAGCATATCCTGCAATCATGGCAGTCCATGAGACCACATCTCTTTTGGGCAACCTGTCAAATACCCTGCGGGCATCCCCCAAACTCCCACACTTCGCATACATATCCACCAAGCAGTTCCCAAGGACCACATCAGCTTCAAGTCCTCTTTCCCGAATCTCAGAATGCAGTTTCTTCCCTTCATGCAAAGCTCCAATGTCCGTACACGCTTTCAGGAGGCACACAAACGTGACATGGTCTGCCACAGCGATGCCCTCCTGCTCCATACTTCTGTACAGAGCAATAGCTTCGTCACCTCGGCTATGCTGAGCATATCCTCTGATCATGACCGTCCATGTCACCACATCT
The DNA here is from genome assembly GCA_010909165.1 of Anthoceros angustus. Lineage (NCBI taxonomy): Eukaryota > Viridiplantae > Streptophyta > Anthocerotopsida > Anthocerotales > Anthocerotaceae > Anthoceros > Anthoceros angustus. The sequence goes on from VJWM01000019.1 coordinate 529,507, forward strand.
CTTGCACGCAACCTGTCAAAAACTTTCCGAGCATCTGCCAAGCTCCCACATTTGGCATACATGTCCACTAAGCAGTTGCCCACAACCACATTCTGCTCAACCGCAGTCCCCACAACATCAGCATGCACTTCCCTCCCGAAAGCCAAATCCCCTGCACTGGCACAAGCTGTTAGAACAGCTGGGACAATGTACCCATCCGGCTTGACAGTCGACTGACGCATCTGCCTATAGAATCCCATAGCCTGCGTAGGCCGTGCATTCTCTGCATGGGCCTTGATGATGGCACACCACATAAAGGCGTCCGGAGTGGCCACATTCTCAAACACTTGCCGTGCCTCCTGCAACCTCTTATGGGAAGCATACATACGGATGACATGGTTGGCCAGAAACGTATCCGACTCGTACCCACTCTTGCGAATAATCTCATGCACACGCCTGCCCAGGGCCAAGTTCTTCTCGGCCACGCACCTTTTAAGCACCCGGTAGACGCAAGAGGTGTCAACATGGCATCCTCCTTGCACCAAGACGTCCAGGGAGTGAACAGTTTCACTGAGCTGTGCTTGCTCCCACACTTTGCTCCAGCATCCAGCTTGTGCATTGCCGTCATTTCCTGAAATGGAGCCCAGCTGAGCATCCCACACGGCTAGCTGCGACTCCACCCACGCAGGCTTGCATTCATTGTCCACAAACAGGCCCTCCTTGGACCTCTTGTGCCGGAAGTCAGGATCGCGGAAGCTTCTCTTGTCCTGCCTATTGTCCCACCACTGTCTAGGATCTGAGAACAGGTCCTGCCATAACAGCTCCAGCCTGGCTCTCTTCAAAGCTTCCTGGCTGATATCAATCCCTGCAGACGAAGCTGCGGCTGGCGGCATGTAGAATCGACACGGATCCATGGTCGTTGCTCAGTCCTTGGTTGCGAATCCTTGGCCGAACTACCCAAGTCTGGAATCGGAAAAGCGGGATTCACCGAGCTCACAGCCATAGCTCCCTACGGCATGTTCATCACAAGAGGCAATACGCAAGCCACCACCTACTTAGACAGCAGACTGATTGTGAAACTGAAGGGAGGAAGTGGTCCGCTATGACATTAAGAAACAAAATAGGTCCGAACCTCGTTATTAAGATACAGCTCTACATGGAGCTCTGCTTCCAGTGTAGTGTACAGAGACGTGGCGATTTCTGACCATGGCAGTGAATGAATGTGCTACCCCAGCCAGATCCTGGCTGGAATTCGGCAGCAGATTGAATTAATTGTCTAGACTAGTCGGTGCTATTGCTGCTTCTTCCCTTTCGGTTGGGTACTGTCCTTTATGCACGCTGGATGCTTACGGCACCAAACTAAAGCATCCCGGTAGCCAAGGTCAAAAAGCTCCTCCATCTGGTGGTCTTCTGCAGGTACCAACATCCATCTCACAAGCTGTCCACATGAGACACAAGGCGTGTTAGGACAGCCACAAGTACGATTCTGCTTGAAATTCGCGTGTTTTCGAGTATACCTGGAAAAGGCTGGGTCTTTTCAATGAAGGATTGCAATCAGGGCTAATGCCAGATGTACCAAATCCTAGTCCTGGGAAGGGACAGACTCTGACCTGCACATGATTAAAGCAAGCAGCACATAAGTCGGGGAAGCTGATTCACTTGGTTGTAAAATTCCAGGAGCACGCACTTACTGTATGATTGGCTGATGTAGGTGGCGCGAAAAATGCTATTCCTCCATCCAAACAGATGCGATTTCTGAAGAGTGTAACAGGCCAAGATGCAAAATATCTGAAACATCGGATCGTGGGGTCAGAAGACTCTTAACGAAAAGCGCTTCGAGAAGAGGTTTGGAATCGAAGCTTGAGCCTGCGGCAACATACAAGGGAATGTGGCAGGAAGCCAGCAGAGCATCCAAAAGATCTTCCTTGGAATCAAACTGATCCACGAGTAGCCCTTTCGGTGATCCAAATACCTGTGTGATAGACACTGCAAAACCCAACCAGCAAAAGACTCCATCAGCCGAACAGATCGTAATGGCTGAGATCACCCACTTACTGCCCTTCAAGGCACTGAACAGAAAGCTTTCCTAAATCTACCGTGGCTTTACTGATGTGTGAACGTGCCTCTAATTCGACCATTAGCTCTCAGATGGGCATCCACTGGTAGGAACCTGTCCAAGAAGCGCCTCAAAACTGCCTGCATGAAAGAGAATGACGTAGACATATGAGTAAGAGCAGATGCACTTTTCATTACTACCAGCTTATTACACAAGAAGGTGATCTATACCCCAAGTTTGAAGGCTGTTCCACCTTCCCGACATTCCCTCCCCAGTTCCTTTGTAGCCTCCAACGAATCCCGCATATTCACACCCCCAGCAACAACAGCACACACAAGGGCGCCCGCTGATGACCCTGCAAGGGGAGTATCTTCCTACAAGAAAAAACAACACGGATGATACCTGGTAAGTCTTCTTTTTATGCTGTAAGCTCAAACAAACTCTCCAACACTCCAACTGACTCACAGAGACAAGGAACGACCGAATCCAGCAGGGAGGCAAGGTGTCTAACCTTGAGGAGGTTATACTCTTTCAAGCAATGCGCCACCCCCAGATAGTAGGGAAACAGTAGACCTGCAGCTGAGAAGGAGAATCCATGGCTAAGGTCCAGCCTCCTATTTTCCTCAGCTATCAAATCCTTCTTCCGGAGACCCCATTCAACATTAGGGTTCACTTCATCTGCCTCGATGGACGCGATTTCCTCGTCGTCGTTCTCGATTCTCTCACCGCTTTGCAGCTGCTGTATTGCTTTCCTCCTTCTAGTCGGCAAGTTACTGTGCATCCCATCGCAGGAATCCGCAGAGAAGCAAACGCAGGTCGCCGATCCGCAACAGCGAGGATTGCGAAAGCTCTCCTCCTCATCGTCCTCACCTCTCCCTCCACACTCTCCAGCCTCACATTCATCCGAAGCAGTGAACTGCGAATACTTCAACAGAACAGTCGCGTAAAGCTCGCCTAAAAGACTGCTAGCCTGCGCGTACAGAGATGCCAGACTCGCATCTCCCAGTTCAAGATTCGCCTCCGAAAGCTTATAAATCCACTCATAGTCTTGCCCAAAGTGCAACGCCGAATTCAAATTCCAGAGACCTCCTAAAAGCCCGTCTTCGTCATACACCTCATCGTTGGAAAAAGCAGCGTCATCCTCCCTCACAGCCGGCGCCACTCCAGCTCCAGCCGAGAAAGCGCGGGCCGAAACCACAGCCTCAGTCTCGCCGCCAGCACCAGGGGCAGCGCTTTCCGATGCAGATTCCAGACTCGCGCCAGGATCGCTTTCCTGCGTCAGGTACCTCTGGAACCATCTCTGCAGCTGAGCCAGCAGCAAGCCGCCGACCACGGCCACCAAGATCAAAATGGAGAAGGCCTGCCACAGGCCCATGAGCGACGTCACCAGCAGAGTCCGCTCATAGCTGGGAACCAACTTCTCCGGGAAGTTGAAATCCGCTAAAAACCCGGGAGCTCGGAATGCCATGTGCATTTTCAGTTCCCTCAAATTGGACCTCTTTGCCGCTTCTATTCAGGCACGTCTCCCAGAAACAGACGCGAAGGCAGAGGAGAAGAGCAGACAAAGCATGCTGACTGCCTCGAGGCAGCCAAAAGCACTGTCGAATGTCGAATGTCGAATGCGGAAAAGAAACAGTCACCAAATGCCTCCTAAACGCCCACAGACCTGTCACAAAAGCTCCTGGTAAGCACCACCAGATACATCACAACGATACCGTGATTCACACTTTCCCCACAGAAATACATAACCTAATCCCGGGCCCAACCAACGCGGAGCTCACTCACTCACTCACAAGCACCAGAAACACTGATCCCGGAACCCAAAAAATGCTCTCACCACGCCCTCCCGCAGGCCCAAATCCTCCCCCATTCCACCCGTGGCAAGAGTCCCAAACCCAGAATCTCCTCTCAATCACATCGACTCTGCAATCGCCCACCAACCTCACGCAAAACACAAACACAAACCCAAACACAAACACAAACGCGACTCAATCCGTCCCCGCCGGAGCTGGTCACCTGCCAAACGGGCGAGAGGAGAGGGCTGTGCACCACACCAGAGCGGAGGAAGGGGGGAGGAAGGTTCGGAGGAGCGCGGGGAGGAAGAAGGGGGGAGAAGGTGGGAGGGTGGATGGGTGTTCGAAAGGCTGTCACCGGGGAGGAGGACGCGGAGTTGGGTGTTATAAGCAGCACGTTGCGCAAGGCGTCGTGGAGTGAGAAGCTGGCTGGCTGGCTTCCTTCCGAGGGCCGGGAGTCCGGGACCCAGCGGGAGGAGCAACCGGTGGTGGCAGATCTGGGTAGCTGGGGACGACAGGTAGCTACAGGAGGGATCTGGTGGTGGAGCCGGCTGGATCCATGGCTGAGCCAGAGGCCACCCATGTGTTGCCTACCGTCTCTGCCAACTCGCACCACCTACGGCCAAGCCAACGCGGACATACAAGATACATACCTACAACCGACACGCTGGCCCGGCGCCGCCGAAGAAGAAGGGCGTGCGTCTCATCCGCCATGACAGTTCAGTACAGTACGTAGCCACAGCGGCGCGCACGGTGACAAAGCTGGAACTTCAATCCAATGGAGTCCAGGGTCTATCTTGCTATCCGTTCCACTGGCTTTTACCACGGTCAGCTTTGTTTCTTCCGTCGCACTCTTCGCACAAGACTCAGCCGTGCGGGCACTGGTGAACAGGAAATTAGGGTTGTGGCGTACCCGCAACTCAATCGCGATGAGCTCGAGGTAGAACGCAGCTCCTGGGACTGGCTCCTTCGATGGGCGCGATGACAGGCCCCACCAACCCCTCGCCTCCGTCACCCATGCCCTGTCCTGCTTGCTGGACAGCGGACAAGTTCGTTATAGCCTGGGGGGAAATTAGGGCAACAGCTGCGTGGAGTCAAACGACTAGGTACAGGGGTGTAGGTTACATAGGTGGCATGTGGGTACATGCATGCTCACGCAACCAATTCGGTTACCGGTTAGTCTACCAATCACAGCCACTTTATTGGAAGGGCCTGTCATCAGGAAAACAATTGCATCAGACAAGGAAGCATGGATGCATGTACCTCCTACCTACTCACGCAGCCTGTCAAAATCCCCGCTGTCCCATTTCTGACTGCTTCCTGTCATTAATTTTTATCTACATGTACATCGGAGGTGATCAACTCGACTGCTTGGTTGCGAGGCAAAAAAGCGGAGTATGCTACTCACTACTTGGTTCTTGTCACCACGTGCTCCGCCAACTCGCTCAGAGCCCGCCGGCATTGCTGCACCCTCTCAGAATCGGAGGCAGGGAGAGAAGCAATGGCTTCAGCAGCCTGCGCGGCGTGCTGGGCTGCCAGATCTCGGGTCCTCTTGATGCCGTTGCTGCTGTTCACCAATTTCAGGGCCTGTAAGGAACCAGCAGTTTACCCGTTGGTTCATACTACTGTGAAAAGGCAGGGAGATTTGAGTGCAACGAGGAATGGGGTGCCGAAGGCTACCAGATTGACATCCTCTGGGGCCTTAAATCCCCGGTTGATCAACTCGTACATTTGTGGCTGCTCCTCCAATGCAAATAGTACCGGAGCTGTTACCAGACCCTGTTGGGACACAAAAACAGGGCTGCAGAACCTCTCTTGCTGATAACAATACGCCTGCTTAAGCATAAGTCCAGAGACATACCTGGCGCAAGTCAGAGAGAGCTGGCTTTCCCAGAGTGGCTTGTGTTCCAGTAAAATCCAACGCATCATCAACTAGCTGATAAGCAAGACCCTGCGTGGTGTTCCAAACGCTTAGTCTCAAGACGCGACACTTGTATCAGCTCAGTGCATGCATCAGGTTAAAGTAACGAGAACCCAATCCTCATCCCTAAACGTACCAGGTGGCGTCCATACTCAAATGCGAGTGTGGCAACCTCAGCTGGCTGATCAGCCAAGATTGCTATTGACTTGCAACTATTGGCCATCAAAGAGGCAGTCTTGTAGAAAGTTTTCTTCATATAATACTCCATACTGCAGTACAAGCCAGATTTTCTATTCAAGCAAGGGAATACATGGTAAGCACAAGAAAAAACAGATGCAGGCACACCTGAAATTATCTTCTTTTTCGCTGGTCAGCTGCATGATTTCACCAGTGACCAAATGTTCCAATACCTTCGACAGCAACTCCACAACCTGTACATCGAAGAAATGGTGAGGACAGAATGAAAAAACTGCAGCAAACCGATCATACAGTTGCCTCAGGTTCTTGCATTGCCAAGCAACAGCATAGCTATACCTCGGTATTTTTTAAGGACGCAAGTGCAACAGAAGCCCGTGCTAGTAGAAAGTCCCCAGCCAGGACAGCCAGCTGCACAATCAGGTTTGGCCACGCTGTCAGTTTACATCAGTTCAGAACTTTGAGCATTACAGCAGTCCAGAACATTCTTCAAAGTTCTGAACTGCTGACAACAGTAACAATGTAATGCTCCAATCTAGACTACAACACTCTCTGGCAATGGACAGCGCGTATCACTTATCACTGCCAGCGTCATGCAATTATACGGTGCCATAAATCAGCAAGGTCAGCAACTTGCCTTGTTGCCCATTACGAAGTTCAGAGAACCAACGCCTCTGCGAGTTTCTGCAAGGTCCAAGACGTCGTCATGGAGAAGGCTTGCAACCTACAAGGAACCATAAAGTATTAGCCAACCTGCTACCAGAACAGCTGCCAGACCCTGTGTGTTGCACAGGAACAAGGACGTACATGGATCATTTCCGTGATTTCGGCAATGCGCTGCTGCCTCAACCTCCGCTCCTTTACCATATGATCGCTGACAAAAGTTGAGGCCATATCTGGTAGCACTACAGTCATTGATGATGCCATCAGCAATAACACCTGACAGGAACGTAGAAAAATGATATTTGTGAATCGCCTCACTGCTTTACAGGTTATCTGAGTTTACAGAGAGCTTTGGAAAGTAGCGACAACAAAGTCCATGCTAAAACAGCCATGAGAGATATCGTACCATAGGCCGAAAACGTTTTCCTTCCACACCAAGCTTGAAGAAATATTCAGCAGCTGATGCTAACCTAGGAACCTGCAGCACCAGGGCACCATTTAAGCAATGAACAAAGACACAGAAAAGGTCCTCTCACCTCACAAGCAGGTGTCGCTGCAGTAAATTGCTGTCCATCTTGCCACAAAAATCCGACAACATGCACTTACCTCAACGGAAACCATGTCACGCAATCTGTGCGCCAGCAAAGCCAGCTCATCTGCCACCAAGGAAAAGGGGTCCAACTTATCCTGCACACGTCCAGCTCCTAAAATTACACAAGGCCTCACCGAACGGAGTGAATCTCCTTCTCAACATCAGGTCCACCAGAAGAGCTGACGTGAACCGAGCAGCTGCAAATCACCTGGTGCTTGGCATAGCTGCCAGATGAGGACTCCTGAAGACCAGGATCCAACACAGGCTGGAAACCGGCGAACTTCCTCTGCACAACTCGGGGCAAACATGACAACAGCTCCGCCGGATCCGACGACACTAAACCCCTAGCGGATCCGGGTGCATCAAAGGGGAGGCACCGCTGCCCCCGAGCAGCGACCGCCAGCTGTAGTCGCACCTGCCAGAAACAATCCCAGTTCAAACCCGCAAAAATTCCATTCCAACAAATACCACCAATTCTCACAAATCCTCCACCAGCGCATTCACCGGCCGCCGATCGACAACAAAAACCCCCCAAACTAGGTCAAAACAACGCAAAAAACGAGCTGCACCAAATCCTCGCCACCACAGCATCCAAGCCCCACATTGCACGCAATCAGAGCAAAAGCAGAGCCGGGAGGGCAGAGCCACGCACTCGCTGCAGGTTGCGCAGCAACCTCATCTCCGACCCGAATGCGGAGATCAGCAGACAGAGCAACCGCCGTCTCCTCCGACCATCCCCTCACCGCAGCGCCAGCACCCCCGGCAGGAGGGCCTGCCTGCGCCGCCCCGGCTGCCAACACGTGGCCTCAGTCAATTCCAGCCCGCGGCCGCCCCCGCGATTCACCTGCTCAGCGCCAGGGGATCTCCAAGCTCCACACAAGCAGCGGGGCACGGACATGGGGCCCCACCGCCGATCTCACCGCAGGCTCCCCACAGTCGACAGCAATTTGCAAACACTCCCCAACCCCTCGTTTTCACATCGGCCAGTGCCGACTCCTTCAGGAACGTCAAATAGTGTGCCTCCTACCTACATACATGCTTTGCAAGTGCCACGCCCCAGCAAGTATGTATCTATGTACCTACATACATTACCTATACGTGTAAATCGTGCATTTTGATTAATTGAATGTAGAAAAATATGAGATAATCGATCCACCACCTAATAAGGTTGTAGTCCATACATAAAGCTGCAGTTAAGTTCGTATGTGGGTGTCACGATTTTTGGTCGCAAGTTCAACTGGTTTTCTCGCACCACCAAGGGGATGGGTTCTGATGGTATTCTGCGTCGAGCTTCATGCAAGCTGAATATTCAAGATATCAACCTCCAGAAGCAGCTTTTCAACACACTGGTCATACCCTCAACTTCGTATGGTGCTAAAATCTAGAGCCCGGGTCTCTCCTCTTCCTCTTGGGCTAAGGTGGAAAGGTACAGGCTTCTTTTATCCGTGCTCACATTGCTTGCAAGCGTTCGACCCCCTTAACTATTTCCCTTTCTGAATTTGCTGCCTTCTTTCTTGAACTTGATGGCCTCTTTCGCCTATCATGTTTCCTTGACCGCCTCCTCCTCCTTGACATTGCTAACTCCATCCCTCCCCTCTACCATCTCCTTGCCTACAGATCTTCCTGTTCCCTTTGGGTCAATTATGATTTCCAAGCTTCTTTTTGTTGGCTCTCCCAGGCCAGTGATTAGCTTAAAAGACTAGAATTTGAACCTTTTGGACCCCCCAGCTTGGCTTACTCCCCATTCCCCCTTCCTCCTTTCTCACCTCCTTCCGAGCCACCTCATCCGGTGGGACCTTAGGTTTAAATACCTTCGTCTCACTTGGTCCCCCTTCTCATTTGCCCCTCTTCTAACGCCCAGACTCTATTTCTACAAGGAGGAGTTTCATGTCAATCCCCCCTCTCGTTTCCCTACTCTACCACGCTACCTCAGTTCTCCTATCTCCTTCAAGCTCTGCACACTCATCGATCAATTCCGTGTTAGCTCCCATCAGCTCTGAATTGAGACCAACCGTTGGCTTAAGCCCACGCCGTCTCAGGTTGCTCGTATTTGCAAGCTCTGCTCCCTCGACACTCAATCTAAATGACACTTCCTCTTCTATTGCCATGTCTATGCTCCTATTCGGGCTCATTACTCTCTTCCTTTTTAGTGTGCTAGGTTTTCCTTGCGCAAATTCTTCTCCTTTCATGTACCTAAGCTCACTGGCCTATGTCTCTGAGCTTCTTGATTATCGGACCAAGTTAGACTCTTTATAGATTCTTGCCTCTTTTTTCATTCTTATACCTTTCCCTCATTTTTTCTCATCTCATACAGTCTATGTCTCTCTAGTTTAGACGTACATATGTGCACGTAGTGTTTTGTTCATTTTATGTGCGGAAGACCTCTCACACAAACACTAAGTGCAGGAGACAATGAATGAATTAATAATGTAAAAATTGTTCTTATATACACAGTAAAGTCATTAACCCTAAACTAAATAACTGAGGTAGGTTAAATAAGTATAACACTTCCACTTAACATATCGAGGTCAAACTAACGTGTCAGGCATTGAAAACATCTCGACCAAATGCACCTCGTGACCGGCAATTGGACTCCTCTCCATACACAGCATGGAAGGCATGAGCTTGGTTCTCGCATGCGACGTCCATATTGTAACCCTCAAGATGGATCTCGGATAACACTAGTTACGACTATGACCATCACAATCACCACAACCCTAGCGGCGTGGTTACGCGGCTATGGTGCGGACGCAAAATCAGCAGTTGAGCAGCCAAAAGCGACCGGTAACCCCACGAGGCGGCCATTGGCAAGCTCCCACTCACCAAAGAGCTCGTGAAGAGTCACACAACAGACGAAGAAACTCACTCTACAACTCGGTTAGAGCGTCCAAAACCCACAGCGGCCGACAAGAATATGTTGCGGTCTTCACAAAATCCTTCTCAAGTATGACAAGCGAAGGTAGCATTGTCGGCATGGGCAGGGCGTATGAGTTGGAGGAGCTTGTCTTGCAGGCCCAAACAAGATGAACGGAAGGCCTTTAATCGATGTAGAGTGTCAGGCTATGGTAGAAGACTTAATATAGTCCAGCCCATGTGACCAGATAGACCACCTCAAGAGGTAAACACTTCAGCCATGCGCCTAGAAGATGTTGCCAATACACCTCTGCAGGGAACTCACGATTGTCTGCAATAATAAACTTCATCCACTAGGTTGCCTGATTATATGTGGTGATCCGTGAACGCAAGTTGGGTCGCATAGCATACTCAAAGATCAAAACATGAAATCCACCACAGAGGCTGTGTCCGGACTTGCTTTGAGGATCAAACGTCAGATGTGAGTGTAAGCATAATAAACTCTTTAAGCCACAAGGCTACCATATGCTTGTAGTGTATAAACTTAGGCAAGCCCTTGGTAAGAACGTCAGCCGTATTTTGTTTAGTGTTGACATATTCCACTTTCCTAACCCCTCGCTCAGCCACATCTCTAATATAGTGATGATATAGCTCAGAGTCTATGTGCTTTGTCTTGGCATGAAAGCGTGGATTGGACACAAGTGTAATAGTTGATATATTATCACAAAGGAGTACATGTAGAGTGAATAAGTGAATAAAATCTAGAGCCCGGGTCTCTCCTCTTCCTCTTGGGCTAAGGTGGAAAGGTACAGGCTTCTTTTATCCGTGCTCACATTGCTTGCAAGCGTTCGACCCCCTTAACTATTTCCCTTTGGGTCAATTATGATTTCCAAGCTTCTTTTTGTTGGCTCTCGGGCGGTGATTAGCTTAAAGACTAGAATTTGAACCTTTTGGACCCCGACAGCTTACTCCCCATTCCCCTTCCTCCTTTCTCACCTCCTTGAGCCACCTCATCCGGTGGGACCTTAGGTTTAAATACCTTCGTCTCACTTGGTCCCCCTTCTCATTTGCCCCTCTTCTAACGCCCGGACTCTATTTCTACAAGGAGGAGTTTCATGTCAATCCCCCTCTCGTTTCCCTACTCTACCACGCTACCTCGGTTCTCCTATCTCCTTCAAGCTCGCACACTCATCGATCAATTCCGTGTTAGCTCCCATCGACTCAATTGAGACCAACGTTAGCTTAAGCCCCTGTCTCGGGTTGCTCGTGTTTGCAAGCTCTGCTCCTCGACACTCAATCTAAATGACACTTCCTCTTCTATTGCCATGTCTATGCTCCTATTCGGGCTCATTACTCTCTTCCTTTTTAGTGTGCTAGGTTTTCCTTGCGCAAATTCTTCTCCTTTCATGTACCTAAGCTCACTGGCCTATGTCTCTCTGAGCTTCTTGATTATCGGCAGACCAAGTTAGACTCTTTATAGATTCTTGCCTCTTTTTTCATTCTTATACCTTTCCCTCATTTTTTCTCATCTCATACAGTCTATGTCTCTCTAGTTTAGACGTACATATGTGCACGTAGTGTTTTGTTCATTTTATGTGCGGAAGACCTCTCACACAAACACTAAGTGCAGGAGACAATGAATGAATTAATAATGTAAAATTGTTCTTATATACAGTAAAGTCATTAACCCTAAACTAAATAAGCGGGGTAGGTTAAATAAGTATAACACTTCCACTTAACATATCGAGGTCAAACTAACGTGTCAGGCATTGAAAACATCTCGACCAAATGCACCTCGTGACCGGCAATTGGACTCCTCTCCATACACAGCATGGAAGGCATGAGCTTGGTTCTCGCATGCGACGTCCATATTGTAACCCTCAAGATGGATCTCTGGATAACACTAGTTCTGCCGACTATGACCATCACAATCACCACAACCCTAGCAGCGTGGTTACAACAGCTATGGTGCGGACGCAAAATCAACGGATTGAGCAGCCAAAAACGACCCAGGGTAACCCCACAGGAGACGGCCATTGGCAAGCTCCCACTCACCAAAGAGCTCAGCGAAGAGTCACACAACCAGACGAAGAAACTCACTCTACAACTCAGTTAGAACGTCCAAAACCCACAACGGCCGACAAGAATATGTTCTGCAGTCTTCACAAAATCCTTCTCAAGTATGACAAACTGAAGGTAGCATTGTCGGCAGCATGGGCAAGGACGTATGAGTTGGAGGAGCTTGTCTTGCACAGGCCCAAACAAGATGAACCAGGAAGGCCTTTAATCGATGTAGAGTGTCAGGCTATGGTAGAAGACTTAATATAGTCCAGCCCATGTGACCAGATAGACCACCTCAAGAGGTAAACACTTCAGCCATGCGCCTAGAAGATGTTGCCAATACACCTCTGCAGGGAACTCACGATTGTCTGCAATAATAAACTTCATCCACTAGGTTGCCTGATTATATGTGGTGATCCGTGAACGCAAGTTGGGTCGCATAGCATACTCAAAGATCAAAACATGAAATCCACCACGTAGGTATGTCCGGACTTGCTTTGAGGATCAAACGTCAGATGTGAGTGTAAGCATAATAAACTCTTTAAGCCACAAGGCTACCATATGCTTGTAGTGTATAAACTTAGGCAAGCCCTTGGTAAGAACGTCAGCCGTATTTTGTTTAGTGTTGACATATTCCACTTTCCTAACCCCTCGCTCAGCCACATCTCTAATATAGTGATGATATAGCTCAGAGTCTATGTGCTTTGTCTTGGCATGAAAACGTGGATTGGACACAAGTGTAATAGTTGATATATTATCACAAAGGAGCTGTGTGGCAACAGGGCTGAGATAAGTGAATAAAATCTAGAAACTGTCTTTCCCACTATGCTTCTTTACGTGCATCTGTTAAGGCCTTATACTCAGCTTCCGTTGATGACAGGGCAGGGCACCTGCCCTGTCAGAAGCCTAATATATCTAGTCCGTTTGCCAGATCTTGTACATTAGCAAAGATCGCGTCCAATTTGTCGCCCAACTCTAATAGGTGAGTCGTTTGCTAGAGCAATTGTAAAGCGCCTCAGCCGATTCCAGTCTTTTGGTAAGAATCTTTGCAGAATGCCACCAATTCCGCCCTTGTTCGTCAAGATCAGCAGACATTGATGGCTAACGACCAATTTCCAATTTCCCTTTGGAGGTGCGAGTGACTCGATCGCAACAATCGTGAATCCAGAAGATTTGATGGGAAAGAATTGCTCCTGCAGGGACTTGAAGGCAGCCACTCAGCACGAAGCCCGCCTCTGCACGACATCTCGGGAGGACAACTTAGAAGCCACAAATTCGGCTTAAAGACATTATGCGTAATGAAATCAGAGTAGTCCTAGAATCAACTAATCTATAGCTAGTTATGCAAGGACAAACACACGTTGGACACATGATAGAGCATCCTTGATAGGAAGGCATGCTAGATTATGTGTTCAACAATATTGATTGCCCTGTGCTTAGATGGCTATCATCTATTTAAGCTCTGATACCATGTTCATTTTATGTGCAGAAGACCTTTCACACGAATACTAAGTGCAGGAGACATGAATGAAGTGATAGCATCAAAATTGTTCTTATATACAACGTAAGGTCGTTAACCCTAAACTAAATAACTGAGGTAGATTAAATAAATATAATTCTAATATATTTCACCTCCTTTTTATACTATACTATATCCTATGTCATTCCTTAGTAGACATAAATAAAGTTGCTGTTGTCATTATTATTATTATAACTGAGTTATTAAAAATACATAGAACATTACCTTTGTATGGGCAAGGGTTCCATTCCCATCCTCAGCAATTCCATGGCTGACAAAGATGAGTATGATGGCAGACCAAACACAGGTCGAGGTGCAGCCGTATATATAGTAGATACCTGACCCCATTACTCAGGGAGGCTGGTCAGGGAAGGGACGCTTACGTTGTAACTTGTCTATCTAGAAAATAAAAATGGAAGCGGAGGAGGGGGTTAGTCGCGGTTACGGCTCCCTTCGCAGCTCGAAGCTTGCAAGAAGGAGAATCGGAAGCCGGCGGAGCCAGCGCGCTGGTCCATGGCGGTCGCGCTCAGCTCTAAATTGAACAAGGCCCTGCTTCCATCGCGCAAGCACGCGGTGCGGGCCACGCACCCGTTTGTGCGCCGGCCCCTCTCGTACGCACTGCGCTCTTCTGCGCTGGGGCCTGGCATTGGTCTGGGCTTGATCTTGGGAAGAGCTGTGGAGGACGTGAAGAAGGGGGGCCTGGCATGGCATGGCGTGCGCTAGGTCTGGGTGTGTGTGGCTGACTGAGGGAGGTGTGCCTTGCAGGGTGTTCGGGAGGGCGTATGTGGCGGGCTCCATTCCGTGCCGGATAAACCACGGATCTGTGATATCGAGGCTGCAATGGGACCGGCCACCGAGCTGTGCGTTTCTGCTAGTCCATGCATGCCGCAAAGGGGTCCGGGGAGGGTGCCAGGCTTGCTGAACTGGGGGCGGTGGGAATGCAGCCCTGAATTACGATCCTATCCTGGTCACGGTGGCCGAGGGCCTGCTGGAGACAGAGCATCCGTACACGTTTGTTTCCCGGACCGCATTTGAGAACCTGCTGCAAGCACAGGTGCCGGTGCTGTTGTTTGTGGCACAGAACGTGAGTGGGTTGCAGGGTTGACGGAGTGGATGGTGATGGCAGGGTGCAGCCGCCAAGACTGTGCCCCTGCTTAGCAGGCTGGTTCCCCCTCTAAGGGCATGTCTTGGCCATCCAGACAAGAACGTGTTTAGAGTGGGTCTCAAAGCCCTCAGGTTTTGCTCCCTTGCCGATGCTGCTGGTGGCTGCATCAAGATGATGGATCGCTGTAGTGTGGATTCATGAGTTTGTGTTGATTCCAGGCATCTGTCAGCTGCGGTTGGAGCTGTGCTCAATCCTTACATTGATGTTCTTCTCGTCCAGGAATGTGCTCGAGCTGTTCAGCAGGTAATGGCTATGCTCTCTGGTCAGTTTGTAACACGGTCAGTGTGCTGGTTTTTTCAGATTAACAAGAAGATTTTCGACAAAAGCCTGAACGAGGAGGTTGGTTCTTTCACATTGTGTCTGGACCAAGTCGTGTGCTGTAGCTGTGCGTTCCTGCTAGAGAGAGGTTTGTGACATATTTGCTGGTTGCAAGCAGATTCAGGAGACTTTGCAGACTCTCGAGGTAGGTTGCTAGGAATCGGGAGTAAAATGTTCTGCTTGTCCATGGCATTGTTGAGTACAAGTGTGTCAAATTCAGAGCTTAACGTGACTGGCTGCTGGAGCAGAAGGCAGGACCTCAATCTTATTTCATAATCAAGTCAAAGGTGCCCACCTCACCGTGTCCAACTTCAGGCGGCATCAATCCCTTGAATGTTCCTTTTTATCTTTGGATTCGTAGCACTATGTCATGGCTCTCTTTTCGTGCAGGTTGCAACCTACAGTTCAGTCTTCAACAACGGATCACCTAGGTAACGACCTTGTACCCTCACCCTAACGAATCCAACATGAAGCTACCATTGAATCCCAATTCTGAGAACCCACTGGTCCTTGACCTTTGATTATGCAACTCCTTCATCCACAGATCCTCAAGAAGCAGCCTTAGAGCCTCTAGCAGCGGCACAATGAGATCTACTAGTTCAAGTTCACGGTCGTAGCTGCATAAACACGACTGGCACAAGAATTCACGTATTTCGGATTCATAACATGAAAAGGGCGAGACTGGTGAGCCGAGACCAGCAATCCTGGAGTTGGGCTGCCACAGAGTGGGCCACTGAAGGCAAGGAAAGTTATTTCTTTCTTCGCTCATGAAGCACTGTAGGCGCTCCGGATTCACTCTGTTCACACCCTGGGCGTCTCCGTGGCCCAGCGAACGGCAAAAGCGGTCTATGCAAACCAGAGGCTTCGAGAAACTGCAGTTGGTTGTAACGAAGCTTTGTTTTATTTACCGGAGAATGATTGGAATCCAAACTAACAAATGATCTAACTTCATCCACTTGGGTAACTGGTTCTCGTCCCGGATCATCACAAAAAGAGTCTAGCTACGAACAGCGTCCAACACCGGCTTGACCTTTTATGGCTTGATCTTCGGTGTGAGACTGGTCACAAGGACTCGTGCGGAACAACGGAACAACTCACGAATGTGAGTTTTTAGCGAAATTAATCGGGTATTTATCAACCAGGTAATTTTGACGAAACTGATCGGGTATTTACATTTACGGTAATTTAGAAGACCCTTCGTGTGAAGGATCTTACATCAAGATCATATATCAAGCTCCCCTCAACAGGGATGGGGGCTACCCTATCCGAGTAATGATACCAAGTAGCTTAGGCATACCATGGTACAAGTTGTTAAGTACCAAGTCCCATGACGGAAATCCATCCTTAGTGGACTTCAATAAAATTCTTCTTCTTCTTCTCCAAGGGCAAGAGTAATGGGGGTGGGAGGTACCCTAGGCAGGACACTAAGGGTTAGAGTAATTGGGGGTGAGAGCTACCCTAGGCAGGACACTAAGGGTTAGAGTAATCAGGGGTGAGAGTTACCCTAGGCAGGACACTAAGAGTTGGAGTAATCGTGGGTGGGAGGCACCAAATCCACATCCTAGTAGAGGGTTTCTTAACCATGGAGTTCCAATGAACTCCTAGGTACCCTATGTCACAAGTGACCCACGACATCCTCACCAGCCATGCATTATGGGCGAGAGGGCTAGGACGGGCACCGAAGATAGCTTCCCATGCCACCCCCTTCTTAGGTCAGAAACGTGGGCATTCAGAAACGGCGTAGGATACACGGGCTTCGACATTAATTAGAAGGTAATTAGGTAAAGACAATTAAATAGAGTTTACAATGGGTAAATATGTGGGTAGTTGAAATGGGGTTCTTGGCAGAATGCCGGCTATCCCAGGCCACCCCCTTCTTAGGTCAGAAACGTGGGCATTAAAAAACGGCGACCTAAGAAACGTGGGCATTAAAAAACGGCGTAGGATACGCGGGCTTCGACATTACTTAGAAGGTAATTAGGTAAAGGCAATTAAATAGAGTTTACAATGGGTGAATATGTGGGTAGTTGAAATGGGGTTTTTGGCAGAACACCGCTCCATGTACAAGAGGCCAAGACACGTATGTAAAAGCAGCTATTCTTGTGCCCAACTGGAGTTCACATCGAGCAGCCCAAATGGAGTTCACATCGAGCAGCCTTAGGATCGGAGGTGTTGGTACCCCATCCCGGTAGTGATCCGTTATGAGGGTTGTTTAGATCCGTTATGAGGGTTGTTTAACCATGGAGTTCCAATGAACTCCTAGGTACCCCATCCCAATTGTGATCCTCCTAGAGGGTTGCCTAACCATGGAGTTCCGATGAACTCCTAGGTAGCCCTTCACAGTAGTGATCCGTCTAGAGGGTTGCTTCACCTTGGAGTTCCAATGGACTCTTGGTTACTATGTCAACCGTGACCTCTACATTATAGAGAAAGAAGAAGAGATTTTATAGTCCACTAAGGACGGAGAATATAGTAGAATATATCAAGAGCACTTTGTATTAGAATAATATCCTATATTAAAATTTTATTAAAAATATTTTTAGTAAAAAATCATCTTATCATTTTTAAAATTTATTAAAATAAACTTCAAACCAAACAGAGTGATTGCCTTATTCTATAACTACATGTATACTTTGTAAGTACATAGACTAAAATAGTTATGTTATACCATATTATATTAAAAATTATTACTGAAAATGAATTCATTAAAAATACAATCACCTTATTATAAAAGTATATAATAATAATAATAATAATAATAATAAATTACTTTATGATAAAGTAGTAACAAGAGGAAGGACATCGAACTCACATTAGTGTCTCACACATGTATCAAGAGTTCACTGAACTCCGTGGTTAAGCAACCCTCTTGACGGATCACTTCTTGAACTCTTTTCTTTGAGCATTTGAAGTTCAAGATTTGATATTTTCTTATATCAATCTTAGATAATGTGTTTATCTTGCAATGAAATTTTCAACGCTCTATTGAAGTAAAACTAAAATATTGTGCAACGACGTAAAGCTAAAGTTTCAGGAGCGGAATAACGAGACTTCTCTTACGCTAGGTTAAGAAGAAATATCTACGCTTTATTTACCTTCAAAAAGCATGGATGAAAAACTTGAAGAAAAAGAAATACTTTTATTGAATTTATCTCCAAAAAGAATGAATAAAGAAGAACTTGAAGAAGGAGAAACAATAATCAACAATGTGAAAAGTTTGACATTATCTTATAGTGTGCCATTATCCCAAGACCAAACTTTCGGTTTAGAAGATGGTGGACTTCAAAGTGCCAAGTAGGAGCAAACTATATCTCAGGTTATCCAAACGCATATCAATGTAACATTAGAAAGTGCAGACTTACATAAAAACATGTGTAAATGGGCCCCTTATGAATTGGATCTATATAGTCTTGGAGTAGAGAGTTTTGAAGTTAATAACATTTGCATCAACTTTGGCGAGTACGAGGGGTATGGCCCCTAGCGATAGGGTAGATCAATTCTTAAAGAATTTCGTGGAGCAAATAGAGTGCTTTTTTTCCGTGCTCCACTTTACAACAGACCAAGAAAGATATGCAAAACGTTCAATAAAGTTAGTCACAAAATCCTTGAATCTAATAAAAAGTCCATCTCAAAATAGGAGTTATCTATTCGATATTGAAGCAGAGTTGTTGGATTGACAAAAAAGGAGCAAGATTTTTTCACAAATAATTGGTTGGTTAGTTGGTTGGTGTCACCAAATGAGTGCAATAGTTTGCTTTGTGTGAGACACCGCTCTAGTTTGATTTGTGTGAGACCGTAAAATGTGAGATTATCTTTGAGTTCAGTTGTGTTCACTTCATGGCAGTTAAGTTGACTTGAGTTGAGTTAACTTTCTTCCCTACTATTTTAACTTTCTTACTCAAGTGATTTGAATTTAAGATAGGTGGTTTTAAACAACTTCTTTGACTCTCGCTCAAGTACCTGAACTCAAGAACCGTACTTTTAACTATTTTTTAGTTTTAACTATTCTTTAACTGAGGTATGTCTCCGGGTACGGGGCGTGGCGCGTAAGTGGCTATGGCCTCCGTCCTCAGCGGGCGTCGCGCTGCAGCAGGGCCGGTGGCGGCAAGGTAGGGCTCATGTGTGGCGGGCCGTGGTGGCAAGGCCCCTATTTTGTAGGGAAGATGGCACCTGCAGGGCCCGGTCCGTCGCTGCCTCCGCTCTTTCCGTACAACCCACGCTGGGTTCATCGGGGAGCGGCTCCAGGGGACGGCTTGCCCGCGCGCCCAGGCTCCATCGGGGCGCTGCGATGGCACATTCATATGAAATATTTTATTAATTAGGGCTCTATTCATTTGGGAACCTGGAAATCCTCATTATTTAATTCTTATGGCTAGAAATAGTTACTTTATTTTAGTTATAAGTTATGATGGTTATAATCACCTCTATCACATAACACTTGTACATTCTATCATTCTAAGTAATCTATGCTACAAACTCTTTGAGCAAGCATATGATTCTCATCATGGTATCAGAGCATCCCTGCTCTTGATATTTGAATACATCGCTTGCTGCCTATGCAAGCATCAATCCCTAATGCATATTCTATTCTAGATTATCTAATTTTTAAATATGCATCACAGAGATTTGATCTTCGGCAGCAATTGCATTATGTACAATTTTATATTTATATGATGAACAATTTGTGCATCCAATCGTTGTCAATTCGCCATGGATTCCATAAATCCTGGTAAACAAGGATACTCAAGAAGATTCAGGGCTGCAAGACAGGAGAAACAATTCAAGGACCACAATATAAGACTCCAAAAGAGACTGGATCTACATGTTGAAGAAATTGAAGGAATTTTCCAACAAGTTTGTAATTTCGTTGGATCAATTTTAATTAAATCTGATAATCAAGGAAAATTAATTAAACTTGCTAAACAAGATTTGCTCACATCTTTTAGTCCATTGCAAATCAAGTCCATAGAATTAACCCCTCAACATATTCCAAATGCAAGTGCTGATACTAATATTAACTTTGCAGCATAGCATCAATTCCATCATATAAGAAATAAAACAAAGTCAAACTTTTGCTCAAGACAGATTTGATTTATTAACTATAGAAATTTTTTATCTTAGTAATGCTATTGACAAATTAAATCTTACAATCTCTTCTCTCTCAAACAATAGCTCCTCACAGCTGTTAGTAGATGAGTGTATAGATCCCGATTTTGATGAAGATGCAGGAAATTCAGCATGTATGAACTTCTCCAAACTTGTACGTGCACGATCTAGCCGTCCCCTCTAAATTCACCTGTGATGGCTAGACAGGACGACGACGAAGAACAGCTTGATGAAGAGATCAACCAAAACAAGGACAAAGGCAAGGAGAAGGACTTCACAGAGTCAAAGCCAACAATAGACCACAGTTATGGAGATAGTTTCAGGGAGGAAGATAGATTCAATGGCAAAGACTATGACGTCTAGCGTCTACGAATGAAAGGAGTTTTACACAACCGAGAATTGTAGGATGTAGTCAATGGATATGCTCAATTTAGGATCCTGAGAGTAAACATACCTGGGACGCTAAGGACGAGAAGGCTCAAGATATCCTAATTAGTAGCCTTTCACAACATATGGTGAGGCAAATCGGTGAAG
This sequence comes from Anthoceros angustus, assembly GCA_010909165.1. Classification (NCBI taxonomy): domain Eukaryota; kingdom Viridiplantae; phylum Streptophyta; class Anthocerotopsida; order Anthocerotales; family Anthocerotaceae; genus Anthoceros; species Anthoceros angustus. Next base: position 550,262 of record VJWM01000019.1, read on the forward strand.
CAAGCTCCTCCAAGGAAATATGGGACTATCTCACTCAACTATACTCCTCCAAAGATGTTATGAGTTTAATGACAACTACTCGCAATTTCCATAATATGAAGATGAAGGAATCAGATACAATCAAACATCACATTAATGTTTTTCGCTTGGCAATCTCTCAACTTGAAGCTGCATCTGGTACTAAGCTTTCTGAGCTAAATTGCTTTGTTGCTCTCTTATCTTCCTTACCACCCTCCTATAGATCATTTGTGACAACACAGAATGCCGTGTTGAGGAATGCTCATAAGAACATGGGCAAATATGACTCTGAAGAGCTGGACATTAGTGTCACCGAATTTGATCGGAGCATTGATCCAGGAGGAGTCAAGTCGTCGACGCGATTCCTGAGCTAACGGACCGCAGGTGATATACACATGAAGAGGCAAAGGCAGAGGAAGAGGCAAAGGCAGAGGAAGAGTCAGAGGCCGAGGCAAAGGCTCCTCTTCAAGCTCTATCTGTCACAATAAAAACTCTTTTTAGTCACTCCCCAACCAAAGGACACAAGTCTGTTCTATTGGGTGATGACCACAACCTACCCATAATTGAAGTCGGTCATGTTGTTCTCATATGCGATTCAGGTTAACTTATTCTCTCAAATAACGTCCTTCATGATCATCTATATGTAAAAACTTAGTGTCCGCTGCTAGGTTATGTCTAGAACATACTATACAAATCACACTCCGTGCAGAAAGTTGTTTCATTACTTATGTCACCAATAAGTCATATGTCATTCGCACAAGCACACTAGAAGATGGACTTTATAAGCTATCAGTCCAAGTAGGTCCCACACAATCCATCAATGTGGCGTCCCCAGATTCTGTCACACCAACACACACTATGTTGTGGCATTGTCGTCTAGGCCATCCTAATAGTCAAAAAGTATAAGGGAAGCCTTTATAGAATTCCGCGTCTCTTCAAAATAGAGCACCTACCTTGGTGTGAAGTTCGTGTCTTCACCAAAAGACATCAAGCTCCTTTTTAGAACATCTCTCCACAAAGGGCTAGCTACATCACCTCTCGAGCTTGTTCATACATACATTTGTGGTCCTATCTCCAAACCCTCATGTAGATATATTTTTTACTTTCATAGATGACTACTCTCGTTTTGTCCTCATCTAGAGTGATGCTTATCATTTCTTCAAGGTTTTTATGGCTTAGGTAGAGAGATTAACACACAAAAACTCAAGACTTTCTGTTTCGACAATGGTGGCGAGTTTACATCACATGAATTTGCTGATTTTTGTCAAGCTAAAGGCATAGCTCAACAATTCACTGTTGTATGCACTCTTCAGCAAAATGGCGTAGCAAAAAATAAGAATCTATGCCTACAAGAGATTACAGGCTGTTTATTATCCCAAGCACACTTACCAATAGTTTATTGGGCAGAAGGTATTCTTACAGCCATTTATCTAATTAATAGATTACTTACTAGTAGGTATGACTACAAGGTATGACTCAATATGATACTTTGAAGTCATAAATGACTACAAGGTCTGCTATTCAAGGAATGACTCCATATGAAGTATTCCGTGGTAAATAGATTTCTATGGATCATCTTCAAAATTTTGGATCTCCTCCTTACATGTTTATTCCTAAAGCACAACGTAAGAAGTTAGATTCTAAGGCTACTAAGTATATTTTTATTGGTTATACTAAAGGGATCAAAGGTTATAAGTTATTTGATCCCTCCACCAGGAAGCTTGCCTATGCACCTAATGTTACTTTTAATGAGTCTCACCTATTTTCTCCTTTAGTGGGAGCTCCTGACTTTGACAATCTTCTTCTGCCCATCGAGGATTCTGATCATTCTTCTTTTGATGATGGTGATTATATTACTCATTTTCCTGTTCCTGCTTCTCGAGTTCCTTTGGTTGAACCTCTTGTGCCGGAGGAGGAGGAGCGAGTCTCACCCCTTCCACGACCTGACACACCTCCCTTTGATACACATGAACCTCAATGTCTTGAGGACCTTCTTGATATAAAACCTCGTCACTATGACTATGACGCGGACCCTGATATTGGCTATGTTTCCTAGGAACCTGATCCCATTCCAGACACTCCTGGTCCTACATCAATTCTTGAGGAGGATGTGGAAAATGTACAACCTACACAAGGTACAACCTGCGACCTCATCTTAACATTTCAAGACTTGCAGGATGGAAAGACCCTCCCTTAAGATACCTGTCTATTGTTGATGATCAATTTTCTCCTGTTTCACCTTACTTAGAAGGGGCATATAAAGCCACAACTTATCCCAAAGAACCTCTTACCTTAAAACAAGCTTTCACATCACCGAAAAAGACTTGTGGAAGGTAGTTGTAGATTCTGAGGATAGCTCCTTAGTTAAAAACTCCACATGGGAATTAGTTAGGCCACCTAAGGGGAGAAAAATCGTAACTAGGAAGTGGTTATTTAAATTAAAAAGAAAGGAAGATGGCTCTATTGAAGGTTGTAAAGCACGTTTAGTGGCTAGAGGGTTTACACAAATCCCAGGCTTAGATTACTATGTTGTGCAGTTAAGGCAAAGATCATTCGAAGGGAAGTAAACTTAGCTACAGGAGCATAGGTGGCATAGGGTTAGTTAAGGCTAAGGAGGATTGGGTATGCAAACTCATTTAATGCATTTATGGCCTCAAGCAATTAGGCAAAGAATGAAATGTGACAATATATGTTAAGCTAGTCAAAAGATGCTTCAGACCAAGTAAGGTAGATGCTAGCATGTATACTTTAATATCAGGAAATGATACACTTTACCTGCTACTTTATGTTGATGACTTATTTATGGCTTCATCACGAGCTTCCTTTTTAGCAAAAATTAAGGCTTGGTTAAGGGGTCATTTTGAGATGACTGATCTTGGAGAAATGACCTATGCTCTTGGAGTTAATATTATTCGAGATAGATTTAATAAAAGTTTAGTATACATATATTTCAAACCAAGTATATTAAGGAAAGTTTAGCTGAATTTGGACTTAAGGATGCAAAGCCTGCCCCTACTCCCTTTGCTAGTAGCATTCGACTTATCTCAGCTATGAGTGCAAAGACCAACGCGAATAAATTGGAGATGTCAGCAGTTCCTTATACACATGTAGTTGGCACTCTAATATACTTCAGCAATTTTACGAGACCGGATATATCTTTCAAGGTTAGCACTTGTTCATAGTTTTTGGAAAATCCTGAGCGTGAATATTGGATGTCTGTTAAACGTATACTTAGATATCTAAAGGGTACCATGCATATTGGATTGATATTAAGTTGCATATTTTCCTTTCATATAAGGCTCTTTTTCTAGCTTATTTTCTTCCATGTGAGTGGGAGTGATGAAATAGTTTATTAATTAGGGCACCTAAAAATCCTTATAATTAAATATTATTTAATTATTAAGAGAAGTAGTTGCTTTATTTTAGTTATTGGTTATGATGGTTATAGCCACTTCTATCACATAACACTCATATATTCTATCATTTTAATCTATACTAGAAACTCTTTGAGCAAGCGTATGATTCTCATCACGTTCATGCCTAGGGGTTTCTGCAGCTGTCACAAGTGCGGGCGCAAGTTCGGTGGGTTGTTCTAGGTTTTCGGCGGGTTGCGACCCCTCTGGGTGGGGGCCTCTGGCTAGCCTATTGGGGCTCACCATACAGAGTGCACACTTTGTACCTCTGGTAAAGGCCGGGGATTTTCTGTCCTCGGTCCTCGATTCCTTCTGGCCCTAACTCTCCCATGTCCTTGTGTCGTCTGCACCTGTACTCTCTACAAATGTTTTCTGCCATCTGACCTTTTCAGTTCAGGTTTTTTCCATCAGTCTTCAAGCAGCTGTGGTTATCGTTCTTGGTTATCCCCTCGGCACTTTCCAGGTCTGCTAATTGTTGAGGGGAGAATTCTGTGCTCTTCCCAATGGGGGAGTCCACAGCTTTTGGGACTCTCAAAGACACTCCCTATCCGGTCTGTGCTCAGCTTTGCTGCAGAATCAAAGGGGTAAAAACCCACATTGGGCAAACGCATAAGGACTTCGACCACACTGCTTGGGCGGCCCAAGAGCGTCTTGCCACCCCCACCAACTCCGTGGTGCAGGATGCGCTGTCCAGCTCCGTTCTTCCAAGGGTACCTCTTTCATCATGGGAATGGTTGTGGACCCAGCTTGATCACATCCTTGGGCTGTTTGAAACCCGCTTTTCTTGCCCGCTCATCTTTTGCAAGCTTACCAAGCACCTCCATGATGACGCCCGGTGCTTCGCATTCCGTTTTCCTCTAGACTGCCTTGCACTTGACTCCCTCAACGAGTTGGCCTAGTGTCTCCTTGTGCTTCTACCTCGGTGATGTTTGCGCTATACCATGGGTGAGGCTTCTAGCCATCAGGAGGTCGCTAGCCGTCTTCGACATTTTTGGGGTGGCAATTGGGCAGCTCTCCAAGAGGAGGCTTTGCGTGCTTCCAAGGCTCGTGCGGAATCTAAGCAATGGATGAAACAGGCATCCGGAAATGCAGCAAACCTGCAGCATTGCAAGTTGTTAGGCCAAGCAGGTCAATATGCCGGGGCCGCTAGGGCCCTTCGCCCCCTCCCCTTCGCCCCTTCCCCCCTTCCCCTTCGCCCCTGATTCGAGGAGACCATTGCGGCCCTCCGAGCCCTCTACCAGCCCCGATGGACGCCATCCCCCCGGACATATACCACTATGTCCCTGAGATTCCCTTCTCCCTGGATCTGGCTACTTTTGCTTTGGCCCTCTCTATGGCCCCATGTCTCTCATACATCTTCCCCAACATCTCAAGGACCTTTGGGGAGAGTCATGAGACCCTTTGGATGAACCTTTGGGGAGAGTCATGGAATGAGTCAGACCCTTCCTAGGGCCCTGTAGTGAGCGATGGCGAAGAGAGCACCGCCCAGAGGGTCACCCTGCTGGGTACCTTTTGCCGACTCCACGATAGAGACGGCAAATCCCGATGACACGTTCTTGTGCTGATAGTAGAGGTTGGAGGACCTCCCGTAAAACCACCTGACGAAAGAGATAAGGCTCCCCAAGACACCGCAAGTCTCCCTAAGCTCCTTGAAGATGAGGCCTCTGAAGTTGGTATTGAAGGCGTTCTCTACATTCATTGTAAGACCACCCACTCCGGGTAGGTGTCGAGGCATACCTTCACTCCAAACACCATGGACTAGCAACCCCCTATAATGGCAATGTCCAATTGGATGGGATTTAGGTGGTGCTGGAGAAGGGAGCGGCATTGGAGGGCAATAGTACAACTGAGAAGAAGCATGAAGGCTTCCCCTTCCAAGAGATCCGATGATTCGTCTCTGAGACTCCCCGAGGCACAGTATCAGCCAGGGAAAAGAGCTAGCTCAAGTAAGCTGCAAAGGGCCTGTCCTGGAGGATGAAGCGGGAGGCCAAAGCACGAGTGGAGAGGGCCGAGCTGCCCATGAACGCTGCCGAGGAAGATACCTTTAGCAACAACAAGCCGTTCCTCCAAATTGCAGTGGCAGGGATGCTTGCCAGTGGGCAAGATCGCTTGCATGGCACTCGAAAGCCCTAGGAACCATGATGTCACCAAGATTTTGTATTAGGAATAGAGGAGGGAACTTTCCCTCTTCAAGTATCCCTGAGGCTGGCTAGTGATATGTTATCGGCTGATGCGCGACACGACTTCCCTCCCTTCACGTGATTCATCACCAATGGTTTCAAGGGGTTGCAGTCTTCCCTGCTTGAGAAGTAGCTTGGTTAGGTTTCCAGTTCGTCCTCACGGACCCCTCCATCCCCCGGGTCCACAAGAGCTTGGCTTCGCTCTTGCTCTAGGAAGGGCGCGGGCGCCTAGCTACTGGCTCATCTATGTATCATGTCATGGGTTTTCACATCACACCAACCACCTTCTCTACTGTGATGCATTTCCGTCTTGGCATGTTCCAGCCTTTGGCTTCTTCCCACCTTACTTGCGAGTGCCGCTCTACCCTTGATGACTCAGGATACACCTTGCTCGTTGCCCCCATGGGGGTCATCCCATTTGCACACATGACGTCATCTGCGATGTCATGTTTGCCATTGCTCGCGAAAGTGGCTACTTGGCCTGGAGGCAGTGGGGGTACACTCTTCATATAGGTCAGTCAATTAGGGCTGACTTGTACCACGTTCGCGGCAACAAGGTTCGGTGGGGGACGTGGTGGTCATTGACCTTGCACGCGACTCCATCTCTGCACAGGTTATCACTAACCGTCCAGGTTGGGCTACTACCGGAGCGGCGGCTATCAAAATCAAGAAATATAGCAGGATGCAAGCGGGGCACCAATTTATTCCACTCGCCCTTCAAACCTATGAAGTGTTGGCTAAGGACTTCGATACTTTTCTCAAGTCCCGCGCAAGGCTTATCATGCCCTTAGGCACGGTGTGGGGCTATCCCTCTCCTATTTTACGACATTCTTCAGACAGCGAGTGTCAATTGTTCTTCAACGGGGCCTCTCTATGGCGATCATGCGCAAAGGAGCGATAGCAAGTGCCACATCCTCCTTTACCTCTATAATTTGTAGACCGTTTTCTTTTCCTACATATGACATCGTAGACGCAGTCGGTAACTACCGATAGGGAGCTTTGTAACTTCTCCATTTTACCTCGACCCTCAGGGTCTCTCTCGGTTGTCCTCTACTGGATGGGCTTCTCCCATCAAATTTTTCCCCTAAATTAGAGGAACTAAACTATAATAAAGTTCAAACAAACCGTAAATAAAGAATCAATCTAAAAATATCTTTTAAAAAATCCTATAGATGAAAATGAAGTACCTAATTCACTTAAAAGTGATGGCTCTTTCTTCTGAATAATCTCGATCATATCGTCACCACTTATAAGGTTCTTCTGAATAATCTCGATCATATCGTCACCACTTATAAGGTTCTTGAATAATCTCGATCATATCGTCACCACTTATAAGGTTCTTCCGAATAATCTCGATCATATCGTCACCACTTATAAGGTTCTTGAATAATCTCGATCATATCGTCACCACTTATAAGGTTCTTCCAATAATCTCGATCATATATCGTCACCACTTATAAGGTTCTTGAATAATCTCGATCATATCGTCACCACTTATAAGGTTCTTCTGAATAATCTCGATCATATCGTCACCACTTATCGTCACCACTTATAAGGTTTTGAGTGCCTCACAGCCCGGTGGCAAGCATCCCCGCCTGCAATTTGGGCGTGGGGTGCTCATCGGAGGTCTCTTCCGGCTTTCTTGGGGAGTTGGGCCCTCTGCCCGCCTTGGCTTCCGTTTCATCCTCCATGACAAGCCCTTTCTCGAGGATCTCGTATCAAGTGTGGAGGAGGGAACCTTCTCTCTCCAATCGTCCTTGAGACAGGCTAGAGACATGTTATCAGCAGATGCTCGGAAGGACTTCCCTCCTTTCTCTACATTTATCAGCGATGGCTTTAGGGATTGCGAGGCATCTACGCTCGAGAAGCGGCTCGGCGGGCTTTTGATCATCCTCCGGGACCCCTCCATCTCCGGGTCCACTAGGCGGCTCGCTCTTGTTACAGGAAGGGAGGGTGCTTGGCTCTTGGCCCGCCCATGCATGAGGATTTCACATCGCGCAACCACCTTCACTCTGCGATGCGATTCCGTCTCGGCCTACTCCGACTGGCTTCTTCGCTCCTCACTTGTGAGTGCGGCTCTGCTCTTGGCGTCTCGGTGTCCACCTTGCTCGTTGTCCCCACGAAGTCGCCGCATTGCCACTCATGGCGCCATCCGTGGCGTCATGTTTGCCATTGCTCGCGAAAGTGGCTATATGGCTGGAGGAGGCGGGAGTATACTCTTCTTCTGGTCGTTCAATCGGCGGACTTATACCTTGTCGTGGCGACGAGGTTGTGGTGGCGGATGTAGTGGTTCTGACCACACGTGGCGCCACCTCCGCCCAGTCATCCTGGCCAATCGGTGAGTGCTTTGACTCTCAAGGTCCATAAGTATAGCGGGATGCAAGCGGGCCACCTCTTTATCCACTTGCTCTAGAAGCGTATGGGGCAATGGTGAGGACTTTGACAAATTCATCAAGTCTTGTGCCAAAGCTTACCATCTTGTGAGGCATAGTCGGTGTCCCTCTCGTACTTCACATACTTCCGGCGGGTTTCTATTGCTCTTCAGCGCTCTCAGCGGCGATTCTCCATAAGGCGGCGACGGTGGGTGATGCCTTTTCCTCTTCCTCCGTGGTTTGCAGGCCGTTTATTCTACCTGCATATGACATTGTGGATGCAGTTGGTCACTTTAGGTAGGGAGCTCAGTTGCTCCTCTTCACTCCGACCCCCGAGTCCCCATTTGTTGTCCCCTCCTAGATGGTCTCTTTCCATCGTTCTTTCACCTCAATAAATCATCCAATTGTCTTATAAGGTTGTTGAGTTGGTCCCTTCAACAAGGAAACCACTAACTTCACGCTCTAGCACCCTTGAGTCGCATCACTGTTGGGATGGGGTGCTACCCATCCACCGTTGTAAAAAGCCCGTTGTAGCCGCCTGCTGTGAAGCCCAAAGCCACTAGCCACAAGTGTCTGTTCTAAACGATTGTTGTCTGATGTTTGTCTTACTGAAAAGACGTATTGGACTTGTTTGAGAGCGCTGCTGGCATGCTCCATGGATCCCGGCATGGCTATACGTCCCGTAACTGTTTCGTGAGACACTGCGACTTGGGAGGAGCGGAAGGCTTGCGGCTCCTCCCGACTCCCGATTCTCCGCTCCAATTCAGGATTGGTCAGTTGCGGACGCATGCGCTCCTTGGCGTGAGACCTTTCCTGGTGGCTCCGGTCCATCAGCAGCTTCTTTGGCACCAGGCCGACTGCGGAGCCAACTTCCTTGTGCGGTCTGTACCGAGGATAGGACTTCCTTTCAGTGACTGGACATTGCAATTCTTCATGGCTACAAAAGCAATTTGGTAGACGTTGGCCCGTCTGACGTTCCTGTGGTGCCGCGGTGACTGGCTTTCCTGGCCGAGGCGCAGGAGAGGAGCCATTTTTTGTTGTGTCCGAATCCGAATCCGAATCGCAACGGGAGCATTGGTGTCAGGTAATTCTGGTGCGATTGTGTCGCGGCTCAGGCTGGAGGGAGGGATGGATGGATTGCGCGCTTACGGTATACGAATTCTGTGTGCAGGATGCTGGAGGTTCCGTGCGGACTCCGGGAGGCGGTATGATCCAGCTTTCTGTGCCTGGCGCGCTTGGTCACGGAAACATGGAGCGGGCCTTGGGAATTGGTGCTTTCATGTGCTATCACGCATGGCAGATTCGGGGTGCGGGAGATGTCTGTCATGCTCAGGTTGCGTCCCAGGCATGTAACTCCATGCGCGTTTGTAACGGTGCTCGGCTGGCTACGCTTCCGGGTAGCTGGTCGGGTGTTTCGTGGCATTTGAGATCAGGCTCTTCTTGGAATGTGCTGCCTAGGGGAAGGAGCTTTTTCGTTCACCGTCCTGCGGGGTCGGAACTGGTTGCCAGAGTCTTCTCGGAGGAGCACCATGAGTCTGGTGTTGATGGTGCAATGAGCCCCCGGGGCGTTGAATCGGAGCATGCCGGGCGAGAGTGCGAAGATGCGCCGTGCTCGGCTCCTGCGTCTGTGGTGGATGGGATTCAAGTTAGCCAGTCTGGAGACAGCGGTCCCTTGGCTGCCTCTGGTGCCGAAGGAGCTGCATTTGCAGGTGTAGGTGTAGGTCAAGCAGAAGGAGACGGAGCCGTACAATTTTTTATTAAATGGCGGTCTAGCATTCAGGAGTGGTTTGCCTTCAAGAACCTACTGAGAAGTGTGGCAAAAGCCTTTCAAGAACCATCTGAAGGCCTTGCCAGCACGCAGGGGAGAAGAGAGGAAGACGAGGTTATTGATTCGGTCACGAGAGACGATTTGGATCCTCTTGTTCAGTGGGAGCAGCGGAAGAAAGATGTTATTGCTGAGCAGGAAAGGCCTGTACTGACGAGTCCAGGATTCAGTTTCTCGGCTGCTGGATTGTTGTTTCCCTATCACCTGGGAGTGTGCCAGTGTTTGATGGAGCACGGCTTCTTAACGGTGAGTAGCTTTTGGCCTCCTTGCAAGGTTTCTGTCCTCATGGTGTAGTGAGTTGATCCATAGGCTTAGAATCTGACAGCATTACCTTTGTTAGAATCTGACAGCACTATCTTTCAACTCGATACGAGTGAAAGCTTTCCACGAAATGTCCCTGTTGCCTAGTACCATGCTGCTCTTGGAAAGCTTGATAAAATTTTCCATTTGTGAAATTTCCCATACTATCCATGAAAGAGCTCTATTTCCCTCTATGGGCTTTCAGGATGAAACACCATTGGCTGGGTCATCAGCTGGGGCACTTGTGTGCGCAGTTGTTGCTGGAGGGGTAAGCATGGAGGACGCTTTGGCGGCTACGAAAGAGCTGGCAGAAGATTGCCGGGCTTCAGGAACTGCTTTCAGGCTAGGGGTAGGCCTTTATGGTGGTTCTTTGTGCAGTGTTCCTGGCGTCCTTTTCGCTGTGTCCTTCAATGCAGCTTGCCCCACCTGAATTGTAGGCTGCCTTTCGTTCCGGCTCCCTAAGTGACAGTATTGTTGTGTGGTTGCTGGTTTACAGGCAGTTCTTAGAGCGGTTTTGGAGAAGGTTTTGCCTGAAGATGCACATATCAGGTCTAGTGGAAGGATTCGAGGTAAGGTTGAGTTGGGAGCATGTCCTTGACCTTTAGCCAGGAGAACACCAGGCACATCCTGATGATGATGTTGAATGTAAGCAGTTGCTATTACTCAAGTTTTTCGTTCTCCAAGGGGTCTTTTGGTGGACAAATTCGATTCCAAGGAGGACCTCATCAATGCTCTCTTCACATCTTGTTTCATCCCTGGGTATGATCGACCTGCTATACCGCCAGTCGTGGTTCGTCAACCATGTCCTGTTAGCTTACGTTAGCTGTTATGGCAGGTATCTAGCACCACAACCGGTCACAATATTCAGGGATCGCTTTTGTGTTGACGGAGGAATTTCGCTGTTCATGCCGCCAACCGCAGCCGAATCAACGGTAACGCTATTTCTTACTTGAGTTGAAGCCAATTTGATAACATCAGAATGTTGGATCTCAACATCTTGTTTTTTTCAAGTTCACAGGTGCGGGTTTGCGCATTCCCTTCCGCTGCATTTGGACTGAAGGGAATCGGCATCAGCCCAGATTGCAGCCCATCAGAACCGAGACCCCCAGCCAACCAGGTTCTTACGTTTCTCATCACAAAAGACATGCGGAGAATACTCCACCCTGCTGCCAGTAGATTTGTACCACTATTTATACCCACACTATTTGTAGCGTGTGTTGTCCCTTGCTGACATCGCCTGTCATTCTGTTTACAGCTCTTGAGTTGGGCATTGGAGCCTGCCAGTGACGAGGTGCTGGACGAGCTATTCAGGCAGGGCCAGACAGATGCTCTCGTGTGGGTCAAGAATGCTCAGCAAAGTTCACAAAGAGACCCCCTAGCAGTTGCTTAACGTGACCTGCCTTGCTCTGCTCGCCATTCCCCTAGCCTCCTCTCCTGATGGTACCAAGGCAACTGCTGCTCTATAATTCAATTGTACCCAAACTACTGCGTCATATAATAAACTTGAGTCCATTCGGCACATCTATGACAAGCTGTCCAGCTGGTCTTGTATCATCTCCAGCTTCTCGTAGAACTCAACAAGCTCGTCGAAGGAGAACTCGAGAGCGATAGACTTGGTTACCCCAACCTGCACAGACGACCTCGAGCAGCTTCAATCAAAGCATGCGGTCACAAAATACGCGGCCAGATCAAACTCAGTTGGCTAACCTCTGCTGTAGCCCCAAGCTTGAGCTGCAGAACACCGGACGGCTCCAGGAGATGGCCTTCGTCACTATCAGCAACCTGCAAAAGGGAATCACAGAGTCCACGTAACAAAAGTTCACACCATGACAGGCAGCAAAGCCTTCAAGCAGCAGAGCAATCGGCAGGGGAAGGAACTCAAACCTTGAGATGGACACGCCAGTGCAGATCCAGCATGTGACTTCCACCAGGAGCTCCGAAAGGCCGATCCTTCACTGCCCGGATCAAATCCGTCCCGAGTGCTTCCCACACGTCCTGAAACGCTGCCAGCTGGATCCTTCTTCTCAGACTCGATCACCACCAAACCCTACACTCCAACCGGGCTACCCTAGCAGTCACCACACTCACCTGCTCGCCTCCAACACCAGCGCTCTGCAGCAGTCCCGCAAGGTCGCTTCCGGAAGCCGATTCCGCAGCCGCCTTCTCGAACGTGTACATACACGCCTCTACCAGACACTGCACCTCATCCTCACCGAGCCCGAAAACCTGCTGCAGCTTCTTCTCTTCCTCGTCCGAGAAGGGACGCTCCCGCTGCGCGCCACAGCCAGGTCAGCTGCCCCTCAAGGCGCATGTTGCATGCGCCGTCAGCGCATGTAACGGCGATGCTGTATTGCATACCCACTTGCACAAGTTTCACGATGACGCGTTCCAAGAACTGAGGGAGCCGGTCCCCTGAGATTCCAGCGGCCGGCTTGATCGCTCCCTTGAACCTGCCACAGCGTCATTCCGCAAATGTGAGACAAAAGCTTGGAGAGGTTGGAGTGCAAGTCCGCCCGCACGAGGTGTGACGTGCCTCGGAGTGATCGCAAACAGCGCCATCTTTGGCAGATCGAGACGCCGATTCCACCAGACTCAAGAAATGTAACCCTACGCTCTCGGACTCGATCGTTGTCTTCACCACGCTCGGACTAGCGGGTCGGTTTCTCTAAGGAGACGGCGCCAGAAAGCCTCTCTCTCGACGATGGCTGCTGTTTCCGGGGCGTCGTCGGGTGCGCCGGCTGCGGCTGCGGCTGCCGGGGCACCTGTCGTCCCGACCCGCAGCTTCAAGTTGAGCAAGGAGAGCGAGCTGCGAGTGGAAGTTGGCTGGGATGCGCCGCTGCGGATGCAGCTCCTGTCGGGGTCTGCGGAGATCTTTGGCACGGAGATGCCGCCGTCCAATTGGGTGACCTTCCCGCCGGCTCACAAATTCGCGGTACGTAGATCTCGCTGCTGCTGCCTTTAGTAGGCAGCAATGTGCAAGGTGCAGGTTTGGTGTGTGATGGAAGATGTGCGGGGGATGGCTCAGGTTTTTACGTGGAATGGCGCGGTGGTGGAGATGGAGGGGGAGGCGGAAGTCGCTTACACTGCAGACGAGGTAGAGAAAGTTGTGGATTGGGAATTTCCGCGCACCTGGTGCATGGTGTGTGATGTTTGCGTATACAACACAGGCCTTCTGTTCTGCAGACACCGATGGTGAGTTACGTCAACTGTCACGCCGTGTTGGAGCGGAGGCGGAAGTACGCTAGGGAAATGGCTCAGGCACCGCCACCGGCTGCTGCTCCGAATCAGCAGCGGGCAGACGTGAATCCCGACTCCTATGTGGGTCTCCTGTTGCTTTTGTTGTTTCTGTGCTGACTGTGATATTCGGGTCGTGGAAGGGCGTGGGGATCGGCTAGGGATGGATGTGTTTCTGATGAGGTATGGGCTGCATCAGGGTCCCAGAGTGATGGTGGTTGGGCCATCCGATTCCGGGAAGAGCAGCTTGGCCAAGATGTTGCTTGGCTGGGCGGCTAGGCAGGGGTGGAAGCCCATTTTTGTGGACTTAGACGTTGGGCAAGGGGCCATCACTATTCCAGGGACTATTGCAGCCACCCCGATTGAAGTGCCGATCGATCCCGTGGAAGGAGTGCCTCTTGATGTGCCCCTGGTGCATTACTACGGCCATGCATCACCCAGGTGCAGCTCAGCTTAACGCTTAGGTTAATGTATGCTGGAGTTTGTCATGCTAGTGTGCTGGAGAGGCCAGTGTGTTGGAAAGGAACCAGCTTAACCAATGCAGGGTAAAACATACATGCAGTGTGAACCAAGGTCTTTATGGCGTGTTGGTGAAGGAGCTAGCTCGGACGTTGGAAGCCCAGACATCAGCTAATCCAGATGCTCGGGCAGCAGGGATGGTTATTAATACAATGGGCTGGGTGGATGGTTTGGGCTATGAGGTGCTGTAGTATGTTCTGAACTGTTCTTATGCGTTTCCTGTGTGTAGGACAGGGTCTGGTGCAGTGTGTACTCATGTCCATCATCCTATTGCAGTTACTCTTGCAGGCGATTGAAGCATTCAACGCTAGCGTCATTTTGGTTTTGGGACAGGTACTGAATTTAACGGTTCACGGTGGGGATGTATTTTTGCATGGTGATGCATCCTGTTCTCAGGTTCCTTCCCCTTGTTACCCTTGGATAAGCATGGATGTGTGTGTATGCAGGAAAAACTGTACAACATGTTGCAGCAGGTCTTGAAGGGAAAGCAAGGTGTGGATGTTGTTAAGTTGCATAAATCAGGTGGTGTGGTTGCAAGAAACACTAAATATCGCCAACAAACTCGCATGCTTAAGACCAAGGTACTTCTGCCCCCTTGCATTCGGAACTCTACTTTGCTAAGATATGTTGGTTCTTAAACCCTGTGTTCAACCTCTACAGGAATACTTTTATGGGATAAACGCCGAGCTGTCTCCCCATCTCTCTGTCTCAAACTTTAATGAGCTTCAAATCTTCCGAATCGGTGGTGGTCCTCAAGCCCCTCGCTCTGCCCTCCCCATTGGTGCCGAGCCCACAGCTGATCCAACCCGCGTCGTCCCTGTCAGCATCAATCGGGATCTGATCCACGCAGTTCTTGCTGTGTCATATGCCAAGGATCCCGAGCACCTTCTTACAAGGTATGCGTGGATATCTACTCGCCTCTCTCTTGGATCAGGCTCTGCACCGGTCGCGTCTGAAGGTCCTGACACCTCTTTCTGGTTGCAGCAATGTCGCAGGATTCCTTCACGTCACAGACGTCGATCTGCCAAGGTGAGTGCCTCTTCCTGTTCGCTTGTGGCCATACCTTCTTTGGAATTGGTACTGAGTTCCCCCTTTTAAACAACACAGACGGAAGATTTCGTACATTGCACCGTGCCCAGGACCCCTTCCAAACAACCTCATGCTTGTCGGATCGCTAACCTGGGTAGAGTAAGTTAAAGGACAGCAACAAGTTCTTTCAAATTTTGCAGTAGTTATTGTTATTCATTGGGCTTTTTCAGACTAACATTCGGAACCGTGCCTTCGATCAACCCCCTTTTGTTAACGGGGTTCAAATTCTTGTGTATATTATACTGGGTTGTTATTATTCCCGCACCTTGTAACGGGAGGTCCAAGCAAAAGACGTAGACATACCTGTTAGTGTGCATATATCGTGTGGCTCCGAAATTGCTAAACCTCCACTCCTTACTTCCAATCCTTTGTCATCCATTGGAATATTCGAGAACCTTCCTCCAAGCAATAGGATCAAGTCAAGTTTTACTGAGAAGTGTCTTCGCGCGAGGGAGTCCTGCGCGGCCTTCTTAGGGACGACAAAAAGTGAGATTTTGCAGTGAGAATGCGACAATAGCAGGGCCTATTGGCCCGCACCTCCTATTCTAAGCCGGCACTTAGTCTATGGAAATACTCAAATGATCCTAAACTGAGAATTGCAATGGCTAGAAGGCAAAACCGCCGTTGGAAAGAGCCGCTGTTTCAATTGCTGAATCGGCAATATAGGAATTAGCAGATTCAATCTGGCCGAAGGCGCGCTTGGAGACCATTTCTACCACAACTCAGAAGAAGACCTGACTCGGTGCACGAACGTGCAATTTCTCCCTCTCCCCAAAGCTACTGCAATCACCTCGCACACAACGCAATCAGGATACTAAACTTAGACTCCATCAAGAGAAGGGATTGAGTGCTCACCAACTGGTGCAGATCCTTCCAATTCAGCTTCAAGCACTGAAGGCACGAATTCGCTCTTCTAAGTAGTTAGTTCAATATATGTTCACCAATCAGATTGGCAGGTTTGAGACACTTGATTTCTCAATCTTGGATAGGGCCCCGATTTTGCCTCCTATCTAAGTAGAACTAGAATTTGTCATTCGATGAGAGATCCCTTAGTTGCAACGTACATGCCTACCCTGACATCGTCTCGTGAGCGACAAGTTCCATTTCCATCCCCCAGCAATTGTGCTGAGATTTGAAGAGTCACTTCAGCCCTCAGTGAGCCTTTAGAGAATTGAGGGCGATTCCACCAAGGCTGAAGGCACTTTCCTGCAGCGATCAACTGGCGCCTTTGTGTAAGGCATCTGTTGGATGGTCTGTCTACATGAACAAGGCAGTGGGGGTCATGATGATGTGTCGCTGAGAGGCTTGGAATTGGACAGCCCAGACATCCGGTCAGCTTGGACTGGTCAGGTTGGGCTTCATGCATTTGGGAAGAGAATTGTTATTTTAGAGTGAGCACACAATTGATGCATCCTGGCCTGCCTAATTTCCTATATCTGCTGCCTTCTCCCTGAAGACTCCAACGCTAATTGGCTTGCTTGTAAGTTGCCGCCAAGCATGCTGCCAGGATGCTTGCATGCTCAGTTGGCGATGCTCGATAGTTGGCGTTGGTCAAGATGGCTGAACATTGCACTCGACACCAGCTTCCCCAGTTTTGGTGAGAAAATCAGCAGCCGATATACTTCTTGCGTCTTTTGGCATCTCCAGGCCCTTGTTACGGAAGAACTCTGACCACAAAAGAAGACAATGTGCAAAAGACAATTAATCAAATGATACAACGTTTGGTCTTATATACAAAAATGTCATTTAACCCTAAGTTGGATAATTAACTTGGAGGTAGGTTAACTAATAACCTCAACACTCCCTCTTAACCTAACCATGTTAATTTCACGAATATGTGGTCATTACTCTCGAAACGGGGTTCTCCTCGTGGCGTCGTCTCAGCTGCCTCAAGCGTGCAGGAATGAAGACTGTGCACATCACGATGGACCCCTGGATAGCAACCACGTTGATGCTCACAGCCATCTCCCTTGTCATGACACTCGCAGTCCAGGCATTCTCAATTTCAAGATGGCGCGAACCCGGAGCATCGGCTTGTCAAGCCAGAGACGTCCAAGGTCGGTGGAGACGAAGGAAGAGCACAGCTCAATGGAGAGTGAGGCTGTGCTCATAGGAGACCAGACACAGTCACCCAGAAGGACGCCATCGCAAGAGCTGACAGAAGGCAGACCTGACTACGAACTAGAGAGGAAAAAGATCAGACTACTTATGCAGGCTGATAGGAACACATTGTACAGCCTGTTGGAGATACTGGACAAAAGCAAGGAGCTAAGCCACCTAATTAGTGCAGCACAGGCCAAGACTCAAAGAGTTGCAAACCATGCTAGCAAACAGACCATCAACAAACGAACCTGCTGCCCTACTCATTGATTCTGAATGCCAAGCTTTGATGATCTCATGACGCAGTTGATACAGTTTGGCCACGTGAGCGAAGTTAATGAGGGCAAGCCTTACATTCCTGCTCATATGAAGTGGTAACCATACTCTGAACACCTCCGCTTTGTGGCACCCATGTTTGAATTTTTGCTATTGAGCTTCATCCTTTAAGAGTACCTAACATCATCCATCTGCTGTTGTGTAGGAAGAAGGCTCCATGAACCATGAAAGAGTTCCCTAGAATACTGCAAAACGTCTCCCTAGCCAGGAAGGTAGGAATTTGAGTAGATATAGAAGGGACAGAGAATAATCTGAGCCCTAGGGAGGCCAAATGTTTGAGGTGCTTGTGCTTCGGCAAGCCCCTAGTAAAGATGTCGGCTGTGTTTTCTTTTGTACTAATGTATTCCACTTGTACTAATGTATTCCACTTGTACAAGCCCCTTTCAGCAACATCACGAATATAGTGGTGATATAATTCTATATGCTTGGTTCTTGCATGGAACCGGGGATTGGAAACTAGAGCAATAATTGACATGTTGTCACATAAAAGCTTAGTGGGAGCAGACTGAGGTAAGTGAATTGAGTCCAGAAGCTAACATTCCCACTCTAACTCTTTGCATGTATCTGTTAGGGCCTTGTACTAAGCTTCGGTAGAAGAGAGGGCCAACGAGGTCTGCTTCTTGCACGACCAATTGACTGCTCCACAGGCTAAAATGAAGGCATAAGCAAAAAGGCTTCCCCGTGAATCTGCATCCAAGGCCCAATCGGCGTCTGCAAAGGAGATAAGCACAAAATCCCTCTTACCGCTTGAAGTATAATGCAGGCCATACTCCAATGTTCCTCGCAGATATCGATAAACCCTTTTAACAGCTCCCCAATGTGGCTTTCTAGGGGACTTAAGGAACTGTGCAACAATGCTCACCGAACAACTGATGTCTGGCCTTATCCAGTTCGCAAGGAAAATTAGGCAACCCACGGCTTCAGCATAGGGAATAGAGGACATAGAAGTCTACTCTTGAGCATCTTGTGGGGACTGTGCAAGGGTAAGTTTCTCCCCCACTGCTGATGGCGTGGCCACTGGGTGTGCAGCATCCAGATGAAAGCGTTGCAGGATGACCGCCCACCATCGGGCACCGTGCCTGCATTAAGTGAACTTGCTATTAGAATGCCCAACTAGCCCTACCTCATAAACTAAACATTAAGACAATTCACTTAGTTAGGTAAACGTAATTAAAGCATAAATGACATGATTGAACTAACGACATATTATACCATGACGTAACTCTTATTGATCGTGAATATAATGAAGTAACTATTGTGTAGATGATAGCTTACTTTGTTGCACATTTGATATTCAAATATGACTTCATCTTTGTAGAAGCTGACAAATGAAACTATCCTCAATACTACGAACTTATGCTTCGACTTGTATGTTACTATGTACTTGCCAGACACTCTTTCCCCAACTTGTGCTTCGACTTGTATGCTCCTATGTACTTGCCAAACACTCTTTCCCCAACTTGTGCTTCGACTTGTATGCTACTATGTACTTGCTAGACACTCTTGCCCCAACAATGCAGCATGAACGACATGATATAAGCTACCACGAATACAAACAGGAACTATATATGGGCCTATGATGTCGTCCCCAAGTTAAGACACGCTGAACTCCACTTGGGGGTTGTGTGAGTGAGACCACATATTGTGAATTGAATTGAATTGAACGTGACATGCATACTAGTTATTATTCCCGTACCATGTAACGGGAGCTCCAAGCAGAAGACCTAGGTGCAGAGGTACATCGTGAGGCTCCGAAATTACAATACCTCCACTTTCTGACTTCCAATCCTTTTGCATCCATTGGAATATCCGAGAACCTTCCTCGACGCAACAGGATCGTACAAACGCGCGGGCGCCCAGACGAAACCTAGGCAGAGCGTGTCCGTCCTTTTACCGCACTTTATCAAGTAATTGAAAATTCTGAAGCTCAATTCAAGCCACGCCTTTCGACAAATATACGGCTTCCTGACGATGAGAGATTGATGACCATCTATCTAACTGCTTCTATCGATTCATCCTAGCAGGGACACACACGATATCCGCATATCCCAAATTGTAGAAGGCTGTGGAGCTGATGTCTTGTTACCACTGCGGTGGCCACTTGCGTGCTGTTGGATTTTTGCAGTAATTTTGTGGCCGTGGTCCTTGGATCAGCGCACCACCGGGAGCTGCACTCCTGCGGGCGTGTGGTATTCAGACGCTGCAGAGGCCTGGTGCAAGCAGCGGTGTGAAAATGGCGAGGATGGAAGAATTCTAGACTCGTATGATGCAGAAGTTGGGCATCCTTCTGGTACGGAGTAGCTGATTCTTGGCCTGAGCGTTGGTAATGCCACGTCTGGGTGTTTGTGGAGTGGGTCTGGTATGAGCTGCGAGTATCTGCAATCCGGCATTTCCCCTGCCTGAATAGTGGGCGCCTGTTGTCTGCAGAGGTCGGTGAGCTGATGAGAAAGCCAGTGCCGGCAAGGGCCTTAGTCCTCCTGAACCAGCATGAGCATGGTGCAACTGATGCAGGCCGCTGTTCCATCCACTGCGCGCTTTTCTTCTGTGGGCGTCCCGGCGTGGAGGTCGAGTTTGCCTCCTTTACCCAGAGGGCGAAAGCGGCCTGCTCTGGCATTAAGCTACTCCAGTGGAAATTCAACAGGTCGTTCAGTGGGGTGCAGCGGCAGAAGAGCTGAGCACGCTAGCTTAGGGAGCTTGCATGTTCAGGGTTTAGGTTCTCGGCAGGGATGGAGGTTTACATGTCATGAGCTCCCCAGGTTGCAGAGGAAATTACGTAGGCTGGTCCGTTACAGTAGGAATTGCTCTTATTCCTGTCAAGCTGCTAACAGCACAGACGGGCGGTGCGATGATATACCCCCGGAGCCTGGCAGGCAGGACACAGATAGTCAACAGAATCACCACCATCTAGACCCGAAGTGGAGGCTCATTGGGAATTGCATCAGAGCTGCTTTTTTGATTTGGGGTGCAGCGTCTTGCGTCTCATGGGTTTCTGGAGCAGGACAGGCATGGGCGGGAGAGAGTGGTTCTGTTCTGATTCCACAAGTCGGACGCGTCATGGATTTCTGGGGTCGGTTCTGGCCCAAGACTCTCCAGGTTTTTGGGGTCTTCAGGGATCAAGGGGTGCTTCTCTCCGTTCTTCTCGGGTTATCTGCTTTCTTCTCCATGGCAGAGACATCTATAACCACGTTGTGGCCTTGGAAGGTGCACCTCTACATATCCCTGCTGTGAATGAATCAAATTGAGTGAGCTACCTCAGGATGTCTGCTTGTAAGCAGCGTCTTTGTTAAAAGTTTTCAGCGTCTCGGTGAGGAGTCCAGTTCTGCTGGTTGATCACGTGCTCTGACAGGTGCGTGAGCTGGCAGAAAGGGAACAGGAGGGTGGAGTTTTTCAGTTGTTGCGGAATGATGTGACACGGTTTCTTACAACTATTCTCATCGGCACAACGTACATCATCTAACTTTGTAGACCTTTTTATAATCCGGCAGTCTAAGGTGCTGGCTGAAATGTCCCATGACGATTTCACAGTTTCTAATCTGGGACATCAAGTCCCCGTTGGGTTTCAGTACAATGCAAAGATCACGTTCTCATTATTATGCACACTGTGTCTTGTAGTGTGGCAAACATTGCTGCAACAGCTCTGGTAACAGATGCAGCCACTGCCTTATTTGGTGAGGCTGGCATCAGTGCAGCAACAGGAGTAATGACGGTGTGTCTGGGGTCTTCCAATCATGCATGCACAGTCTCTGTTTTTGCATTTTGTTGCCCATGTCTCAGGTTTGTGGTTGTATTTTTTTTCTGTTCCTTAAGTTATGTCATCTGATAGCCTGGGTGCTTCATGGCCAGGTTGTCATCTTGCTTGTCACAGAAATTGCTCCCAAGAGCATTGCCGTACATAATGCAACAGAAGTGGCTCGGGTTGTGGTATGTCCATCGCCGTTGTCCGTTTGAGTTATGTGTGTTTGAGGCACAGCAAAGCTTAATAGACTCTGCATTTGTTTGAACCGTGCTATGGCTATTGCTTCTAATTCTGCTAATCTGCTGTAGGTGCGACCAGTGGCCTGGTTGTCTCTCATCCTGTATCCAGTGGGGCGTGTTGTCACGGCTTTGTCCACCAACCTTCTCAAGTTTCTCGGTCTAAAGCATAGTGGGTATGTCACTAATCCTTGCATCATTGTGAACTGTTTATGTGCTCAGCAGGGAGCAGCATGTTCCAGGTATTGTGCACAATGAAGCCTAGATTTACGGTTTGTATATGTTACAATGTTGTGCAGAGAGCCCTTTGTGAGTGAGGAGGAATTGAAGCTTATGTTACGAGGAGCAGAACTCAGTGGAGCAATTGAAGAGGAAGAGCAGGTAGTGAAGGGTGTGGAGTATTGCAAAATACTCAGTTGTCTTACTCTTCTCATCCTCTGCAATCTTGCAGATCTCTGTCAGGGTTTAGACAAGTGGAGTTAGATGAGCAGAACGATGAAAGCCAGAGGTCCTGGTCATGACGTTGCCATCCTTTCCCGTCTTGTCTGCACAGCCTTTTTTATGTATGATGCTATGTGCTGTGCAGGACATGATTGAGAATGTGCTGGAGATCAAAGATACTTATGTTCGAGAAGTAATGACACCATTGGTAGATGTGGTAGCAATTGATTCCGAAGCTACTTTAATGGACTTCCGCCAGTTGTGGGTCACACACCAGTATTCGAGGTAAGCCCCTTTGGACGTATAAGCATGTGTTGTCAAAGCTTTCTTCGAAGCAATTGAAGTGTACTTAGAGCATTTGTGCCACTCCACGGCCTAGCAAGTCGTCATATCTAGATGAGGCAAACAATTGAAAGACTCAGACAATAATCAAATTATTAGATGCTCAGCTTTGACTGAAGTATGATGAAAGTTTACAGGGTTCCGGTTTTTGAGCGGCGTGTTGACAATATAGTAGGTATAGCTTATGCGATGGACATGCTAGATTATGTTGAACAGGTATGCCTCTAAGCCTGTAGATGCATGCCTTTGGCATTCAGCAGCGTTGCCCATCATCCTTTTTCTAAGTTGCAAAGACTATCATGGTGTCATGCAGGTTGAACTCCTGCAAAGGTTGTCGGTTGGGCGCATTGCCCACAGGCCAGCGTATTTCGTGCCAGGTGAATACGGAAGAATGGTTGTCATTTGCTTGTTCTCATCCCTTGTTAATGAGTCCAACTTTAATGGGAGAACAGAACATCAAACTATGTTGTCAACTTTTTTCCAGATTCTATGTCTGTATGGAACTTATTGCGCGAGTTTCGTATTCGCAAAGTTCACATGGCCATTGTACTAAACGAATATGGTGGTGCTGTTGGGGTATGTAACTGCAACTTTGAAGGCTCATCTCCCACCACTCTCCCCGGCTCCACCATTAATATGTTGTTCTGAAATCCTAGTTCAGTATTGACATCTTGTGCTGGTGCTCGATTCCACTTCAGGTGGTAACTTTGGAGGACGTAGTAGAAGAAATTGTGGGTGAGATATTTGATGAGAACGACTCAAAGGTACGCTGGATTATGGTCTTTATTGGAGGTTCAGGTTTGCAGCATTGAAGGGTTTCCGGGCCTGGATGACCTGATGCGCATGTCAATTCCTATCTTATCTTTTTTTACTTTCCAGGAGGAAATTCGGAAGAAAACCGGTTACGTGATCCAGAGGGCTGATGGAATATTTGATGTTGATGCAAACACCTCAATAGAGGATCTAAAGGATGCCTTAGAAATCAAGGTCCCAGAGGTAAGTGGTGACCAGTTTTAGCCATCAATATTTGAAGGCCTTTCTTACGGTGCCACTTTGTGGTGCTCCCAACTGCTGACAACAGTTTGTTGGCCTTGCTTGACCAGGGTCCATATCACTATGAGACGGTGTCTGGTTTTGTTTGCGAAGCTTTTGGGTATATTCCCCGCACAGGGGAAAGTATCCCAGTGGTTTTTGAGAAGGCTGATATCGAGGATGGCCCCGACAGGAGGGAAGGAGAGCAAGACCATCAAGATGATCGAAAAGAAAAATTCCAATGGTACAAACTTGAGGTAAATCTAAGTTGATACACAGATGTTGCTGTGTGCGAATGGGGAGTTCGTCCTATTTGCCTTGCGTTTTGCAGCCTTTCGTCCTAATTGCGTTTTGCGTGTGAGCAGATTTTAGCAGGAAATGCTAGAAAGGTTGGGTCTGTACGGTTCGAGAGGGCAGAGGGGTCCCAGGCCAAGGAGACTGCGATGAATCGCAATCCCTCCCGAGGAGTGAAACGCGCATGGGAAGATCGGGACCCATCCTCAGCCAAGGACAAACGACTGAGCAAGGAGTGGGATGATGTTGGGTATGCTCTGGATCCACCCGAGATCGAAGACGTGGAGGAAGTATGCATATTAGAGAGCAGTGACGATGAGCGAGAAGAATCTACAGTCAGACGACGCTATCTGATTGCTGAGAGTGTTGATGTGGTTGCACGTGAATCACCTTGTCTAGTAGCAGATGGGCTAACGGTTGTAGGTCAGCAAGACTGGCAAATAGATTCCTTGGCACAGCAGAAGAGAGAACAAGGTTTCGAGACAGACGATGAGGTCGAGACAAGCACTGCCACTGCAATGGGCACATTGTGTGAAAAGTGGGAAGAGCAGGAGCGGCAGGTTGAACGACGGCGGCAAAGAAGGCGAAAACAGTCTGCTGAGGCAACTGTGGAGTTGAACAGGCAAAGGAAGGTTGATGTGAGGCGCCGGGAATCGGACATGGCAACCACCATGTATCGCATGCGGGGTGGTAGAGACGATTCTGATGCTGCAAAGCAGCATGATCCGAGGTAGTAGCCAGTCTTGGCCTTCAGAAGTTTCTGGGCTGCTCCACAATGCTTCTCGAATGAAACTGTCTGAACCAGAACAGCTCAGGAGCCAATCATTCTTTTTGGGGGTCTTGTATATTGTTCGTCTACTTGTAACATTAAATACCAACAATAATGTCAGTGTTGTCCTTCCGGACCGCATGACCTATCTTCGTCCTTCGTCCTTGTTTTGTTGGATTTCCACTTTTGCTTTTGATCTGCGATTTCATCACCTTGGTACCCGCACGTGTTCTGGCATTCAAGCAAGAGATGTAGGGCCGCTTTCCTGGGCCAGTGCTTAGGTGGTAACCGAGGCTGCTTTTACACTAAGCAGTGGTACAGACCCACGTCGTCCAGGCGTGGCGCGACTTTCGCTAACGGCCAGCCGGGCGCGCACAATCCCGTGTCGTTATAGTAAGGGGGCCTAGAGTCTGTTATAACCACATCAGCAACAAAGACCTAGTCCCCCAAGTCAAAAATAGGTCAGCATTCAGAGAGATGTCGTTGAGCAAAGTATGTCGGTGCTCCCGGAAAGAAACGAAACCGCTCTCCTTGGCTATCGAGAACATGACATCATGAAGAGGACTAGTGTGAAAGAGGGTAAGAGAGCTCCGTAATTTACGGGCGGAGCTGTGAGCGGTGTTGCACCGGTACGAGCACCTATGGTGTTCGAGAGCCTCCCTCGACGAGCTCGATGTCGGTACCCTCAAGAGGTGGGGGCTATGGGGATGCATGTATGCCAATAGGAGACAAACCGAAGGTGGGACTGGTGGCAGGTGGCTTTCGATCCGAACACAATGCGAGATGGTGTTGCGTGGGTTAACCCCTAAAGGATGAAGCTCATTTTCTGGTTTTTGAGCTGAATTTGCAGAGTTGCATCCCCTTATAGCATACGAAAAAGGACAGACCCTCATATGCACCTGCCACAAATTTGCAATGTCTAGGGAGCCTTCATGGCCAAGGGGCCATGGGAGAGCACCTTCATATAGGCAAAGAAATTGGCAAAGCAGCTCGTTGAGCAAACTTTATTATGGATGTATGCATGGACATCCTCTCAAAAAATCAGCACAAACGGAGGTCGGGCACATGCTCTTCAGAATTTCTGAGCGGACAATTTGGCCATTATAACCACTACCAACTGTCCTCCCACCTAACTACCGCCCATTACAGAAAGCAAAATGGAAACCCTTGGAGTCGGTGACCTAGTGCGTGGATATTCCTTGGATATGCGGTGTAACCAAGATGGGATCGCGACATCCACCGGGTCATCGGGTCACTGAGCGGGCTACGAGGAGGGGGGACCGCCTCAAGAAGTACGTGGAAGGGGTCGTTGTGATAGCATGGGCCATCTGCTGGCATGGAGTCTAGTCTTGTTCCACGCGGGAATCTAGCCTAGTAGCAAATCATTGGGTATGGAGTTGGTGTCCGTTTTTTCTGTTCTATAAATCTACACGATCTCTTCATTGTTGGGCATATATGTGCAAAGGTCCGAGCTGAAGAATGTCTAACGAAACGCACCGCCAACCATTCAATTTAAGTAGATTCGTCCTTTAGGGGTTAAATTGGGGCCTTGTGTGGCGCTACTTTTGCTGATGGCCAGCCGGGCGTGCACCAAACCCGTGTTGTTGCAATATGGGGTCCGTTCCCAAGGGAATGACTGTGTCTGCCCTGGAAGAGCAAGGTCCCAAGTCCTCCGCACCTGCACTCACCACCACACATTTAGGGTCCATCATCAGGACCTGGATCAATCTCTCCGGAGAAGTCTACCCGCTCAGTGACTCGGGACTCGCGTTAGTGCTGGACACACAAGGGCATGCAAATGTAACGCGGCATCAACCCCAAAAGAAAGATCGCTTTACTAAACATGTGGATGTGGAGTATCACTTCATTCGAGAGGTGTTGGACGACAAGAGGGTACAACTTGTCAAGGTTCACACCAGCCAGAACCCTGCAGATATTCTTACTAAGGGACTCTCTACGGAGCAATTTGCACAAGCTCGGACACTGATGGGCATGAGGTAGTCCATTCTTCTACGAAGGTAAATTGGCCCACTTAATACGCATATTAAAGCCCAATGTACTTAGACTAATACGCTTAGTCTAAGTTAGGTGTCAGTTAAGTATCATTAGTTTAGCTAAAGCTAATCACTAGGAAGCTTCTTGTGCTCTTTCCTAGGGGCTTCTTGTGGACCTTCCTAGGGAGCCTATTTGGAGGTATAAAATACCCCAGAGCCCTCATCTCAATCAGAGAGAGATACATTTGCTTCTTCCTCTCCTCTCCTCTTTCCACCATTATGGGCTGCCACACGATCCTTCAAGGACATGGTATGCGCCATGCTTTCCATGAAAGCTAGCTTTTTGCCTCTATATCCTTCACCGCCTCTAGTGTTTGACTCCTTGTTGGTTCAAGTTGTAAATGTGCTCCATTGCCTTCCACCACCGTGTGTTCATTTCCTTGCTGCACCTGATGCTTCAACGTGGTCTAATACTGTAACATCTGAGCTGTTCTCATTACTAGATTTCAAACTTGCAAGACCGAAACGAGGGTGGGCATCTCTTGTGCCCGTGGTGTTCATTTCCTTCACTGATGCTTCAACGTGGTCTAATACTGTAACATCTGAGCTGTTCTCATTACTAGATTTCAAACTTGCAAGACCGAAACGAGGGTGGGCATCTCTTCGCTGCCCGTAATTGTCAGAGGCCTGCATGGCTTACTCTAGCCTTACGCTGCCGCCCGCGTGCCTCTCGCCTTCTGTGGCCGACGGGCGTGAATACCGCCATAACGCCATTGGCAACCCTACGGCCCTGGCCTGCTGCATGCCTGCCCTCCTCTTAGCACCGTCCACGTGGCCCCTCTTGCCAAAATACGCTCCCCGTTCTAAGTTTCCTTTCCGGCGTGCTTAGCGCGTCTTACTCCGGAGTGCCGCCCGGACTCACCGCGATCTACCCCAGAGTGCGGTCCGCAGACACTCGTCCCCTCTGCGGGTGGTCCGAAGTCCCCTGCTACTCCAGAGTGAGGTCCGAAGTCCCCCGTCTACTCCGGAGTGAGGTCCGGAGTCCCCCGTCTACTCCGGAGTGAGGTCCGGAGTCTTCTGCCTACTCCGGAGCGAGGTCCGGAGTCAGTTGCCTACTCTGGAGTGAGGTCCGGAGTCATTTGCCTACTCCGGAGTGAGGTCCGGAGTCATTTGCCTACTCCCGAGTGAGGTCAGGAGTCCCCCGTGTACTCCGGAGTGAGGTCCGAAGTTTTCTGCCTACTCCGGAGCGAGGTCCGGAGTCAGTTGCCTACTCTGGAGCGAGGTTCGGAGTCATTTGCCTATTCCGGAGTGAGGTCCGGAGTCATTTGCCTACTCCCGAGTGAGGTCCAGAGTCATTTTATTACTCATCCTGGCCTTATTCCCTGCCTTATTTCTCACTCCACACCAAAAAAAAGCAAAACTAACCCTTTATCTTCCTACTAGGGAGAGTCTACGGTCCACACTCCTCATTGCGTTTGATGAGAGGTGACTCATTGACTCTTGGGTTGATGAACGATCCCACAGAAGATGGAAGAAGATTGTGGCTCTTGATTAGCAGAAGACACTTTGGACAAGAGGAAAGCCACCTTCAAGACCCAAGCGTTTTTCACATATTGAACCAGGATCTTGTCACATTGTGGTGCATAATGTATACTTGGAAATCTTGTCCACCTTGTCATAGTTAATATATACTTGAAAATCCCGTCTACCTTGTCGTGCATAATGTATACTCAGAAATCCTTGCTTTGCTACAACCTTGTCAAAATTGTGGCTTGACAAGGTCATAGCAGGGCAGGACATCCAAGTATGCATCATGTACGACAAGATGGATGGGGGTTAATAATGAGTAAACAAGTTTGGGAGTGAATTGCACGAGAGTGAATTGAATGTTTATCCCTGGTTCAAAATAGTGTACAGGAGCAATACATATATAGCCTTTAGAGTTGGCATCATCTCGATAGCTATAAAACCTATCACGATCTACAAAGTGTTTTATATACCAAAATGCTTCTATGACTTGTTTTCTTAACTCTAATACCTATGAGATTTGTTGTTAACAATTTAATAGATTTCTAACACTCCCACTCAACACATCAGGCCCCGTTTCCACTTGTTATGTACCACCGAAATAGCTCGTTATGATTGCTTTAACTCTTTGAACCCGTTTTCCATTTGGTTTGTATCACCGGAATGCCTTGTATAGGTAGCGCAGACATGGACGGGACAAATGTGTCAGGTATGTACCTGCGCCAAGCGCAGGTACAACCCTATTTTTTCGGAGGGAGCGACGTGGTCCAATCACTCTGTATGATATTTACTTATTTTATTTCGATTCGTGTTTTCACCCAGAGCCTCCGTGACCGAGCCAAGATATTCGCCTTCCACTTTCGCTTCCGTGAGAAGCCCTGCGCACTCGAGATAAAACTTGGCCATGGTGATGGCACCTCTTTCTCCAGGTGCATCTTTTCTTGATTTTCTTAGACATCCTCATCTACTTAATCTGAGTGCATCGTTGCCATTACCTACGTATGGGTTTCAACAAGCCCCTTGTCAAGGACTGCACCCACCACATGTGCCTCGAACTAGTTTCTCTATAATCCATCCCATGAGTTCTCCTCATACGCCATTTGTGCCTACTTTTGGCACCTATGCTGCAGGGGTGCCCTTGTATACCTCTCACGAAGTTGGCCCACCATAAGACCATCCTCAATCCGCTTCGCAGTAGCCAAGTTCTTCTAAAACAAGAAGAAAGCGAATAAGTAAAGAAGACACTGGAGCTCCCAAGGACGAGAGCAACAAGAGCCGCAGCTGCAACTAGAAAGATCATAATCTGGACAATCAACCTAATACACATTCGAGGTACGATGCACCCAAAGTTCCCGAGGCAACCCAAAGCAAAGTAGGTACAAGTTGGTGCTAATAGCTTTCCGCCCTACGTTAGTGCTCAAGCTAAGTGATTCAGTCTTCCTCACAGTGATTTAGTCTTCATCGCATTGATTCAAACATCCTCACATTGATTCAGTCATCCTTGAAGTGATTACAAGATAGAATATAATTGTCTTTACGGTTTTCCGCCACTACGTTGGTACTCGAGGCAATTAAGTAAGGGCATATTGTGATTGTCAAATTACTTGGGCATGCCCCGACTTCAACAAGGACGCGCAAGTATGCCACCAGAAATGGAAGGGCGTATTCAATGATTACAAGATAGATTGCTTACAAAATGTGTCCGGAGGTGCAACCTAAATTAAGTGTCAATGTTTTGAGATTGTTGACATGTACATGCATGATAGGCCACATGTTCAATGTGAGGCCCATGCAGATTCCAGTGATGCAGGTCTTGCAAGTTTGAGATCTAGTAATGAGAATAAATATTCACGGTTGGCCCACCATAAGACCATCCTCAACTCAAGAAGGCAAGTTCTTCTAAAACAAGAAGAAAGCGAATAAGTAAAGAAGACACTGGAGCTCCCAAGGACGAGAGCAACAAGAGCCGCAAATGCAACTAGAAAGATCATAACTGGACAATCAACCTAATACACATTCGAGGTAATGATGCACCCAAAGTTCGAGGCAACCCAAAGCAAAGTTGCTAATAGCTTTCCGCCCTACGTTAGTGCTCAAGCTAAGTGATTCGCCTCACGTTGATTTAGTCTTCATCGCATTGATTCAAACATCCTCACATTGATTCACCATCCTTGAAGTGATTACAAGATAGAATATAATTGTCTTTACGGTTTTCCGCCACTACGTTGGTACTCGAGGCAATTAAGTAAGGGCATATTGTGATTGTCAAATTACTTGGGCATGCCCGACTTCAACAAGGACGCAAGTATGCCACCGTAAATGGAAGGCGATTCAATGATTACAAGATAGATTGCTTACAAATGTGTCCTGAGGTGCAACCTAAATTAAGTGTCAATGTTTTGAGATTGTTGACATGTACATGCATGATAGGCCACATGTTCAATGTGAGGCCCATGCAGATTCCGATGATGCAGTGTCTTGCAAGTTTGAGATCTAGTAATGAGAATAAATATTCACGGTTGGCCCACCATAAGACCATCCTCAACTCAAGAAGGCAAGTTCTTCTAAAACAAGAAGAAAGCGAATAAGTAAAGAAGACACTGGAGCTCCCAAGGACGAGAGCAACAAGAGCCGCAAATGCAACTAGAAAGATCATAACTGGACAATCAACCTAATACACATTCGAGGTAATGATGCACCCAAAGTTCGAGGCAACCCAAAGCAAAGTTGCTAATAGCTTTCCGCCCTACGTTAGTGCTCAAGCTAAGTGATTCGCCTTCCTCACGTTGATTTAGTCTTCATCGCATTGATTCAAACATCCTCACATTGATTCAGTCATCCTTGAAGTGATTACAAGATAGAATATAATTGTCTTTACGGTTTTCCGCCACTACGTTGGTACTCGAGGCAATTAAGTAAGGGCATATTGTGATTGTCAAATTACTTGGGCATGCCCGACTTCAACAAGGACGCAAGTATGCCACCGTAAATGGAAGGCGATTCAATGATTACAAGATAGATTGCTTACAAAATGTGTCCGGAGGTGCAACCTAAATTAAGTGTCAATGTTTTGAGATTGTTGACATGTACATGCATGATAGGCCACATGTTCAATGTGAGGCCCATGCAGATTCCAGTGATGCAGGTCTTGCAAGTTTGAGATCTAGTAATGAGAACAGCTCAGATGTTACAGTGTTAGACCACGTTGAAGCATCAGGTGCAGCAAGGAAATGAACACACGGTGGTGGAAGGCAATGGAGCACATTTACAACTTGAACCAACAAGGAGCTGAAACACTAGAGACAGTGAAGGATATAGAGGCAAAAGCTAGCTTTCATGGAAAGCATGGCGCATACCATGTCCTTGAAGGATCGTGGCACCATAATGGTGGAAAGAGGAGAGGAGAGGAAGAAGCAAATGTATCTCTCTCTCATTGAGATGAGGGCTTTGGGGGTATTTTATACCCTCCAGCAGGGCTCCCTAGGAAGCTCCACAAGAAGCCCCTAAGAAAGAGCACAAGAAGCTTCCTAGTGATTAGCTTTAGCTAAACTAATAATACTTAACTGACACCTAACTTAGACTAAGCGTATTAGTCTAAGTACATTGGGCTTTAATACGCGTATTAAGTGGGCTTTAAGTGGGAGGTTGTAAGGGTATACCCTTACAACCTCCCACTTAAAGACCAATTTACCTTCGTAGAAGAATGGACTACCTCATGCCCATCAGTGTCCGAGCTTGTGCAAATTGCTCGTAGAGAGTCCCTTAGTAAGAATATCTCAGGTTCTGGTGTGAACCTTGACAAGTTGTACCCTCTTGTCGTCCAACACCTCTCGAATGAAGTGATACTTCACATCCACATGTTTAGTCTTCGCATGAAACACTGGATTCTTTGCCAATTGGATAGCACTCTGGCTATCACAATGCAACAGTGGCAGCTCAACCTTGATTCCCAAGTCTCCCACTAAACGAGCAAGCTATATGGCTTCCTTGCAAGCCTTAGTTGCTGCAACATACTCGGCCTCTGTGGTAGATAGCGTAATGCACGATTGCAAACGAGATCGCCATGAGACTGCCCCTCCAGTGCACATGAAGACATAACCTGATGTGGACCTCCTTTTGTCCATATCCCCTGCATATTCAGCATCTGTGTACCCAACCACACATGCATCTTCACTACCAAAACATATAACAGCATAATATTTGAAGCGGCTGAATATACATCAAGCGGCTTTTGACGTGAATATACGCGAAACGGGGTTTTCGATGGGCATTGAAATGTGTATTTGAGCATACCCTGCAGAAGAAGGCACACAATTAGGGTGTCGTAGAGAATTTTATATATTTTAGCGGCTTACAATGGTAGACGAAGGATTTGACCTATAGGTAGACCATTGTTTTCAATGGAAATGATGCCCATGTCGTTAGTGCATGCCATTCGTTAAACAACAGTAAATGAACATGGGCGACCATCTCTGCAGCAGCATCGAAGGGAATGCATACGGCTATTTCTATATGCGTGCTATACATCCAATCCGAACGGTCGATGTCATTATGTACAGCGGGGCGTGAAGACCCTAAACACGCCGTAAGTGACACACCTAGGCGCGGCATGCGGCGCCAAGTCATGCTCAAAGGCTACGTGCATTGGGCGCCGCATGCCGGCGCCAAGATTCATGGCCTTTGGCAATGACCGGACGTCCAACAAACACTTTCCTTCCCGAGAAACTACGAACCGTAATGGCTTCTCCGGTTGCTCAACATCGGTTAGACACCCTAGGCTAGTGGCTAAGAAACCACCAACCGTGATGGCTTCTCGGTGGCTATCAAAACAAGGAGCATGGGGAGCATAAGGGCATGATGAAGAAGAAGAAGAAAATGAGGGCATGAGGGCGCCGGCATGCCGGCGCCCTCATTTCAACATATACTTTGTGCCTCAATTATTTGTATATGGGAAAGTTAATGGAGTGGTAAGCCCCTAAAGTTGGAAATAAGAGGTCTTGAGTTCAAGTCTTCTTCTAGGGCCGCATCGGCCCCTGTAAAATGAATATATGTATCGAAATGAGCATAGTATGTGTAGGAATAGGTAATATATGTATCGAAATGAGAGCATAGTATATGTATCGAAATGAGAGCATAGTATGTGTTGTAAAAGTGATTGGTTTGGTTTAAATTCCTTATTCTAATAATTTGTATACTTGAACTCAAAATCATGGAAATTATTTTAAATTTCAAAGGTTTTCTAAGCACGCTTGAAATTACCCATGCCCTAATATTCATGATCTCAAATTTCACTTGAATCGGAATGGAGAAGAGAGACATGACACGCCAAGTTTCTTCCCTATTCTCGAGTCTGTAGGCGACTATCTTTCTCTGAGGTCATAGCAATTGAATCGTTTTTGTATGTTGGACACCATCTTTGTGAGCGACCAAGGCTGGTGATCGGAAGTGTGAAAGGTGGTGTGTTTTTCTCATTCTCTTGCGCAAGCAAGCGTGGCCTAATATATGTAAGTCATAATGTGCATGGGTGCGGGACAAGTGGTTGTAAGCCCTAGTGTTAATGCGAACGCAGCACCGCCATAGAAAACCTATTTAAGGACGCCGCATGCCGCCTATGGAGGGAGCATAAGAGCATAGGGTGCTAGCATATTGGCACCTTCATTGATATATGTTATTTGCATATCATAAAATTTTGTTGTCTCCTAAAGTTGGTAAAGTGGTAAAAACTCGGCTAAGAATCATAGATCGCGAGTTCGAGATCCAATTATAGTTTTTATATTAGTTAAGTTGAGTTTCTTTTGGGGCGCCGGCATGCCGGCGCCCACACACATGCGCCGTGCACCATACCTGGAGGCAAAATTTTGTCCAAACGGACCAAACCGCGACGGGGCACGCAGTAACAAGACCCAAATGCGTAAACCGAGAACATTAAGAATCATGGGTTTTGGGACTGTACAGTGAATCTGAAATTGGTCCGGGGTTTCTGAAAGCGGCTTCGTATATTCAGCCGCTTCAAATATTATCGTGTTATATGCACAAAGCTTTTGTACCATTCAGATACCTCATAACTCCTTTTACTGCCTCCCAATGCTTCTTGCCAGGGTTTGACATAAACCTGCTAACCACTCCCACTGCAAAGGCAATGTTAGGACGTGTAGCAATCATTGCATACATCAAACTCCCTACAGCTGATGAGTATGGGACCTTCTCCATTTCAGCTTTGTCCTCCTCAGAGCTTGGGCAATCCGCGCTTGAAAGTTTCATATATGGAGGCAATGGAGTACCCAATGGTTTCCCCTTCTCCATGTTGAAACGTTGAAGCACCCTGTTAATGTATTCCGTCTGAGACAAATAAAGCAGACGCTTATGTCTATTCCGACGAATACGCATGCCAAGTATATGGCTCGCCTCTCCCAAGTTTGTCATTTCAAATTGAGCATTCAACTTTGACTTCAACGCTGAAATCTCATAAGTACCGTTTCCAGCAATTAGCATATCATCCACATAGAGGATCAAAATGAGCAACCTTTGATCCTTAGCTTGCTTCGTATAGCTTGTATCCTTAGCTTGCTTCGTATAACTTCGTAAGCTTTGATCCTTAGCTTGCTTCGTAGCAATGATCCTCATCGCTACGTTTGTAGCCTTGAGAAAGCATAAATGAGTGGAACTTGTGATACCACTCTATGGGTGCCTGTTTCAAACCATAAAGGCTCTTCCTTAACCTGCACACCAGATTCTCTTTGCCCTTCTCAACAAAACCTTCTGGTTGCTGCATGTAGACGTCCTCTTAAAGGTCACAATGCAAGAATGTCGTCTTGACATCCATCTGTACAAGTTCCATATCATTCATGGCAACCAAAGCAAGAACACATCGCAAAGTTGTCATTTTGACTACTGGTGAGAAAATCTCATCAAAGTCAATGCCTTGTTGTTGCTTGAAACCCTTAGCAACCAATCGTGCCTTGTACTTTGGTTTGCCATCATGGGGTATGACCTTCATCTTGTACACCCATTTGCACGGTAGTGCCTTCTTATCCCTAGGCAACCGAACCAACTCCCAAGTTTGGTTCTTATGCGAAATAATTCATTTCGATCGCATGGCCTTCTCCCACTTCTGTTTGTTACTCATTGACATGGCCTCTTTGTAAGAAGAGGGTTCCCTACAATCTGTCAACATGACATAATCCAGAGATGGATCATACCTGCCATGAGGTCGTGTAATCCTGCCTGACCTACGAAGCACAGGCACCTCTATAGGAGTTTGTTCAACTTTTGGTTCATCTACCGGTGGAGGAATGTGCTCCTCCACATTACCACGGTTATCAACCTGGGCTCTGGGGGTATTTATACCCTCTAGCAGGGCTTAGCTGATTAGCTTAGTGATTAGCTTTAGCTAAACTAATGATACTTAACTGACACCTAACTTAGACTAAGCGTATTAGTCTAAGTACATTGGGCTTTAATACCCTTACAGTCCTCAATTGCAACAATTTTGCAATGCCATTTGGCATCAAAGGATAATAGAAATTGAGATTCATAAGTCCGAGTCTAGTGAATCAGAGTCCTCTAGCGATGCTTTTCTCAACTTACGCTTGCAGTGTGCCTCGTATAATATTAAGCACTACTAGTACTTGGAGCAATGACTCTAGCACAATCTTCCTTGTAACATGGCATTCCTAGTTTTGTTATGTCGTTTACATCATCACTGCCTTCTGCGGTACTAGTTGGTTGCCTTGCATGTCGGCTCCTACTCGAACTTGCTAAGCCAACTTCAAATAAAGCATGTTGAGCAGCTCTACTTGCCTCCTTTGTTGCATTCCGCTCTAGGAGACTTTGGCGAAGTTCTTCCATATCAATATCATCATTCAAAGCATCCTCGGCTTGGTCAACCTATTCTTATCGGAAGCTGACTTTATGCACCTTGCAAATGTTGTATAGCACAAGACAGGCAAATATAATAGAAGGCATATTTTTAAGAGCCCGTCATACCTTTTCAAAAGAACTCTAAACCTGCACTTCAGCATTCCAAAGGCCCTTTCAATACACATCTTGCTATGCAAAAAACCCATCTTTGCTTCCACGAAAGAAAGTGAACATGTACAACCTTGGCCAGTACCCAACATCTGCAAGTAAGGCATATTCTCCCATAACACCTTGCTCACACCTGTCCCCTATGTGTGACCGCTTGAAAAGATTCCAGGCATTACAATTACCACACCAACCATAATCATAATCCCAAAAAACACCCTCAACATTGACCACTAACGGTAACATACATGAAAAATAGTCCGATTGTAATAATCAGCTGCATTGCTTTTTGGGCCAATTATGGGTATGTGAGAACCATCCATTGCACCAGTCTCTCGTATGGAATGCCACGAAGAGCTTGGAACTCTTGCGCAGACCTTTCTTATAAATATGTGTCCGTTTGGCCTAAGCCATTTGGCATAGGTGGGCCAGGATCAACCGCCCAATGGAAACGCGGGGTGGTGCAAAGAGTGCATACCTCGATGCACAAGCCTATATGTGAGCATGTCATCATCAACCCTCCGGGTTGGGTGACAGAGGGGTGCGGGACAGCCAAGATCCACACGTATGCCCCCATCCAAATGGGAGATCCACAAGTGTATGCGATTTGATATACTCTTGCGCCCATTAAGAAGGATTCAAGGTAAATTGATCAAGTTGGCTCATGTTGCGTTTGAGAGGGAGAGTGAGGAAGATTTTCTCCCTATACTTGGCTCCTCTAATTTAATGGAAACTTAATGTAGGCCTTTGTAATCCATTTACAACAAATTGCTGTAATTTTAATTTGTAAATTCTTTTTCGCAAAAACCAAGGGTTGTGCTAAAGCGTACCACATCCGTAAGAACGGGATAGGTCTCCCCCTATCCTGTGTGGTGGCTTTCTTTTGGCAACTTGTTTTCATCGCCGTACAGAGAGCATTGGCCAACACTATTTTTAGGACGACTTCGAATGCAGGAGTTGCTGCATCTTCAGCTTGAGTGGTAAGTCAGCCCCTCCTTATCCTAGATTACGACATCTTGGGAGTGGTAGGTAACTCCATGGTAGACACTCGTGGGAGCTAGTCCCTCTTTTGGCCGAGGGCCCTTTCGTGGGTTGTTCTCCGCTGCCTCGATATACCCAGGACTTCTCATCTCTGCTTATTTTATAAAGTCTCCACGTTCTATCTAAACCCTCGGGAGACTTGCTTGATTAGAGGTTCTCCCCAGACAATGGTTATCAAACAATAATGTTAATGTTTCATTTATTTATAAGCTTAAAAAGTATAAGGAAACTTTTTACCGGGGCGTAGCGGTTTGTAGTTCCTGTGAAGAGTGGGAATGTGAATAGTGGGAAGGTGAAGAGTGGGAATGTGAAGAGTGGGAATCAAATCCACGACCTTTCATACCAGAATCTCAATATGGAGCCGAAGATCAACTCGGCCATCCTAACATCATGTATTGCTTTATGTATTGTTTGAATTTTCAATCAGGCAATGGGCCCCGTGTCCGCGCTTGCGGGCGAGCAGTAGGTACCGGGACGGACCGGACCGCATGGGAGAGGCAGCCGCGCGGTTGAGGAGTTGAGGATGGGGCATGGTTGGGCATGGTTGGGCGTGGTTGGGCGTGGTTGGGCATGGTTGGGCATGGTTGGGCATGGTTGGGCATGGTTGGGCATGGTTGGGCATGGTTGGGCATGGTTGGGCATGATTGGACATGGATAGAGCGGATGTCCCGGTCAAAACCGGAGGACTTTCGTTCTCCGTGAGACTGCGGATTCGATACAAGAGATGGTGAAATCAAGAGATTGTGGAAAGCACTCTGCAAGGCTTGCGTTCCGTTAGAGGAGGTGTGTGAGCCAGAAACCAGCCCACTAATTGCTCTCATGCGCACACATACCGAAATTAGCTTACAGAACGTCTCATTGCTGGGCATGAAAGTAAGGAGGCGTCATATTTCGTTGAATGCAAATCATGTGATGTGCGTCTCACAAATGCCTCCATCACGCCTTCAGAAACGAGGCTCTATGATAAGATGTTCTATGGAATCGGTCCCAACGGGTTTGTAGTATTGTCCATTTCGGTCATGAGGATTTTCCAGCTGATGGCGCCTCGTTGCTGAATCATCCTGACTGCTGACGGGCTGCCGTTTCTGGCATCTTTTGTTCGTTCCAGCGGAGAGCCATGGGAGTTTGGGGCGTTGCCCTTGAGTCACGCAGAGGGCCAGGGGAGCCTATATGGGGAATGCGGACTCAACAAAATGGTGAACTATTGGATCTTCCAGGAAGAGCTCCCGCTCGCCTGGCTTCAAGGAACAAACAGTCGGAGCGGACCCAATTCGGGAGGTGCAGCACGGTCGCAAGAAAGCCAGCCCATCCAAGCGATATGGGCGTAACGGCTGAAACCGTGAGCAAGCTGTGTCTTGAGGGCCATCTCATGGAGGCTGTTGAGGCTTTGGAAGTTTTCGTGGGGACAGACAGTTCTATCTCCAGATCTCTCTTTTACACTGTTCTGAAGAAATGCGTAGTGCAGAAGGATTTGGTTTTGGGCAGCCGCGTCCATGCCTTGACGGTGAGGAAGGGCTACCAGTCGGATACGTTCCTGGGCAACCACATCCTGCGAATGTATGCTTCTCATGGGATGTTACAAGATGCGATGGCCGTGTTTGAAGCCGTTGCCGAACCAGATGCCTTCATGTGGTCTTCCATAATTTCTGTGCATGTTAAACAAGGACAAGACAGACAGGCCATACAACTCTACAGACGGATGCGCAGGTCCAATGTGAAGCCAGATGGCCATGTATTCGTGGCAGCCCTTCAGGCTTGCGCAAGGGCATCAAACTTGAAAGCTGGGCAGCAGGTCCATTCTGATGTGTTGGACAGTGGCTTGGACCGTGATTTGTTTGTTCGTAACGCTTTGGTGACCATGTATGCAAAATGTGGCAGCTTGCACGAGGCTCAAAGGGTGTTTGACAGACATGGTGACAAAGATGTGGTGACCTGGACTGCAATGATAGCAGGATATTCCCAGCAGGATATGGGGCTGGAAGCCCTTCGTCTGTACAGTGCTATGCAAGAAGAAGGTATTGCTGTACCCAATTCCGTGACATACAAGTGCCTCTTGCAAGCATGCGCAAGTGTAGGCCCCCCGGCATTGAAGACGGGGAAGCAGCTTCATGCGCAAATTAGAAGACAAGGACACCAACTTCATGTGTCTATAGCCAACAGTTTGGTTAACATGTATGCAAAGTGTGGCAGCTTGGAGGATGCTAAACGAGTCTTTGTTGGACTTGGTCAGAAGGATGTGGTGACGTGGACTACCATGATATCAGGGTTTTCCCAGCAGGGCATGGGACAGGAAGCTCTTGGTCTATACAGTGCTCTGCGGAAGGAAGGGATTGCTGTACCCAATTCCGTGACTTTCGTGTGTCTCCTGCAGGCATGTGCAAGTGTGGGTGCCCCA
The DNA here is from genome assembly GCA_010909165.1 of Anthoceros angustus. Lineage (NCBI taxonomy): Eukaryota > Viridiplantae > Streptophyta > Anthocerotopsida > Anthocerotales > Anthocerotaceae > Anthoceros > Anthoceros angustus. Next base: position 589,480 of record VJWM01000019.1, read on the forward strand.
GCGTTAGAGAGAGGGAAGGAGCTTCATGTGCAAATCAGAGAACGAGGACTTGAAGCTGATGTGTTTGTTGCCAACAGTTTGGTGAACATGTATGCAAAGTGTGGTAGCTTGGAGGATGCGCAGACTGTGTTTGAAGGACTTGGTCAAAAAGACGTGGTGACATGGAATGCCATGATAGCAGCATATTCTCAGCGGGGAATGGGGAAGGAAGCCCTTCAGCTGTACAGTGCTATGCAAAAAGGAGGCATGGCTGTGCCCGATTCTGTGACGTTTGTGTCTCTCCTGCAGGCATGTGCAAGTTTGAGCACCCTGGGGTTGGAGAAGGGCAAGCAGCTCCATGCGCAAATCAAAGAAGGAAGATTTGGAGCTGATAGGTTTGTAGCAAACAGTTTGGTGAACATGTATGCCAAGTGTGGCAGCTTGGAAGATGCGCAGAGAGTGTTTGACGGGCTGGATCGAAAGAATGTGGTGACGTGGAATGCCATGATAGGTGGGTATTCCCAGCAGGGCATGGGGCAGAATGCTCTTGGTCTCTACAGTGCTATGCAAGAAGAAGGCGTGACTGAACCCAATGCCGTAACATTTGTGTCCCTCTTACAGGCATGTGCGAGCATCGGGACCCAAGCATTGGAGATGGGTGAGCAGCTTCATGTGCAAATCAAAGAACGAGGACATGAAGCCGATGTGTCTGTAGCCAACTCTTTGGTGCACATGTATGCAAAGTGTGGCAGTTTCGAAAGTGCACAGAGGGTGTTTGAAGGCATTTCAGCACCCGATTCTGTGACATACGTGTGCCTCCTGAAGGCTTGTGCCTCTGTGGGCAGCACCGCATTGGAAAAGGGGAAGCATCTTCATATGCAAATCAGGGAACGAGGACTTGAAGCTGAAGTGTTTGTTGCCAGCAGTTTGGTGAACATGTATGCTAAGTGTGGCAGCTTGGAAAATGCTCAGAGAGTATTTGACGGCCTTGGTCAGAAGGACGTAGTGACGTGGACTGCCTTGATATCAGGTTATGTCCAGCAGGGCAAGGGGCAGGAAGCTCTTCGTATGTACAGTGCTATGCAAAAAGGCGGCATGGCTGTACCTGATTCCGTGACACTGGTTTGCCTCCTGCAGGCGTGTGCAAATGTGGGCACCCCGGCAGCGTTGGAGAAGGGGAAACATATTCACGCCCAAATCAAAGAACGAGGACACGAAGCTGACGTGTTTGTAGCCAACAGTCTGGTGAACATGTATGCAAAGTGTGGCAGCTTGGAAGATGCACAGAGAATATTCGACAGGCTTGGCCAAAAGGATGTGGTGACATGGAACGCCATGATAGCAGGGTATTTCCAGCAAGGTATGGAGCAGCATGCCCTTCGCCTCTACAGAGCCATGCAAGAAGAAGGCACGGCTGAACCCAACGCCGTAACATTCGTGTGCCTCCTACAGGCATGTGCGAATGTGGCAGCCTTGCATCTGGGCAGGCAGCTTCATGCACAAATCGTGGAACAGGGGCTTCAATCTGATGTCTGTGTAGCCGGCAGCCTGATCAACATGTATGCCAAGTCCGGGAGCATGGTTGACGCTCAGCAGGTGTTCGATGCGCTGCCCGAACAGGACATCGTCGTCTGGAACGCACTGATTGCAGGCTACACCAGCCAGGGAGACAGCAAGTTGGTCTTCCACTTGCTCCAGACAATGAGGGCGGATGGCATACATCCAGACAGCATCACATTCCTCAGCGTCCTAACAGTGTGTAGCCACTCAGGTCTAGTGACCAAGGGGCGAGAGTACTTCGAGGCCATGACCACACACCACAGCATCACCCCCACGGAGCCCCACTACACATGCATGGTGGACCTCCTGGGCCGCGCAGGCCGACTGGACGAGGCACTACATCTCGTAAGGACAATGCCAGCTCAACCCGACGCAGCAGTCTGGTACACCCTGCTGGCTGCCTGTCGAATGTGGAGCAACGTGGAGGTGGGACGCCTTGCCTTCAACGAGGCACTGAAGCTTGACAGGAACGACGCCATAGCATATGTCTTAATGTCCAACATATACATGGCTGCCCGCATGTTCCAACCAGCACAAGAAATGCAGGCCAGCAGGAAAAGGATCAAGGCATGGAAGCAGCCCGGCCGCAGCTGTTGGACAGACACCAACGGAGTAGTGCATACCTTCCTGGCCGGCCATGGCAGGCATTCCAGGAGTGGACCAAGAACCCTAACACAGAACAAAAGACATGTCCTATCACCTGTAGTCGTCCCTGATGATAAAGACCATCCTTCCGACCCCAGAGGAGAGACCTGGAAACACGGCCTTGGAGAAGAAGGTGTTTAACCTGAGGACACCTAGATTTTGCCTGTTATCCCCGTCGAAGTGTGGGGTCACGAAAAAATCGTCGCCACGAGTTCTCCCGGGGACGGGGATCCGTGGCCAGCCAGGCATCGTTCCCCGAGGGGCGGGCCTTGCTGCGAGCGCCCAGGCTGCATTCCCTGCACCGGAAGTGGAGATCGCCTTGGCCTTTCCTGAGAAGCTGCTGCCGACTCGTCATCTCACCCGAAAGGCAAGGCAGCAGGAGAAGCAGCAAACAGGTGGAACGGAGAGCAGGAGCAGGAGCTCGGGAGGCGGCAGCCATGGCGGCCAGCGCGAGGCTGGCAGCGGGGGGCATGGCCACATCCACCTGCGCCTGCGCGTGCACGCCGGCTCTGCGGCGGATGCAGTCCCGGCTGGGGGCCCAGACGCAATTGCGGATTCGGACGAGGCCGGGGGGGATGCCGGACTGCCGGCTGCGGGCGGGGGCGATCCAGGCGTCGCTGCCGGGCATCAACCTGGAGGGCCCGGAATCCGTTCTGCAGGCTCTCGGGGTGCTGGCGGCGATCGTGACGGTGCACGAGTGCGGGCATTTCTCCATGGCCCGGCTGCTTGGCATCCACGTGACGCAGTTCGCCATCGGGTTCGGGCCCAAGCTGGTGAAGTACCAGTGGAAGAGCGTGGAGTACTCGGTGCGGGCCATCCCGCTGGGAGGCTTCGTCGCCTTCCCGGACGACGACCCCGAGAGCGAGTTCCCCCCGGACGACCCCGACCTGCTGAAGAACCGGCCCATCCGGGACCGGGCGCTGGTGATCTCGGCGGGCGTCATCGCCAACGTGATCTTCGCCTACAGCGTGCTGTTCGCGCAGGCGCAGACGGTGGGGTTGCTGGAGCAGAGGTTCCGGCCCGGGGTGCTGGTGCCCGAGGTGGTGTCCAGCTCGGCGGCCGCCAGGGCGGGGTTTCTCGGAGGCGATGTCATTGTGGCCGTGAACGGGGCGGCCTTGGGGGCCGAAGAGCCGTCTGTTCTGGAGCTGGTGGACACCATCAAGCGGAGTGCGGGGAAGACGCTCTCCTTCCAGCTGCAGCGCGGGGGGGAGATTGTGGATGTGGAAGTCACTCCCGACCAGGGATATGACGGGTCGGGGAAGATCGGGGTGCAGCTCTCGCCGAATGCGCTCACGCAAAGGGTGCGGACTAAGAGCGTGGTGGAGGCGGCCAGGTATGCGGGGAAGGAGTTCTCTAGGCTCACCAACGTCGTGGTGGACGGGCTCCAGCAGATCGTCTTCAACTTCGCGCAGACGGCAGACAAGCTGTCTGGCCCCGTGGCCATTGTGGCTGTGGGAGCCGAGGTTGCCAGATCCGACATCGCCGGCCTGTTTCAATTCGCGGCCATTGTGAACATTAATTTGGCTGTGGTGAATTTGCTGCCTCTGCCGGCTCTGGATGGAGGTTATCTCGCACTCATCGTGGTGGAAGCGGTTCGTGGGGGCAAAAAACTGCCCTCTGGAGTGGAGCAAGGGATCATGTCTTCAGGCATTTTGCTACTGCTGGCCATCGGAGTTGTGTTGATGGTTCGGGATACCCTAAACCTCGGGTTCCTGCAGCAGATGAGATTGTAGCCTCTTGCCCACTCAAACACCAGATGAGATTGTAGCCGCCTGCCAATTCTATCAGCAGATGAGATTGTAGCCGCTTGCCCATTCAGACATGGGTACTCGATGGCCATACCCTGAACAACACGGCCATCTCAATAAAGACTTCTACATACAGTAGGTGGAGACTAGGACATATTTCCAACTCTGACGCCTGGAACTTTTGGCTTTATTGGCTTGCGTCCATTCTTACAAATCTGGACACTAAAATCGATACACAGCAATCATCAAAATGTCCCGGGCTGGCTTCACTTTGATAGTCGCTATGCCAAGGTGAGAAGCCAAGCTGAACTCTAGTCACCTAAGATAGGCCTCTAAGTGGTGGCCCGACGACGACCGACCCTGGCAACAAATCCGGCCTTGATGGGCGCCACCGACCTCGAGCATCCACACTGCTCGCAACGCAGGAAAAACAACCTGTTCTCCTTCGTGAGGAGAGTGTCCGAGCTCTTGCACCCGTTGCACATGACGTACTCATCTGCATCGACGGATTCAGGTTAATACTTAAACACACAATTTGAGGGGGAGGTAGATACAGGTTTCATGAAGCTAAGATATACTTACTGACGTATCGGCGGACGATTCCCTCGAAGTTCTTCGGAGCAAAGCGACCCTTCACCACCAGGCGCTGTTGGCCGTCTAGCGAGCCGCTGGTTCCGAGCTCCGAGAGCAGGAACGCCATCACGTGCTCACCGTTACGTCTCATGCTGTTAAACACACCACACTCTGAAGTTGAGACAGACACTCCCTGAAACAAAATGAAGCTATCACAGTAGACAAAAAACACGAAAAACATAGGCCTGCAGAGCAATGAACTTACGTTTTCACCAGATCCATGAAGTTGACAAAAACTGTTTTTTTGGTTCCCTCTCTGAGCACTTGTGGGGGCCTCATGACCGTCCTCCTCTTCTCGCCGGCCAGTTCGGGGTTGTTTTCCCTTAGGATATTAAACACCCTGTCTAACAGCTGATGCAAAGAATCAAGTTCACATATCAGTCACCCTGCAGACATGAGTCACTCTTCCTCCAGCTTAAAGCTAACACGAATTGGAAACGAAGTTAAGCACCTCTTCATACAGGTAGTCTCTATCGGACCCTTCCCAAGGATAGCGGGGGTGAGATTCCAGCACAATTGGTTCACCCTCCTCATCCTCGCCTGCATCGCCTCTCCCGCCTGCAAACGACACGGCAAGACTGAGGCCCTCTGTAACAATTACTCCTCACAACAATCCAGCGCTCGTAACCTAACAGAAGTCGAAACGAACTTCGTACCATTGGCTTCTGCAAGTGCCTCAGTGACATCGTCTTCATCAGGTAGGTCTCCTTCGACCTGAAACATCAGCACAACTCCCGTTAGACAACCTTGCGATTCAGGCACCTCCCACAGCTACAGAGAGGTATCCTCGATGCCGCCGCTTACCGGCTTCTTCTTCTTCTTCTTCTTAAGTCCAGCGAAAGAAGAATCCACTGTATCTGTCACTGCATGAACCAAGAGCGCATATCAATCACGGGTGCTAGACAGTGATTGCGCGCTTCCATTGAACGCAAGCTGAAGCGAATGCTGACCTGTGAGTGACTCCGTAAGTTCCTTCACCTCCTCGAGCTCCTCGTACTCTTGGAGCCGCACCTTTTTCTTCTTCTTCTTCTTGCTTGGATCGAAAGGACCGATATCCCCGGGCACTACCTCCTCCTTCAGATCAGGCGCTGCCTCCTCCGCCATCTTTCACTCGGATTGACAGGAGCTGCTGATTCCAACACAGTCTCGTCTGCACCAAAACCCTACCTGAACTTGGCTAGTAAGGCAAAAAAGACCTGCCTTAGCAGACAACTCGAAACTTCCGGTAGGCTGGGAGGATCGTTTGGTTGGCGTCTGGTTTCGACGATATTTCGACCGGTAAATACGCCATTTTAGCTCCTCTACCAAATTATGTGATAACAAGTAATGTGGAACAATGAGGTACATATGTAAGAACAATTTGGGGAAGATATAAAGGTCATGCCTTTTATCATGACCATTATGGTCTCCGTTCAAATTGTTCCGTAAGTTCCTTCACCTCCTCGTCCTCCTGAAGCCGCACCTTTTCTTCCTCTTCTTCTTGCTTGGATCGAAAGGGCCGATATCCCCGGGCACTGCCTCCTCCTTCAGATCGGGCGCCGCCTCGTCCTTCAGATCGAGTGCTGCCTCCTCCGCCATCGTTCACTCGGATTGATAGGACCTGCTGATTCCAACACAGTCTCGTATGTGCCAAAACCCAACCGAAAATTGGACTTCTCTAACCGATAAGCTAGCTTTTTCCGGAACCGGAACTGGGCACGTGGGAAATCGGTCTCATAAGGCAAAAATAGACGTGCCTTAGCCGACAAGTCGAACTTTCGGTAAGATGGGGAGATCGTTTGGTTGGCTTGTGGTTTGAACGATATTTCGATGGTATTTGATACGCCATTTTAGCCCTAGTACCAAATTATTGGTTATGCCTTGTTGGTAAGCAGTAGCCAGAACACGAGAATCGCTGCCGGCCGATTTACAGCGTGGTTTTTTCGGGCTTATTGGGATTGGTTTAGGGTTAGTTTAGGGTATATTGTTAGACAGTTTGAAACTCAATAAGGCCTTTAGACTTCCCAAAGTTAGACAAGAAAATACAAGGCTGTAATCGGGCATGCATCTGCAACACCGTCATGTGCGACGCACCACTTACAACATTTTGATCCCCGCTTCTTATATCATGGGCTGAAGAAAGATGCATCTACTAGTGATACCACTTTGATGAGTTTACTAAATTTGGTTCCTAATTGTAAGTGAAGCACAATATTCCCTTATTATGTGAGAATATCCCAATTTTTCGAAGACCATAAAGGTCATTAATGTGGTATTAGTCTGGCATCATTAGATCGCTTGGAGTGCAGATACGACGAACGCACATAGCACTTTCGAGAGCATTCACGAGATGTGCATATTAGTCAGTCACAAGGGAAACATGAAGTGAGTGTCAAAGTAACCTTTTTTGTAACCTAACTAGAGTTTGGTATGAAACCGCGAAAGTAATCCAATACCCTCTCTCAGACCTAACTCGGATGAAAACGTTATCCAAAAACCGTGGCTGTGATGAGAGTGCGCTATCTCCATGACATTAAACAGTCTCCAAAATACGGCGTTCAGCCTAATCCTCACGCGCCTGCTAGAGCTCGCGATAGCCATGTTGCTGGTCGTATGCATCCTACTTTCGTCTCAACGACTTCTGTCTGTGGATCACGGAAGCGGATGGATGGCACAGTTGTGTACTGGAGATTGTGGCGGTCGAAAAACAATGAAATAGCTGGTGAGAAGAAAAAAATGCCCAACCTCCCCTTTTGTCAGGGGCCCCAGATGGGCAAGAGAGGTAGAGCTGGAGGTCTTCTAAGCTGTGTGCCTTCAAGCACTGCCTGAGAAGTTCCTGCAATAAAGGTGAAAATTAAAGACTGACTTTGCTTGGCAACTCTGATTGGAACGTCTTGAGGCTTCATCCAGGGCTAACACAAGGCGGCTGTTTGCTTGCAGAGCTAGGTCCCGAAACTATGTTGTGCATGACACACAAGCGTTGTATGTTGAGGGGCTATCCCAAGGCTGTAAAATAGGAGCTCATAAATTGCCTTCCTCCTAAGTAGTGTCCCTTCTCAATTCCTTTAGGTAAGTACCTACAACATCATCCAGACCTAGAGAATGTCTATGTTGCTTGTGTGATCCTCGTGAGAGACCTTTGGTCAGGATATTTGCAATATTTGCTGAGGTGTGAATATACTGAAGCCGGATGACATCCAACTTGACTACTTGTCATATGAAATGAAACTGAATTTCTATATGTTTGGATCTTGCATGTAGGATCGGATTAGCTGTCAGCGCGATGGCTGACTGGTTATCGTACTAAAGCAAGGTGGCTCTAGGCAGCTCCCCGTGGATACCATCAAGGAATTGTCTTATTTCACGTGCTGTAAGGGAGAGTGTACCGTACTCTACCTTGATTGAGGAGAGACTGACTGTCGAGAGTTTCTCTGATTGCCAGCTGATGGCTGAGCCTTGCAAGAGAATGCAATATACTGCTATAGATTTCATGGAAACAATGTCACCCGCCCAATCAGCGTCTAAGTAAGAGGAAAGAGTGCAACCACCAACGTGTGAGTACTTCATGAACATGTCTTGAGTGCCTTTCAGATAACGGAAAATGCGTTTCATCGCTACCCAATGTTTTTGTCCAGGATTTGAGAGAAAATGAGAGACGATGTCAACAGTCTGCAAAATATCTAGACAAATCGAGCCAACCAAATATAAGAGACTGCCAATAGCGTATCGATAAGGTATAGAACTCATTGCTGCACGTTCAAAGTCGGAAGCAGGGCTGGCTTATATGGATAGTTTATCACAAGTAGACATTGGTATTGTTACAGGGTTTACATCTTGCAGGTTAAATTTCGTCAACATCTGTTTAATGAAATGAGCTTGATGTATGGTAATATTGGTCCTATCAACAGCAAAAGAGAACTATATGCCCAAGGCAAACTTCAAAGGGTCGACATCTGTCATATCCCACTCTGTGATAGTTCCTTCTTGGTATATGAGAGTATTTCATGATCAGATGAAAAAATAAAGTTATTGTCAACGTAGAGAGTAATTATACAAATCTGATTTTGGTGTTTCAGCACATAGAGGTTACTATCTGCAACTAAAGGTATGAAGCCTAACATCCTCAACTTCTTATCTGCATGGGCATTCTAGATACGTGACTTTTTCAATCCATACAGGGATTTTAGCAGCCTACAAACCTTGGACGGATCAGTGATATAGCCTTCTGGCTGGTGTATGAATATAACTTCGTCGAAAGGGCCTTTAAGAAAAGTAGTTTTCACGTCTATCTGGTGGATAATCAGCTTGTGTTTCATAGCATAACAGAGAAGTATTCGCATGCAGGAAGGCTTCACCACTAGACTGAACGTTTCGTTATAGTCTAATCCCTGAACCTGAGTATACCCACGCGCCACTAATCCAGCCTTATATCGAGCTACTGAGCCATCATGATGAAGCTTAAGTTTGAAAACCCACTTGGAGGTAACCACTTTTCTGTCTGCTGGAAGTATGACTAGCTCCCAAGTTCTGTTTAAAATAAGCTTGTTATACTTAGAATCAATTGCCTTTTGCCACTTAGCTTTATGTGGACCTCCCGTTGACGAGGTGGTGTTCTAAGTTTATGAGGCTTACATGGTAATCTATGAGGAGGTGACCACATCCATGTGGACATTCCGGGGTGTTCTAAGACTGCGAGGCACACGCGGTAATCTATGAGGAGGTGAGCACATCCTGCTTTCCCAAACATTTGAGTGGATGTGGTCACCTCCTCATAGATTACCACGTGAGCCTCGTAGTTTTAGAACACCACCTCGTCAACGGGAGGTCTACAAAAAGCTGAGTGGCAGAAGGCAATTGATTCTAAATATAGTAGCCTTATTTGAAATAAAACTTGGGAGCTTGTCATACTTCCAGCCTATCCCACGTTTTGAAGGTTTTCTCAAGCGTTCGAGGTTGGATTACAACAAAAAGCACTTCCAAAGATATGCATTTTAAAGGCCTTTCAAATGAGATTTTTTTTTAAAAGTCTTCACTAGTAGTGCGCCGGTCATCTGGTCATCTGGCGCACTCATCCAAGGGTGCGCTAGTCTACTGTTTTTTAAGGGTTTTCTCGGGCGTCCGAGGTTGGATTACAGCGAAAAAGACTTATGAAGATCCTCATTTCAAAAGTCTTTCAAACAGAATATTTTTTACAAGGTTTGACTAAAAGTGAACCAGTTGATCGGCGCGCTTATCCAAGGGTGCGTTTGTCTACCGTTTTTAAAGGTTTTCTTAGGCATTAGAGGTTGGATTACAACAAAAAAGACGCGATGCCCAGAAGATTCGCATTCAAAAGGCTTTTCAAAAACAATATTTTTCATAAGGTTTTTCTAGCAGTGCGCCGGTCAACTGACGCACTCATCTAAGGGTCCACCCATCTACCGTTTTTGAAGGGTTTCTCAAGCGTCAGAGGACAGATTACAACGAAAAAGACACCCAGAGTTTCGTATTTCAAAGACCTTTCAAATGAGATATTTTTGATAAGGTTTGACCGGTAGTGCGCCAGTTGACCGGCACACTCATCTGAGGGTGCACTACCTTTTATTTTTGAAGGTTTTCTCAAGCGTAAGAGGTCTGATTGTAAAGAAAAAGACACGAGAGATCCGCATTTTAAAGCCCGTTCAAACGCAATATTGCTCATAAGGTGTTTTTATGAAGAGAACCAGTAGGTGAAGATTAGCTTCAAACGCTTTGCATGGGCACCGGTCGACTAGTGCACCCCTTGACTTTGACCCTCATTTTGAAAGTAACTCGGATGTCTTTTTCAAATTTAAGTCGGCTTATTTATATGGAAGATTCACTATGCACCGATGTGCCGGCCAACCTCAAATGTTTGTGAAAGCTCGTACGGAAATTGGCTGTATTTTCCTGAGTGATTTTTCCTCCCCCTATGGTTTGAGTGGGAGTGCGCCTACTGGTGCACTCCGGAACAAGCATTGTGATATTGCTTAAAAGGCGTGAACCTGCTTGCGGACGGGCAAAGATTATTATGTGTGTTTTTGCTGATATTAAGTTGGGATGGTCGAAAGTCGATTAGGTGTAGAAAGGGCTTTTAGAAATCCGCCGTTTTTGTGCAAATACTGTTTATGGTAAAAATTATTTAAGTTATCACATATAATATCATATATATATATAATTAATAGACCATTAATGTGTATGATAACATAATTTATAATAGTATATGAATGATCTTTGAGTACAATTATATATATATTAATTTTTTTATTTTATATTTCAATATATACTAACAAGGGCAAGTGATACATGTTTAAAACATATGCTCCTCTTGTAACTAGAAAGCCAATGGGCAAAGGGCCAAATCCAAGTGGTCTAAAGGCCAAAGGTCAAGCAGATAAAAAGAAGTTGAAGAAACTATGCTAAGCGGCCAACCTTCTCTTCAAGTTAAGCTACGTGAGCATCGATCATTTCTCGTGGGGAGGGGCAATGATCGCTTGCAAAGAGGAGGCAACAATTGCCATTCGAAGGGCTGCAGGAGATGTTGAGGAAAGCGGCGGTGGCGAGCTTGCTCAATTGAGCCGAAGTGAGAAAGAGAAAGGAATCGTAGCTTTTGCAGAGAAAGGAATCGTAGCTTTTGCAGCTTGCCTGGTACATACAACTGACGCTGCATCGGGCAGTGACTGTTTTCTCAAACTATCTCAGCTGCCTTCCCATCTAACCTGGTCACGCGCTGATTCCAGTTGGTGTTGAGAGCAATTGCAAGGAGTGGCGGGCGCTGTAGACCATGTAGAACGCACATCAGATGAACAAGGAGATCGATGGCGGCAGTTAAGATCAGGTGATCATGACCCCCCATGTTTGGAATTCCTCATTTAGGCTCACTGGGTGTGCTGTGTCCGAGTGTGGCTGATCAATGACGCTGATGTCCTTGTGGATGGCTACAGCGAGCTCTGGGGTCATACAATGCAACAAGACATTGCCATCTGGGAAGCGATTACTGCCGGGGGGAGAGCTTGACACCGAAAAAAGAGACCGCCGAGTGCACGCAGCGCTTAGACTGGGGAGGTGACGCCAGGCAAGAACGAAGGCAGTCGCAGCGGAGAGTCGCGAGCCGCGCATGCGCAGGACTAACGCCCCGCTCTGTCTTTCGCAGAGTCTCAGAGCATGGCAGGACATACCCCTGATGCGGACAGTCATATCGGTGGCAAAACCAGAAGAGCATCGAGGCTCAGCCTCCGACGACATTCAGCAGAACCAAGTGGCGAGGCTACTGAACCGAAAGCAGAGAGAAGTGAAGACGCGGTGTACATGGCCCACATCACTCCAGCCACATTAGCGGCGATCAAGCAGCGAAGAGGTGAGCGGCAGGAAATGTTTGATCGGGAACGCCGGATTCTGCTTGGCACGGAGAAAGTGGAAGACATTTGTGTAGGGGAGCCCGAAGTGACGAATGAGAGTACCCCACCTCTCATCTCTGAACACTATCTGGGCACCACGGCAACGGGGTCAAGGGTGACTGTCACGATTTCCCCACTCAAGGACCGTGATCAGGTGCCGGATGTGTGGGCCTCAGAGGATGGAAGGAGGTGGCAATTCCAACTTGGGAATGAGTCCACAATTCTATCGTGGATGCACATTGGATGGCAAGCAGTCCAAGTGAATGCAAATGCGGGCCCGTACCCAGCTCTCGCGGATGAGGTGCCGAGTGTGGAGGACCTATGGGTTGCCACGCCAACGCAAGCAGGGCCATGGAGGCAGCAGAGGGCAATGGAACTTGCGAGCTTCGTACACAAGGCAATTGACTTAAGAGAAATGCTCACACAGGAGCTCTGCTTGGTGCAGAATTGGCCCCGTCCTCCGGATGTGCTGGTGAAGCTGTCGACAGGTGTGGAAACTGTTCATTGCATAGTGGATGGCGCTGACAACTTGAAGTTCTGGGATGTTGGAGTGAGGCAGGAGAGGAGCGCGTTTTTGGAGACTGAGACCAGGAAGCTCTGCACTCCAAAGCAACCCCCGATATGCATGCAAGACGATGCCCGTGCGACGGTGAAGGACCTTCCCCTTGTTTGTGATGTGGCACAAAAGTTGGTGCAGTATCGCTGTTTTGGGCCACCACTGGACACTGCGAGGGTGCCCGTGTGGACAGGGCCTGAAAACGCTATGGAGTTTCTAGCCACTGAGATCAGCACGAAAGTAGGGGGGCTGATGCTGATGCAAAGATGGTTTGATAGAGATGTTTCAGTGTGCACTCCCCTGAAGCGGATTCCTTTCATGTACGACTACCACAAGCCGTTTGTTACATTACTGGACTTCGATGCTAACGACGCAGCTATATGGGAGATAATGGAGGCCATGCCTCTCATTGTGAGGGTATGCCACACAGGGTACAAGAGGTCGGAACCTGACTGGGGGGTTCTCGTGATGGTGCAACTGCTGTTCAGGTTTGCTGTGGTGAACCCTGCAAGCCCGATCACCGTTGAAGTGAGGAGTACAAAGCGTTTACCGCAGCTATGTCGGTGGTGAGAGGAGATCAAGAGGAGCTGATGATAAATGGCTGGGTGACAGACCACAAGCGGCGAGTTTTTTTTGAGGATCGATGTAGTAGGGAACACCCGCCACTCGGGCAGGTTGGAATAGAAAGTGAAGGCGAATTCGTCCCACAGTTGGGCACGGTATAGGAGTGCTCAACAACCACGACACTGAACTGACAGCAAAATAGAGGCACAAGTTTTTTACCATTTTTTGATTGTTTCTCTTCCCAATTGGTCATGGGGACCTCTCGATGAGCGGAATCGTGCCATGGTTTGCAGGGTAGATGATCAAGCCCAGGTGCGTTGTTTACGAGTGCAGGAACTGGAGAGCAAGAGAATTGTGGTAACCGAAGGAAAGCGTTTGTAGGAATTCAGTGATCGCTCAAATCAAATAAGAGAGTTCTCTTGATCCAGAACTTCTTGTTGGCTGTGTGAGGTGATCGATGACTACTTCCATGTGTTTTTTTCCCAAATGTTTTTATCAATGAAGTTGATGAGAAGATGCAGAATTCGGAATATTGCAACTCAAGATGAAGTTTCAGCTGAACTAGTAGCTAGCAAAGCATTGAGGAACTTGTACCTAGCATATGGCCGTATAGGAAGCAATTGGGTGCATGTGGCTATGGCAGGCAAGACAACAATGACAGGCACAATAAGTGAGGATGGACGTTGAACTAGGTGTAAATAGAGATGGTTTATGTGCATCACATTGTGACATGTGAAGATGTTAGCTAAAGGGTGACATTAACGTGTCTTGGGAAACATGCACGCAATTACTTTGGCATGACCTCATATAGTCAACTAGAAGAAAGGTGAAAGAGAGACTTCAAGCCATACTTTACTCTATGCCTGCAGAATAGAGCACACCGGGGCAATGTGAGATCATATTGTGCGAGATATGTTTTAGTAAGGTAAGTTCTTAATTTGAGATTGTATAGTTTGAAATATCTTTTAGTCAGTAAGTAAGTTTTGATGAATAAGTAATTATGCCTTCAATATTGGGTTAAAAGACACTCATAGACTCAAAACACCTTTCCTTTGATTCATGGATACAATGATTATATATACATACAATTCTAGAAGTATCTTCATGTGGTCAAATGACTGGACTATAATCAAAGGGGTTAGTGTCTAGCAGAAGCATCATTCACAATCTTCACTCAAAATCTTTCAAGTGAAACATCAAGAGTCTTTGAACACATGACAGTCACATACAGGCCCTCATCTCACAGCTCTGAATTGGAATGCCCCGTATTTTTGTCAAGCTCTAATGAGAAGACGGACGGACTCTATAAGATTAGGCATTTTCGTTAGGCTCTGCAAGACCAAGCATTTTTGTTAGGCTCCATAAGACCAGGCATTTTTGTTAGGCTATGTAAGACCAGGCATTTTTGGTAGGCTCTATAAGACCAGGCATTTTTGGCAGGCATTTATAAGACCAGGCATTTTTGTTAGGCTCTATAAGACCGGGCATTTATAAGACCGGGCATTTATAAGACCGGGCATTTATAAGACCAGGCATTTATAAGACCAGGCATTTTTGTTAGGCTCTATAAGACCGGGCATTTACAAGACCAGGCATTTATAAGACCAAGCATTTTTGTTAGGCTCTAATGAGAAGGCAGACTGGCTCTATCAAATAAAGCAACATCTAGCAAAGGCCAGAAGATGCTCCACAACATGGACACTCAGATGACAAGGTACACATGTCGATCAACCATCAAATTGTGGGCTTGGGACTTGGCACATCATTGTCAATAGTGATGCTATTAGCTTATCACCAAAACAACAATGACCAAGCCAAGCAGCAAGCACTCAATGAACAACAAAAAAGAAAATAGAAAGTGTACACACGAAGCCATGCTATTAGCTTACAAACAAAACAACAATGACTAGGCCTACTAGCAAGCACTCAATGAACAGAACAGCAAATAGAAAGTGTGCGCAGAGCCATGTTCCTGTATAGGCCTTGTATCATTTCTTTTTGGGTTTCACTCTTATAGCTCGAGTGCACAATTCCCTAGGTACATTTCACATGACACCATGGGGCGCTATTACTCATGACCCCTCGCTTCCTATCTTCTATTCCCTAGACACAAGGGCATGCTACCTTCTTCGTAATGCTCAAAAGATCTTCCTAACACATTTCTAAGTAGCTATTCAACAAGTCCTAAGATGATTATAGTTTTATCCCTAATGTACTTACTCATTAAGGTATTATATTTATATTAAACTATATTATATAAAAATATATTTTATTATTTTATTATTGAATAGAATGATACTAAAATGATGCCCATATGTTATAGAACAATTTGGCAATAATGCTCCTATTCTGAAAATTTGAAATTACAGTATTGAAAAATTTCATTTATCTTTCAAATTTTCATTATTAGACGGGATGACATCCAAAGGTTGGTCCATCAGCTACGCATGCTTACAATGTAAGACAGGAATTACGCCTATGAGTCCTGAGCAGCAGCACCAGCGGAGGGATGGATTGCTGCTTCTGGCTGCTGAACCATCCTGTCGTGGAGTCACGTGATGGCGATTACGCCACCGGCGCTGCAGGCCCTCCCCAGCCTGCTCGATGCAAGGCCTGAGTTTATGGCGATCGCTGGGGAGCAGGTGCGCCGCAGTTTTCCTCCGCAAGGCCAGTGCAATGCTCCTGCAGCTTCTTGCGCAAGCACGCACTCCAGGCTAATCCAAAACCAGGACAATGGGACCAGCAGATGGGACGTCCGTCCAGTGCAGGGGCCTGGAAGCCGCGGAGAGGCGGAGGAGGTGGGAGAGGCTGTGGCAGAGTTGGAGCTCCTGGTGCTGCGGGGATGCCGTGCGAGCAGCACGGTCTTGTACCGGGTGCTCAGGAGGTGTGTGGAAGCAAAGGATCTGGCCCTGGGAAGGAGGGTTCATTCGGTGGCTCTGGCGAGCGGGTACGGGGCGGACGCGTTCTTGGCCAACCACGTGATCCGGATGTACGCTGCTCTGGGGGAGCTGGGGGACGCCGTGCAGGTGTTCGCTGCAGTGGCCGAGCCCAATGTGTATATGTGGTCATCGATTATCTTGGCGCATGCGCGGCAGGGAAGGGCCGCAGAGGCTGTGGGGCTCTATCGCCGGATGCGGGAGGCTGGCGTGAGGCCAGATAACCATATCTTCGCGGCGGTGCTCAAGGCCTGTACGGAGGGGCAGGATTTGGGGGCTGGGAAGGAGGTGCATAGGGATATGGAGGCGAGTGGGGTGGAGGGTGATGTGTTTGTGGGGAACAGTTTGGTGAACATGTATGCGAAGTGCGGGAGCTTGGGGGATGCTCGGAGGGTTTTTGATGGGCTGGGGGTTAAGGATGTGGTGACTTGGACTGCCATGATTGCGGGGTATGCGCAGCAGGGGCGCGGGGAGGAGGCTCTGGGTTTGTACGGGAGGATGCAGGAGAGTGGGGTGGTGCTGGCTGATCAGGTTACTTTTGTTTGTCTGCTCCAGGCTTGCGCTGGGTTGAGGGCGTTGGAGGAGGGGAGGGAGTTGCACTTGCGTGTGCGGGAGAAGGGAATGGAAGGTGATGCTGTTGTTGGGAATTGCTTGGTGACGATGTACGCGAGATGCGGGTGCTTGGAGGAGGCTCGGGAGGTGTTTGACGGGCTTGTGAGGCGGGATGTGGTGACGTGGAATGCTATGATTGCTGCGTACTCTCAGCAGGGGCTGGGGCGGGAAGCCCTAACTCTGTATGGGGTTATGGGGGGTGAGGGCATGGCTGCAGCGGATCATGTTACGTTTCTGGGGCTGATTCAAGCGTGTGGGAGTGTGGGTGCTTTGCAGCAGGGGATGGAGGCTCACTCGCAGATTTGTGAAAGAGGACTTGAAAATGATGTGTTCATTGGGAGCTGCCTGGTTGACATGTATGCGAAGTGTGGGAGTTTGGAACATGCTCGGAGGGTGTTTGACGGGTTGTGCACCAGGGTTGTGGGGACATGGAATGCGCTGATTAATGGGTACGCTCAGAATGGTGATGGTGAGATGGCGATCCGGTGCTTTGAAGAGATGGTTGAGGAGGGCGTTCAGCCTGATGAGACCACTTTTATTTCTCTCTTTGTGGCTTGCAGTCATGCAGGCCTGGTGGAGGAGGGGCAGGAGTATTTCAGGATGATGGTGGAGGGGTATAAGATTGGGCCTACTCAGCATCACTACAGTTGCATGGTTGATCTCCTTGGTCGTTCAGGGCGGCTGGATGAGGCTGAAAATGTACTGCGAACTACGTCCCTTGTTAACGAAGTTGTGGGGTGGACCGCGTTGTTGAGTGCGTGTAAAGGTCATTGTGATGTGGAGCGGGGAGTACGATGCTTTGATCGTCTTGTGGAATTGGAAGCAGATGACGCAAGTTCGTATGTGCTGTTGGGAACCATTTATGCGAATGTAGGCAGGTGGGATGATGTGGGGAGAATAGAAGGCCTGAGGAAGTCATCAGGTGCGATGAAGAAAGCTGCAAAGGCTTATATAGAAGTGAAGAACAAGGTACACGAATTTACGGTAGGGGAACAGAGGTCGGACCTTTCCCCACAGATAAAAACTCTGCAGACCAAGTTGAAGGTGGAAGGAGGGCACGTGCCTCGAACGGAGTTGGTCCTTAGGGCAGTGTCTGAGCAGGAGAAGGAAGATGCCTTGTGCGGTCACGCGGAGAAATTGGCTTTGGCCTATGGCCTTTTGAACACACCAGATGGTACCAGTTTGATTGTCACTAAGAACCTTCGCATGTGCAATGACTGCCACAGCAGCACCAAAATCATGTCACACATTGAGAAACGAGAGATAATTGTGAGAGATGCACATCGATTGCATCGATTCGTGGAAGGTGTCTGTTCCTGTGGAGATCGGAATTGACACGTTAAGATACTGTCGTGTCCCTGACTTCTCTTCCACGCACGAGATATGCTTTCTGCAACAAGTTCCAACATTCACCGTTCACTGGTGACCCTCTGCAGAAGCGCATAACTATGGCGTGAGGGATGGTTTTACGCCTTGAACCACAAAGCGTTCTTGCTCCTCCAGTCGTGAGATGACATGAGTCTTCTTCCAGGTCAAACAGCACCTTTCACACAGGGCAGCACTATCCACAGCTGAAAACTGTGAACACTAAGCACTTCCTGCCTCATGCATGCTTATGCAGGATGTTAGGGTTATCTTGAGTGTAGACCACATAACAGCTCTATTCGCACTCGGTTGAGAAATTGTGAACTCTCTGCACTTCCTGCCTCACCCATGCCTTTGAGCCTGCATCCCATAATCTCTTGAAATTTCCAAGCTTTCCCGCACCCACACACCTGCATGACGGAACTCAGCATTTACAGGGTCTACTTGGACAAATAGGGAAAGACCACCATAACCTTTGTTAACACTCAACAAAGGCTGCAGCTGCGACTCAGCCAAAATAACATACCTCACAACATATCTTCAGCCTTATCCAGTTCGCATCACCAGCCAAGAAGATGCGTTGGTAATAGCACGTCCCTTCTTCTTCTTTCTATCATCTTGGAGGGCAGCTGGCCCTGGGATTCTAGTTTGATTACAGCCAGCATTGTGATATTGCAGGGTGTCGGCTGGGGTTCATCAAAATCACTTTTCCCACCACCAGAAGGCATCCTGAGATTCCAACGATGCTGGGCTGAAATAGGACAGAACCCTTCCTCCAGTCTAACTCAATACCCATGATCCCCCTGATTGGAAGTTTAGATGGATGTAAGCCAAAAAAAATATTCTGAGAAGATATCTAAAGGTCCCAATCCTGTCCCAGCAATTGATACTGCTGTGTGGACATGGCGCGTAGAAAACCATTTTCCAGCGAAAGTCAATTCCTGTCCCCACAAGAACAGGACCCATTTAAAAATCTATGTACCCGATGCGTGTCCCTTACTATTATCTCTCGGTTCTCCAGACATGACATTATCTTGGTGCTACTGTGGCAGTCATTGCACATGCGAAGATTCTTGGTAACCAGTAAAGTTGCACCATCTGGCGTGTTGAGCAGACCATATGCAAGGGCTAGCTTTTCGGCATGTCCACACAGTGCATCTTCCTTCTCCTGCTCAGACAGTGCCCTTAACACCAACTGTGTTTGTGGAACATGTCCTCCTTCCTCTTTCAACCTTGAGTTGACACTCCTCAGCTTCAATGAAATGTCAGATCTGTCTTCCCCTACGGTGAACTCGTGCACCTCATCCTTCACCTCAATGCAAGCCTTCGCAGGCTTCTTCATGGCACCTACTGACTTTCTCAAGCTTTCTATCCTATCCACTTCATCCCACTTGCCCGCATTTGCATAGATGTTACCCAGTAGAACATATGCACTTGCATCATCTGCTTGCAATGCAAGAAGATGGTGAAAGCATCGTTGTCCACGCTCTACCTCGCCATAGATTTTACAAGCACTCAGCAAAGATGTCCAGCCCAC
Organism: Anthoceros angustus; assembly: GCA_010909165.1. Classification (NCBI taxonomy): domain Eukaryota; kingdom Viridiplantae; phylum Streptophyta; class Anthocerotopsida; order Anthocerotales; family Anthocerotaceae; genus Anthoceros; species Anthoceros angustus. The sequence goes on from VJWM01000019.1 coordinate 608,988, forward strand.
GACCTCATTCACGAGTGAGGTAGTAAGCAGCATATTTTCAGCCTCATCCAGTTGGCCTGCTCGGGCAAGAATATCGACCATGCAGCTATTGTGGTAGTCGGTCGGCACAATCCCATAGTCCTCCACCATCATCTTGAAATACTTCCTGCCCTCCTGCACCAGACCTGCATGACTGCATGCCACCAAGAGACAAGTAAACGTTTTCTCGTCTGGCTGCACACCCTGCTCAAGCATCTCGTCAAAGCATTGCATTGCCATATGACCGTCACTGTGTTCAGCACAGCCAATGAGGAGAGCGTTCCAAGTTGCAACAACTTTAGTGGGCAATCCGTCAAAAACTTTGCGAGCAGTTTCCAAACTGCCACATTTCGAATACATGTCCACCAGGGACGTGCCAATGTACACATCGCCCTCAAGGCCCCTTGCACGAATCTGTCCGTGAATCTGTGTTCCCTGCAGCAGTGCTCCCACGCTGGCGCATGCTTGGAGCAGGCACGCAAATGTAATGCGATCAGCTGGAGTTATGCACTCATGTTGCATAATAGCAAAAATGGCCAGGGCTTCTCGCCCAAGTCCTTGCTGAGAATATCCTGCGATCATTGCATTCCATGTCACCAAATTCCTGATGAGCAATCCATCAAACACTTTGCGAGCATCATCCATCTTCCCACATTTCGAGTACATGTCGACAAGGGAGCTACCAATGAAGACGTCACATTCAAGACCTCGCTCCCGAATCTGTGAATGAAGGTGCTTTCCTGCTGCAGTGCTCCCACACTGGCACATGCCTGCAGAAGGCACAAGAACGTAACATGATCAGCTGGAGTAATGCCCTCATGTTGCATACTTGCATACAAAGCCAGAGCTTCTTGACCGAGACCCTGCTGCGTATAACCTGCAATCATGGCAGTCCATGTTACCACATCTCTTGTTGGCAAACTGTCAAACACTTTGCGAGCATCACTCAAGCTTCCACACTTTGCATACATAGTCACCAGGCTGTTGCCAAGGAAAACATCGGCCTTCACGGCACTAGTCTGAATATCATTATGAACCTCCTTGCCTGAAACGAGGTCCTGTGCAGAAGCACATGCCTTAAGGGCTGCCGCAAAGATATGGTTATTGGGCTGCACACCGGATGCTCTCATCCGTCGATAAAACTTGATTGCATGCTTGGGCTGGCCCTGCCGGGCATGCGCCAAAATGATGGAAGACCACATGAAGAGGTTCGGCTTGGGCACTTCGGTGAACACCTGCGCTGCATCTTCCAATTCACCATGAGAAGCATACATTCCAATGATGTGGGTGGCCAAGAATGCACTGGCCCCGTACCCACTGGTGACAACAAGAGAGTGAACACGCCTACCACAAACCAGATCCTTATCTGCCATGCATCTTTTCAGCATCCGATAAAAGACGTCATCGGTAACATGATATCCATTTTGCACCAGGAAATCCAACGCTTCCACAGCCTCACTCAGCTCTGCATCCTCCTCACACCGTTTCCTCAAGCTCTGGATCACCGCAATCTGGTCACCACCACCACTGTCATCAACCTGTGTAGACAGGGCACGACGCCCCCTCATCTGAACATCCCACCTGGCCAGCTGCGAATCCACCCAAGCCGGCTTGTGGGGGCTGTTGAGCCACAGGGGCTCCTTGGAGGTCCTATGCTTGAAATCGGGATGGCGGGCGCTTGACTTATCGGCCCTGTTGTCCCACCAGTCGAAGGGATCTGAGAAGAACAGTTGCCACAGTTGCTCCTGTCGCTCTTTTTGCGTGACTTGGGTTGTACAAATTCCTGTACAGGCAGTTGCTGCTGCTGCTGCTACGGTGGCCGGGGTGCCGAGGCGCACCATTCCGCATCCCCCTGACAAAGCGTGGGAGAGCGTGGATGGCACCAACGTGCGCGGATGCGAATCAGCCTGACGTCCCACAAACGTGGACTGAAGAAGCAAGGACAGCTCCACCTGCGTCGCCATGGACTCCTTCAGCCTCTACCTTCAGTTCAGGCAACACACTGCACAGCCAGAGCCCAACGTATGCCACTATGTATGTAGTTCGGACAGGGAAAATGCAGAAACTTCAGTCAGTGAGGACACGTCAAACGCTCCACACAGTCGTCGGCCTTTGCTCAGAATTCAGAAGATCTTGCCTTGCCTAGCTCGACAATTGGGAGCTTGTCATCCGTCCATTGAACCCGGATCGCCGAAACGTCTCAATATGAGTCGTTCGGCCATCGCGGTCACCACTGTGTTTTTTTTTGAATCTCATTTATACTCAGGATCGATTCACCAGACTATGCGGTGATCTTCCTCCACACCCATGACTCTACAGCCCCTTAATTACTCGCTTCCCTTAATTTTCATCACTCTTCTTCTGCAATCGCTTCCGCGCTGTGTGCTTTGGCATGATATCATAGCGCAGCAATTCTTAACCTAAATGTATAGCATGCAATTCAAATTTACCATAGAAGCCTTGTATGGGTACCACCTGCTATCAATACCACTAGTAGCAACATCAATAATCTACTCTTAGATCAGAAAGATAAGCAAATAGCTTTAGGTGATTCTCTACCTAGCATTTTGTGTGTAGAAGATATTGCAGTTTGCAGTGATCTATCCATTCAAGATTTAAATTAGATGTGGCACCAAGTCTTGAATGTGGTCACTACCACAAAAGATATATATAGACCTATCAAATATCCACACATTACACCTCCTCCTAATATGGCAGTATCAAGAGGTGCTACCACTTCTACTTCAACAACAACAATCAACAACACAATTAAAATTGATTTCAAGGAAAGAGACAAATTTTCAAGGATCGAATATGTATATGGGCCTCGATGCGAATCAGCCTGACGTCCCACAAACGTGGACTGAAGAAGCAAGGACAGCTCCACCTGCGTCGCCATGGACTCCTTCAGCCTCTACCTTCAGTTCAGGCAACACACTGCACAGCCAGAGCCCAACGTATGCCACTATGTATGTAGTTCGGACAGGGAAAATGCAGAAACTTCAGTCAGTGAGGACACGTCAAACGCTCCACACAGTCGTCGGCCTTTGCTCAGAATTCAGAAGATCTTGCCTTGCCTAGCTCGACAATTGGGAGCTTGTCATCCGTCCATTGAACCCGGATCGCCGAAACGTCTCAATATGAGTCGTTCGGCCATCGCGGTCACCACTGTGTTTTTTTTTGAATCTCATTTATACTCAGGATCGATTCACCAGACTATGCGGTGATCTTCCTCCACACCCATGACTCTACAGCCCCTTAATTACTCGCTTCCCCTTAATTTTCATCACTCTTCTTCTGCAATCGCTTCCGCGCTGTGTGCTTTGGCATGATATCATAGCGCAGCAATTCTTAACCTAAATGTATAGCATGCAATTCAAATTTACCATAGAAGCCTTGTATGGGTACCACCTGCTATCAATACCACTAGTAGCAACATCAATAATCTACTCTTAGATCAGAAAGATAAGCAAATAGCTTTAGGTGATTCTCTACCTAGCATTTTGTGTGTAGAAGATATTGCAGTTTGCAGTGATCTATCCATTCAAGATTTAAATTAGATGTGGCAATTAAGTCTTGAATGTGGTCACTACCACAAAAGATATATATAGACCTATCAAATATCCACACATTACACCTCCTCCTAATATGGCAGTATCAAGAGGTGCTACCACTTCTACTTCAACAACAACAATCAACAACACAATTAAAATTGATTTCAAGGAAAGAGACAAATTTTCAAGGATCGAATATGTATATGGGCCTTCGTGCGAATGAAGGGCATTCTTGAGGACAATGACTTATGCCCGGTCATTGATGGCACGTATCCCAGGCTTGCACAAACTGGTTACAGTTACAAGGGATTAAACCCGAGGAAGACTTGTTGTCACATCTTGGGTCATGCATCCTAGATAGAACTGAACTACTACTCATCATGTGATACGAGCTGCTAATGCAGCCACAGCTTGAAAGGACCTCAAACACCCCCACGAAGCGGTCGACACGATGAGTGTTTAAATGCAACAAGGGCATTTTCCTAACTGAAGATGGCAAGGGTCAAATAGAAGCCCTCTCCAAACACATCAAGACATTCAAAGCAGCACGGACTCAATTGTGAGACAACATTGGATGAGACTCAATTGCAAGTAGTCATAGCTTTGCTTGGCTCTCTACTTGATAGATGTCATATCTTTAAGACAACACAAAATGGAGTCACGAAACAAGCACAACTTGCAACCAAGAAGGGGCAAAGTGGAGATTTCACCACCTCATAGTTGATTGGGGCTCTATCATGCCGTGTGACAAAGGGCTTAGCTAAGTTTAAACATGAGTATTTCTCTTCCGCTTTGGGTCTTGTGGATTTATCAGCTGACAAGTAATGCTTCATAAGTGGGAGAGTTCTTCTTCATCCAGTTGACTTGTTATGCAACAATGGGTTTATTAAGAGTGAACCGTACATGCTAGCTTGTTAGCCTCATTTCACATTGTTCCAAACGTGAGTGGGAATGTAGAGGACACTCTAAATTAGGGCATGTTTGAACAAAGTCGTTAATTAATATTGCTTAGGGCACCTAGTGGGAATGTAGAGGACACTTTAAATTAGGGCATATTTGAACACAGTCGTTAATTAATATTGCTTAGGGCATCTTAGATATGACTAGATACTAGGATTCAGTTTGATAACTACTTTTGTACTTCTCATTTTTGACACTTCGATCTTCCTTAATCTTGATACTGCTATATGCAATCGCTTTCACATTGCGTGCTTTGGTTTTTTTTTTTTTTTTTCAAATAATTGGATTAGGAGATCTTTCTTAATCTTTATGCTTCTATATGCAATCGCTTCCACATTGCGTGCTTTGGGTTTTTTTTCTTCAAATAATACGATTAGGAAAAGGATGTCGAGCCCAAAATTGTGGTACAAAGGACAACTTAAAATCACCGACCTTTAAGTTCACATAACTTGAACAAAAAATTTAAAATAGTAGGTTAAAAGCACGACCTTAAATTCATATAACTTGATTAAAAACAGTTAAAAAAATAGGCAAGACAACTAAAGCTGTAGGTTTAAAGCACCAACCTTAAAATTTATGTAGCTTGAACAAAAAAGTTAAAACAGTAAGTTAAAAATACCGACCATAAGTTTAGCTAATGTGAGCAAGAAAAACTAAAATACTCAATCAAAATTACCTAGTTGTAGAAATGGGGATGAAACAAAACCTTAAATTTATATTTTAATTTATTTTTATTAAAATTTATTAAATAAAATACAAATTGAACTCAACTAAAAGTTGGTTTCACACTTTATGGTGTCACAAAGGAAACTAGTGCATTCATGCAGCGGGACCGACCAACCAACCCAATATCCTTAAAATAGTCTTGCTCCACTGTTTTTTTTCCTCTGGATGGATGACCATTTTACTCCCCTCTTCACTATGCACAAGAACACCATCAATTTTACCGTCATCATTTAGAGGGTGAGTTGCAGTATGTGCGATGTGTCGATGACAACTCTTCTTCGACGTTTAATACATAATTCCGACTTTGAGATGAGCTTTTTATTAGCTTCAGGGATTTTGTGAGGAAATCTATTGAATGTCTTGCATATCTTTCTTGGTCTTCTGTACATTGTAGAAGGAACCGAAAGTTGTCGATTTGCAGTACAAAAAACTTTAAAAATTGATCCACCCTATCACGAGGGACGATGCCCCTTGTATTCATCAGTGTCACTGTAGATGCTATTAACTTCTCCAAACTAGCTAGTTCTTCGATTTCTTGAGTGAATCCTGATGGTACTTTCTCACTAAGTGGACCGGATTGAAGTACTTTGGTCCAGAATATTTTAAAGCTCTCTACTCCAAGACCGTGGAGATCCAATACATCTGGCTCCCATTTACACATGTGCTTATGCAAGTATGCACTTGCTAATGTCACTTTGATATGGTCGTGGATAAGTTGATACATAGTGCTCTCCCACTTGGCTCGTTGAAGTGTATTATCTTCTATACCGAAGGTTTGGCCATGGGATGATGGCACACCATAAGACGATGTCACACTATTCACATCCTCTTGGTTGTTGGATGATGGCACATCCTCCGGTGGTACTTCTCCTTCCTCAAGTTCTTCGTCTTCATCTATTCTTTTTCTTTTTGAAGATAAAACCATTGGAGGTATTTCTCCTTCCTCAAGTTCTTCTTCATACATTCTCCTTCTTTTTGAAGATGAATGGATTGGAGATATTTTTCCTTCCTCAAGTTCTTTTTTGTTCATTATTTTTATTTTTGAAGATAAATATGTTGGAGGTATTTCTCCTTCCTCAAGTTCCTGTTCGTTCATTATTTTTATCTTTGAAGACAAATACGTTGGAGGTATTTCTCCTTCCTCAAGTTCCTGTTCGTCCATTGTTTTTCTTCTTGAAGATACGTACATTATAGTTATTTCTTCAAGTTGTTATGCAATAGTATTTTATTCTTTCACGGTAAGAGAATCTTGAAATATTCTCTTGCAAGGAGAACCAGCGTGCCCTATAAGAAGGGGGAACAAAATTAAAGTGTAAAAATAGCAGAATGTGAATCAACTTTCCACAGAAAAAGATAAGAGTTCGTGTGGAGGAAGAGTTTTACCTCTTATATACATAGAAAATCTATACAAAAGTAAATATAGAGCAAATACATAAGAAGTAAATACTTGAGTAATAGTAATGAATAATAAAACACTTTGTGTAAGCATTATATAAGTATTGAAATGATTACTTTCTATATTAAAAAAAGTTACTAAAAATAATCTTCCTACCTATAGAGCAACCTGCTAAAAAGGTGATATACAACGGGGAATGCCGGGCAGTCCCAACCACATGAAAAGATTACTATCTACGGATTTGTTCATAGCTTTGCTTTCACAACAAGCTGTGGTCATAATCGTATCCGTTTTGCTGCAGTCTTCAACAGCACCTGGATGATCAAGAACAGATGTGAAAAGCAACTTGTGATGGACTCTCATCTCACGTACGCCTCGCTTTCGTTGCACATCATGTTGCCAGTTTATAACACGCCGATGGCCGGCATTGATTGCTGGACCTAAACGCTATAAATTGACGGGCACCCACGGGACGAAGGATAAACGGCTACACTGATGCAAGATCCGTGGAAAGATTTAGGACGCGAGACAGACGAGGAGTTGCTGCATTATTGAAGCTTCGTACAGAGTTTGACGACGAGAGACCAGCAAAGTGACGGAAGCTCTCAGTACACTGCTGCTTCAGCAACAGCTAGACAGGTTCAGATGAGAGCACTTGGAATCTCATGAAGCTATGCAGCACTTCCCCAGCTTTGAGCACATGGCAGACCTCCTGCGAACTTGCACATTTTGGTTCAGTTATTGGTGTCCTTATGATAAGCACACATCCTCCTCAGACTTGCTGACATTCTCAAGCGTTTCCTCCCACCTGGTGCAAGAGCACAAATATACTTGCAGCAATATCAGGCCCCAGTTTTAGGACGGTGAAAATATCCCTGCCCTCGCTCTACGTCTCCATAGCTTCTCCAACCTTGCACTAAAAACGGTTTGAGCCCACATCGTTTACAAGATTGAGACTGCAGCGAACTCTCCTTCTTCGAGATGGTCTGCCTGGCGAAAGATGTCGACCATGCAAGTTCCACGGGCACAATCTCAAGCTCCTTGCCCAGACATTACAGCATTTGGTCGCCCGGGACCATCAATACGTCCAGCACAACCATTGGGCAGGCCTAGGACAGCTCCGAATGTCACTGTACGAACCTGCAGCTCCCAATGTCAGGAGCTCCTGCTCTTGTGCAAGCATAAAAGAGGTCGATGACTGCAGCATATTTGGCTGTGGTTATGCTTCCTGTTGGGTGTCTTTAGGCAAAGCCAAAGAGCTTGAAAGCGTTTGTACACCATACTGCATATATCCCATCACCGCGCCAGAGCATGCCAGAATATCTCCTGTTAAACACCTGGCTAAGCTGGCGCATTTTGCTATCATATTCGACCAGGAAACGACCAATAGCTGAATGAGCTTGGGGGGCCATTTCACAAACCTGTAAGCCAAGCACCTTCCCCTCCTGCGGCACTCGTACGAGGTCACATTCTTGGAGGGAGTACAGAAATGTGATATGGTAGGTTGTCTTGATGCCCTCGCTGGAGTGCAAAGAATCTCTTTGGTCAATGCCGATCCCTACATGAACAAGCTCCATCCAGGAATCTATGTACTCGATGTGCATCTCTCACTATGATCTCTCGCTTCTCAAGGCGTGACATTATCTTGGTGCTGCTGTGACAGTCATTGCACATGCGAAGATTTTTTGTGACAACCAAAGTTGTGCCATCTGGTGTGTTGAGCAAACCATATGCCAACGCCAATTTTTCTGCGTGTCCACACAACGCATCCTCCTTCTCCTCCTCAGACATTGCCTTCAATACCAGCTGTGTCTGTGGTACATGGCCCCCTTCCTCCTTCAACCTCATGTTCACACTCCTCAGCTTGGGGGAAATGTCAGACCTATCTTCCCCCACAGTGAACTCATGCACCTCATTCTGCACTTCAATGCATGCCTTGGCAGCCTTCTTCGTAATACCAGCCGTCTTTCTCAGATTCTCTATCCTGTCCACGTCGTCCCACCTGCCTGCCTTGGCATAGATGTTCTCCAAAAGCACGTATGAACTTGCATCATCTGCTTCCAGTTCTAAGAGATGGTCAAAACATCGACGTCCGCGCTCCACATCACCATAGCTTTTGCAAGCGGTCAGCAAAGCTGTCCAGCCCACCACATCCTTCACGAATGACCTACTTCGCAGCATACTTTCGGCCTCCTCCAGCCGGCCTGATCGGCCAAGAAGATCAACCATGCAACTATAGTGCTTATCAGAAGGAACAATCCCGTAATCCTCGACCATCATCCTGAAATAGCGTTGGCCCTGATGCACAAGGCCTGCATGACTGCACGCCACAAATAAGCAAGTAAACGTGGTGTCATCTGGCTCAACTCCCTGCTGCAGCATGTCTTCAAAACACCTGATTGCCGTGTGACCGTCACCATGTTCAGCGTACCCGGTAAGCAAAGCTGTCCACGTCACCAAATCTCTGGTGGGCAATCTGTCAAACACTCTGCGAGCATCCTCCAAGCTCCCACATTTAGCATACATATTGACCAGACAGTTACTAATGACTTCGTCAGCTTCAAGGCCTCTTTCCCGAATTTGGGAGTGCAGCTGCTTGCCCTGCTGCAGGGCTGCCACGCTGGCACATGCTTGCAGGAGGCAAACAAATGTAACATGATTGGCCGGAGTGATCCCCTCCAGCTGCATCCTATTATACAAAGCCAGGGCATGTTGGCCGAGCCCACGCTGAGAATATCCTGCAATCATGGCCGTCCATGTCACCACATCTCTTCGGGGCAAACTGTCAAACACTGCGCAAGCATCCTCCAAGCTCCCGCACTTAGCATACATATTCACCAGGGAGTTGCCAATAGCTGCATCAGCTTCCAAGCCTATCTGCCGAATCTTTAAATGGAGCTCCTTCCCCTGCTGCAGCGCTCCCACATTGGCACAGGCTTGAAGCAGGCACATATACGTGACCCGGTTGGCAAGAGTGACGCCCTCCTGTTGCATCTGTGCATAGAGAGCAAGAGCATCTCTACCGAGCCCCTGCTGCGTGCATCCCTTAATCATGGCCGTCCAAGTAACAACATCTCTTCTGGGCAATGTGTCGAACACTTCGCGAGCATCCACCAAGCTCCCGCACTTAGCATACATGTTCACCAAGCTGTTACCCAGAAAAATGTCTGCCTTCACCGCACTTGCCTGGATATCAGCATGCACCTGCTTGCCGGCAGGCAGATCCTGCGCAGCAGCGCAAGCCGTAAGGGCTGCAACGTACAGACGGTTATCCGGCTCCACCTCTGCCAGCTCCCGCATCTCCCGATACAGCTTAATACCTTGTGCAGGTTGTCCGTGCCTCGCATGCGCCAGTATGATGGAGGACCACATGAAGACATCCGGCACAGGCACTTGGGAGAAGGCCTGCATCGCATCCTCCAATTTGTCATGCGCTGCATACATTCCAATCATGTGGTTGGCCAGGAATGCGTTGGAGCCGTGCCCACTTGCGACAGCCAGAGAATGCAGGCGCCTGGTGAAGGCGAGGTCGTTTTGCGCCGTGCTCCTCTTGAGCAGGCGACAGAAGAGAGCAGGCGTGACATGACGACCCCATCCCCGCTGCACTAGGACATCCAGCGCCTCCACAGCCTCGCTCAGCCGGAGCAGCTCCTCCGGCCGCCTCCCTTGGTCCCATCTGGCTAGCTGCGAATCCACCCAATCCGGTTTGTGAGAGCTGTCAAGCCACAGAGAGAGCCTGGAGGCCTTGTGCCTGAAGTCAGGATGCTGATGGCGGGGAGAGGCAGATGACCTGTTTTCCGCCCTGTTGTCCCACCACTCCGCGGGATCCAAGAAGAAATGCTGCCACAAGAGCTCCTGCCGCTCCTTCTGCGTCACTCTTTCATGCACTGTTGTGCAACTGCTGCTGCGAGTGGAGGCAAAGGCCAAGGCGGAGGACGAACCCCGCCAACCTGTTTCTGAGCATGGCTGCCTGTACGCTGAGGCCGCCAACATTGGAGAAATGGCAGTCTGAGGAAATTGAACCCACAATTTGCTGCCCACCACCTGCGTCGCCATGTTGCATCACCTACATCTACGCATTCCCGATGGCCGAGGAAACATCATAACGTCACGCTCGAATCCTCAAGTTCTGTCGCCCTCCAGGGTTCAGGGTTCTACAAACCACCAGAGCAAAAAAATGTTGTTAGCCGCGGAGAGCAAATGCTTCAATTCCAGAAGACACATCGATCTGCATTTATTGCTTATGCCCTGTGGGAGTACAGCGAGAGACATACGAGAGAGGAGAAGGGGTTTTCACCGCACTGCACTGCTCGAGCCTCTCAGTGCCGATCCATACATGAGCAGGAGCCTTCCACGAATCGGTGTACTCGATGTGCATCTCTGACTACGATTTCTCTCTTCTCGAGGCGGGACATGATCTTGGTGCTGCTGTGGCAGTCATTGCACATGCGCAAGTTCTTGGTGACCACCAAAGTGGTGCCATCTGGGGTGTTGAGAAGGCCATATGCCAATGCCAATTTCTCAGCATGCCCGCACAGGGCATCCTCCTTCTCCTGCTCAGACACTGCCTTCAGCACCAATTGTGTTTGTGGTACATGGCCTCCTTCCTCCTTCAACCTCGTACTCACGCTCCTGAGCTTCGGGGAGATGTCCGTCCTCTCTTCCCCTACTGTGAACTCGTGCACCTCCTTCTCCACTTCGATGCATGCCTTTGCAGCCTTCTTCACAGCACCTGCTGACTTCCTCCAGCTTTCCACCCTGTCCACGTCGTCCCACCTGCCTGCATCCGCGTATATGTTCCCCAGCAGGACGTATGAAGTTGAATTCTCAGGTTCCAGTTCCACGAGATGGTCGAAAGATCGTCTTCCCCGCTCTACATCACCGTGAGTCTTGCAAGCTGTGAGCAAGGCTGTCCAGCCCACGACGTCGTTGGTGAATGACGTTGTTCGCAACAAATGTTCGGCCTCGTCCAGTTTGCCAGACCGGCCTAGAAGATCAACCATGCAACTGTGGTGGTAGTCGGTCGGTACGATCCCGTAGTCCTCCACCATCATCCTAAAATACCGCTGGCCTTCCTGCACCAGGCCTGCATGGCTGCATGCCACAATGAGACATACAAATGTCATCTCATCAGGCTTAACTCCTTGCTGCAGCATATCTTCAAAGCACCGGACCGCCATGTGACCCTCACCATGTTCAGCATATCCCTTCAGCATCGCTGTCCATGTCACCAAGTTTCTTGAGGGCAATCCGTCAAAGACTTTGCGGGCATCTTCTAGACTCCCACACTTCGAGTACATGCCAACCAAGCAGCTGCCAATGACTGGGTTAGCCTCAAGGCCTCTGTCCCGACACAGAGAATGAAGCTCCATCCCTTGCTGCAGCGCGCCCACACTGGCACATGCTTGCAAGAGACAAGAAACCGTAACATGATTAGCAGCAGGCAGGAAAGCCTCCTCCTTCTGCATACTCGCATACAAAGCCAGGGCTTGTTGCCCAAGCCCCTGCTGAGCATATCCTGCAATCATGGCATTCCATGTCACAACATCTCTTCTGGGCAAAGCATCAAACACTTCCCGAGCATCCTCCAAGCTGCCGCATTTCGCGTACATATTCACCAGGCTGTTACCAATGCCTGCATCACCTTCCAACCGTCTTTCCCGAATCTGCCAGTGAAGCTCTCTGCCCTGCTGCAGCGCTCTCTCCCCCACACTGGCACAGGCTTGAAGGAGACACACGAAAGTAACACGATTGGCTGAAGGCATGCCGTCCTCTTTCTGCATCCTCGCGTACAATACCAGAGCTTCTTCCCCAAGCCCCTGCTGACTATATCCTGCGATCATGGCAGTCCAAGTCACCACGTCCTTCCTGGGCAAGCTGTCAAACACTTTCCGAGCACCATCCAAGCTGCCGCACTTAGCATACATATTCACCAAGCTGTTCCCAACGAAAACATCCGCCTTGACAGCACTCGCTTGAATGTCAGCATGCACCTCCTTGCCCGAAACCAGGTCCTCTGCAACGGCACAAGCCTGAAGGGCTGCCACGAAGATGTGATTATCCGGCTCCACGCCGAACTGTCTCATCTGCCTGTAAAAGCTGATGGCCTGTGCAGGCTGTCCCTGCCGAGCATGCGCCAAAATGATGGAAGACCACATGTGGATGCTGGGCGTTGGCACCTGACCAAACACCTGCACTGCATCCTCCAATTTGCCAAGAGAGGCATACATACCAATGACATGATTCACCAAAAACGCGTTGGAACCCAACCCCCGTGTCGCAGCAAGAGAATGCACGCGCCTACCACATTCCAGGTCCTTCTCTTCTGCGCACCTCTTCAGCAAACGGTGAAAGAGAATGCCGCTGATCCGACATCCCCGCTGCACCAGTTGCTCCAACGCTTCAACAGCCTCGCTGAGCTCTGCGTCCTCGCAGCGTCTGCTCAACATCTCGCCCACCCAATTCTCCTCCTGCCCATTTCCAGCCGCTGCAGCGGAAGCCCCCATTCGGACATCCCAGCTGGCCAGCTGCGAATCCACCCATACAGGCTTGTGGTAATTGTCGAGCCATAGGGGCTCCTGGGAGGTCTTGTGTCTGAAGTCAGGATGCCGGGAGCCTCTCTTTCCCGCTCTGTAGTCCCACCAGTCCGACGGATTCGAGAAGAAATGTTGCCACAGAAGCTCCTGCCGCTCTCTCTGCGTCACTCCTTGTGTGGAAGAGATGCCGGCAACGGACGCTGGGACTGGGAATGCATCCAAATGCCCCGTTACACCACCTGGGCCGCTGCGGAAAAGGCATCCTGGCTTGCCTGGCAACCTGCAGGAGAGGGCATCCGGGAAAAGGCTCACACCCATCGCCAGCTGCATTCCCATCTCCTCCTCCGCGATTGTCACCTCCGACTCGGCTGGTCCATCAGCATTTTGCGCCCGAATGTGCGATTGAATCGTCTGTCAAAGCCATCGCGTTCTCTCAGTCGTATAAAAACTCAATCAGCGGGAAAGCGTTCACAAAATTACGACCGAAGCTAGCTGTAGTCTAATATAGTTTCTGAGACGGTTCACCTACAGTCTGCGAATCTCTACGATGTTTTCTAACCGATGAAACTAGCTTTCTTGACTGGAAGAATTAACAGGTAGCCAATACAACTTGTCAAACTTGGGCGAACTTCTCGACGTAGGAACCGGCAAGACCTGAAGTGCCGAGCACTCCAATCTGCAATTTAGAGCTCTGGCATCAGCGAAAGAGTGCTTTATGTAGGAAATCATTCACGAGCCAAAACTTTGATTCATTAGAAAATTACCTCTCCCCACTCAGCTTCCAAGCCGTTGCAGCGCTGCTTAACTTGAAGCATGAGGCTTCCAAGATCCAACTCCACCTTCTTCTTCAAGTAGCCCTCGGTTCCTTCATCAATGGAGTCCAAATAAGCGGAGTATCGGGCAAATGCAGACTTCAAAGCCTTCACGATTGGTTCTGGAATTTCTGCAACATCCTGTGTACAACAGCTTGATTGAGGACAAGAGGAGCACAGAAACTGCACTACACCACACTACCGCTTTCCAAATGCAGATTTCATACCTCACCACCGAATTTTCCCCCACTGAGCTCGTCCAGCTCCATCCTTAAGTGAATCAGTTTTGCTCCAAACTGCTCCACCGCTTGAGCCGACTGCCAAGAGGTGAGGAGGACTTCATCCCGATGATTAGCCAGGGTCGACTCCACGATCTTCTTCGTGCCATCGTCAATTTTCGCCCAGTTGTTCACGTAGAGCGTTGCCAGGGCCTTCTTCACTTGCGGATCGGAGACCGGAGGAAGCTCTCGTGCGCCACCGCTCATGTGCCGCAAGTGAGGGATGCGAACAAATCCAGAAATCTGGCCTGCATTTGCGTTCTCTGCACCAAAGCATCCATCCCGAATTTAAATGTCAGCATGACAACACGAGGTCTCCTACTTCACACATGTGGCTCGGCTCCATCATCCCGCCAAATCACCATCCTTCCACAAGACTCGGGCATCCCGAGTGACACAACGTTCAGCCAGTAGGAGTCGAGGTGGGAGGCAATTACCTCCAAATTGAGAGGTAGGCGCAGAGGCAAAGGTCCTGAGAACCTGGGGACTGAAGCTGATGTCGTCTCCCCTGAACCTGCGGGCAGCGCAGGCCGCGAGACGCCGGGCCACAACCCTGCTTGCCATAGCTGGCTAGGATAATACAAGTCGCTCCAACTAAAACTTAACCTAATTGCAGATCTTCCAGAAGATGGACACGAAACGGGTAATCGGGACGCTCGCACTGTGGGCTGGGTCGAGGCCACTCCGATGATGGAGAAGGCAGCCATAGCTGCCAGATATTTTACTTTTGAGAGAGGGGAGAGACCGCACCGCAGGGAGCGGCGGGACAACAAGTCTCGGAAGATCGCAAGGACGCTGGGCCGGAAGCTATGAGATATGCATTCCTGAGATACGCACTGTCAGGCATAGATTTGTAGCATCCCACCGGACGGCAGGATGAACTTGTGTCGTCTCTCATGGTGAGCGACGAGGTTCTAGGGGTTCTGTGAACTCGGGAAAGGACGGGGCTGCTGCATGATGGCGGCAGTGGCAGTATCCGGAGCCGTTGTTTGCGTAGCCAAGCCGGGATTGGGCTACGAGACCCTGAGGCGGGGGAGTTCCTGCAAAGAAAGCGCAACAGGGACCGCCTCGCCCTCTCGCATTGCGGATAGAGGAGATGGAATCAGGCTTAGGACTGCAGGTGATAGGAGGGCCAGTTGCTGTAGGAGGTTTAGCAAGGTAAGGGCCTTGGTTGATGCTGGAGCGCAGCAGAGCACGAGCGATGGTGGCTTCGCCGAGGACAACAAGTCGATATCGGACTTCCTACGGTTTTGTGACAATGGCGACCAGGGGTCCGAGCTTCAAACTGCCATTATAACTTACACCAAGCCATTTCCATGGCGAATTTTCCAGAGACAGCAGGTGTGGCTTGGCCCTAGTGTGGTGTGTTGAGTGAGCTGTGGGGTACCTTCTTTGGACGGTTGCAATTCCGAAGAGGTGATTTGTGGACACTCTATTGATGTTCTTGTTTTTGATGCCGATGGCAGGTTGACCTGGTATCAGCTGTCCATATTGCTGATAAGCCGTGCGTATCTCTGATCTACATGTTCATGGCTTTGCTCATGTTTTGGTTCACTGAGCGCACTGATCCATGTTCTGGTCTGAGCAACTGTTGCTTATCTTTGCAGTTATTTTGATCAGCTCCAGGATGAGCTGGGAACTTACGACCGAGTTTTGTTTGAGATGGTGGCTGACAAATCCTCGGAGCAGAGAAGCAGGACGATGAGGTCCCGGTGGAGGCCCCCAAAGCCAGGCATTAAGAGATCAGGCTTTAGCGTTATAGGGGCTATTCAACAGGGAATTGCCTATGTGCTTGGTTTGGACTTCCAATTAGAGTGTATGGACTACCGGAGGGACAACTGGTACCATGCTGATATGGACTATGAAACCTTTCAAGGCCTGCAGGTAGCACATGACTCTTACTTGTTTTTTTCTGCAGCCTTGATTGTGGTGGTGGTATGCATTTCCCAGGAGAAACGTCTGACATACTCTTGTAATGCTGGCAGAAAGAGCGAGGGGAGACATTTCTATCGTTTGCAAGAGACATGAGCTTGGCATCCACCAAAGCCATCATGAGTGCCACTCTCCCATCATACTTGGATCCGTTTCGAGCCAAGCTGCTGTGGGTGTCCCGTGTAATGCCAATGCCGCTTGTCGGACTGTTCGTCATCGAGGGTGTTTGTGCCCCCTCCGGAGCACCTCTAAACAAGTCCCCAGAGATGAAGGCCTTGTTAGACTTGGATCTGGCAGTGGCTCTGAAAGTCTTTCTTGCAAAGCGCATCAGCATAGAGTAAGCACTCCTTCCACCCACTATCGCTAATGTGTGAACCATAACAGTCTCCTGTCTTCTCAACAACCTTTCTCCAATGGCAGCCTGGCAGATGGCACAACATCGTTAATGGAAAGGTCTGTGATCATCGGCGAGCGCAACAAAATAGCCATGCAGGAGCTGCAAGAAGCCCTTCGAGCAGGGTGCCAAAAAATTGCCGTCTTCTACGGCAGTGGTCACCTCCCAGACATGGACCAACGCCTGAGAAAGGACTTCGGGCTGGAAGCCAGCGATATCCGCTGGAGGACAGCTTGGTCCATGAAGACCCGCATCAAAGCAACCAAGCCCGGCAGCTTTTCGACGGCCCTCAAAGTACTCCAAGAAGCTTCTGGCTGGCCACTGGACAGATACCAAACTCTGGGCGTTATCCTGTTCTCGGCCATACTGGCCGTGGACTTGTGGTTCTGGGAGATTTTCCTAGGAGCCATGAACGAATATGTGGAAAGCGTCGTTTCCGCAATTGTACAGTTCCTTGATACAGGTTGGACGCTGTAGTCGGGACAACATTTGTCTGTTGTATATATGAATGACGCAATCGGAGGAATGCGCAGTTTCCACTAACTTAACTGTTCCGAAACTCAATCTGATATGGAAGCAAAACTGCTTGAGGTTCCCGGAACTCGAGATAGATAGAAAGTGCGATGAGTAGACAGACAGGGCATAATTGTAATGAGGGGAAAGGGGAACCCAAAGTAGGCAAAACTGCTTGAGGTTCCCGGAGTGCGATGAATAGACAGACAGGGTACAACTGACAGGGCATAGTTGTAGATTGAGAAAAGGAATACTCAGGAGTGTGCATTTCACGAGGAGAGAAGGAAAACTCGGATGAGGAAACTTCGAACTAATGCAACAAACTTATTACAGTGTGATAGGTCCCACCGAGATTTGAACTCGGGCTACTGGATTCAGAGTCCAGTGTCCTAACCACTAGACTATGGGACCATATTTGACAATTGTCATCTTTATTATAAATTTACTTTCTATATTACCTGTTTTTTTTTATAATCACTCTAAACGACACACCGCAAAACAACTAATTATTCGAACGTAATTTCTTTGTTCCCGCGGTGCGTGGAGCAATCGGATCCGGCATCAGACTGCATGAATGAGTCGGAGTGGCGAGGGAAGGATTGGATCCCGTGAGCTCGGCTTGGAGCGTGAATACCTTGGGCCTGGTAATTCCTGCGACACCGCTGGCCATTGGATCGTCGCCTGCAAGCCAACTCCAGCTCCAGCTCGCGAATGCTTGCTTCTTCGATTCTGTTTCACAAGCTGAAGTGAGGTCGAGGTCGAGGACGGGCGGGAGGCGGGGGACGGGGGCGCGCCAGCAGCAGGGACAGCAGGGCCGGCTGCAGGGGCGTGCCATCCGGGGTTCCCCAGGCTTCGGGGAGCCGGCCTGGATTGAGCACCAAGAAAGGTGCCAGTTAGGTTGATGCGGGAGAGAGCTGCGCCCGGATGCGCCACAATGACCAAAGACTTGAGCTCAGCGATGTCCAATATGTAAGTTGCGCCTAGGGCCGGGCCGGGACGGGACGGGCCCGGGCTCTGGCAAGGCAGCTTGGCACGCCAAGCCGAGGCACCAATTTTTAGAATTGAGGCCCAGTTCACTTTGGCAGTAGTTTGATGTGCGTCAGTCGTTCGCCTTTCAATTCGTTCACCTTTGCGTGACGTGCCGCTGCCTGTCTCCCGCGCCATGGACAGGTACATCACCGTGAATTTGCAGGACATCCGGAAGGAGATGCAATGCCCAATTTGTCTCGGTATGCATCTCTCCCGTCCACATTTATATTTTGTTGTGCTTCCGGGCCGAGGATCACTCCGCATTCAGCTCGGGAAATTCGTTGCCGGGGGCAACGGTCAGGCAGCAGGGGATGTGCTGGTTTTTGTGAACGTGCGGATCGCGGAAAATCTAGAGGGGACGGCATTCCGTGCTCATGGATCAGATACGTGTGCATGGGAACGGGATTGATACTGTGGCTGTGGTGATGAATTCTCGGTGGCAGGGATTATCCGCA
This sequence comes from Anthoceros angustus, assembly GCA_010909165.1. NCBI lineage: Eukaryota > Viridiplantae > Streptophyta > Anthocerotopsida > Anthocerotales > Anthocerotaceae > Anthoceros > Anthoceros angustus. The sequence goes on from VJWM01000019.1 coordinate 627,591, forward strand.
AGACAAGGACCGTCATGGAGTGTCTGCACCGGTTCTGCAGGGAGTGTATTGATAAGTCCATGCGCTTGGGGTAAGTGATTGTAAAATCTCGGTTCCAGATGGGGATGGAGCTCACTGGAGCGACAGTGTCGCATCGTCTTCTTGCGTGACTCGTTTCTCGCGATTTTTTTCTGTATCTCAGCTAGGATGGAGGCATTGTTTGTGGTGAACACTGTCATGCTTTGCTGCCGTTGGACGAAAATTTGTTCGGGAAACCCTGGCTCGGCTTTTGTCGTCTAGTCTGCTGTCGGATCGTATCGTGTGCAGGCTTTCTTACTGCCGCGGTGGAATTATCGCAGGAACAATGAATGTCCCTCATGTCGGACTCATTGCGCCAGTCGCAGGTCTCTTCGAGATGATCCCAATTTTGATGCACTTATAGCGGCCATCTATCCGGACATTGACAAGTACGAGGAACAGGTGAAATGGGGGTTTTGTTTGAGCTGTAGGATGGAGGGATGTGACGCTTCTAAGTTGCAAATGGGGCTAAGGTGGTCAGCCTCGGGTTGCGGTTTGCTGTTGTAGACTAGCGTGCTGTTGTTGGAGGTTGAAGCCTTGCTCCTAGTCATGCTGTGCTTGCTTCTTGAAGTGCTGGATGATGAACCTACTTGGAAAAGGGTCTGCACCAAGAAGAAGTTTATTGCCTGCTCGTGCAATGCGGCGACTTGCTTGCTGAATTCAATTCATTCTTGGTGAATCAGGAGGCTTTTCTTCTCGACGAGGAGAGACGGAAGAACGAGCAGGTACGCGTTCTCGGGTTTACTTTGACCTAACTCGTTAATCCACGAAGATGCTTTCCATCAGAGGCTAATCAAGGACGATGATCATGGATGATTTCAACAGATTCAGGCTAGCATAGCAGACACTTTCCGTCGACAGAACCAGGCAGTTGTTAGGAGGCGGAGTTCATCAAGCAAAGCAACTGCAGCAGCCATTGTAAGAAAAGCTCATAGCTTTCGTGGGGTGCAAGCAAGCCGAAGCAGAGGTAGGGGAAGAGGAAGAGGCCGATCCACATATTCCTCCCGTTCACGGTATGTGGAGGATGATGATGATGACGATGACGATGAGGATGAAGATGATGACGATGAGCAGGATGAAGATGAGTATCAGGAAGCAGAGGAAGAAGATCATGGTGAAAGCTCTGAAGAGGAATCCTTCAGGCTTCCTGAGAGAAAACGACGAAGGCCGAGGGTGTCTGTGTCATCTGATAACAGTGAGCAAGATAGGGGTGCCCATCAAAGTCAGAACGCTGCCAACCACAGTGAGGGGATGCCCACCAGTGTAGAAAATGCTGCTCAAAAGGTTTATGATGGAGCAGTAAGAGCTGAAGAGGATGTTGTAACGTGGGCAGTGGCTGGTGCACGCAGTCAATCACGCCATGGGAATGGTGTCCCAGATCAAAATCTAAACAGGCATCACCGGCTGCAAATATCTGCTCTATGGAAAAGCGTGGAATCAAATGCAGTCAAGGAGAGGGCTTCTGAGGTATCGCCTTTGACCCCCTCCCTGGTACCTCCTTGTCTAGCAGTTACCTTCAGAATCCCAGTTTGCATTGTTCATGATGCTTTCGGATGCATGCAGCTCCATATCTTCATCAACTTGCAACCTCTGAAGAATGAAGCGAGTGAAGAAAACTTGCCTGGTTTAGAACGTCCTCACATAAGCTGTCCACCCAAGATGACGGTTCACCAGGTTCTTCAGGTACACTACAACTTCCTGGAGCTGTTTGGGAGTCCTCAGCTCGTATGGAGATGCTGACTTCCTGTCTGCTCTACAGCTCCTTGATTTAAGATTGTCCCCAAGACCCAAGGGGGAACTGGAGGTTTTGGTGGCGAAAGCTCATCAGTGTGATGGTGGTCCTCCTGATTCCAAGACGTCACATCAGCAGCAGCAAATGAGGATACCAACCGATCCAGATTATGAAGTTTTGAATCCATCCATCCCTCTAAAGCAAGTCTTTTCAGATAGTACGGGGGGCAATTGCCTGGTAAGCCTGCCTCTACATGACCTTCAAAAGTTTTCGAATTCAGCGTTATTAAATAGTCATCTTGTTCTTGTTATATTTCTGAGAACTGGCTGCTGCAATTGTACTGGCTCTCTTGCAGGCACTCTTGTATAGACTGAAAACCTGTGGACCGTGAGCGAACTTGTCGCCGGAGCACTCTTTAGCAGGCACTCTAAAGCATGCATCGTCGTTAGCAGGCACTCTTTAGCATGCATCTTCTGCTCGAAACTTGTTTTTTTGTCCCAAAGCCTTCGGTACCTTCTTTTTTGTCCAGAAATAGTTGCGCTTCTCTTTGTATAAGTAGGGGTTCGATGAATCTTGTTTCCGATGAATCTTGTTTCTAGATAGAATCTTTCTTTATATTTACTCCTAGAATTTCTGACTTACAATACAAGTCAGATGATGTACCTGCACCTTCTATGAAAATTAAGACATATAGCTTATAAAACCTAAGAACATATTATGGTCAGGTAGGGAGGATTGAAGAAGAGAAGTGGACTAGTAGCTTAGTTGGATAGAGCTTTTGTGTTTCAATAGCACACATAGTCGGCAAGAGTTCGAATACTCGGAGGCGATCATTGTGAAGAAAAGTGTGGAATACTCGGAGGCGATCATTGTGAAGAAAAGTGTGGAATACTCGGAGGCGATCATTGTGAAGAAAAGTGTGAATACTCGGAGGCGATCATTGTGAAGAAAAGTGTGGAATACTCGGAGGCGATCATTGTGAAGAAAAGTGTGGAATACTCGGAGGCGATCATTGTGAAGAAAAGTGTGGAATACTCGGAGGCGATCATTGTGAAGAAAAGTGTGGAATACTCGGAGGCGATCATTGTGAAGAAAAGTGTTTTTGACTATCTACGGACATTACATGAAATATTGGTCCTAGAAATCAAAAGATTTTCGAAAAACATAATAGGAAGTATTGATACTCAATAATGAAATAAACTCTCATGATTTAATCTTATTAATAATATTATTCTCATAATCACTTTAAATTTGAGAATGATTTTTAAAAAATAAAATGCGCAAATTCAGTTTATTTGGAAAAGAATAAATCAATTCAATTAGTGCTCCATCAAATGAATCGCTGATTATGGATAATAGTGTATTGTCGATAGCTTGAAATAGCTTTTAAAACTAAAAGTTTTCTTCAAATAATATTGCCTTTAAACCTAAAAGTTTTTTTAAAAAAAGTGATACAAAGTGTTTATCCTCAAAATAATAAGTGGATTTGAATCGTATTATATATGCATAAATGAGAGTGATCCCAAAACTAATGGTATTAAAAAATGCATTTTACAAAACACAAAACGAAGCTTTGATCCTTAAAACAATAGGCGGGATTTAGTCTTAGTATATATGCACAAGTGAAAATGGTCATGATGTAACTACCCCACCAAATTCACTACAAAAACACAGATCCTCAAAACTACATATAATACAACAGCGAGTGTTCTTCCTCAAAACTTTAAGTGATCATAAGTTTGGAGTCTTACTACATATGCACAAGTATTCATTCTCATAACATTAGGTGATCATGAGTTTGAGGTTTGAGTCTAATTACATACATATATACAAGTCTTCCTCCTCAAATTATTGGGTAATTATAAATTTAAGTCTGATTATATATGCACAAATAAAGAGGTTTTGGAAAGTTAAATTCAGTTTTAGTCCATTGATCATTTAGATTTGTATACCTATTCGTTTGTAGAAGCTATAATATATAAAAGAATCTAAAGACTGGTCTCAAGCTTTATAAGAATATATTAAATTTAATAAAAACCTATTATTGACAGTAATCTCAGTTCCAGGTCTCTCTCTCTCTTTGAATCTCTCTCTAAATTGAGATCCTAATTTGATGTAAAAATACTAAAACTTAGGAAACAAAATCAAACTAGGTACTAGTATCAGCCTGGTCCTTCTGAAGAAGAGCTTGCCGAGCCCTAGCTCTTTACATAAAGAAGAATTCAGCAGGAGGGTAGAATGCAGCTGACACAAAGAGCAATATTTTTATTCTTGATCAACTCCCACGACTGGCAGAGGTAGTGGCACTGCAGCTGAAGTTGCACCACAGGAAATGTCAGCCCGGCAGCGCTGGCAGTTGGACTCCAGCTCTAGATCTGCAAGCAACGCAGGCAGCTGCGCTTTCACTAGTCTCGTATCTCTCAACGTTTTGGTCAAAACGTTCGCCTTTGTCCTGCTTTTCCCATGAGGTGTCCTGGATAGAGATGTGGTCCAGGCTGGTGTTGGTGGACAGGGATTGGCTCAGGTCTTCAAACATCTCGTCGTCCAGTCCATCCCAACCATCCAACACCAGCCTCTTGATGCAACAGTTGTGCCTCAACCCCTGGAACAACAATCCTTCCCTCCTTGTGGCTTTCCATCTGCATCAAGCCAGACATGCGTGTGGATCGATTAAATGCAGCAGCGTCACATGGACTGTCAGACTCACCGTGCGATTCCGAGGAAGAGGACACACAGTGGCTCTTGTCTAGGGAGTCAAGAGAGGTATCAACACGGCTGCCTATTCAGGATTCTTATCCCGGTCATACTCGATATCAGGCCTTGTGAGCGTGGTGCTGCGAGCCACAACAGGCAGCCATGTTGATTCCTCTCTTGACTGCCTTGATGATCCACATCCCGAACGGCCCCAAGGTCGCAGTGTAGGCGAGTGGGTGAGGATGCCGACTACGTGCTGCTCCACGGCAGTCCCTATCTTGCCGTTGCTGTCGGGAAACAAGAGCTGAGAGCCGAGCCCGTGTTGTTTCGTGGATATGACCTAGTCCTTCCACACTCAGTCCGAATCCCCGCATATCCAGCTCCTTCGAGCTGCGACTGCGTAGCAGCATGGCATCAGCGAGTGCAATGTGCACGGTTCCGTCGTCCGCAATCCCTTGAACCAGTACAAGAACAGGCTTTCCAGAGCTGGATTGCACTTTTACCCCTTCAGCAGCGCCCTTGCCTCCACGCCCCTTGAGGGTGCCGTCACCCTCTACAACGTACATCCCATACTCGCCCTCGGTATTCAGATCGATAGTCCTCAGGCTCTGGCAGTTGCCGATGGCGGTCATGATGCACAAGCGCAGCTCTCGCCTGGACTCGACCAGTGTGTCATTTCCCCCGTCCGTGAAGTAGGGTCCCCAGGAACCCTAAGGAGGAGTAAGAGCCTACAAGCTCGACGAGTGGGACTCTAGGCTATGGAGGAGGGAAACCAGCGCGGGAGGAAGAAGACGAGGCGGCTCCAAGGTACGCATCCATGGTACCCCAAGCTACATCCTCATCCGCCATAGCCCAAACTTCAAAACGTCGTCCTAGCTTCTCCGCGGCTGCCAACAAGCCACCAGGCTTTCTACAGGCAAAGCGCACCACAGCAGAACAGAACCCAAGGCGTGGCCCGTCTATGCTCCTCCTCATCCAGATCATGAATTCTGGCAAGTTGCAAGAAAACTCGTGCATCCCATTCCACACTGCTGGCCAACGCGGACAAGCATGCAGTGGAGCAACGTGGACACGCCAGCAAGGTGCATGTAGCTATTTATTACCAGTCTACAGTCCGACGAGGAAACCCAGCACACAGCGTGTCCTGCCTCCCCTGACATGTCATGCACTCTGACGATGTATGCTACGAGTGCTGAATGGAGCCCAGCAGAGGGCAAGAAATCGACATGGTTGGGTAGCCTGACCTTTCCATCTCCCAATTGCAAGAAAACAAAAGCTTTCCAGCCCTCTTTCCTGGTCCCAAGGCTTCCATGTTTAGCACATGCTTTGAGAGGAGGCACACAAATGTCACAAACGTTCTGTGATCCCCTGAAGTAACAGCCATCTTGTTGGATGGTTGCAGAAACATACAGGGCCTTTCACCCCGCAAGCATCACCTTCCACATCACCACGTTTCATCTGGCCGTGTTGTTGTGGTCCAGGCATCATCCAAGCTCACATCTTGCATAATCACCTCACATCCGAGTCCTGTCCTCCTCTGCTAGCACATGCTTTGAGGAGGCACACAAACGTGACACAGGCCTGGCAGAGTGATTCCCCCTCTTGCATACTTACATAGGCCGCAGATCGTTCATGTTTCATGTATAAACTTAAAACTATGTTAAGTTTTCTGTTTGAAGTTCATAGTTTTAGTTTATAGCGCTCGTAAAGAACAACGTGTAGCAACAGCAGTGAGGTAGATAGATAGACTATCGTACATCCTAATTATACGTACATACCTAGTCGGGTGGTACGGAGCTTTTAGCAAGTGTGTTACGCTTCTTCTGGCTGTGTGAATGGCGCTAAGTGGCGTTGGCGTGGGAGGCTTTTGATGGGACACCAGAGTTTTGGAGGCTGGCTGGGAATGTAGTTTAGAGGACGATGATGTTGTGGGTATTGGGTTTAAGGAGGAGCGTGGAGCTCCAGGCAGACGCCCAAGGCAGGGCGCGAGGCTGACAGACAGGGGAAGGGGGGCCACTGCCGCAGCAGGTAGGTGCAGGGAAGTTGCGGGATGGAATCCTCGCTGCTGGCCTCCCCAGCAGCTGTGGGCAGCAGGGGGGCTCCCTCCGCCTGCTGCTCCAGCAGTAGGGACGCCTTGTCGGGCTCGGGAGTCCGGTTGAAGGCCACCTCCAGCTCCTGCCACTCCGCCAAGCATTGGAGCGGCCACCACCGGGCCAGCCTGCACCGCGGGGTCACCGGAATTTGGGCTTCTCGGCAGGAGGCCTGTTGGGCCGCTTGGATCTGCCCCTGCCTCTGGGCGATGCCGATGACGCCGACTGGCGGGACAGGGAATTCAGGCTGCAGCCGGCCGCCTCGGACGCGCCCCGGAGGCGGGAGTCCCGGCCCAGGAAGGCCCAGCGGGCGGCGGCCTCGGTCTCGTCCGAGAGCTCTGGTGTAAGGACCGGCACGGAGGGGGAGAATTTGTCCCTCCCGTTGAATGCGGACTTGGCGACCATCGCTGTCGGCGGGGGAGCATTGCTGGTGGCTGTGGTCGGTAAGTGCGGATGTGGGTTGCGTTCGGAAGGATTGCTGGGTGCGGGAGGTGAAAGTGGGTGACGGATTGCCTGTTCCGCAGTGGCGGTTAAGCTGGCGGGGAAATTGAAGGCGCTCATTCCCATGATGAAGATTTCTGGGTCCGAGATACCCGGCGCCGAGAAGAAATTTTCGTGGGAGTCCATGTCCCGGCTGAACGAGTTTGCTAAGGAATTGCGGACGTTTCGGGTTGTGGACATGACAGGTGAGCGCTGACCGGTGGCGTGTGCTGGACAGGGTCTGCCCAAGACTCTTGCTTCTAGGGTTGTGGTTGGGTAGCTCAATTTACTCACCGAGCTGGGCTATGAATGCAGGACGGAAGTTTGGTGACGAGGGGTTTATCTTTGTGGCAGAAAGTTTGGCTTTTAACGAGGTGGGTTGTTGCTGCCAAGGTCTTGGACGGTCTGTTGTTCACATTTTGATTATTCATGTGCGTCCTATGAAGTGTGATGGCCCCGTTGTGTCAGACTGTGGAGTCAATCGACTTCTCGGCTAACAACATCACGGCATTGGGGATAAAAGCTCTTTCACAAGTGCTGCCTACCAACAGTTTTCTGAAGACGTTGAATTTATCAGGGAACAACATTGGTGATGAAGGAGCAAAGGTGTGGTCCGTTTGTCAGACTACCCTCTGTTTTCTGGTTAATCTGATGGCTTTTGACGATGAGATAAGGTGGGGTTGGGGAGAGGGGGTACACCAGGCTGACCTGAGTCTTGTGCTGGCATAGGAACTCGCAGTTGTTCTGGAGAAAAATTTTGGTATTGAGAAGTTGATTCTGAACAGCATTAATGTGGGTGATGAGGTAAGCTGATGTCCCTTTATGGATGCTCATGTTTCAGTTGCACATGTCTCGTGTGTTTCGGTGGAGTCCATTAGTTCGTCTGCTCACTTATTTGGTGCAGGGAGCTAGAGCAATTGCAGAGATGCTCAAGAAGAATAAGAAAATCTCGCATTTAGAGCTGAACAACAACATCATTGACTACTCTGTAAGAATGCACAACCTTGAAACAGCCCCTCTTTTGGCTCTGCTTGGTGCAGTTGAGGTGAAGTCATCTCTAGTGTTGTTCTGACATGTTTTATGGCTTTCTTTGCAGGGATTTGCTGCTCTGGCTGAAGCCCTCCAATCTACAACAACACTGAAAATTATACATTTGAAGTAAGCATCTGCATCAGTGGCTGTGTCTTGGAAGGGTGTCACATTCCATACGTGAAAATCATTTTGCTTGTCGCAGGGGAAACTATGCAGGTCCGCTGGGTGCTTCTGCATTTGCCAAAGGGTTGGAGGTCAATAAGTCCCTTTATGTGAGCTCACACTTTGACTCCTGGAGGAACTAGGTTATGCAACTTTCTTGTCTCCTCCAAATTTTGTCCCCTTTTGAAGTAACTAGGAAGCATGACTGCAGGAGCTTCACATCCATGGCAATGATATTGGAAATGAAGGTGCCAGGACTCTAATGCAGGGCCTGATGTCTCACAAAGGTCAGACATGTTCCTGTCTCGGACTTGCTGCCTTTCCTCAACGGGCTATTTGCACTATATCAATCTGTTCAATTGATGACTTAAATGTCGGGTCTCCTTCAGGCAAGCTGTTGTCTTTGGACATTGGAAACAACAGCATTGGAGGAAAGGGAGCTTTCCACTTGGCTGAGTATATCAAAAAGACAAAAAGCTTGCAGTGGTTGAATGCGTACATGAACGACATGGGAGATGAGGTTTGTAAAGCAGCCGATGATTTATGTCCACTATCTCTTTCCACCAATGAGAGGAAGTCTGAATGTCCATTTCTTAAAAGGGTTTCTAGGTTTCGGTTTCTCATGGGTCTGTATTGTGCTCTTTCAGGGGGCTGAGAGGATTGCAGAGGCTTTGAAGCGGAACAAGAGTGTTAATTCTATTGATCTGGTAAGATTCAAACCTATTCGCGACCGTATGGCAAACCATGCCTCTCTTAAAAAGTCTGACAGCCAAATGCTGCTCATGTTGTAGGGAGGAAATAATATTACCGCATTGGGTACTGGGCACATTGCCAGTGCATTGAAGGAAAACTCCACAATAACAAGTGTAAGATTTCTCATCGGTTCCACAATTCGTGCTGGTGTTGTCCGGGTGTGGATCTGTGACTACATCGGATGCCATGAACTGCAGTTGGACTTCAGTTACAACCCTATTGGACCGGATGGTGCCAAGGTGCTGTCCGACGTCCTGAAATTCCACGGGAAGATTGAGATCCTGAAGCTCGGCTGGTGTCAGGTGTGTGCATCTGGTCTCTGATGGGCTGTTTAATCCTCTCTGCTTGTATGCGGCTTTTCCACATGCCCTTCCTGATATGTTGCTTGTGTTAGATCGGAGTGAAGGGAACGGAGTACTTTTGCGACGCTTTGCAATTCAATTCCACAATTGCAACTTTGGATCTTCGGGCTAATGGGTTGGGTGACGATGTGAGTCTTGCCTCAACATTAGCCTCTTACTCCATCTCGTGTTCCCATCACACACGAGGGTTGGCACAGCGGCCGCAAGGAAGTGACTCCTTGATGTCCAATGGTTGGTGCAGGGTGCAGCTGCTTTTGCCCGGAGCCTGAGAGTCGTGAACGAAACCCTCACCTCCATCGATCTGGGGTTCAACGAAATCAGAGTGAGTGGGCCTTTTGTCCAATTTTAAAATGTTCTGGGACCCATTGTCGAAAAGCTCGTCCTCAGAGCTCTCAACCACTCCATTCCTATGCATTCAGGATAAGGGAGCGTTTGCCCTCGCCCAAGCTTTGAAAGCGAACGGAGAGGCAGCCGTCACCACCTTGAACCTCACAAGCAATTTCTTCACCAAGTACGGCAAAGTAAGTGAAGTCCTACACATGTCCGGCTGTCCCCTCGTCCTTCAAGCTGCAGCCGTTAAACAACCCAGAACCTCATGTGAGCTCGTGCTGGTTGTTGTCAGGTGGCCCTAACAGAAGCCAAGGACCTAGTCAGCGAAATGAACGACGGCAAGGAGGTGAACATATACTTCTGAATGGCAGGGCCAGCTGACGAAACCACCTTGAGGGGAGAGCAACCAGATCTGCTGTACATTACCGGAAGTCAGTCTTGAGGAGAAGGTGGTCAGTTTTGCCGTAGATAGCAGCAAGCTCTGGGAATCGTGATCTTACCCATCACATCAGACACTAGTTCATAGCCCGCTAGGCTGTATCACCCTGGCTTAGGTCTTACCAAGGGGAGCATTCATCTCCGGAAAGCCAGAGCTTGCTACCATATATCATAGCCATCGGTAAAATGAGCAACAGCTACAGGCTTCCAAATCATGGCGCACATCACCCTGTCCCTGCTTGTACATTCCGGATCCGTGCTTGCTGAGGATCACGACAGAAGTGTTGGTAGACACGGACAAGGCCCCGAGACGCCCGTGCAGGTTGTCATCCCTCGGAGTACTGGTTACACACATGATTGCCAGTCTCGCTCATTCCGGCGCTGGGATGAATTGACGAGCCGGGAGCCAGCGTCGTGGCAGATACTGTTTGGCTCAACTAACACCAGCACAACGCCAGCGCTCCCTAGTGGCCTCCGCCATGCCCGTCCTCGGCGCTAAACCAGGAATGAACTCACACAAATAATCGTACCAAATCAAACACATAATAATAGTAATGCCCATCAACAGGAGGCAAGAGACGAATCAGACGATGCAGCTCCATCGCTAGCTGTCGGTGGCGGATGTGTGTTGCACACAACAGAACAGAACAGAACAGAACAGATGTAGTCTAATGGGGGATGTAATATTTTGTGGGTTGTTCTCCTCCTTCCAAGATAACGCAACGTCGGCGTTGGACAGCAAACCCAAAAAACGTGTTTGTCGACAAAAGAAAACCTGCTCTGCCTCCGTTAGCTTGGCAGACAAGAAGTCGCTTCCCGACGTGGCAAGACTTGCAAGGAAGACTGGCAGCCGATTGACGGGAAAAAAAAATCCTTGTGCAGGCCGAACAGAGAGAAAATGAAGGCCTACTGTTGGCCGCGCAGGAAGAGGAACGTCTTTCTAAAAGAGGGATACAGGTTGGACAGGGGAAACGGAGCGAAAAAGGGCGGAAACTGAGAGAAACGAGCAGGTCCCGCCTGCGTGCCTGCCCAGTGCCCAGCCTGGGCTGCAGGCAGGCTGCTGCTGTGCTGGGCGTGCACGCGTCTCCGTTAGTTCGTCCGTCGTTCCTCGAACGAGCTACGCCAGCCAAGGAACGAACGCGCGCCTTCTCTTCTCTTCGCTTCGCTTTGCTTTGCTCTGCTTAGCGTTGCTTAGCATCTACTCCACATTCACCGCCCGCGCCGTCCCGGCTTTGCACGCCTGCCTTCCCATTTCCCTCGCCGCCGTCGTGTTACCGCCCCTTCTCCCACTGCTGTGCGCTGTACCCGGTCCAGCCGTGTGAAACCACCGACTTCCGCTGTCGCGGAAGCAGGCCCGGCGGGGGAGCGTACGGGGAGGAAGCTGGACGACGAAGAAGAAGGGAGCTGCTGTTGCGTCGCCCACAAGCATTTGGTGGGTTGGGGCCAGTTCGCGCGTTCGTGACTCGGTTCCCCAGCTTTCGGTGTTGGGTATATATGTGGCTTGTGTGGAAGGACTTGGGTGCTGGCAAAGGCATGAATTCTGAGCTCGGGCTGCTACGCGGGAGCTGAGGCGGGAGGCTGGAGTTGGGTAGCTGATCCGGTGCTGGCATTGAGCTGGGAGCTTGGTGGGTTATTCCCGTGGTGGGCTGGTTCCGGAGAGGCCTGGCAGGTGTGGGGAAGCGGCATTTCGGAGCGCCCTAGATTGGTTGTGGGATTGGATGTGGGGGGGATTCGGCTGGGACACAGATCCGCCAGGAAGCCGACTCCAATTTCGCAGCGCCGGTCCGGGTGATCTGGGAGGCGTTTGGGATTGAGGGGTAGATTTTGGAATCGGAGTGGATGGTAGTGGAGGGGTGGCAGCGCATGTGTGAAGGTTGTGAAAGGAGTTTGGGAAGTTGTGGAGTCAGACGTGAGGGGAAAGCATGGGGGGATGCTTTTCGGCACCGGAACCTGCGCCCAAGCCTAAGCAGCATAGTCGCCGGGAGGGGCATAGGAAACCACGGGATAAGGAGAAGGAGAAAGAGAAAGAGCAGGATGTGAATAAGAGGCCAAGAGTGGCAGGCGCAAGCAATGTGATTCCACTAGGAAAGCGTACCAACTTTGGATATGCCAGGAATTTCGACTCTCACTTCAAGTTAGGCAAGCTGCTTGGTCATGGTCAATTTGGGTACACCTATGTTGCAACTCAATCTGGCTCCAACAGCAAGGTTGCTGTCAAGAAGATCGAAAAGAAACAGGTAGTGGTTTTCGCCATGTGGTGTTCAAGCCTGCTGTTTGCCAGACGCTGTGCGGTTTCTGGAGGACTTTCTGTCGTGTCATCGAGTCGTTTCGTAAGTGAATTTGGCTCTTGTCCAATGCAGATGGTGCTCCCGATTGCCGTGGACGATGTGAAGCGGGAGGTGAAGATTCTAAGCACTTTAACAGGGCATGAGAATGTTGTCCAATTCCATGCTGCCTATGAAGATGACGACTATGTATACATTGTCATGGAGTAAGCTTCTAAGATGGGATATATGTCACTTGTTCTAGTTGTTGCATCATGTTGTGAACCTCGGTAGTCAGTCTTGTACTCATTAGTTACATTCCCTGCTGTTTGACCAGATTGTGTGAAGGAGGAGAGCTTCTGGACCGTATTCTACAAAAGTGCGTATTTTTTTCTTCCTGTTAGGGGCAGCTTCAGTTGCTTTCATTTCTTCAGCCATTTTTCTCCGTTACCCTGGGGTTCACCTTTGGATAATCTGTCGTCAAACAGGAAAGACAGCCGGTACAGTGAGAAAGATGCAGCCAAGATTGTGAGACAAATGTTAAAGGTAGCTGCGCGCTGCCACCTGAATGGAGTTGTACACAGGGATATGAAACCGGAGGTAAATTACGTCTTCAAAATCGCTTTGTATCTAGTCTCAGTGGTTTTGCACTATAGGTGGAGTTACCTTGATATTCGTTGTGTTTCAGAATTTCTTGTTCAAGTCACCGAAGGAAGACTCTGCTTTGAAGGCAACAGATTTTGGGCTCTCAGACTACATCAGACCAGGTAACTCTTCCTCATATACATCTCAACAGCCCTGCAAGTGAGTAGTGACTCTTGTTTTGCACCCACAGCAGCAATGTGAAAGTGATTTACTTCATGTTTGGGGCATACTGCAGGGAGGAGATTTCACGATGTAGTGGGGAGTGCGTATTATGTGGCTCCAGAGGTGCTGAAGAGAAAATCGGGTCCAGAATCAGACGTCTGGAGTATTGGTGTCATAACATACATACTTTTGTGTGGAAGACGGCCATTCTGGGACAAGACTGAAGCGGGCATATTTAATGAGGTTTGTTGCTATCAATTCTAGACGTGATGTTCGCCTATCCATGTTCTGTATGAGACTCAATTTTGACTTTGCTGTGAGTTTAGGTGTTGAAGAAGAAGCCTGATTTTAGGGAGAAGCCGTGGCCAAGCATCAGCAACAGTGCCAAGGACTTTGTAAGGAAGTTGCTGGAAAAGAGTCCTGTTCTGAGGTTGACTGCTTCTCAAGCTCTGTGTAAGTTCCTGTTGTGTTTGTGTGAGTTCTGAACTGTGCTGAGCAGTTTCCATAGTTTGTACTGACTGTATAGTCTCAAACATCCTTTCTGACTGTTTTTGCTTTGTGTACGTTCAGCACATCCTTGGGTAAGAGAGGACGGAAATGCTTCGGACATTCCTTTGGACATATCTGTGCTATCCAATATGCGGGAGTTTGTAAAATACAGCCGCTTGAAGCAGTTAGCCTTGCGGGTATTGTTCCTGCTAAAATCTCTCGCATTCGTTGATGCTGTTTGATGCATCAACAAAGCTGAAGCTGCTGATATGGAGCTCTTCTGCTTCGGAAGGTGGCTCTTGGGTGTGTTTCTCTAGCGTTTTCGTGATGGACATTTCTGATGTGTTAACAATGTCTTCTGTTGCTTTGTGCAGGCTCTTGCTAGCACTCTTGACTCTGACGAACTCAGGGACTTGCGTGATCAGTTTGATGCTATTGACATTGATGGCAATGGCACAATCACACTTGATGAGATCAAACAAGTATGTCACTTGTCTGATAGTGTTGTCAAATCGTGGCCCTTTATATGAGTTGTGTGTGTAACCTTGTTGATTCTTGCAGGCGTTGGCAAAGGATTTGCCTTGGACACTCAAGGAATCCCGAGTTCTGGATATTTTGCAAGCGGTAAGTTCTCAACTAAAATTTTCTGGAGATTATGTACTGCTCACTTGGATTTGAATTTAACTGTGGTTCCTCATAGATGGACAGCAACAGAGATGGCATGGTCGACTTTGATGAATTTGTCGCGGCAACCCTACATGTTCATCAGCTTGAAAATGCAGAGGCTGGGCACTCGGAGAAATGGGAGAAAAGATCCAGGGCAGCATTTGACAAGCTGGACTTTGACAAGGATGGATTCATTACTGCTGATGAACTGAAGATGGTGAGTCATTTTAGTTGTGTAGTGCTTGTTCATGTGGACCAACTCTGTTCACCCACAATTTGATGTGTAGCATCATGTGTTTCAGGCTACTGGTGTGAAGGGATCAATGGAGACCCTGTTGGAGGAGGCAGACACTGACGGTGATGGCAGGATAAGCTTGCGCGAGTTTCAGATGTTACTTAGGCAGGCCAGCCTTGGGTCGCGCACGAATGGGCACAGCGGGGATATTAAACATGCACATCGTGTGAAGACGGCATAGGACCACAGTTATGACAGTATGTGTATGCAACAGAGCTCCAAGAGTGGTTGCGGGAAAAGAGACTTCAGAACAAGACGGGAGACCAGCCTAAGGGCAATGGTGGTTGCACGAAGGAGAGCACAGAACAGGACCGGCTGGCAGCTTAAGCAATTCGGAGTGGTGGATGGCTACGAACTCCTTATCCTTGTGTAAACTATGAGACCTGGGACAGAGTCTAGTGTGATGCTCAGATGTCACCAGGACTTTGGCCTTGATTAAGGGATGCGAGGAATTCAATTTCACTCTCTGCTCTACCAAATAGAAGCAGTTGCCGTGAAGCACCTGGAAGAATGCCAGCAGGTGACAAGCGCAGGGATTTGAATCCACATCAGGTGTTGCTGCCATGCTATTTTGCAACTCCGTGGTTCACTCTCCTCCTCGGCAGTCCAAGTATGTCGATGTATACTGAGTTTGAATCTAAATGGCCTAGTGTGAAATGGCCAACCATTGGAAGGTCAAGAAATGGCTCCCTGCCGTCGAATGCGCTGGAACACACTAGTTGCAGTGCCCATGACAAGTGAGGCGATTTGATACAGAAGTGTTGGCTTGTCGACGGTTCACAACTGACTCAAGTATTGCCAAGCAGCAGGCAAGCTAGTTTTAGTGTCTTTCCGGGATGTTCTCACGTTTGAAGAGTTGTTGCTGGTGCGGACAGGCTGTCTTAGAATACCAGATCTGATTTTGGCAGTATGTAGTGGCTGTTTTTCGAAGATGAAATGTATAATCTGGATTGCATCTATGTACTCGGTATACAATGTTGAACCAGGTTGTCAGTACAACAAGAAACGCCATTGTCTGCTAATCTACTCATCGTCTACAATCGGCTGCGACCAGTTGAAGTTTTCTATGTTGGACCAGCAGCTGCCATTCGGGTTGAGCCTTGAATGGGGATGGAACAAGGGGATTAGACCTAGGATGGAGATTGAGCCCTTGTTCGATGGCCACTTTGACTTATGACGTCAATATCTTTCACCATGTTGTTCCCCTGCTGTGAAAAAGCAATTTCTCCCCAATCAGATAGGCCTCCATGAATCACCTGGTGGTCGAGCAAATCGTCCGCTAGGCTTGGGCTGGTTCCTCGGGACGAGGCCTTCCCATCGATACCTGACGGCCATTAAGGCTGAGGGTACGGCCTACGTCATCACGGGGGACAACGTCACCCGTCACGGGGTTGTGGCCACTTGGCACGCCATTGCCGTATGTACGTCCACGAAGAAATTCATTTTACCAAGTATGGTTGATCCAGTGAAAAGGATGGTTTTAATAGATTAAAAGGATTGGATAATGCGATACATATATGGTTTTTTAATTTTGAGCCAAACGCGTGGCGACAGGTCAGTGAGTCGGTGCATGGCCTTGTCCTCCTCTGATGCGCTGGGTGAAGTATATAATATGGCCTTGCCCTTATCTGGTGATATAGAATGCTCTGAGTGATGTGTTCCTGCACGGGATGAGTTGTGTGATGAATGAGCTACCCTCGGGGCTGTTGTGGTGAGGTGGGGTTGGATTGATTACTTCAAGGCCGATCAGGAATCGGCTTTGCAGCCCCTCGAAGTTGTGTGGACTGAGCGCATCGTGAACGGGTGGGGTTACCAGCAGAGGCTCTGATGCTGAGGCGTCGTAGGTGAGTCAGGGTCCGCAAGCGACCTGAGACTGGTGCGCACGGCGCGGTGGCGGACTCCTGGTTCACCTACGCCGCGTCTGCGTCAAATCATGTGCGCAACAGTCTGTATGCCAGGCTCGAGAATTCCCCCTGAAGATGTTGTCTACAGCGCACGCAAGCGCTTCATCGTGAGCTGGAAGAATGACGTGGAGGTCTCGTGGAAGGTGTGCTACCATGTCCGCTCTCATTTCGGTATCTGCAACTTGTGGCGATTTGGTAGGGCCTGGCAGTGCTGTCTTCTTCGTAAACTGAAACGACTGGTCTTAGGTCTTGCATGTCTTTAATTGCCGATGCTTTAAATGGTCTTCAAGGCGAGTCTACTTGGTATTGCCTCGGCCACAGTGACTGCTCCGGTTTCCTCACAAGACAGATGCCTGTTTCAGAGAAGCAGAAAGGCGTCTGTGACCTCTCTCTGATATGGTCAGAGTCAAGGAAGTGCAGCGAACTTGTGCAGTTTTGTGCTGTGGTGAGATGAGGCTCTCTGCGGGGGCGAATTCCCCGAGCTCCACTCCCGTGTCCTCTCGAAGGAGGAGCATGTAACTCTCATACTATCTTATCCCATGAGGTTTCTTACTTGTGTTCCAGGTGACTTGTTGTGTGAAATGTTGGTGAAGCAGAAGTATATCTGAGAACACAAGTATAGAAAAACTTGTCAGAGCCCTATCAACTTCTTTGATGCAGAGCAGGCCGCAGACTCTCCAGGCCGCAAACTTTTGTCGCTGCAAACTTTCCAAGCAGCAAGCTATGCAAACCACAAACTTAGAAAGCTCAACTTGGGGACAAGTGATGCATAATCCTAGCTGCAGATGAACATGTGAGGATGTGGTTAGATTGGTTTTCGAAAGCCGATATCGCTCAACGTGCTTTGTCCACAGCTTGAAACGACGTTGGAAACAGTGATGAGGCCAGTACTGCATTGGAGGGTTACCACGTCTTGCATGTGTTGTGATACTACCACCTGTGCGGTCACTGGTGCTGGAACATGAAGTCAAGTGGGGTCGCAGCTTGCAAGCCACCAGTAGGGAAAGCACTTTTCCAACGTCCTGAGAAAGGTGAACGTGGTGAACGGTGAAGGAGATTTCCCTCTCACCCATGTCTTCCCGGCAGACTTGCGGGATGGTAGGACGATGGGATGGCACAAGCAACCTGGGACGGTAGTATGCGCTTCTAGCCCTCGAGATTTGCCATCTCCAGGGTCGTTCCCGCAGACATGAAATCCTAAAATGAGGGGCCTCCATAGCTTACATACAACGCACCGGAAACCGGAAGCAGCGGTTGGCACGGGTGTTTCGGGACGCGTGCCGCCATGGCCGTTGTCCGCAGAGCTCTCTCATCCATATTTGGCAGAGCTCGCTTGCTGGTCCTTGAACGTGCCTAGCTCTCTCTACTGACAACCGTCAAGAACTACAAAATGTCTCTGCTTTTGCGCAAGAAAGGAGTCACCTGCACACTTTGCAAAGACAGTTGACGAGATCCGTCCCTCCAGGCGAGGATCAGATCCGTCCACCTCATATTCAAACTTCCATTTGCGGGGACTAGCCCCCTTTGAGGGCCTTTTAGTGGGTCCTTCCCCACTCCCTCGGTGCAGATGGGACTTCCCATCTCAGCACATCTGTAACGTCTCCGCATTCCCTTCCATCCAAGTCGTGTTCATTCGCTCCTCAACCCTGCGTGTTCTCACCGTAACCAGCTCCCACGTCGTGGTATTTGGAAGCAGTTAGTCGGACGAGAAGGACAGTCGTTGGTGAGCACAAGGTTGGTCCTTGGCCAGCCGACATGGCAGCGACACCGGTGCATCAAAAGAGCTCTATGGCCAGAACGGCGGTATCGATCCGCATGCACCCGCTACTAACTGTGACGTCCTTGCTTGTGGCACTGACAATCGCAGAGGCGGGCAAGCTTAAGGGACAGACTCTCACCATCGGAGTGTACACGCATCTGATCACGAGCAGTCCCAATCGGACGGAGCCGCTGGTAGTGGCGGGTGTGAACGGCGTGCTGGGCACACAGTCCTTCGGCGCCGTCAACCCGGTAGACGATGCCTTGAGGGTCGGCTTCTCCGAGAGCTCCGTACTGCTGGGGCAAGTCAGGGGCTTGGGTGTCAATTCCCATGCCTTCTCCGGCTTTCTCACCTTCTCCATCACCTACCGCAATGTGACGGGCCAAATCCAGGTGCATGGCACCGATTTCGCTCCTGCCCCGACGCCGTTCCAGTTTTCCGTGGTGGGCGGCACCGGCGATTTTGCGCTGGCCAGGGGCCTGGCCTACTTTCGGCTTGGTCCCAGCTTCACGGACGCCGCGGGCGTGGATCGGCGCGTGAACCAGTGGAACATCACGCTTTACCAGGACTCGATCGGGCCCAAGCTGAAGTATCTGCACTCGCAGCTGTCGCCCGACCTAGCTTGGTGGTAACGTAGCTATCTGTAGGCCCGCGGAGGTTTTGGAACCGGGGATGTAGTTCATCGGATGGTTGCATTGCATTCCCGATTCTCGTGAGGAATTGGATGCACTGCAACCAATCCTTACGAGAAGAGCATTACGTAAGTAGAGTGCCAGACCATTGTGGGCCAATCTTGGCAGGTATGCTGCAGCATTTGTTGTCAAGCTTCACTGCCTCCGATGGGAAGCACATGTAAATTTTGCGTCCCACGTTGCTCAACTTTCCATCAGCATCCAACAGTTGAACAGGGTGCGCAAATCTGCAACGGTAGGCAATGCGGGCTGTTGTCTGCGCGAACCAGGAGATCCGCCAGGCATCTCTAGTGGTAATGCCGGTAAGTGTCTTGCCGCCAGGCATCTCTAGTGGTAATGCCGGTAAGTGTCTTGCTCATATATAGAGTCTTGCAGCAGTTATCCTTCGTCCGACATCGACAGCAAGTGAGGCATCCTCCTTTTACCTCGGTATTATGTAGGCCATTTGTTCTTCCATATGACATCGTCGACGCAGTAGGTTACTTTAGGGATGGAGCTTAGTCGCTCCTTTTAAGACTCGCGGCTCTCGGTCTACCTTTGATGTCCTGGGCTGGATCGTTTAGTCAACATAGTATATATTACAGAGAATCTTGGAAAGATGTTGTGTGTAGTGTAGAGGAGGGAACCTTTTTTCTCTCCTAATTTCCTTGAGGCATACTAGGGAAATGCTTTCTGCGAATGCTCGGCAGGATTTTCCTCCTTTCTCGACGTTTATCTCCGATGGTTTCAGGGGGTTGCAGGCGTTGTTGCTTGAGAAGCAGCTTGGCTAGGCTTTCCAGTTTGTCCTCTTGGACCCTCTATCCCTAGGTCCACGAGAGCTCGGCTTCGCTCTTGTTCTGGTAAGGGCGCAGATGCTTGGCTTCTGGCTCATCCATGTATACGGGGTTTTGTCATCGCACCAGCCACCTCCACCACGGCGATGCGATTCCGTCTTGGCCTGCTTCAACCTGTAGCATCTTCCCTTCTTACCTGCGAATGCGGCTCTGCCCTCGATGACTCATGATATAGAATATCCCTAATATGAGCTGTAAAATCATTCACTTGAATTTGAATAGTGCCCTTACCCACAGCCATGTGAGGAGAGTCATCTCCCATGAGTACGGGCAGGGGTACCTCAAATGGGAGTAGTCTAAGAACCATTCTTTGTGTGGCGTCATGTGTTCAGTTGCTCCCGAGTCAAGCAGCCAATGATCTGGGAGGATTGAACTTCCAGCCAAGGCAGAGACAGCGGAAAATGGGTAAGCATTTTTGGAAGTGGTAGCGACAGCAGATGTGCTAGAGGTACTTCCTGGGGGGTTGTAAATTCCAGCGGCTTTGTCACGCTATTTCTTTCTGCAGTCCGGGGCTATGTGCCCTTTCTTGGAGCAATAGTGACAAATTTTGTCCCTGTGATTAGGGTCTGAAGGTGGTGGTCGGCTAGGTCCTGGAGCAGATCCGGAATTCTTAGATCCAGATTTTTAATCTAGGGGTCCTGCGTCCACCTGCAAAGAGAGCTAAAGGAGGAGAGTTGTCTCTTGCAATCAAGACATCTTCATTGCGAATTTTGATCAGAAGACTTGGTAAAGTCAGTGGTTTTTGTTTGGTAGCCTGGTTAGCTTGTGTAGACACAAATGACCTCCAGGATTTTGGGAGAGCCATCAGCAATTGTGTAACCTGCTGTTCCTCCTTTAGGTCAAGTCCTGTGGAGATGGCCTCATCCAGCGTCTTTTCCCAAGTTTCCATGAAATTTGAGACCCGAGCTCCGTCCTTGAGTTTGATGGAGGCTAGCTTTTGAGCAGCGAGGAGTTGTGAGGGTAAGCTTACCTCCTGCAATGATGTTGCAAGCTTGTCCCACAGGGATTTAACATCGGGTTGTCGCCTGACGGTGGGTAGGATTCTGTCTCCTATGTGCAAGATGAGCTCCGCGTGGGCAGAGGCATCCTTGACGATCCAAGCGGGTTCGTCTGCATGACCCTTGGCTGGTCTGGCTTCCGAGCCGTCCACCACAGGCCATAGCGTCAATGTTTTGAGGAGAGATTCTACCCTTATGGACCATGTCGCATAGTTCTGGTGAGTCAATTTTTCTATCTGATAATGTCTTGCTTGTGTGGGAGAAAGGGCACTAGAGCTAGCCATCTTGCTGCTTGGGAATATCAAAGGCCTAAACTACTTAAATATGATAGCTTGGATGATAGCATCTAAGTAGTTAATGTGCCTTCTCAATTCTGTTGTTTGTTTATGACTACTTATTGCAGCTTGTTCTAACTTCTGCATGGTATGTCTCATTTCCTTGCATTGATGGCAAGAAGAACGAGGTGTAACTATGACCTGTTGCTGTAAGCAGATTCTCTGCAATTTTAGTCTGTTAACCTGTGCTATGAGGTTATGTTGTCTTTGTCTACAGAAGTGATTATAGCAAGCCATCGTAGGCTACCGGAGTCATGGATCATATCCAAGCTCTGATACCATGTCTCAAATTGAGAATGGAGAGATTGTAATTCAGGTTCTGTGCATTGTGTATCACGAAAATTGTACAGGGTTATGCTGTGAGAGCATATGAGAGATCAAGTCTCGAAGAGACACGACTGTTCACGAACGGGCATGACTACTGAGGTCCTAATCCCACGGTCAGCTTATCTGTATGTGTTCATACATGCTCACACTTCTTCCCACACCACGCCAATGTGGACAGGCTTTGGGATGTCTGGCAGGTGGGTATCTGTGTGGGATTTGCCTTCTTCTGCTTCCTTTCCTCCAAAGTTCATTTGCTTTCTTGGGTTCACAGCGTGTAGTGTGCGTTGTCGATTGTTGCGGTAGCAGAGGCGGGAGCAACTACGACGATGACGACTTTATGAATGCTAAGTTTTACTCTATTCCTTTGAGCTGACTTAGACGCTTGTGCACTGCAGGCTTTTTTGGGTGCAAGCCTTGTATGTGTGTGACTGTTTTCATGGAAGCCCTTCTCTGTTGGTCCTTATGGAACAAGCTTGTTTCGGGGTAGTTAGTGCTATGTGAAACTGCACCCCCATAGACAGCAAGCCTATGAAACGTTGCAGCCCTGTATGCAGCCACTGCAGCCTTGCATGTAAGGGCAAACCCACTTAGCCGCGCCGGAAACACAGATGATGACTGCAGCGCAAATGCAATTGCAAACAATAAGCGCAGCGCTAACGCAATCGCTGACAACCCTAAAAAAATGTGGATATCGCGTGACCAGAGATGGAATATTGCGTGCTGTAATACGCAAATGATCTAAACGCAACCCTAAACCCGAGAGAAGAAAAATTTATGTGTATTGTAAAATCTTTTCGTGCATCATGGGATAGGTTGATGACATCGGGATACCGGGGGCGCAGCCCCGACCAATGTGGTCATGCGTGACATACGGAGATAGTTCCCCTCTATGGGGCGGGACTATTTGTTTCTGTTTCACAACCTTAAAAAAATGTGGATGCCGCGTGACCGGTATTCCATATCGGATAATGCCATATATGGTATTTAACCTTCAGCCAAACGCGTGGCCGGTGAGTTGGTGCATGGCCTTGTCCTCCATTGGAGGGTGGCTGAGGGAAGAGTATTGTGACGAGTGATCCACTCCAGGAGCTGTTCTCGCTGCGCGGGTGTGGGGCGCCCTCGTGATCACTTCAAGATTCGCTTGGCGGCCGTTTGAAGATGTGTGGAGTCGTGAACTGAGCGCATCACGAGTCGGTCGGGTTCATAGCAAAGGCTCTGATGCTGAGGCGTCGTAGGTGAGTCAGGGTCCGCAAGCAAACTGAGATTGGTGCGCAGTGGCGGATTCCTGGTTCACCTACGCCGCTTCCGCATCAAATCGTGTGCGCAACATCTATATGCCATGCTCCGAATTCTCCCTGAAGACGCTGTCTACAACGCACACAAGCGCTTCTCAGTGAGGTGGAAGAATCAAGTGGATGTTTTGTGGAAGGTGTCCTACCAATGTTCTCTCTCATTCCGTTATCTGCAACCTGTGGCCTTCATTTGGTAGGCTGGCAGTGCTGTCTCCTTCGAAACCTGAAACGAGTGGTCTAAGGTCTTGCAAGTCTCTAATTGCCGATGCTCTGTGTGGTCCTCAATGCGAGTCCTCTGCGACTGCCCCGGTTCTCTCACAAGGTAGGTGCCTGTTACGGTGAAGCAGAGAGGCGTCTGTGATCTCTCTTTGATATGGTCGAGGTTAGGGAAGTGCAGCGAACTTGAAGGCAGTTCTGCGCTGGAAGACCATTGTCGGATATCGGTTCCTAATTTCATGACATACGTAGGTGGCTCCTATAGTTTTGTGCTGTGGTGAAACGATGCTGCTTTCAGATTGGGAGAGCGCACTCCAAAAACTCCTCACTGATGGAGTGTAGTAGTAGGAGGAAGTATGTCTCATGGTGTGTGATTCCCATGAGAGTTTTTACTTGTGTTCCGGGTGACTTGTCGTGTGAACTGTCTGTGAAGCTGAAATATATCCGAGAAACACATACGGTGAAAACATCTGATTTAAAACACTTTGTCATAGCCCCAGCAACTGCTTCTTACCTGAGTCAGAGCAGGCTGCAGACTTTCCACGCTGCAAACTTTGCAAGCAGCAAGCTTTCCATGCCACAAACGTTTCAGGCATCAAACTTGGTGATGCACAAGCCAAGCTGCAGGTGAGCATTTAAGGATCTGCAAAGTCCTGCACCTGGTCTTTCGAAGTGAGCATTTGAGGATCTTCAAGACCGGCTTTCAAACGCCATATCAATCAATGTAGAGTCCTTGTTCTCCCTCTGTTCACAACTTGAAACGATATTGAAAACAAGTGATGAGGTCACAATCTGAGGGTTACCACTTCATGAATGTGTTGTGGTACTACCACTGTGTGGCTGACAGTGCCGGAATGCCACCACCCTGGAGCATTCTCAAAGTCTTCAAAGTCTTGGAGAATGGTGAACTTGGGAAAAGCTTGGTGGTTCATGAACCGTCCTTTTCATCGCGAACCACAAGACTTCATAAGATAGAGTCTTTATATGTCCTGGCGCATGCGGACGAGCTTGCTTTCGTGTAAAGGAAACTTTAAGGAGTGACCGATCTAGACTCGCGCAAGGAATCAGGCCAGTCATGGGCCTCCAGAGTCCACAGCAGCCGGTGAAGCATTTGAGAAGTTCCTTTCCTCCAGGGGAGGACCAGATTCATCCACATAGATATGCTCATTTTCTTCCGCATTGTATAGATACCGTCCTCAACCTTGTGTTCCCTCGATAGTCTGCTCACACACTTCTCTCCTCGCAGTATTTGGAAGTAGCAGGTCGGACGAGAAGGACAGTGATTAGTGAGCACAGAAGGATGCTCCTTGGCCAGCCGACATAAGTAGCAGCGACGCCGGTGAAGCAAAAGAGCTCCATGGCCAAAACGGCGATGTCAATCCGCATGCATCCACTACGAACTGTGACGTACTTGCTTGTGGCACTGACATTTGCAGAGGCCAAGGGACGCATTCTCAACATCGGAGTGTACACGCACCAGATCGTCAACGGTCCCAATCAAACCGAGTCGCTGGTAGTGGCGGGTGTGAACGGCGTGCTGGGCACACAGTCCTTCGGCGCCATCAACGTGATAGACGATCCCTTGAGGCTCGGCCTCGCAGAGAGCTCCTTACTGCTGGGGCGCGTCAGGGGCTTGATTGTCAATTCCCATGCCTTCACCGCCGATCTCACCTTCTCCATCAGCTATGGCAACGTGACGGGCCACATCCAGGTGCATGGCACCGATGTGGTTGATCCCCCGACGCCGTCCCAATTTTCTGTTGTGGGCGGCACCGAAGATTTTGCGCTGGCCAGGGGCGTGGCCTACTGGCTGTTGGGTTCCATCTCCACGGACGCCGTGGGCCTGGAGCGGCGCGTGAGCCAGTGGAACATCACGCTTTACCAGGATCCGCTCGGGCCTAAGCTGAAGCAGCTGCACGCGCAGCTGTCGCCCGACCTGGCTTGGTGGTAACATAGCTAGCTAGCCATAGGCAGAGTTCTTTTTGAACACTACCTAGTGGAATGCAAGACCATTCTATAGATATCACGGATATGTTTTATATATTAATATTAATTTTTATAGGTTTAAAATATTTAGAAATATGGAATATAATCCATAACAAATGAAGTTTAGCATCAAGGGAGGGATGAGGTCAGCCAGGTGTCAATGATTGGTATTATATTTATGTCTAATCTAAATCTATATAAAGTGTTTTATGTGTGGTATTAGTATACATATACTTTGAAAGCTCCCTTGTGTTTTATATCTTATATTTTTGCTTTTGGCCTCTTGTTTTTGGCCTCTCCTTTTGTATGGGCATACCAAAGAATCTTGAATAGGGTCATGTGGAAGTTATAATTAGCTCAAGTGCTGATGCGAGAGATGTATGAAGGTGGTGGTATTAAAGCAGTATTCTTTTGTTCCACAAAAACAAAAAGACTGTCTAGTTAAAGGTAAACAAGTACCTTGTAAATGCCTTGAGTTAGATTGTTGTCATGCCTTGTGACACTAATCTAAGCGTTTGGGTCTAGTGATGGATTAATGTTAATTAATCTAATTACTTATCTTTACATAAAAATTAATAAAAATTAATGTAAATTTGTTTATATTAATTAAGATAAGATTAGTATTAAATAAAAATTATTAGTGATAGCTAAGTGGATAAGCATTAGGAATACGTGTTAAGATATTTCTTGCATATTATAGTGGAGGATATTTTTAGCATATGTTCATGCCAAAAGGATATCTTAGGAATATGCTGATGCCACGGACTAGAATATGCAGATCCTTCATGGAGGACAAGTTCAAATAGTAGTTTGTGTTGCATATATGCAAGTAAAAGAGTGTTGTGAAGAGGCCATGACTACGAGAGTGATGTGTGAGGAATTTGTTGTTCTCTCACGGAGAGTGGTTGTGCCACAAAGTGGGAGCTACTTTTTCCTATTCTTATTGCTTTGCATCTATATTGGCATAGATTTGTGGAATATATTATAGCGGACACTATGGTATGATATAAGGGAGAGTGGTTGTGTCACAAAGTGAGAGCTACTTTTTCCTATTCTTATTGCTTTGTGCCAGAAAGTGGGAGCTACTTTTTCCTATTCTTATTGCTTTGTGCCACAAAGTGGGAGCTACTTTTTCCTATTCTTATTGCTTTGCATCTATATTGGCATAGATTTGTGGAATATATTATAGCGGACACTATGGTATGATATAAGCAAACACTATGGTATGCTATAAGGGAGAGTGGTTGTGCCACAAAGTGGGAGCTACTTTTTCCTATTCTTATTGCTTTGCATCTATATTGGCATAGATTTGTGGAATATATTATAGCGGACACTATGGTATGATATAAGCAAACATCAGTGATTTGTCGAGTTAATAGTATTGAATCATCCCATCTCGCCTCCACTAAGAACTTTCCACTAGCCCCCAGCATGTGAACAAGGTGTACAACACTATCATGATAGATAATGCAGCCAGTTCTTATACAAATAGTTTACTGTTATATCTCATATATGGAGAATTATTATGTATCATACCTTGCTAAGATGGATTTCATGATACGGAATTTGCAGGTGTGGTACTTGATGATCAGGGAATAATTATTTTGGAGCAGTCTATACAGCGGATATTTTAAAAACATTAATGCTGCTTTAGATTTATAATTTGTTTTCTATTTTCTCTGAAGACCCGTATGTCTACGTGCGTATTAGGTGTACCAAAGGCTGACAAATGAGGGAGATGTTCCAGTCCGGACCTCGGTTGTTGGGTTGTTGCGGAGAGGAAGAGAGAGCGTGGATTGGCGGTGAGCTGGCGGCCACCAGGTTTGCCGCGCTGCTCACGGACTTGAGGTGTGCCCCCCAATGAGGCGTGACAGGGATTTGAAGCGGGATGCCTGGAAAGAAGGTTCCTTGCACATCGCCGTCACAAGGCTGCCGTCCACGCTACTGAACAAACCACTGCAGCCTTTCAGCCTTTCGTACATGGTCCAAAACACATGCCTGGTCGGAATGAGGGCCCAGCTTTTGAACACGAGTGCAATTGTCGAAGATGTAAGGCTGGCCTGCACAAATGCCCTCGCCGTCGGTACCCCAAGGCCATGATCCACTCCAACCTCCATCAACATGCCCCATGCCCAAAGGCTCGTCTCTGTTGTGCTGCTTCCTCACCGTGCAGACCCGTTCTCGAAATCGTGCATACCAACCTGACCATGTATGTACAAACTCTGGAATATTGTAGTGATATGTTGTTGGGTTGCCACTGCGGCCGTTCATCCCTCAACGTCGATACCAAAGTCCATCCCTTTGGTATCGATGTGTAGGCCAGGGGCTGCGCGCTTTCTACTGCAAAAGCAGTGTCGTGTACGTTACCAGCTCCCTACAGTCACGAGCCGGGTGACCGCTTCAATGGGATGACGCCCATGTGTGCATACATGGTCGCCGGAGTCCTGGACCGTCCGGCAAGGAACAGAGTGCAAGGCCGTCTCGTGTTCTGTACCCGCTGCTGCATTCTGGAAGATGGGGGTGAATTATTGACCAGTACGAGGACTCGGAGCACCACTTGCACTACCCAACAATTCTCTATGCGGTTAGGTGAGTAAGACGACCAAAGTGAACTCTTGACAACATTTGACATCGTCAAATTTCCATCCCAAAAAGAGCAGGTTCAAGAGCGTCCAGCACAAATGCAATGCACTCGCAAGGGCCCTCTGCAGCCCGCGCGCACCGATCCAGCATGGAGCGGCAGGCGGAGAGGCTGTTGCTGGCAATGCTCGTGTGTGCTGCCCTTGCCCTTGTGGCGGAAGCAGTGCCCATGGAAGCCGATTTCTGGGACTGCAATCCCAGGCCAGACCCCGTGGGAGTGCTGGTAACTCTCACGCCCAATTGCTGCTCTCTGGAGGCCTTGATGCGCAAGCCCAAGCCCATCTTCAAGAGCTGGAAGGAGTATGTGGAGCAGACCGGGCTGGACAAGCTGCCTGTGAGGGTGCGGCCTGCCGCCCATTTGATCGCCGACAACGCCACCTACCTCCGCCAGCTGGACCTGGCCTTCCAGCGCTTCAAGGCGCTTCCCGACTCTGATCCCCGATCCGTTTTCCAGCAGATGAACTTCCACTGCATGTATGGCTACCCCGGCGTGATTCACCGGACGGGGAATCCCAGCAGTATCTATCGCACGCACGGCAACTGGCTCTTCTTCCCCTTCCATCGCTGGTGAGCTTCTTCCCTGGGTCTGCATTCAGTGTGTGGAATTGCATTGCATTCCATTGCTTGGAGCATCATTGCATAGCGTGCTGCAAATGCAATTCTTCTGCAACATTCGCTGGTCGGGATTGGGTGGGACAGGTATACCTTCTTCTTCGAGAGGACGCTGGCCAAGCTGGTGGGAGACGACTCCCTCATGCTGCCGTTCTGGAACTGGGACAACCAGAGTCCCGACTACAAGCATCTGCCCAACACGGTTCCCTTCTACTTCCGCGATCCTGACAAGTATCCCGGGCTCTACCACAAGTACCGCGACCCGAGGCACCGGCCGGGAGCGGAGCCGGCGGTGATCAATCTGGACTATTGGACGGTTGTGGAGGGCTACGCTCCGGTGACGCCGCAGGAGGTGGCTCAGGCTCGGGCGGACAACAACGCCATCATGCGCTACCTGCTGGACAGCACAGCCAACGGGGAGAAAGCACCGTTTCTGTCGGACCCGATGAAGCTCGGGAGAGAGAGGATGGACAACGATGGCTTTTTCGAGAAGAGGGCGCACATGGCGGTGCATTTCTGGCTGGGAGACGCGGCCTACGCTTTTGCGGACATGGGAGTGATCTACCACGCTGTCAGGGACCCGCTCTTCTTCCCGCACCACGCCAATGTGGACAGGCTTTGGGATGTCTGGCAGGTGGGTACCGGTGTGGGATTTGCCTTCTTCTGCTTCCTTTCCTCCAAAGTTCATTTGCTTTCTTGGGTTCACGGAACAGTGTGTGCGTCGTGCGATTGCTGCAGGCGCAGGAGGGCAGGAGCAACTACGACGATGACGACTTTATGAATGCTGAGTTTTACTTCTACGATGAGAATGCTGAGATCGTGAAGGTTACTGTGGCTGACTGTCTCAACACCGACCTCCTCAGATACGCACACCAGGACGTGGAGAATCCCTGGCTCACCTACGACGCCTCTGCTGCTGCTCAAGCTAACCCTGTGAAGGGCATTTCCAAGCATGAGCCTCCTTCGATATTTCAGACAATGGGTGGGTGGGATGTTGATCAGCGACTCACCAGCGTATAGGGAGTGATGTCCGCACTCCTACTTTTGCCAAGATCCACACTTGCCATGTGTATTTTTCCTCTGATGGTGCCACCTGTTTGAATTGAAAAGGAGCTTCTGGACGTTAAACCTCCCTTGGTTCACACCGGAAGTGGTCCCCTGGCTGTTCCACAACCATCGGCAGATGCCCTATTGACGAGTGGCATTGGACAAGAAGAGGCTAATCTCGAGAAAGTATTCACATGGTCACTGACAACACATTCCACACAGTGCAATCCTGAAGACAAGGAACTTGGAGAAAACGTGGAGGAGGAAAGCTTTTCAGCTTGTCAGAGCGTGATGACACAACACATATAGCTATGCTTTTCTGTTTTCTCATTGATGACACAACACATATAGCTATGCTTTTCTGTTTTCTCATTGATGTGCCATTCTGTTTCAGATTTTTTCAATTGATACATGTAGGTGGACAGGGAGTAGGGGAGACACCCCATCCCTGTTGAATTTGTTCCAAGGGCGACCTTGAGACGATTACTTGTAGAGTGGCGATGTGAGTGGAGTTGTGTGGAGTTGAGAGCCCGAGGGGCGCTTAATTATGGAGTGGAAATGTGGAGTTGAGAACTCCACAGGTTTGGTGTCTCAAAAGTTCCCTCGTACCCAACATGTGCAATTTTGTTTTCTCCAACTCAAAGCCTTACCAACCATCACAATTCATCAAAGGGCAACAAGCGGTGACGGTTGATAAACCCTAAACCCTCAACCCACAACTCCCATCAGCAACTGCGGGAGATCAGTCTCATGCCTGGATCTTGCTCTGGTAAAGCTTGTGGAAGGCCTCGATCACTTCCAAATGCCAAACAGCCTCTCTGTCTGGTGACGGGCTCAAGTCCACAATCTTGTGCACCTGCAGGGGCACTACGCATGAGTGAACTTGAGGGGCAATTGCCAAAACCAACAGACAGGACGCGGCCTACCTTGAGAGCAGGCATGCGGGCATCAGCCGGAATATAAGCGCCAATCACCAACACATACATTCCTGCAACGGCGCACCAATACTGTGAGACGCGTGCAAGGACAGTGCGATTGAGCAGGCAGCAGGCGTGCAGGCGCGGGAGTCAATCCAACCGGGCTTCCAGTCCTGGTACTCTGCGTTCTCCGTCAGGATGAGCTCAATCAAACCGCTTCCGTCGTCCAGCACAAACCGGCCCTGCTCTGGCGGTCCAGCCACCAAAACGCCCTAAAATTCTGCAAGCACATCAGACCGGAGACACGTTCCCAGTACAAGTGCGGGGACATACAACACGGCAAATGCAGGACCACCTGAACCCAAGCTCGCTGAAATCGGAGAGCACCCAGACCGTAGGCTGACGCGGAAGGAACCAGTGCCGCTGCCTTCAGCTGGGCCACTAGCACCTTCAAACACTGCAGACTGTAGTCCATGTTTTCCCCGTCACAAATTCAGATGCTTGTCACTCGTAAGACCAAATTATGTTGGTAACGGATTTTTCTGTCGCGGGTTTGTTGCAACACTTCATGTTCACAGGTTCATTTATGGATGCTTGTCACTCAAAAGACCAGATTACAGACGTAGGTAAGCAAAACTTCTGTCGGGGATTTGTTGCAGTGCTTCTTGTTCACAAGTTCATTCATGGCTTCAATATCATGGGCCTCTGTATGAAAATGGGAGCTCCAGCAAGTTTTCCCAAAGTTTCCTGCCTGTCTAATGTATACATGAGCAGACACGACTGACGTGGCTGAAGATGTTCAGTTTAACAAAGTGGAGAAAGACCATGGTGAGAATTTAGAAACAACAGCACGAGCAAGAGCAAGAGCAAGAGTGTGCAAGATGTAACCTAGCAGAGCCGTACAAGAAATCAGGGCTGTCAGGACTCGAGGGGCCTGTAGATGAGACCGAGCCACGCACAGGGTGTCAACTTGCAGCTAAGGACCCTGGTTGAGTGCCAAAGTGGTTCCCCTGCTCCTTGCGTATACATAGAACAGTTTACCATCTTCAAGTCGCCACACATCAGGCATATACACTGAGGTCGCTGCTTGAAGCAGAGATCCTGATACTGAGTGAGGAGCTGTCGTGTGCCCTCTTCACGGTCATTGGTGTCAGACGGCCACAGGCCATTGGCTAAAATTTAGGGAAGGAAATTGAAAGGCCCAAATATCTTTGTCCACCACTTCACGGGAGTGGATGGAGATTGCTTCAGAGCAATAAGGGGACCAGGGCTGCCCAGCTGAGCTGGCAACCTTAAATATCACATCAATCCAACAACAATCTCTACGCTTTGCAACTACTTTGGAGACCACCAGGAGTGCGCCAAAACACAAAGTTGCAGCTGCTGATGCATCAGGAACTCTGGACTGTCAAACTGATGCCTGCAGGATCTTGCTCTGCTAAAACCTTGGAAGGCCTCCACTTTCAAACCCTAACAGCATCAGGTGATCGGCTTGCACGACCATGTGCAGATGCTGCACGAGTGAACTTGCCCGGCACTTGCCAAAAACAACCGACAGTAGTTTTAC
Organism: Anthoceros angustus; assembly: GCA_010909165.1. Taxonomy (NCBI): domain Eukaryota; kingdom Viridiplantae; phylum Streptophyta; class Anthocerotopsida; order Anthocerotales; family Anthocerotaceae; genus Anthoceros; species Anthoceros angustus. The sequence continues at coordinate 659,367 of VJWM01000019.1, forward strand.
TCAAACTTAAAAAGAAAAGATGTTGCCATAAAACTACCTTTAAGTTTTCGAAAGCTTTCTGCGTTTTTGTGAACCTAGTTTAAAAGAAACCCTAGTTTTAAGAAAAAACCTATTATATTGATTGTAGATATGCTGGTTTAAAAGAAACTATAGGTTTAGAAAAAGATATAGACTGTAGATGTATTGGTTTCGAACCCATCTTGGAACTTCGTCTCGAACTAGGTCATCATCAAGCCTTCTAGTTGAAAAGTAATATTTACGATGTCAATTAAGATCACAAAGTAGAGTGTTATGTAAGACAAGCATAGTTTTTTACTTTGGCTTTGAAAAAGTACTTCCCTAGACTTTCATATATTTTTTATGTTATAAAATGACGCTGGGTTCAAGGAATTATAACCTAGCTCTATCTTCTTCTAAAGATTTATTTTCTATATTTTTAATTTAATGATATTAATCCAGTAAAAATCCTCCCATATCATTATTATATGTTTTAAAAGAAGAATATTTTTAAAAATGATATGATCGAGTTTAAACCCATAAGGTTTAAACTCGATGAGTGCCTGAAGGAGTATATATAGTGGTGTCCAAGAGTATATATGAGGGTCTGGGGTGTGAAAATATTCATAGTTGATATTTGGGTGGCTTCATTCATACAAGACATATCTTCAAGGTATTTTACTTGAGCTTCTCTAGTTCATTTGTAATCATTTTATTTCCTTCTCTTTTGAGTTGTTTATTATGTTTTCTTGAGCTACAAGCTTCTCTTGACTAGAATAAACGCGGAGGTGCCTCTGCGAGTGAATTTCTCCTGACTAGTACATTTTGGAATTGTTTTTCCGTGAAATCATTTTGGAATTGTTGTTGTGCCTTCCATACCATATGATGCCATAGCATATCATATTCTAGTTCTAGTATAAGCAGGAACATGTTGATTTTAGAGTGTGATCAACACAAATGTCTGAATACATTTTCATGCATTGAGTACTAATGTATAGATTTGTTACCTTGTAGGTAAAGACCTGCAGACTTACATACCTTTTTTGATCCATATAGTCCCGTATGGATCAAAAAGGGTTTTGCATATGGGTGCTATTATTTATCCTTGCCCTTGGAGGATTGAAAGATTGCGGAATATTGGCAGAATTATACCCTCCGATATTATGTGCTCATGAAGACATTTCTCTTTCAAGTAATGGCATGCATATTGTTGTTCCATTAACTTATGCACCAACAAGTGTAGACAACTTGCTTGAAGATGAAGATTTGATGAGAGTTCATCTTGATTCTACACCACCTAGTTGCAATGGTGCATGTTTTGATTGTAATGATCAGTGTGCACTAGTTCAAGTTGCTTTATGTGGAGTTGATATCTATCCTTACTTACCATTATTTTGGAGATGTCAATGTGGCAATAAGTTATATATGCCTCATAGAAGTCATTGGAACAATATAGTTCCTAGGTATGGTTTAAGTCCGAAGAATACTTAGATGCAATAATGTAGACATGATTTAATAAAGTAATATATTGCACCTTAGCAAAAAAATCAATGGTATGTATTATCATTTTAAATATTATTCTCGTGAAATTGTTATGTGTTGATTTGTAATCGTTTTTGTTAGACTGTGGAATTACACAATGCAACTCCATACCAGGCATAGATTATGTTTTCAAATGAGTGACATGCCTATTCATGCACCGGCAAGAAATATAATAAAATCATTTCAGCCATGTGCATCACAATAGCCATTTCCATTTCGAAGCAATGTGCATCACAACAGCCATGTCCATTTCGAAGCAATATGCATCCCAAAAGCCAATTTCTAGTTGGAAGCATGTGCATCACAACAGCCAATTTTCATCAGAAAGTATGTGCATCACAACAGCCATGTCCATTTCGAAGCAATATGCATCCCAAAAGCCAATTTCTAGTTGGAAGCATGTACATCACAACAGCCAATTTTCATCTGAAAGTATGTGCATCACAACAGCCATTTCCATTTCGAAGCTATGTGCATCGGCAAGAAGCAATGACACCATTTAGATAGAATAGCCATTTCGACAGCTATGTGCATCACAATAGCCATTTCAATTTCGACGGTGGTATGTGCAACACAATAGACAAACGAGGGCTTTTTCTACGAGAGTCGCACTCAAAACTTCTCTCTGTTCATGCAAAGCTCTTGGGCATCTGAGCTACCTATTATAGCTAATGAATACTACATCGATATCAAACAGAACCCATCAAAGAACTCATTGCACACTTCTGAATTGCCAATTTGAGGCATCTTCCCCGTCAGAGTTGAGAACCATCAAAGGACTCATTCCACACTTTTGAAATGCCATTTGAGGCATCTTCCCTGTCAGAGCTGAGAACCATCAAAGGACTCGATTCACACTTCTGAACTACAATTTGAGGCATCTTCCCCGTCAGAGCTGAGAACCATCAAAGGACTCATTCCACACTTCTGAAATGCCATTTGAGGCATCTTCCCTGTTAGAGCTGAGAACCATCAAAGGACTCGATTCACACTCATGAACTACAATTTGAGGCATCTTCCCCGTCAAAGCTGAAAACCATCAAAGGACTCGATTCACACTTCTGAAACTACAATTTGAGGCATCTTCCCCATCAAATATGAGAACCCATCAAAGGACTCATTCCACACTTTTGTCCTGCCTCAAGACTCGATTCACACTTCTGAACTACAATTTTGAGGCATCTTCCTCGTCAAATCTGAGAATCCATCAAAGGACTCATTCCACACTTTTGTCCTGCCATTTGAGGCATCTTCCTTGTAGGAGAGAACCCATCAAAGGCCTCATGCCACACTTTTGTGCATTTGAGGCATCTTCCCGCCGAGCCGAGAACCATCAAAGGACTCATTCCACTCAAATGCCATTTGAGGCATCTTCCTGAGTGAGAACCATCAAAGGACTCGATTCACACTCATGAACTACAATTTGAGGCATCTTCCCCGTCAAAGCTGAAAACCATCAAAGGACTCGATTCACACTTCTGAAACTACAATTTGAGGCATCTTCCCCATCAAATATGAGAACCCATCAAAGGACTCATTCCACACTTTTGTCCTGCCTCAAGACTCGATTCACACTTCTGAACTACAATTTTGAGGCATCTTCCTCACAATCGAGAATCCATCAAAGGACTCATTCCACACTTTTGTCCTGCCATTTGAGGCATCTTCCTTGTAGGAGAGAACCCATCAAAGGCCTCATGCCACACTTTTGTGCATTTGAGGCATCTTCCCCGTCTTCCTTTGTGCACAACCTTGTATACTCTTGATGAGTGAGTATATTGGTTTGATTCTCTCAAGATCAAATGTTCGTGTTCCTACAACTCTAGACTAGATAGTGCTGCAAAATACTCACATCTTGTCTCTGGCTTCACATGGACTAAGGAAGCATTCGACCATCCATCACCTCATAAAACATTTAGGATGTGCACATACTCTTGGCTCCACATGGACCAGGGAAGCATTCGACCATCTATCACCTCATAAAACATTTAGGATGTGCACATAGTCTAAACTAGATATGAACGCGCATAGCCCTTGTGGTGGAGATCCACTTGGAGGAGGAAGCTTAAGCTGAAGTCATGTGATACAAGACGCGTGATATACTTTATTCAAATACTACCTGCACATTTTCTGAAGTCTCATTGGGCCCCTTGAAGTCCTCGCGGAACCTTCGTTCTTGATTTGTGGAAGTGGTGAGTGAGTTGGTTGCTGAGGGGATCTTGTTTACTAGTTTCTGCACACAGCCATAACGTCGGGCCCATCTTCCCGTCCATCATGGTATATGGAGAGTCGAGCATATTGGCAGCTTCATTGTTTTCGCATGGGATGTCCTGCGGCAGCTTCATTGTTTTCGCATGGGATGTCCTGCGGCTGAGAGCGATGAGAAGCTAGCAGGCTAGCGGGTGGTTCGCACTTTCACATGCGTGAGGGAGGAACACGAACGTCGCAGATCCGGATGCAACCATGCCTCCTTCTTTTTCATAGCATAGCATTGTGAAAAATGAAGGGCTTGTGTGACGCATTGCCCGCCCAGCAAAACCGGGTAGGAAGTCGGTCAAAATGAATTCCTTACAGCCAGACCCCTGGTTTTGACCGGCTAGTTGGTGGGGGACCCGGACAGCTCTTGGCCCACACACGGGACAGCAAAGCAGTCTTCGCCACACCATCCATACCTTCGTGGGAGTCTCCTTCTCCAAAGGCCTTTCTTGTTGAGTCTCCTTCTCCCTTTGTCTGCTCGCTTCCTGCCGACACGACAATCTAGACGTGTGATTTGCATGGCGACAGTCACAAACAAGGAAGGTTGCAGAAAGCAGATGGAGGGCAGGCTCGATCTGTCCCGCACCCCGCTGCTGGCAGGCCCTATCTGACGAGGGGGCCAATCCGGTGGCAGCATGAAGCGCATCCAATGTGCAGGATGTGGACCCCGGTGGGTCTGGGTCTGGGTCTGGGCCTGGCCGCCTGGAAGAGCCAAGTTGCCAAGCCTCGAGTTCATCCACTAAAGTGTTAAGAACTCCTCCGCACACCATGAATTGTAGATGTATCGAGACTGGACGGGAGTAGAGTCATCTAGTGTAGATGCATACATCTCTGGTCCGCCGTTCGCACCACAGAAATGCCAAGAAGCCGCATCTTCCAAGCTTTCACGCGCCTCGAACGCATCAAAGACGTTGTTGCCTGGACGAGCCACATCCCCTCAGGGCAGACGCAACAGGCCAGACCTGATCGTCCGTCCTCTTCGGCGCTGGCCCTGGCGCCGTGCACGGTGCACGGTGCGCCACATGCTCGTCATTAGCCCGCCGTTTCCCGTTATCCCGTACACACACAAAAGGGTTCCGTCGGCGGTACGGGATTTCCTAAGAAAGAGAAAGGGAGGTAGAGAGATGATGTATGTATCATGGAGTTCAGTCTTACTTGCTGTTGGCTTGCCGACCGGATAAGAGGAGGGAATCCTGGTGCCGGCTCTTATTTATTCTGAAAAGTATCTCACGTGGTATAGCCCTCCTGAGGCGAAAGCGGCAAATAAGCAGTAGGTAGCGTATCGCCAGTTGCGCCACCATGCGACCCCTTCCTCGCCTCCTTCCTGATGAATCCCGCCTGGACTGCGCAGGCACCAGCGCAGGGAGCGCTCCTTTTTCCCGTCTTCGGAATCGGGATGGCAGCTGACACCTGCCGGGAGATTCGGCATGAGTCGCTGAATCGCCGGCTTGCGCTCTCGCGTTGTGCTGGGCGCACGGGCCGCCCATTTTCTGCGCTGCCCAACGTCTCCATTTTCGCCGTCTGCGGCCCAGCCTGCAGGATCGCTGCTGCTGCCTTGGATGCGGGGAGTTGGGCGGCCGCATTCCCGGGCTCGGAGGGAGATCGCGCGCCATGGGTGGTTGTGGGTTGGTAGGTAGGCTGGGATGAAGGGGACTGCCACCAGGTGGGCGGAATGTGCGAGGATCCGGGCCAAGTGGAAGAGATCGGGCGGGTGAGGGGACTCTGGGAGGCATGATTCGGAGCTCGGTGTGGAGAGCTGGATGTGAGACCGGGAGTTGGGTGCGGGGGGCTTGCAGGAGGTAGAGTATCGGGAGCTACGATGCTGGAGGGATTGTCATTGTGCAGCTGGTTTGGGGGTGGGCGGAGGGATTGGTGCTTGGGTTGGCGTGCTGAATTCTGGTGCCTGGGCTGCCATGGGATTGGAAACCAGGTGTGGTGCTGGTGGTGAGATCAGTGTAGAGAGCGGGAGGAAGGAGGCAGGGGCCAGGATGAAGACCGTGGTGGTGGCAGGGACCAGCAGTGGGGTTGGGAAGACCACTATTGCGGTGGGGCTCATGGCCGCGTTTACACGGAGGGGGTTGCGGGTGCAACCGTTCAAAGTTGGACCAGGTGGGTGTTTTGATGCCCGGGGGGATTGGAGAGGTATTTTGGGCAATTTTGGGCACCAGGATCCGGCTCTCTCTTTTGCAGAGGTAGAAGACGAAAAGGAAAAACTCGTACAGTGACAAGTAGGGGGCATGAGGTGTTACTGGTTGAAAGGTCTGGTAGTGGGCTGTGCATTTGGTCTTTACCGACTGTGGCCCTTGCAGATTTCTTGGATCCCATGCACCACAAGGCAGCGACTGGCCGAGAATCTTTCAATCTTGATGGTTGGATGCTCAGCAGGTGTGGCGATTGACTCACCGTGATATGAAGAGGAAGTGTTGACCAGCTTACGCTCCAGTACTGAAGCTGAATCTCCATTTTCGTCTGCAGGGAAGTGAATCTGGCCTGTTTCATGCGCTATGAAGACATCACTGACATTGCCATAGTGGAGGGAGTGATGGGTCTCTATGATGGGCGGGATGGGAAGTCTGAAGTTGGGAGCACTGCGGAGATGGCCAAGCTGTTGGGGGCACCGGTGGTGCTCGTGCTCGACTGTTGGGCTCTTGCGCGAAGTGCTGCTGCTATGATCCGGGGTTACACATCTTTTGATAAAGACCTTACATTTGCTGGTGTGATATTTAACAAGGTTGACTTTGCTCTGTCTCTTTCTTTGCCATTGATGTCTCTGTGTGCTACTTTATGGATGGTCCCCTGGTTGAGGTTCTCGTTCAGTTTGTGGGACTAATTTCTGCCCTTGCTGGCTATTCTCAATTTCTTCGTTTCAGGTTGGAGGGTCTAGGCATACTGCTTGGTTATCGGAAGCCGTGCAGACAACTGAGCACGAAGTTAAGATATTGGGTGGGGTACCAAAGGCTTCAGACATTGAAATTCCCGAAAGACATCTTGGGCTACATATGCCAGAGGACAGCGATTTACCTCAAAATTACATTGATAAGCTTGCAGATCTGATTGAGCAGAATGTTGATCTTGACGCCATCTTAAAGGCTGCAGAAATTGGTTCTCCAGTTGATGGTAGAGAAGATGTGAACGGCAGATCAGGACATTTCATTATAGCACCTAACCTACCCAAACAAGTGAGAGTTGGGGTGGCACAGGACGCTGCCTTCTGTTTCTACTACCATGAGAACTTAGCACAACTGCAAGGTAAGCATATCTCTGGGCAACACGTCTTGAAGGACTAACCTACAAGAGTACAGCTGTGTAGTCATTCCACTGAAGAAACAAGTTGATGTCTTGTAGATGCTGGGGCGGAGCTGGTCTTCTTTTCGCCCCTGAAGGATTTATTGCCACCTAGCCTTGATGCCATATATTTTGGAGGGGGATATCCTGAGCTACACGGCAAGCAGCTTTCTGCCAACAAGCCCATGCTGTATGCAGTGAAGGCTTTTGCTGATGCAGGGGGTGTTGTCTATGGTGAATGTGGTGGTCTAATGTACTTGTCACAGGGAATTGAGGTCAGATATAGGTTTTAGAGCATGTTATTTCATTAGTTTTCGAAGTGAGTCTTCTAGAATGCAGGCTATGATTATCCAGCACCTTATTTGTTCCTATTGTCCATATTTCAGGGACGAGATGGAGAGCGCCACATGATGTGTGGTGTATTTCCATTTTGGACCAGAATGCAGACTTCAATGCACATGGGATATGTGACGGTACTCATCTGAACATCTGTATGCGATGGCAAGTGACCTTTGGGCATTTTTTTAGTATGAAGTGAAATATTTTGCCCTCTATGAAGGAAAAATTTGCATCATGTTGCATCAAAATCAAGATTTCACTGGCATCATCACCTGATAATTGAGCGGTGACATGATGTTTATGGCAACAGGTCAGGCCTCTAGACAGCTCTGTTATCTTTCCAGCTGATGTTGGGCAAATTCGGGGGCAAATGTACCACTTCAGTGAAATTGTTGACACCGATGGCAGCAGCATGGACAATTGTGCCAAAGGGTAAGACAGGTGGGAGTTATTAGCAACTTTTGTCTGGTCCAATAACTAATATCTTTTGGCGCTGAGATGGTATTGTTTCCTTCAAGCAGATTTACTGTTCGATTTGAATATGCAAAGGCAGTTGAAGAGCTTGAAGGATATATGCGTGGGAATGCTGTGGCCACGTATGTGCATCTGCATTTTGGCAGCAATCCTGCCGTAGCGCATTCATTCATACAATGCTGCAGGTTAGGATCTGCCCCTTACTTCCAATCACTGCTTGCATTTTTCAAGATTGTGGGCCAGTCTCACCTCTCCCACTGCTGCATGCCTACTCCTTAGTAGCCTTTTGTGTGAACTATTTTGAATTGACTTGCCGAGTTGATGTTATAATCCATGACAACGTTCATGCCTATTCTCAGGATGGATCCAACCAGAGCAGCAGCTGTGGCAGCAGCCTCAGCATCAGCAGTCGCTGATGCAGGTCCTGCAGCGGCTGCAGCAGCGGGTGCAGCAGCAGCAGCAGCAGTGGCTGACGCCCTTTGGGAATCTCGGCCATTTAACAACCCTGAAGTGGCGATGTATGTAGAAGCAGACTGTCGGAGTCCAGGTTCAATGTTCTCAGAAGAGTTTGCTGCAGGTCTGGTGGAGAATGTATCGAATGAGGCAATTACACCAACACCTAACATCTTTAATTTGAGGTCCAAGAGTTTGTCAGAGGAGCAGGTATCAAAGCTTAGGCAATCAGAAATTATAATCAGACGTTGGGGGTCTTTTGACCTGGGTAGAAATGGAAGGATAGCTGACCCAAGAAAGGTTTCTGGTCAGATTGCTAAATCAGAGTCAGAGTTTTCTCTAACAGGGCCCCTTGAGAGTAGAAATGGCCGCCATGTAGCCCGAACATTGAGTTTTAGTGACAGTAGCAGCAATGATAGTCTAGAAAGTAATGGTGCAGGACCCTTGAGCAGAGGAATTTCTGTAAATCCAGCTAGAGATGGTAGTGATTTAAGTGAAGATAGGTGTCGAGATGTTGGGAGCATGCACAGCGCGAGCTTAGTAGATGGGGTTCAACAGCAAAGGCCTTCAACTTCTGGCACTGGAACCAGTCCCATTATTTGTAACGGCACAGGACACAAGGACGCTTTGGCTACATATTTTCTAGGTGGACTGTGCGGAGGCTCATCTAGTAAGGCAGGTGCTCCTAAAAGAATTTTGTCGCTGCTACCGTCAGCAACTGAGATTCTTATGACTTTAGGTATGTCATCTGGTCCTTTGGTTTGGCTTAAAGTCTGTAGGAGTCCTTTTTCCTTCCACCAAATCTTATTGCTGAGGCGTCCCTGAGTAACCAGGTTTTGATCCCTGTCTCTACAGGTGCAGGTGACCGATTGTTAGGTGTAACGGATCTGTGTGATAAACCAGCTGGAGTTTGTCTTGACCGGCATATTGTAAGTAGGACAGACGATTCTCAAGTTTTTCTTATCAGGGCTGGGTGCACAACTTCAAGTCTTAATTCATTCAGTTGCCTTTGTAGGTTTGTAGGAGCAAAATTGACACAACAAAGATGTCCAGCAAAGAGGTGGAGGCAGCCGTAAGTGTTAGCTTTGTCCTGGTACACATGTTTGTGTCTCCAGCTGCATGCCAATTTGGGCCTCCTCGGTTTGTGGCAGTCATGTCGTACTGTTTCTTATGCAGATGAAGGCTTTTATGGCAGAGAAAACGAGCCCTTTCACACTTGACGAGGCCTGGATTGCGAGCACCAAACCAGATCTGGTTCTTACCCAGGTTAGATGACACTTCAATGTGAGTAGATAGCGGGTCAACGTAATAACATTATTGTCTTAAACATGCCACGGCTTGTTAATGCAGGATACCTGTGAGCAGTGTGACATTGACAGTAGTGAAGTTGCCACGGTTCTTGCTCGAGCAGGCCTCGTCAATGGGGAGAATACCACTGTGATTGTGCTGCGACCATACACGGTGGGTGCTCAATTACAGGTTTTTTTTTTTTTTTAATAAATTTTCTGAGCTTAGTCTGTTTCAAGTTAGGACGGGTTCTGAGAATGGTTGCAACCTCTTGATTGCAGGTTGCCGAGGTGCTTGCAACAGTCCTGCAGATAGGTGGGGCTGTTGGCCTCTATGCTGAGGCCTCTTTGCAAGTGAAAGAGTTACGAGCACGACTTCGAAGAGTTGCAACTGCAGTGGCGAGGCGCGAAAGGCCAAGCGTCATGCTGCTGCAAGGCTTGGATCCTTTTGTCCTTGGTGGTCATTGGGTACCAGACATGGAGAACCTAGCTGGAGGACAAGACGATCTTCAGAGGATAGGCTGTGATGCAGAAAGGTTATATTGGCCTCGTGTTGTATCCTACGCACCTGAGGTTCTCATCTTGGCTCCATGCTCTTCCAGTCTGGAACGGACGCTGTCTGAGGTACTCATTGATGGATGTGGAATTATCCCAAAGGCTTTCGTAAACAGTCCTCTGACGTGTACTGTACTGCAGGTGTCAATTGTTGCCAGGCAACCTGGATTTTGGACCATTCCAGCTGTGGAATCGAGACGGGTGTACATCTGCGAGCACTCTTATTTCAGCCGTCCAAGTGCATCAATTGTGGATGGAATCGAACTTCTGGCCCACATTCTGCACCCTGAAGCCGGCATCCCCTTGAAGTTGCAAGATGCAGCTTTGCAGTTATCCCTTAAAAAGGGACAGAAGTGCAAGCCTTATGATTTGGCAAAGCACTTCACACCACTGGAGTGAAGGTGGTTCGTCCTTAAGCACCTGGTGCCAAGGAGCACATGTAACATAGGTGAATCTTGAGCCGTTCAGCTGAGGATATGGCTGGTCTAGACATCTTTCTGTTGTAAATCCTTGCTTAGAAAGCGTGAGCGGCAGCTTCATAGTCCCGTACTGTACAGTAGGGCTGCACACTTACTTCCCTTGCTATGTGGGCAGAGCACGTTGTGTAAAGCTGTAAAGAAATTACAGATGCCGGAAGCCTAATCAATCGGTAGAAAGCACAGCGCAGTCAGGGGATGGCTCTATTTCGTCCGCTGGCTGCCACCATTCCAGAATGTTCCAGAGAAAGTAGTCGATAATCACCATGATACAGAAAAGCTTGCCGGCCCAGGGTCCACAAGCATAGAATCTGCTGAGACGTTGCAGGAGGTCATTTGTGCGCGTCTGCAAGGCTTGATCATATACTTGCTCAGTTCTTCTTGCAACATCTGTCCAGCTGTATAGGTCTCGTATTCTGCTATGCATACGATGTGGATCAATCCGAGGAAGAACCTCAATCGCCTTGCTAATGGCCTCCACAATGGCCTCGGAGGCAGGCTCTGCCAGCACAATCATATCGGGTGGCAAAACCTCTGGAACACCGCCAACCCGCGTGCTAACAGTGAGGAGTCCACAGCTGGCTGCCTCCAATAAGGCGATGCAGAAAGCCTCAGTAAGAGAGCAGTTCAAAAAGATGTGGCCTTGAACAAGTACTGAACGCACATCAGCATGTGGCACAGCTCCGAGCATCTTCACCCGGTCCTGAATCTCATGCTTCTCCCGCATCTCCTCCAAGCTCACACCTTTAGGTCCATCCCCTCCTACGATGAACTCAACACCCGGAAACATGCGGCAAATAGTCGGGATTACTTGGACCAATAGATCTGCTCCCTTGCGATACACCAGCCTGCTCACCACAACAATAACAATCTTGTCCGTCGGTCTCCGGCTCACATCAGGCCGGAACACTGCAGTGTCCACTGCACTGGGAATGACGAAAACGTTCCCAGGAGGAATCCCTGATCGCAACACAGTGTTCTCCTTGCTGGTGTGAGAAACGCAAATAGCATGATCCACATCCGCCAAGGTGAATTGCAGAACCTTGTTCATGTGGATGCTTCCAGCGCCTGCAAACCCATCCAAAGAGTGGTCTGTGAACACCACCTGCAAGCCCATAGTGCGGGCGTGCAAGATTGCTTCATGGCATAGTGTCGAGAAGGCCTGGTGGCCGTGCACAATTCCAATGCGCTCCCGCAGAATAATGTCCCTGATGACGGGGAAGCTGCCATATATGGTGGGGAAGGTGGCCTGCAGCAGATAGGGCAATCGGGGAATGTAATAAACCTTGAGCCCGTTGGTCATGTAGCGAACACCGCTGCGCTTGGCATAAGCATGTGTGGCCACCACCACCTTGTGCCCTCGCTGCAGCAGCAGCTGGGACAGGTAGTAGATGTGATTCTCTACGCCCCCGAAGCTAGGGTAGAAGAAATCCGACACCATCAACACCCGGTGCTTCTGCTGGGGAGGATCCATTGCGAGGGTTAGGGTTGCGTCTGGAAAGTTCCTAGAGGCGAAGCTTGTTGAAAGTGAGAAACATGCTCGATGCGGGACATTTGTATTGACAAACCACTGTTCCTTTCAGCTAAAAAGGTAGTGATCAAAATCACATTTAAATTGTACACCATCCGTTTGGAGTTAGACCCATGCACACAAGGATGGAATGTGGGGTGCAGCAGCCTCAACCACGAACGTGGCATCCACTTCCGCAGTCCGAGTACACCAGCACTACCCTAAATACACAATGCAGACTGGCGTAAGCCATGTCATCAGCCTCAATAATCTTTCTTCTTAGACCGACGTTTCTTCTCTGTGCTTCTCTCCTCGTCAACGGAGTTTTTGATCTACACACAAAGTTATGAAGCAAGGTTAGCCAAATCCGCACTTCATAATTCTGGAAGTTCCGACACGCAGGAACAATTTCAACACCTGTGACCAGAAGCATCTCACTCCTTACCATGATGTGAAGAATGCGGATGAATATGGCGGCGAAGTCCAGATACAAATCCAAGGCATGCGTCACATAATCAAGATCTCCGTGGTCTGCCCTCTCAATGATCATCTGAGTGTCGAACAAAATATAACCGACGAACAACAGGAGTCCTCCATAGAGCTGCACGGACAAAGACAACACTCAGAACGTTCCCAAAACCCTGCATGGCCCGCACAAACAAAAGGGATTGAAACGTTCAGTCCAGTTGCCATCAGGAACGTGAGGAGGGAGGGTTACCTGGATGTTGAAGTTCAAGATTGAAGCCCCAAAAAAGTATGCACAGACATGCAGCAAGAGCATGGTGCTCATGGCAGACGACAGGACACCCCCAAGGAATAAAAATTCACGACGCCTGGCCAACAGAGCCGAGCCAGTGAAACAACCAAAAACCACCACAGTTCCCAAGAACGCTGTGATCACAAGACTGCACTCACAGACGAAGCCCACCGATTAGAAACAGCCCATGCATGGCAATAAGGTCAACCAAGGGTAACTCATGTCTTCAAACCCTTTCCTACCTCGGATTGATTTCTGTAGCAAGCTCAATCAACGGCCCGAACGAGGCTCCCTGAAGAAAAGAAATTGCTCCCAAGAGTTTCCACCTCGTGCTCTGCAAGGCATCGCAGTTTATTAGCCCTTTAGACCAAAGGATCCATCCTGAAACAAGATAGCCTGAAGAGCAACCCATGCCTGAGCATACCTTGTTAGAGCTGTAAGCCGGCAACGCCGCGAGCCATATGACACAACCGAACAAACCAATGGTGGTGAGATACCCTCCGAAGTTCCAGAACAGATGAGCAGAGCATCCCAACACAGAAATCAGAACCGACGCGGTGAGCGTGGCGTAAACCTGCAACACAAACACCCCTGTCAAAACACCGAGCTCAGCCAGAAATCCCTCCGCTCAGAGGAGTCCAAGCACAGAGGGCTTACCCGCTGCAGGTGCGATTGGACGACGGGTGAGATCCCCCGGAAGTTCTTCAAAGCATCGTAGTTCCAACCCGCAGAGGGCCTCTCCTCGAAGAAGGCTGATGCCGCATCCATACCTGCTGCAGCGCAAGCCCAAATCCAAGAGATGCCGAAGACGGTGGTGCAAACCCTACAGCCGCTCAAGAGTCAGGGGGCCACAGGAGAGGATATGCCAATGCCACCACACAGAAAACTCACGACAGCGTCGAACTCCCACCACGCACGCAATTTATGTAGCGACCACAGGGGGACGCGGACAAAGGTCGCGGAAGGTCAAGAACCAGTCTAGAAGGTTGTTTGACGTATTCAGTAAGATGGAACCTCGTGGAACTTACATATTTATACCATACATAGAATGGTACATACGTCAAGGTACGCGGCTAGGTAGGTATTTACATCTCGAAACAGAAATTACCTGGTCTGGACGTGTGGACCATTTCTCGAGTTATCGAGACAGGAATTACCTGAGTTGGACCTTTTTCTCGATTTGTGCCAAAAATAGGAATTATGTCCCTGGTTGCTGCTAGGAGCAAAGCCCTTGTGCTGGTTCCGATTTACGGGCTACTCGGCATCCCAGAAGAGGTCGTGGTCTCCGTTTTTCCTCAGGATTTGCATTTTTGCCGTGACAAGCGAGGCAAGCAGAACGTCCTTCTTCTATGACCAGTTCAAACGTGAATCAAGCGGAGGCTGCAAGTTTTCCAAGTAAGCTGTCAACAAGGAAGATTCGATCTCATAAACCGTGAAGATCTTTCCAGAGCGAAGGAAAGGACTTTATTGGACCGTGTAATATTGCTAGGTCAGCAAGATGCTGATTCCAGCTTGCTGCCAGTGCCAATGCCAGTGCCAGACTACTTTCTCATGAGTTTTCTCGTTGATGTCTAAAGCTTCCTATATTCTATCATGGCTTCCGGACGAAGCCGTCGAGGTGGGTGTCAAGTGGGCTTTCATGCGTGGCGCTTCTCCTCCCTTTCCTGGCGGTTGGGCGGAAGGATGGCAGCATGCCTGGTGCGGCGCTGCATCCAGTCGCTCACAAGGTCTTCGTCCACATCGAATGCAGCCTTGAGCAGTTCCCGGGGCATGTTCCAGAATACGCTGTCTTCTCCAGCCTTATGCTTCGGTATGGGCCTGCATGGTCCACCACAGCAGAGCACAGATTGGCACACATATCCCACATTGCAAACAAAGGAAAGACGTGCAAATTAAAGGCCTAGGACTGGAGTCCGCAATGTCGGAGGTGGTGAGGCCATGAGATGGCATCCTTCGCAGCCTGCTCAATTGGTGGCCGGGTATCCCATGGGGATCATCATCATCTGGCCCTCTTGGAGCTCCTCGTAGAAGCAGCGTTCACCGCTGAGCTTGAGCACCTGCACGCACAAAGGCCCTTTGCGATGGGAGGTTGAGATCATGGAGGCAGAAATGATGGAACTCTGTCTCAACCAAAAAGGGATTGTCTCCACCAAGAAGGTTTCGGTTGAATCCGGCCGAAAAATACCCGAAATCTCACAAACAAAAACAACACTTCTCTCGTTAATGAAGTTGAGGAGGAGGACAAAGACACCGACAAGATTGCAAATGAACTCGATGAAATTGAGAAGCAGGACAATGACGACGACATCAATGCAAAGGAGCTGGAAAACACGGACCCTATGGAGCCAAAAAAATGAAACTCACATGGTACCAAAAAGATGGTCGCCGCTGCCCCCAGCTGCAAATCACGTGAGGCCAATTGTGGCACAACGTGGTCGTGGATTAAGTCCCCCTGTACCCTATGGAAACGTCTTACCTCGTGTCCGGAAGAAAAACTAGGAACCATACCGGCTTGGACGAGAATGTTTGGAGGGCTCGCTCCATAACTCCAACAAAAAGCTCTCTAGTAACACCTTCTTTTCAGCGAGGTTGGACAGTCACGCAGTTAGCGACAAAAAAACATCACCAGACACCAACACTAGGCCTCAAAGTAGCCCGCCGTCCTTCCATGGAACGACTCGCAGTCAGCACAGTCTGCCGCTACTATTGCAGCAAGAGTCAACAAGAATACATGAGACATCAGAGAGCTCCCCATCTTTGCCTAAACTAGAAGCTTAGCTCTCTCCCCTTGATCTCCTCCTCAACTAGAAGCTTAGCTCTCTCCCCTTGATCTCCTCCTCAACAAGCACGCTTACACTCTAGGCTCCCAAAGCCTCTACGTACCATAGTCCTATTCTCACAAGAGTGTAGCTCACAAAGTGCTAGGATCCTTCTAGACATGCTCACGCTCAAGGCTCCCAAAGCCTTAAGGTTCCAAAGTCCTATCTCACGAGTTAGCTCCCAACACTAGGATCACAGGATGCTTTTTTTTTCCTCTAGGGCTAGCCTAATCTCCTTTTATAAGGAGGTTTACATCATTCTCAAAAGTAACTGCCTAAAGCAAACTTTCTTCCTTAAGCCCTAAGCTAAGTCTTACTACCACACTTACAACTTACTAACTAGATCTAGGGCTGCATGCAAGGCTTCTTACTTCTCTAGACTCCAACAAAAAGCTTTCTAAGAGATTTTCAGTTAACAAGCATACCAAAAGGCAAATTTACTCACTTGTAGATATGGAAGATTTTGTTCATGACTGGCTCAAGACTTCTTATTGGAATGAAATTAGGGCAAGTTTCAATTGGCGTATAAGAGCGCCGTACAAGAAAAGACCAACTAAAGCCCAGTCTTCAATAACTTTCGAACTCACCAGTAAAAACCAAGTCTCTATCAACTGTAGTTTCAAAGTCTCTATAATTTCATTAAAAAAAGATATCTTAACAATATCCCCTATTTTGATTCTATAACTTGGAATTATAATCATTTTTTGGTATTCATGGCTCGTCTTGGTTTGAACGGCAGATCTTCAGTGAGTGTCAAACTGATGTGATAACATACTGTACACCACGAAGCCGTTCTAATTAGAATAATTTCATGTAACTTATCCACATCGAGATGTTGGCATTGTAGGACCCGTTCTAATTAGAATAATTTCATGTAACTTATCCACATCGAGATGTTGGCATTGTAGGACCCGTTCTAATTAGAATAATTTCATGTAACTTATCCACATCGAGATGTTGGCATTGTAGGACATCGGATCGTCACAAGAGTAGTTGATAACAATAATTCTAGAAATTATAAATAATAAACAACTCATACTACACTCCAAGATGGATAATGATGATAGTGAGATTTCGATGAAGCGAGTGGAACATCACAAGAGTATTTGATAGCACTCTCTCTATAAACTAAAGTCGCTGAAGAAAATAGAAGATCACAAAGAACTAATCACACTATTTATAAAAATTATATTTCTTCTCAAGTACAAAAAATAGAAGTACAAGAATAGTATTCAGATTTTAAATATTTAATCTAATAAACTAGTGCCTGAGTTAAGTTATCATTACAGTTCATACTTCTAAATGTTTGTGCTTAACTAGCACAAGAGCTATTTCCAAAGAGTAGCTTGGGTGCCTTTATCCAAGCTGTTCATTATAAGACCTTCGGCCAAAGACACTCTCACAATGTCCTCGTCATGATCGTAGAAAAAGAAAGCAGCATCCAGAAAGTCTGGCTCATCGTAGTTGTTCCTTGTCCCCATCATCATCGTAGAAAAAGAAAGCAGCGTCCAGAAAGTCTGGCTCATCGTAGTTGCTCCTTCCCTCCAGTCCCTGCAACACACACGTCGTCATCCGCCATATATATTCAGGAATCGGAACATTTGGTGTAAAGCAAGCAGTGCGTTTGCGCCAAGTGGTATCAAGAAGCGGTGGAAATCGTTCAACGGGAAAGCTAGAAGTCCTTACCAGCCACACATTCCACATTCTATCGACGTTTGCGTGATGCACGAAGAAGAGGGGGTCCCTGGGGCTGTGGTGGATCACACCCATGTCGGCATAGTACATAGACCTATCTCCCGTCCAGAAATGCACGAGATAGAACGAGATGGCTCGATCATGTCGTTCCAGCCTTGTGGGTGCGGGAGTTCCTCCCCATGGTGAATCGGGTAGGACAAGAAGGGATGCCTCTCGCCAGCGACTAGTCCTTTCCACAATCAGGTCATGCAAATGCGCGTTGTTCTTAGCGCGTTGTCGCTCCGTCTTCTCTGGTGTGACCGCAGTATAGTGCCCGTGGAATGCACATCGTCCAGAACGAGGTTGACCACCGCAGGCGGAGCTCCAGGCTGGTGGCGGGCATCCCGATACTTGGAGGTGGTGGGAAGGTGCTCTTAATCGGAACTCTGGTTGTCCCCAGTTCCAGAAGGGCAGAGCAAAATTGTCATCTCCCACCAGCTTGGCAAGGATCCTCTAGTAGAAGAAGGTGAACCTGCGCAGCAGGCTCTCAAGGTCATCCACATTCCACAGCAGCTCGAAGCCTAACAAGCAAGAACAAGAGCGGCAGCCCATTTCCGGTGTTATAAGCTTGCAAACACAAGGATCTGACAGTGCTAGCGGTGAAAGTCCAGCTGTTGTGCACCAGGTAGACCGCGGTTGGTGGTGGTGCTGCTGCTGCTGCAAGGTTCCCGAGTCGTGGAAGCCTCTCATGGACACCACTGCAGCAGAGGAGCTGGAAACCAGCAGCGGGCGGGCCCATGTGCGATTTCAACCTCACCAGGCTAACTAAACTAACAACATCCAGCGCTCCGAGACATTTGCGTGCAGAAATCAAGCAACCCACAGTCCCTCCCTACGAGAACCTACCGCTCTGCTGGTTCGCCTTGATGGCCTTGATGTGGTTGACCCACCACCTACTCCTGAATGATCTGCAATGCATCAACGGAGCCGGAGCAGGAGCAAGAGCAAGAGCAAGAGCAGGAGAGGAACTGAAGCCGGAGTCGGAGCCTTCGCTTTGGAAGCAGGATGGCTTTCCGGAGCTGGATCACACTGTCCATTAAAGCTGGCTTTTCCATCCAATCCATCCATCGCTGGTGAGAAAATTTTGTTCTGGCGTACTGATCAATCTCGATTGACGAGCAAATTTGGATTCCAGGGTGCTCGTTCCTTTGTCTTGATCCAACCGCCACTGCCTGCAGGCCTAGGTTCACTTTCTTCTGCGAGCGTATTTTGGCGAAGCTGGTGGACGATGAAGGCTTGACTTTGCCGTTTTGGAATTGGCCAGGAATTGGGACAACCAGAGTCCGTTGCACCCGATTCTCCCCAACGTCCTCCCGCACTTCTTCCGAGAACCTGACAAGTATCCCGGACTTTTCCACGCCCAGCCCCGGCGACACCCCAGGCACATGCCTATAGCGTGCACCCGCTCCATGTCACTCCAGGTGGAACATGATCGCCTTGGCCAAGTTGGCTTCACTCAAGGTGCATCTTCCTTACACCTTACTATATTTCAATGTGCACACGCAGATGAAGAGGACGAGCTCCGTCACACCAACAGCGCGACGAATTTGCAACAATTCATTGTGCAAGCAACAGCCAACGGCGATCCAGCCGGCTTCCTGTCCTTTCCAATTCGCTTGGGACAGACAACACTCCAAATATTCCCACAGCACTCCCAAGCATAACCAGGATTCGATGCCAGGGGCTGGAGGGAAGGAGGAACTGGAACCATGACCCGGCCTTCCAGACCAAAAAAATATTTGAACACAACGGAAACTCAAGGGTTCAACAAGAACGTTTGATTCGGCCGTTAGGTTTTACCAAATAAGATAGGCTAGCTTATAAACCGCGGTGATACATTTTCGAGTCTGGTGCTCTCGTCAATTTGTTGGCACCCCGGGTTCCGCAGGCTTCCACCAGCAGCAATGCTCTTCCCTCTTGTATTTCCGCGTGCACCCGAAACGAGATTTACTAGTTTGAGTGCCTTTTGAGCGGATCGACTGCACGGACTGCCTGTCGGTGAGCGTGAGAATGTGAGTACACTGGTGGTACTTGAATTGGTCAGTTGTTTGGCATCTGAGTTTTAATTCGAAGGTCTGTGAATCTTGGAGTGTTTTGAAAGAGTGCGGACCTCTTGGATGATGTCACCAAGCACATGCACCTTATTCGGAGGTATAACTAACTTTGGTAACTCTTGATCAGTTTGCAGTGCTCATCGAGATACCTAACCTTGATTATAGTGTCTTGGGACGGAAACCATGGTGGATCACAGGATGTTTTTCCATATCGTGTGTATCTCGGTATACACAATGCATATGTTCACAATGTTGGGCTGGACTCTGACTCCGGCCGCGATTGAAGAGATTATGTTTATATTAACTATAAAATGGATAATTCTGTCGATCATAGAAGAGATCGTATCCGGAGTAATTGAATTGATCATATAGTGGATCATACAGGGAGTAATAATATTTAATATAAATGAATTATTTGGTTTATCATACAGTGCATCACGTGGCTTTGTTATGACGAATGTACATGGATATGGCTCGAGGCAGGGTTACGGGTTCGTCCAATTGCCACTCATGCTGGCCTGGTCCTTTCCGCGGACTTAGCACATACCAGAATCCCTACATCAGAGTGAGAGGATCAATCTTATTGGACGGGAAATCATATCTAAGACAATTATAAATGTCAATCATGGCAAATATATAACAAGTGTGTCAACAATTATGTACCACGACATCTTTATGTTCAGGTTTTAGGGTATATACTTTCAAGTGATCTATATATAACTTTTATGGTATATACTTTGAGGTGAAGTGAAGTAAAACATTTATTTCTTTCTCTCTATCAAAACTTCTAATGAGATAAACTTTGATACAATTTTGTGTGCATTCTTCATGCAATACACATACTTTGAATTTCAATGAAGCAAGACCTATCTCGTTCCTACCATAGTATCTTACAAATAAAAAGAATTTCAATCTCTTTAAGTTTTGGTCTCTCTCGGCGCATATTATGTATAGAGTTAACATTTTTTAACATTTTCTTTACCGTCCAAACAAATATAAGGAGCATTTTGAATTCATAAGTAAAGACCAATCTCTTTTAGGATTTAAGATTATAATTTCCTAAAATTTTATTTTATGATGCAAATAAATCTAACGGCACTGGTAGCTTTAGTAACTTCTAAATTTACAAGCAAAGACCAGTCTTCATTAATTTCTAAATTCACAATCTAAAACCAATTTCTTTATCTATTGCAGTTTGAAAGCCTCTATGTTCAAAACTATTACATCATTTTTATAATATAATTATGCATAAATTCACCAGAAAACATGTCGCGACAAGGTTCCAGATACTATACTTGTAACTATAATCATATTTTAGTTTTAATTATCGTCGTAGTTTGTCTTCCTGCTGGTATGAGTGTCTTAGCGATTCTGTGTTGTTGGGGGTGTAGCCGCCCTTGGAGCTAGTTTATTAGTTGTGATTATCAACGTAGTTTGTCTTTCTGCTACCATGAGTGTCTTTGCAACTCTTCGTTGTTGGGGCTGTAGCCGCCCTTGGAACAGTTTTTTCAGCTGTAATTATCATCGTAGCACAAGTGTCTTTGTAATTATCATCATAACACATGTGTCTTCACAACTCTGTGTTTCATCCTAAGTTTGGCACTAATGTCTTGACAACTTTGTGTTTCATCATAATTTGGCACCAGTGTCTTGACAACTCTGTGTATCATCTTAAGTTTGGTAAGAGTGCCTTCACAACTCTGTGTTTGTCCCTTGTATAATGTTTATTATTTATAATTTTTTAAAATTCTCTAAAAATATTATTGATATATTGGTTAAAAATTATATTAGTCCTTAAAAATGACATCTGCACTAGGTTCATTGGAACCCTATGGTCAAGCGTTCTTGAGTTGGGATCAAGCACCCTTGAGTTGGATCACCGCTAGGATGGGCAATTCATTGCTGATAACCGTTAGGATGGGCACTTCATCCCAAGTCGCCTCTTGTGAAGAAAACTCTGAAAAGCCATACTAAAAATTTAAATTATTAGATTTATTAGACAAGTCTCTAAGTTAATTTTTCATTACAATGCTAGCACTAGACCTCCAAGGTGCACGCTAGAATAATCTTCATTCCTCAAGTAACCGCTTAGGAGGCTGCGACATAAATGTAGGATATGTGGCGGAAATCATGTTGGGCTTTAGGAATGGATCGGCTATAACCATTCCAACTGAACCTGTTTGGCAAAGTTTATAACACCATTGCTAGCCAGCAAGACGCTGAATCTAACTGGCTTTATCAAAAACTTCCCGGTTCTCTCTCTCGCTCATATGCTAAGTAGAAACATCCCTAATCTACTACATGTGGTCTTCTAGTGCTTGAGAAGGTTGTGGAAGAAGCTCTCGAGGTGGAGGTTGAGAGCAAAGCCCCCGTGGGCGTAGCTTTCATCGTGGCTTTCACTTCGATGTGCTTGGTTCTAGCATCAAAAGTTGCAATCTTAGTTAAGAAGATGCAACTTTGATTGTCGTTGAAGATTGTTGTTGCTTCCTTTTGCTTGAATACCATCTCCTCTAGCAAGTTACGCAACCATATCGCCTCCATGACTAGAGAGCATGTTGCCATATATTCTGCTTCTGTACAAGATAGAGCTACAGTAGGTTGTCTCCTAATATTCCAAGAAATGGCTCCCCCATTCAGCATAAACACATATCCAGTTGTAGACTTGCGACTATCAACATCTCCTATCCAGTCTGAATCATAATATCATATCACTCGGACTTCTGGCTGATGCTCCTGTTGATACACCAAATTCCAGTGCTTTATACCATTCAAGTACCTCATTATCCTCTTCACAGCTTGAAATTGCTGCTGTCCAGGGTTAGCCATAAATTGACTTGCAACTCCCACTGCCTCTGCAATGTCAGGCCTTGTCCCTGTAGATAAATAGGTGAGGCATCCAACAACACACACTAGTAGAGAGTTTTATCTACCTTTTCCTTCTCTTCTTCAGTAGTAGGACTCATCTCCTTTGAGAGCTTCTCATTAAGCACCATTGGTGTCTTCACAGGCTTGCACTCTTGCATTCCAAAGCGCTTCAAGACATTCTCAACAATTTTCCTTTGGCTCAAAAATCAAGCACAATTCTGATATATCAAGCACAATGCTGATACGAGCATAAAGCGATATCTGATTGGTTCGGTGAACCTTCCCAACATGCGCCCTTGGCAATTCTGTTCAATATCAAGCACAATGCTGATTGGTTCGGTGAACCTTCCCAACATGCACCCTTAGCATAATCGCGGCTCACCAATCTTCTTCAAATCCAAGCCCCTCAGCATTTGTTGATTGTTATTGTCATCATCTTAATGTTGTCCTGCACTCCAGTGTGCCCCAAGCATTGATACCACAAATCTACTGACCCAGTGCTTTTAGGCGAGCTTGACACAAATGTGCAAGCTTGTTGATCACCTACAGAAGAACACAACTTATTATGATTGGCTTCCCTAACACCTCGAGCTATCACCTTGACATTAAGTGATTCTGGTTGCTCGGGTTGGATGTGACATCCCTTTCCCTCGAGTTGAACACAATCTCATTCCCAAGGTCAGTGATTCTTGCTACTGAAAGAAGATTCTTCACAAGAATATGCACATGGTGCACATCCTTGATTGTACCTTTGGATGGTCCTCCAGAGAGTTGAACCTTGATCACACCTCTTCCTTTGATCTCATGTGCCCTATTGTCTCCAAGCGCTACCTTATGCCTTGCCAGCATTTCTTCATAGCTTGAGAACTAAGGCCGATTGTAGGTGAAGTATAGAGACGCTCCAGAGTCAAGGTACAAACTCTCATCCTTCTTTGATGCGCGCTGTCGTACCCTTTTTACGGTTGAGACAGCAAAGAAATATTCTTTCTCCTTACTCACTTGATTGTCTTGTGATTCCTTTTCACTTCTTCTTCAAGTTAGCCAACCTTGTCCTATAATCCTTGGCATAGTGGTTAGGCTTTTTGTAAGAATGGCAAGTACCCTACATCTTTTTCTTTGCACCTTTGTCCTTCGATTCTTCTCTACAGTTGGCTTGTGAAGTCTTCCCACGTGTTGTTCCCTTCTTTGGAAAGAGCACCGAGTCTCCATTCTCTTCTTTCTTGAAGGAATTCTCCTTGTAGGAGCAACCCAACCATCTCATCCAACATTGGTGGTTTATTGCTTGGACGCATCGCTACCGCCGTTCTGAAGGCCAACACAAATTGTTTGTATGCGGAAGGTAGGCTACTCAACAACACCATGCTAACCTTTCTTTCAGAAGGTTTAACATCCGCTGCCTTCATTTGATCCACTAAGTTCACAAACTTGTTGACATGTTGTTGAATGGTGTCACCCTTGGTCATCTTGAAGTGGGCAAATTATTGCTCCAATAAGATCTCATTCACCAAGCTCTTCTTCTCATATGTGTTGTAGAGGGTCGTCCACGCCACATTTGAGGTTGCACGCTCACTCAATTGAGAGAGCATGTCATTGGACACATTGAGGAGGATTATCGCCAGCGCTCGTCTATCTTTCTCGGTATCCGCTTCGGTGGGTATTTCTCCGAGGCCGTTGTCGACGAAATTCCATGGTCCTTAGTCGATGAGAAGCATCTTTAGCTTCAACTTCCACAATGAAAAGTTCGTGCCTCCAAACTTCTCCACTAGACGTGTCTCCATGCTTGTTGATGTCATGCCTAGCTTCCCTTCAATCGATCGTTCAGATTGATCAGAACAGAACACCTCACTTAGATGCACTACAAGGACTACTACCAAGACCTTCTTAATTGCACACAAGTTCTCACAAGCACAAGGTTAAGAGCTAGATGCATTTATACACAAGATTTCCCACTACTACTAGGGAGAGGGGTATTTTACAAAACCCCTTTTGCCAATCTCCCAATCTTTGCAACGTCTAAAAACCTCTGCTGTAAATTGGTTTAAGTTTCGCTGATGTGGCAAGTTTTAAGACTCGATTTACAACGGGGGTTTCTAGTTGGATGATGTGGCACTCTTTTGGGTGCTCATTTACAACAACAGATTGATGACAGGGCTCCCACGTTGTAGATTACGTTGTAAAAGCTTTTTTTTTCAAAATTTGATCTTTATTTTTCAAAAAATCTTTATTAATAATCATAAAAATATGATTGGAAGCCATTTACAACAGCATGCGATGACATGGCTCCCTTGTTGTAGATTACGTTGTAAAGCCTTTTTCTCAAAATTTGTTCTTTATTTCTTCAAAACTCTTTACTATTATTATTTATCACAAAATCATCGTAAATGGCCTCCAATCATTAAATTTGGAGGCCATTTACAACAACGATTGATGACATGGCTTCCTTGTTGTAGATTACGATGTAAAACATTCTTAGCCTTGCAAGCTCAAGGCTAAGAAACTATGCAATTGCGCACAACTTTTCACAATCACAAGGCTAAGAACTAGGCAATAGGACTTTACTCAAGTATCTAATTGGTAATACAAGGAGGTCTTTATAACAACTTTTCAACAAAAACTTTATTTATGTCTACTACTACAACAACAACAACTTTTTTTATGTCCGCTAAGGATGGAAGAACCATCATGGGACAGAGATAGTACAGCGTAAAAGAGGTCTAAAAACCGAGTATACTTTTGTGCGTCACGAACTAGAAGCGATTCTTGTATGAGGAAAGCGAAAGAAGGCGAAGACTACAAGGAGTCCAACAAGGTCTGCAAGATCAAGAAGCTCGAGAGACATAGTCCAGAGCACAGGAATGTGGAAAGAGAAAAATCTGCGCAGCGAGAAGCCGGCACACTCAAAAAGATGAGAGTAACGGGACCGAATATCGGCATAGGCAGGACAATAAAAGAGGAAGTGTGATTCAGATTCAGGGTCCAAGGAGCAAAGCTTGCAGATCCTTTCGTCTTGGGGAGGGGTGGAACATTGCTCTACTATCATGTTAAAAAAAGAGGTGAGTCTTTATTGAGAGAGAATACAATACTCCCATATAATATGGGGTATGTGCACTAGGCGCTAGCCCACATGCACAGTTGCACACACCGCACACCGCACACCAAAGTGTGGTGTGTGGTGTGTGGTGTGTGGTGTGCGGTGTGCGGTGTGCGACACGCCGCACACCACACGCCATACACCATACACCGCACGCCGCACACCACACACCACACGCCACACGCCACACGCCACACGCCACACACCACACGCCACACACCACACACCACACACCACACACCACACACCACACACCACACACCACACACCACACACCACACACCACACACCACACACCACACTTTGGTGGGCTTGGCCTTATATAGTCCTAGCCTTAAATTCTATTGGTCACTTGACCTTGAATCCTGCTGGTCATTTGACCTTGAATCCTGCTGGTCACTTGACCTTAAATCCTACTACTGGTCACCTGACCTTGAATCCTACTACTGGTCACTTGACCTTGAATCCTACTGCTGGTCACTTGACCTTGAATCCTCCTACTGGTCACTTGACCTTGAATCCTACTACTGGTCACTTGACCTTGAATCCTACTACTGGTCACTTGACCTTGAATCCTACTACTGGTCACTTGACCTTGAATCCTTCTTGTTACTTAACTTGCCCCTACTCTTGAGCCTTTGTAGAAGATACTTTCTAGAAAATACATGACTTTCTAGAAAATATACAAGTTTATTATTTTTAGGATACTATTCATAACATATTTTGATACGTTGTAATAAATCATTTCTAACATATTACATCTCGGTGGTGGTGAAGGCCTTGGATGAGATTGGCAGCCTTTGCTGCTAGCTGGCTTGATCACCGCAAAGCCCATGGGGATCATCATCATCTGGCCCTCTTGGAGCTCATCGTCGAAGCAGCGCTCGCCGTTGGGCTTGAGCACCTCCACTCGCACGCTTCCCTTGCTGCAGTAGAGCATGGTGTGGCCGTCAGCCAGGTACCCGGGAGCCAGCATGGCGTCAGGCTCGAGGTGGATTCCGATGGCGCCCAATCCTGTGCCCGGGCGCAGGGTCTTGAGCACAGGCAGGCAGAATCGGTTGAGCACCGTCATGCACCCACCATTGCTGCTGTAGTGATCGCAGTTGGCGGTCTCCAGGTCGTACATGAAGTGCATCATGGACATGGACAGGAAGGAGCCGCCGGTCTCAGCGTTCCCACCACGGCGGCACTGCCTGCGCATGCGCTGGTGGAAGGGATGATCCTCCTCCACCCGGATGATACCCGTCTTCTTCTGGCTCGTCGTCAACCTCTCCACCTGCGCCAACATATCCTAGCTGAAGCCTTGCATGGGGCCGCCGCATTCCTCTGTCCTGCCCCCACTTTCGTGATACCGCTTGTAGAGACCGGGTAATTCGAGGCACACACACATGTTGTGATAGACCAAGCCGGGGCCGGGTTTTGTAGCACTGCGGCTCGCGCCCCAGTTCAAATGACGGGCATGTAACTCCCCGTTAAACGAGAACGCTCTTCAATTAAAACGACATCCCTGTCTCGCCAATCTCCCACAAGATACAGATTCGACTTGAAAAGACGGACGTCTACTCTGGGACACAACCCGATTTTACAGATCTTGCACAAGAGAAGATATGTGCGAGCTGAATTCATTTGGCTTTATTCACATTGATGATGAATCCAGCTCGCTGTGTACAGTCATCACACTCTTATGCTCTTCTATGCACAGTAAAAACATCCCTAGCTTAGCACAAGGTTCAGCCTAGTTTTTGAGAAGATTCTTGAAAAACTTGTCGATGTTAAGAGGGAATCCACCATGGGCGCGGTTTCCATCCTCACGGCGCTGTTCTCTTTGCTCACGGCTCGGCGGCAGGATGGCAGCATACCTGGGGTGCCCCTGCATCAACTCTCTCACAGGCTTCTCGTCCACGTTGAATACGGCCATGAGGAGTTCTTGCGGCATGTTCCTCAACACACTGTCCTCCCCAGCCATATGCATCTTCATAGGTCTGCATCCCCAAGAGCACAATATCAGATCTCGTTTAAGAAGTATCCCACATAACGAGCGAAGCAAGAATGAAACAGATCCCCTCACGTGTCGCAGGTGGTGAAGGCCATAAGATGGCATCCTTCACGCCCAGCTCGCTTGATCACCGGATGCCCCATGGGGATCATCATCATCTGCCCCTCCTTCATCTCCTCGTCGAAGCTGCGCTCACCGGTAGGTCTCAGCACCTGCACGCGGGCACTTCCCTTGCTGCAGTACAGCAAGGTGTGCGCGTTCGCCATGTACCCGGGAGCTATCATCGCTTCCTGGTGAGCCATTGTACACACAATCACAACTCAAAACCGCAATGCAATGTAATGCAACGCAAGCTCTGGACGAGATCTCGCTTACAGGTTCGAGTTCAGTTCTGATAGCGCCCAATCCAGTGTTCGGGCGCAGGGTCTTGAGCACGGGCAGGCGGTACCGGTTGAGTACGGTCATGCACCCGCCTCCGCCGCTGTAGTGGTCGCAGTTGGCGCTGTCTAGGTCGTACATGAAATGCATCATCGACATGGATTGCATGTTGGCCTCGCCGTTACTCCCGCGCCCGCACTGCCTCTCCCGCATCAGCTGGTGGAACGGGTGATCCTCGTCCACCCGCATAAAGCCCATCTCCTTCTGGCTTGTCACCAGTTTCTCCACCGTCTGGTCGTCCACATCCCATGCCTCCGCCAGAAGCTCCTTGCTGAATCCTTGCAGCACGCTGCCCCATTCCTCGCTCTCCTGTCCGACCAACGAGAATCCCTGCACACAACCCCGTCACATCCCACAGGATTCAAGAACTCATCAATTAGATTTGCCAAACCCTTGCTACTGCCTCAGCCCTACCGAGCAATCATGAAACAAATTTGCCAGAATCACGCTACTGCCTCAGCCTTACCGGGCACTCATTGAACAAATTCATGCTACTGCCCCAGCCTCACCGAGCAATCATGAGCTTTACCGTGCATTGCCCAGGGTTCACTGCTGCCACAGAAGTGTCGGCGATGGCCACCAGATGACACTCTCCGCCGAGCTCCTCCTCCCGGTCGCGCTCCCTTTCACGTCGGTGCTTCCTCTCACCTTCCTCTTCACGACGCTGGCGTTCGCGTTCCCTCGCACGCTCCCGCTCTCGCTGCTCACGTTCTTCCTCACGTCGCCCATGGTGCTGCTCACCCTCCTCCTCCGATCGGCCGCCATCTCTGTGCTCGCGCTCACGCTCGCGTTCCCTTTCCTCCCGCTCCTCTCGTTCCTCGGATCGGCCACCATCGCGATGGCGTTCGCGTTCTTCTCTCTCGCGCCCGCGCTCACGCTCCTCTTCCCTCCGCTTGCGCTCGCGATCGCGCTCGGACTCCTCGCGGCCGCGGTCCTCGTGCTCGCGCTCACGTCTTTCCTCCCGGCGATGGCGCTCGCGTTCCTCCTCCCTGCGCCTGCGCTCGCGCTCCCTCTCCCTCTCGCTCCTCTCGCGCTCGCGAGAGCGAGAGCGTTCTTCCCGTTCTTCCTCCGGGAGGCCAGCATCTCGCTCGCGCTCGCGTTCCTCCTCTTCGCGCTCACGTTCGCGCTCTTTGCGTTCACGTTCCTCCTCTCGGCGCTTGCGCTCACGCTCGCGTTCCTCCTCTCGCCCGTTGTGATACCGGCGCGCACATCCCTTCTCTCCGGTGTTGTAGAACCAGAACACCATGCCGCGCGGAACCGCCACGACCTGGCCCTTCCTGATCATCTGGTAGTCCCGGCGCGCCCCCATCGGCAGGCTCATTCCCATGATCGCCGACCCTGCCATCACCAACACGGTCCCAATCCAGAATCAGCACGCAGATGGTAGAAATCTGCAGAAAGCACATTCTGACGCTCAACTCCGATCGAAATGCTCACCTCGGGAACAGTAGAACAGCATCGCGGAGTCGGCGTACGTAGGGAGCAGCAGCCCACGCTCCTTGAGCTGGAACCGGGCGCCTTCCATGCGCGCATTCTTCAGCGACTCATGCTGTTCAGAACGCCACATGTCGAGCCGTCCCCCCTTGGACTCGTGCATCTTCTCGGATTTCAGCATCGAGTGCCTCTCCTCACGGCCCATCGCCGTGGCCAGTAGTGAGGCCACCAGCAGGCTGGCCACCACCGATCGCATCCTCCCCGTCGCCATGGTTGCAACTTCGATCAGCAGAGTTCTTAGCCACCAAGCAGTCGATGCAAGCACCGACGTGCGACAGATCAAGCAGGGGCCGGATTCTTATAGATGCCTGTTCATGCCCCAGCTGGAACCACGGCCAATTATCCCGCATGCAAGTCCCCGTTAAAAACTGTTGCCAGGCCTTGTGGATCCGTAACGTTCTGAAACTGCCGCAAGGTGTCTTCACTTGGTTCCCAAAGGCCAGTTTGTCGGCTTTCACCACTGACAGTTCGCTCCATGCTTTGAATCAGCAGCCTCCGTGTAGGAACAGCTCTCCCGTTCACTCCCGAGGCCCTTCAGGATGAGGATTACTTTCTGCGGGTAGTCCATCTGTGAAGCGGACTCAGCCTGCCGCCTACTACTTCTCATTGGCTTGAGTTTGGATTGACGCGGAAAAATAATTTCTACAACAAAAAAACTCCCAAGAAACCCTTGGGAAGGGACCTGTGGTTAAATTTAAGAATGGTAAAATCAGTTTTTAGTCTCAGCTGGTTACGTTTTTTTATCTCAGGCTATATTTTTATTCTCTAGGCTATATTTTCCATCCCCCGGTTATGCTGATCCTATGTTATGGTTGTCCCACACCACGACATGCTCGGAGAAGAGGTAGTTTCGAGATCCCGATAGATGGGAGTTCCATCTCTTTTTTCACATAAATTCTATAGTATGGTTATTTTGTGGATAAGAGATTATTTTAAATATTATTATTACATAGTAAATTTTGTATACCACTTTAAATACTATATAAAATCAAATATTATTATTATAGAGTAATTTTTTCTTTCTAGAATTTCACCTTCTCCGTCCGTTCTAGTGGTCGAGTGCGCAAGGGCTCTTGACTAAGACAACGGCTTGACCTCATTTAAACATGCAAGCTTTTCTCTAGGGGAAACCAAGAAAATGCATATTAGATGAGTGGCAATGGAACGGAACCCGTTACCCAGCCTAGAGCCATGTGCACGTAAATTTGTCATGTACTGCTATGCCTGGCCCAACCAATTTGACCCTCCCTCAACTCATCTCTCGCTTGCCTCCGCCAGCAGCTGGTGCAGCTTGCCACAAGATCCGCGGTATGATAAACTCAATTATTCATTGTATGTTGCAAATAATTAGTCACCACATGATCCATAATGTGATAAACAAAATTATCTATTTTATGATAAACGAAAATACTCCGATGACAACCCCAACATTGCCTGTTTACATCTCATGAACAAAATCACTGTCACTTAATCCACCATGTCTTGTGCGCTTCAAGACACTGTAATCACTTACTCGTGACGAACTTCCCTCGTCCTACTCAGCTACCACCCTCACAATGCACCTCCGCGCGAGCTTCCAGAGCCCCATTTCCGTGTCTCATTCGCTCAACCCGCTTGCTTCAAAAACACCAAGGATTGCTTCCGAGGATGCTGAATATTAACCCCATTACATACATATGGTGTTTATAGTCATTCCTAATTGATATTAGCCAAACATGATTTCCGCCTCTGTGAGTGGAAAGCACAGATCCTCTACATTGCAAGGCAAGCTTTGATCGGAACCAGTACCGTTGCAACCAAATCGGATTTGAATCTAGATTGAGAGACAGCCACTTGAGCTGCTTTTTAGAAATAGCTCATGTGCTTCATCAAGAAATTGTAATGAAGAACTAAACCTAGAACTTAACTTAGACACTTGTTTAATAAATTCAATACTTAAAATCTAAATTCTCCATACAATGTGCTACTTTAGTGTAGATTGAGCCAAATATGGCTTATGGTATTCATACGACTTCGTGTACAAGAAGGTCTCAGGCGGATTGTGGTGAGAACCCATGAAAAACTGAATGCCGGTTGTGAATTCGAACTGTTGTCTAACCTAACTAAGCTATTTTATCTATCCTAAATTGGATTTATATCATTTAGTTATAGAACTTATGGTTTCTAGTTATGCATGCTATGACCGAGCATTCAAGGGAACGAGATGTGGGTACACCCTAGGGCTAGCTGCGGCCTGACGTAAGCTAACCTACTACTTGTGTACCGGTTGCATTGTCCCAGTGATGTTGCAGTTGGCAATTACTCTGCATAGCCATGACATTGCCTGAGAATTCAAATTGCTCGTTTTTTTTGTTTGGATTGGAAAAATATTATCAAAAACTTGTAACGAACCTAAAGTTCATCTTGTCATAAGTTCTGGTAGAGGGAAAGGAATAAAGATTTAATTCCACTTCACTTGAAAGAATGTACTATAAAAAATATTTTTTTTTTGCTTATAAATATATATCATAAATATTGAACATATAGATATCGTGGTTTATAAATGTTGACACACTTATCATGTTTGTCGCATACATTTATGATTTATTGAGATATGATTGTCCAATTTAACAAGATTTATATTTATGATTTTTTTTCATATATGATTACCTAGTCCAACAAGGCTAATCCCCTCACTCTGAAATTTTGGGATCCCCATCAAGCCGCGATTGGAAAATGCACCAAGGTCACCATGAGTGGCATTTATACGGAACCGTACTCGGCCTAGAGCCAGATACATGTAATTTGTCATAGATTGTTATGCCTCTGCGAACTAAATCCCTCCGTCACATCGCTCAATTCCCTTCGCTAGCGTTTGCTTCCTGTTGTCTTAGTTCATGCACCATCCATTCTATGATAAACGGACTTATGAATTCTAAGATAAAATAAATTACTCCACCGAGACGTGGAACCCGGGTCAAAAGACTTAAGAAAGATATGATAGAATAAATTACTTCACCAAGACCCGGAACCTGGGCCAGCACTGTCAGTAGACCTATCTTATTTAAGATAAAAGGAATTACTCCACGAAGATGCGGAATCAGGCCACACAATGCCAATATAACCCCCATGTTGAAGGAAATTGCCATCACATGATCCACCACGAATGTTATCTTAGGACTTATGAATTGAACTATGATAAAATGAATTACTCTGCTGACACCCCGAAGCTCGGCCAACACTGCCATTAGACCTTTCACTAACAAAAACAATACTGGCAGTTGAGACTGAAACTGTATGATAAAATAAAGTACTTCGCGGAGAGCCGAAACCTGGGCCAACAATACCAGATGACCCCGAAGTTGAAGGAAATTACTACCCCTTGATCCACCATGTCTTCCGTCTCAAGACTATTACACAATAATCAAAACTAGGTATCGATACTTTAAACTGCTCCCAAAAGAGGTCAAGCGTGACCAAAGTTAGCTATACTGCATCATAGTAAGACGGAATGTGCTTGTTGACATCACCAAAGTCGTCCCCTCTCTTTCAAAGCACTCCAGAAATCAAGAGACCTTCAAATTAAAACTCTGACGCCAAAAGACTAACCAATTCAAATATGATCGGTCTACTCACATTCTCACGCCTCTTTATAGCGGATCTTATTTCGTAAGACCTAACGGCCGAATCAAACGTTCCTGTTGAACCCTTGAGTTTCCGTTGTGTTCAAACATTTTTTTGGCCTGGGTCTGGGAACTTGAATACAAAGCATAACACCAGGTGGTTGGGCAAAGACTCCTGGGAGTTCATCAAAGATCCCATCACTTGCTTCTTCGTGCGAGCATAGACTATAACATGAGTGAAATTAAGGAAACGTGAGCACAAGTCCCCCGATCGATCCACATAGAAAAACATTCCAGAAGTTCTTGCTGGGTCTCGTGTTTCTATGCTCATGCCCCTCTCGACCAAGGCACGTGGTTCGCGAAAAAAAAGATGAAAGTGTCTCCCAGGTCCAGGACAATCGGCTTGGGAGGTGATCCAGTGGGACATCTTTCAGTTTCAGCACTTCCAGAAGCAGTAAAAACTAGTTAGCCGACAAGAGCTGTCTGCTTTCTCTGCCCAACTGTCACCATCCACAGTAGTGCCCGGTGTTTCTCTCTGAGGTCTTGGTTTGCGACGCTTCCGCTTAGTTTGGTTCAAAGTGCGCTTCGCATTCTGGGTCAGAATCTGACTGATTCCGGGACCGTCTTCAGCAGCATTTGTTTCACATAGATCGAAGACCAAGGAAGCGTGAGGTCGAATGCAGTCGTCAAGGCTTTGGATTCCTAGCTGTGCACCGGCTGCGGTCAAGATGCCCAAGGTTGGGGAGGCTGGATAGAGAAGTAGGTAGCGTTTGGAGGCTACTACTACTGCCAGAGAGTGACAGAGTCATCGAAACTTAGATGACGGCTCATATGAATCGACTGTGACGACTCCTACAATTTCAGGTGGATTTCAAACTTGTAAGTGTTCACCTGCTGGAAAGCAGCTTCACCAGGACACATAAATTGGCAGTCATGGCACTCTGGAAGTGTGAATCAGCTGAGCAAGGTTCCATGATTCCTACGCTGTTGACCCACAGTTTCAATTCACGCCTATTTGTACCCACTTGCGTGGCAAAGCCTGCTGAAGAATCGTCCCAACTGCGCAGAAGTGAAAGGCTTCCTGCCTACTCCGAATCCATCCATCGCCAGTGCCATTTCTCTGTAGGCCGACTCAAGATTACTCACGAATTTGCTTTGCAAGCTCAACAGTAAATGTCGTCACAACTTTATCTCATCGTAAAGGCACATGGATCATTCACCATTTTCCCACCTCTGCAGTGTGTTTCTAAGGGTCAGCTTTTGTACTTTGTTTCTAAGGGCCACTCTCTGTTGTCTGTTTCTAAATGGCCCCCGCCGATAATCAGGCTGCCAGTCCACAGACCCGAAGATGGACAATTTACCAATCAGAATTTTAGCTGTCTGTTGCAAGTGCAATGCAAATTGCTAAACTCCGTTACATCACTTTGATGCTCCACTTGCTAGATCAGCAAGACGCTGAATCCAGCTTTCTTTGGACAAAAGAGTTTTTCCACTGGTATACACTCACTTCTCACTCTATGTACAGGCGAAAACGTCCTAACTGACATTAACTGCCTAGTTCTTCAGCAAGTTCTTGAAGAACAGCTCGATGTCGATGGGAAGAGCGAACCCTCCATGACGCCGACCTTCATCATGTCCACGCTCTCTTTCCTGGCGGCTCGGCGGCAGGATGGCAGCATGCTTGATGCGGTGCTCCATCAACTCTGTCACAAGTTCTTCGCCGACGTTGAAGGCAGCCATGAGCAGTTCTCGCGGCATATTCCTCATCACATTATCTCCTCCAGCCATATGCATCTTGATGGGCCTGCATCCATCACAGCACAAAATGCACACGACGGAAGTTGGATCCCAAACCACACAGACTATAACACTGCAAACAGCCAGAAAGGACAGGGTTTTGGACATACAAATCGGAGGTGGTGAAGGCCATGAGACGACATCCCTCGCGACCAGCTCGCTTGATCGCCGGATATCCCATGGGAATCATGATCATCTGCCCCTCCTGAAGCTCCTGGTCGTAGCAGCGTTCCCCGTTGGGCCTGAGCACCTGCACGCGCACGCTCCCCTTGCTGCAGTACACCAAGGTGTGCGCATTGCTCATGTACCCGGGGGCCACCATCGCTTCAGGCTCCAGGTCAGTTCTGATGGCTCCCAATCCAGTGTTCGCGCGCAGCGTCTTGAGCACCGGAAGGCGGAATCGGTTCAGCACAGTCATACACCCGCCCTCGCTGCTGTAGTGATCGCAGTTGGCCGTCTCCAGGTCGTACATGAAATGCATCATCGACATCGACTCCATGGACCCCCCGCTCTGGTCGTTCATACGGCGGCACTCCCTGTGCATGAGCTGGTGGAAGGAGTGATTCTCCTCCACCCGGATGATGCCCGTGCCCTTCTGGCTCGTCGTAAACCTCTCCACCGTCTGCTCGTCCACGTCCCAGGCCTGCGCCAGCATATCCTTGCTGAAGCCCTGCATCAAACCCCCGCATTGCTCTGTCCTGCCTCCCGCCAGCATGAAGCTCTGCAGCACGAAGTCGGTTTGCACATTCAGATTCCATCACCTCACATTCATCCCCGGCCGTTTCTTGAAGCAAGCTCAAGACAAGATTACCATAATCCACTCATGATGCTGCTATTGATCATTACTGGAGGTGCTAGTACACGCAATGATTCTGCCTTACCGTGCATCGTCCCCGCTCCACTGCCGCCAACGATGTGTCCGCGATGGCGACGAGCTCGCACTCTCCACTGACCTCTTCCGGGTTCTCGCCGTGCTTCCGCCCGTGCCCTTCACGCTCGCGTTCGCGTTCGCGCTCTTCCTCCTCTCGTCGCTTGCGCTCGCGTTGGCGCTCGCCTTCCCGCTCACGGTCTTCCGCACGTTCGCGTTCTTCCTCCTCCCGGCGCCTGCGTTCACGGCGCTCGCGCTCCTTCTCCTCCTCGCGTTCACGCCGTTCTTCCCGCTCCCGTTCCTCCTCGCGGCGCTTGCGCTCGCGCTCGCGCTGCTCCTGGCGCTCGCGTTCTTCCTTCTCTCGGCCGCCGTCCTTGCGTTCACGCTCGCGCTCACGTTCCTCTTCTTGGCGCTCACGCTCGCGCTCCTCCCGCCGGTGCCTGCGCTCGCGTCCTTCCTCCTCTTCGCGCTGGCGTTCTTCCTCCCGACGGCGGCGCTCGCGTTCGCGCTCCTCCTGCCGTTCACGATCTTCCTCGCGGCGGTGGCGCTCGCGCTCGCGTTCGCGTTCTCGCTCACGCTCCTCCTCACGTCGACCGTTGTCACGGCGGCGGCCACCTCCTCCGGTTTCTCCCGCGTTGTAGAACCAGTACACCATGCCGCGCGGGACGGCCACGACCTGGCCCTTCCTGATGATCCGATAGTCTCGGCGGGCGCCCATGGGGAGGCTCATCCCCATCATCGCCGACCCTGCGGTCACCAACACAGTCCCAAGACAACATCCATCAGCAATCGGATCGCAAATCGCACCCCGCTGCATAGCAGAATGCACACATTGTATTGAATTTCGACAAACTGGAAGCAACTGCAGCTCGGATCCAATTGTGGAACAGGCACTGACCGCGGGTGCAGTAGATGAGGAGAGAGGAGTCGGTGTACTTCGGCAGCAACAAGCCGCGCTCCCGGAGCTGGATCCGGCCGGCTTCCATGCCCGCATTCCTCAGCGCCTCATATCGGTCGGATCGCCACATGTCCAATCGGCCTCCCTCGGACTCGAACATCTTCTCGGCTTCCAGCGTCCCTCGGCTCTCCTCACGAGCCACCACTGTGGCCACCAGCGCGGCCAGCAGGAGGCTGGCCATCGCCACTCGCATCCTTCCCGTCGCCATGGTCGCAACTTCGCTGTACACAGCTTCAACACCAAGCACTCGAGGCGCACACAGATGTGATTTGGGAAGCAGGGCCGGACTTTATAACACCTGTTGGACCACTTCCATCCTCAAACGACGGGCAATTATCCCGCATGCAACTCACCGCTAAAAACTGTTGGCAAGCCTTGTGGTTCCCTAACTCAAACTGCCGAAACATGTCTTCTGTTACTTCCCAAACCGGCACCATCACTGCCAGTTCCCTCCATGCTTTGAATCAGAAGCCTCCATGTCGAGCGTCCTCTCGCAGACAATTCGGGCCTCCCCGAGGAATACTACGGACTCCGTGCTAATAACCTAATAACTGAGCCGACCTTTCCTTTTCGTTTTCGTTGGCTTGAAGAGCTTCATGAAAATTCGGAAACTGGATAAGTTTCGGGTGGTAAGAGTGGGTGCAGAATTCAAACAGAACATGGATGTGCGGCTTTTCTTGGCTAGATTGAGCGTAACCTCCGAGGCTCCAAGTGAGGTGGTACATAAAATGCAATAGATGGTTTAAGCTATTCCTCCCAAGCAGGCCAGAGAGGATGAGGCACTACTTCAAGGGATGATTTCTACAAGAATGAGATCCAATTGATGCCGAACATGGGATGTGAGGCTTTTCCTGAGGCTAGATGAGCGTCAAGGCTCAAGTGAGTTGGTACAGATGGTTCGTTGCCGTGATGTTCGGAGGGCTGGACCGTAGGGGCCACAGGCACACCCTGACTACTCAGCTCCTAATTGAGGCTTTGTGGGCATTCCGCCCTCTTCTCTTGATTCCTAGATTCAGCATTTTTATGTGTGCTTATGAGTCGCTGCTTTCCGAGCTCAACTGTCCGAACAGTGGAAGGCATACTTACTTATGTTTGATGACCCACAGATTCTGAACAGAGTCCTTACCCACGTCGCCCCTCACTACAGAACGTTCACCCTCACTTGATCGCCAGGCGTTCCGCTTCAAGTTGTTAAAATGCATAATTTATGCCTGATTGAGCCTAGCCCAAGCCCCGGCACGGATAACATCTTTGGGCCGACGCCGGGCCTCATCAATAATGCTTTTGAGTTAAATTATGATCGCTTTCATATGAAAACGATGAAACTTTTATCATTCTTTACTACGGTTTTCCCATGAGGTAGTATGGTGAACAAAACGAATATATTTCCTAAAAATAAATTACATTCTGATTATTATGTTATCATTGGTATCCAATTATATATAATTCAGAAATATATTAGACAGTTTTGAATAGTTTGTTATCATTAGTTAGTTCCACAAAGTGTCAAAGTTATGAACAAATATCCTTGAAATTCATTGATACAAAAGAAACAAACTTCCTAACATTTGCAAACACACTAGGAACTTAATTGTACCATCCCCAATTCTCAATGTCCTCAATGCGGTTACTCTTTACTTACAATAATATTTGAGAACCTTCTCAATGAATTCAGAAATCACAAAATAAGTTGGAGATCACTAAATTGAGTTCATAAGTAACAACAAACTAAGAGCTTCACCTTAGCCTACGATTCATTTCCCTCATGTCTCAACTAGTTCTTGTTTTCTTTAACATACATGTTTCTATGCCAGTGAAGTAGTCTTTTTTCTACCAAATTTTATCCTCATTTTCCATAAGTACTCAGGTCATGCTTGTAAGTCCTTATTTTTCCCAACTAGATGATCAACTATATCCAATTTTCCAATAGTCAACATTGTTTTCTAACAATAAATTCAACTCTCTAACATAAAAGATGTACCGCAATGTAAAACTCAACTTCACAATATATGTATCGAATTTCCCAAATGAATTCACCATTTTCCAAGTAGAGTCTTGCTTTTCCAAGTGGGTTGATATCTTCTCAAGTAGCTTTATGAATCGTTAAATACAAGTAACAATTATTTTCCCAACAAAAAATGACTACTTTAAGAGTGAATGTTCATTTTTTGAAATCTTCCCAACAAGATTACTCATTTCCTCAACAATAAAGTCAATCTTCCCAACACAACGGCCCAACTTCCATGTGATTTCTCAATTAAAAAACTATAAACATCTTCTATGATTAGAAATGCCATGCCCAACTTCCCTACGAGAGATACTCATTTCCCCTAAGAAATTACTGTATTCTCATTTGAAGGCGTACTTTGCCAATTGACTTGCCCATAACACCATAATTCTGTAAGGAGGTTAATATATACTATGGGGTTTTTTGTCTTTTATACGCCTAAGGGGGTTTCCAATGGGTCTTGAATGAGGGGTTTCTGGCACTTTGTTCAAAAAAGGCCTTAGAAAAAGGGTGGACACTTGCGCTGAACATAACATTCATGTCCATATCATGCCGGCAAAGGGTATGGAACCATAGATTGTCCTTCAGTTTAGGCCTAGTTAATGCCCATGTATGAGGAGCATTAGTGCCGGTAAAGTTGTAAAATTATGAGCATTCTACGACAAATCTATGGCTAAGCATGGTAAGAATAGCTTCCACCTTCGGGTTTTACACAAGACTTTGTAGGCCACCGGGTTCACCTGTTGTGTGATGTGAAACGGGCCGGTGAATCGGTAGGAGAGCTTGCTCTTCTTCTGGACTAGTGATGGGTATCGGTGTGTCTTCATTCGGAGCCATACTAGCTACCCCACGTGGTAAGTGACTGCCCGCCGATGCTTGTTAGCCGATTTGCTGTAGCGGTCTTGGGCGGCTGTTAGTTTCTTCTGTGCTTGCTGAATCTCGTGGAAGATATCTTCCGCCAGTTTAGCTGCACTCTACCGTTTTCTCTGTGCAGAGGGCTGCAAACCAGGTGGAGGCGGACACTCACCATCAAGAAGCTTGAAGGGAGCAACGCTTGTGGCAGTATGGCGGGAGGTGTTGTACGCAGATTCCAATAATGGTATCATCGCTTCCAATTAACCTTGCTTCTCATGAGTGAAATGTTGCAACATGTCTTCTAAGACGATTGTGGTTCTCCGCTTGTCCATCCGACTGGGGTGGCATGAAGAGGAGAGGTTTTGTTGTATGCTCAATGTCTCGGTGAAGGTCCTCCAAAACCCTGAAGTGAACTTTGTGTCCCTGTCTGACACGATCCTGTCCGGGGTTCCGTGTAAACGGAAAATCTCTGATGAATAAGCGGGCGGTGAATCGGTAGGAGAGCTTGCTCTTCTTGGACTAGTGATGGTATCGGTGTGTCTTCATTCGAGCCATACTAGCTACCCGTGGTAAGTAGCGCTTGTTAGCCGATTCTTTGCGGTCTTGGCGGTATTAGTTTCTTCGTTGAATCTAAGTGGAAGATATCTTCCGATTTAGCACTCTACCGTTTTCTGCAATGTGCAAACCAGGTGGAGGCGGACACTCACCATCAAGAAGCTTGAAGGGAGCAACGCTTGTGGCAGTATGGCGGGAGGGGTTGTACGCAGATTCCAATAATGGTATCATCGCTTCCAATTAACCTTGCTTCTCATGAGTGAAATGTTGCAACATGTCTTCTAAGACCTGATTGTGGTTCTCCGTTTGTCCATCTGACTCGGGGTGGCATGAAGAGGAGAGGTTTTGTTGTATGCTCAATGTCTCGGTGAAGGTCCTCCAAAACCCTGAAGTGAACTTTGTGTCCCTGTCTGACACGATCCTGTCTGGGGTTCCGTGTAAACGGAAAATCTCTGTGATGAATAACTGGGCCAGTTTTGCTGCCAAAACCGTTGCCGTGGTCTGGATGAGGTGGCATGCCTTGGACAAACGGTCCATGACCACCCTTCTGCTATTCTTACCAGATCGAGTCCGGAGAAGATGTGTGATGAAGTCCATCGAGATGGATTGGAACCTGCTTGTTGGTATCTGCAAGGGTAACAACAAGCCGGGTTGTTTCTGATTTTCGGTAGCGGACCGAGTTGATGGTATCAGCTCTTAAGCCATCCCAATAGAAATGCTCCTTCACCTGTGCATATGTCTTGTCTATGCCGAGATGTCCAAGGATGGGGCTGGCATGTAGATCATGGAGAATTGCTCTCATCACATCTGATAGCTGCTGAGGTATGACCAGGCGTCCCTTCCTATACAAACAAGCATCTTTGATGGTGTATTCTTGCATGAGGCTAGTGGGTACACCTGTATGAGCATTTGTTAATAATTGTTGATATGTTGCCCAATGTAGGGTCTTGGGGGAGGGACTCCCTGACTTGACGTATGGTGTCCAGCTGGGTAGTCATGAGAGAACAGGCTCTATGACTGAGGGCGTCTACCGAGTTGGGAAGAT
Source organism: Anthoceros angustus (assembly GCA_010909165.1). Classification (NCBI taxonomy): domain Eukaryota; kingdom Viridiplantae; phylum Streptophyta; class Anthocerotopsida; order Anthocerotales; family Anthocerotaceae; genus Anthoceros; species Anthoceros angustus. The sequence goes on from VJWM01000019.1 coordinate 700,476, forward strand.
GACAAAACGGTTGGCAAAATGGTTAACCGGGTTGGAAATTGTGGCAATGTAGTTCAGAACATGGGCCACTGGATTGGCAACGTGGGTAACCCGGTTTGGAATTTCTGGCACCTAGTTGGCAACATGGAGAACCCGGCTAGGAAAATTGGCAACCTAGTTTTGAACTTTGGACATCTAATTGGCAACGTTTTCCACCCAGTTGGGTAGATTAACTCTAGAGTTGGGAACATCGGCAACTTCATAGAGAACCCAAGCCACCTAATTCCAAACATTCGCAACCTTATTGGGAATATTAGCAACTTGATTGAGAATGTAAACAACTTCGTTGGGAACATTATAAACCTCGTTGGGAACCTTAACAACGTCTCTAAATTGCACTCAACCTTGTTAGGAACATAAGTGGCTTCATGGGTATACAACAAACCTTGTTAAGGTGGTCGGCATGTTTGTTGAGAACATGGAACACCATAATTCTGTAAGGAGGTTAATATACGAACCTCTTTCTTTTAGTTTTGAACCCCCTTAACGAAATCGACACAGTCCTTAAAAGAGGGTTTTAGCCCATTCTTAATGACATTACCCTTGTTGTTCCGTCCACAAACAGAAAGTCTGCATTCTTTCCATTGACATGATAGAGAGCCTGTCTACGGCGCCGGCCGGCCAGTGCCTCCGTGATGTGTTCATGGACACCATTCAATAAATTCAGATCAAAACTACATGGTTCTACTTTGGAAAGAAACAAAACCGAAGGTTGTGTGTGAACGCCAACATGGCGACGTCCACATCGACTAGGACAAAAACGGTAAACTTTAAAACAAGCATATGCAAGCGGCTTTGCCGCGAATGGTCCCTCATGAGGACCAATCTGTAACTCATCCGGGCTTTGAGCCAACACTGAATGTATGACCACTTCTAAGTTCCACATGTGCTCCACTTCCGGGTCATCAAAACCGTCATTCTTGCCTATGGACTTGGTGTCTTCATTCTCCCCAACTTCTGCCTTGTCAAGCACTTTGCGTAAGCGTCCGGCAACTGTGGTCGTAACCTATGCATCATTCCTTTGCCGTTTTGGTTTACGAGGACGTTTTCGCCTGCCCGGGTTTTAGCTTTCACGGGTTTGAATCATTGCCTTCATCAAACAAGTAACCCATTCCCTCAACCGTTTGAATGTATCTTTAAATTGAATGAGCAAAAATATGATATCTTTCACATGTCAAATCACAATGTACAGCCTTGGTCGATCGCAAAGATGGTGTCCAAGACTGAAACACATGCCTAGGAGCTATGACCTCCACAATATACTGGTCGCGGCCTCCAATGAGCTTGATATGTCGCACTTTCCATGTCTCCATGCTGAAGCCGATGGTCGAGCATCCGCCTCACTTCAAGCAACCTTCAGACGGGACGTAGGTACCTCAGAACCCTGCACCCCCCCTCTCCGATGTCTTGCCACAGAGCCTGGAGGCCACCACAGCCCCGACACCGGTACCTACCAGCCAAACAGCTCAGCATCGCGATCAGCTTTCAGCACACAAGCCCAACAGAATACTATGGTATCGACACAAGAAGCTCCACACCCATACCATCACAGATTACCTGGTGGGATGGAGCGGCGAACCAGATGACCTCGCGTCCTGGGAAACCGCCAAATGGTGCCAACGCTTTCTGTGGGCTACGGACTCCTCTTGGGGGTTAGGAAATAAGTTGGGTTTTGTTTTTTTCGTAGGTTCGAAGTGTAAAATAAGGCGGAAAAGGAGGAATAAGCAGACGGCACTCCGGACTGTGCTCCGGAGTGCAGTCCGGACTCCGGAGTAGGTAACGGACCCCGGTACCACTACGAAGAACCTCGGACCGCGCACCGGGGTATTGGGATAAGTCCGGACCCCACTCCGGGTCAAAACAGGATAAGTACGCCAGGGAAAGTAACTTAGAAGTTGGGTCGTGAGTTAGACTGAGCGGCGCCACGTGGACGGCCCGGAATGGAAGACGGCATGCAGCAGCCAACAAGGAGGTTCGGTCTAAGAGCCTTGAGAGGAAGGCGGAAGGCGGATAGGCGGCAAGGCCGCAGTAGGCAGCGTAAGGCGAGTAGGCGGGCGTAAGGCGAGAGTAAGCCATGCGGGCCCAGCGATTATGGATAGCAAGAGCCACCCCTCCGCTGCTACTCCGACACGGAGGCAAGGCGGAGGTCATTCTCCCAAGTAACTTCGCAGCGATCTTCGCCTGCTCTCGCGCTCAGACACCCGGCCCTCTGGCGTTGTCTTTTTGATCACCCAGGCACCCTTCGGCGCAGCTCGACTTCGCGGAGGAAGCAATTGACGCCGCGGCCAAGGAGCGGACGACTGCGGAACCTCACACTCCAACAGCGGGGCAGAAGGAGCGGGGAGATGGGACCCAAGAAAGCGGCGGAGGTCTGGGCGCCATGGAACTTGGTGGAGCGCAACATTGTCACCCGGCGCTATCCGGACTTCGGGCCGTGGCTGGAGGAGGCGGGGGAGTTGGTCGAGGAGTGGCACCTGGACGTTTTCCAGGCTGTCTGGACATTTGACAGTGTCACCCTAGTCCGGGAGTACGCCCGGAAGATGTTGGCAGCAGCCAACAAGGAGGTTCGGTCTAAGAGCCTTCGAGAGGACCCCAGGAGGTGGACAGTGGAGGTCCTGAGGGCGGTGTACAACCGCCCAGCGGAGGAAATTGGGGGCGTAGTCCCAGAACCCCTCAAGGCCAGAGGGAAGATAGAGGCGGCAAAGGCCGCCCTACTGAAGCCAGGAACGCAACGGACCACCAATGGCTGGCTGATGTCGGAGTTGCTAGACAGGAGGGTGCGAGCAGTGGCCAGGATAATTGTCCACTGGAACATGCTCACCAAGGTAGATCACCTTGGTGACAATCTGCTGGTGTTCCTGCATGCGCTACTGAGAGGAAGGCGGATCGGGAAGGATCATCTTCGCCAGATCAATCATGAAGCTCACAAGCTGAGGTGTGAGAAGCCTCCTCCGTCGGCGTTATCGCCGTTCTTAATTCATGTGGGCACGCGACCTCAAGGAGGGAAGAGGAGCGCGACCAAGGGACCGCCGCCTACCGGAGGCGTAAGGAAGAACCAGAGGTGGAAGCCCGGCCCGTCCGAGCAAGAGGGCGGAGGAGGAAGGCGGATAGGCGGGAGGAGGAATCCCGATTCCATACCTTTGGAGCGGACTCCCTCGCCACCAAGGGAAGTGTGGGAGGACATCCCCGCTTCCCTCCTCCTGGTGCCCCACCGAGCAAGAGGCGGCGGAGGCGGCCCTGTGAGGTGGAGGAGGCGGCCCGGCTGCACAGCCCCACCGCCCCACGACGGCCGATGAGCCCCGACGGACTCGTCGGGGGCCGAAGAGGCGGAAGACGGTGCCACCCGCCAACGCAACACCGGACGGCGCCTGTGCCCTTGCCCCTGCCAACGGAGTGGCAAGAAGTCAAGAGGCGGTGAGAAGGCGAAGGCGGGGAGGCCGAGGAGGCGGGGAGGCCAGGCAGCCCCACCCGAGCCGGGTCCTGCCTCCGACGGGAGAGGCAAGAGGTCGCTCGAACCCCTCACCCTCCGAGCCCCAGGAGAAAGAGGGCGAACAAGGAATTGGCGGCCAAGAGGGCCAAAGAAGGTGAGGCTCCGGACCTCGGTACTCAGGACCTAAGGGCCCTGATTAGGACCGGAGAGCCCAGCCCGGACTCGCTCCGGACTGCGGTATGGAGGTCCTTGGCGGACCGAGAGATGCCCGCCCCCACAACGGACTTCTTGGGGGCCTCACCAGTGGCAGCCGTGGAAGAGACACGGCGGGTCCTGGCTACCGTCATGGACGGTATGCTCTGGGGTCTCTGCGGGACGGCCGAGAAGACCCAGGAGGTGGAAGCCACAAGGAGGCGCATGGTGCTCCTCCGGGAGGCGAGATGGAGGCGGCCCTGTGAGGCGAGGAGGAAGGCGAAGCCTCGGCCGCATCGAGGAAGGGAAGCGCCGGAGGCCGGAGGAAGTCCGTCCATTCGACAGATCGACTAAGTTTCTTCACCGTGAGTGAGCACAAGGCGCATAGTGCTCCTCCGGGAGGCCCAAGCACGGCCGAGGATCTCGCCAACGGAGGAGGCGCAGCAGAGGCGGAGAGGGCTCGAGACCTAGGCGGGAGGCCGAGGCGGAAGATGCCACCCGCCAACGGAGTGGCAAGAAGTCAAGAGGCGGAGAGGGCTCGAGACCTAGGCGGAAGCGGAAGCCAAGAAGGTCGACCGGGATCACTATCGACGTGATCGAACCGGTGGAGGAGGCGGCCGGGAGGCGGAAGATGCCACCCGCCAACCTCAAGGCCGAGGCGGAAGGAAGGAGGAGGAGAACGCCGAGCCGTGAGGAGGCGGAGGAGGAAGCACCCGGGAGATCGGGGACCTCGAGTGCAGTGCAGGAGGTAGAGGCGGCGGGGAGGCGGAGGACAAGAAGGATACCTTGAGCCGCAACTCCAAGACGACGGAGCAGCAGGGGTTCTCAACGAGAGAATCCAAGACTTCGAGGAGATAGAGCGCCCAGCCCGCTTGAAGACGGAGGAGAATAGGCGACGGTGCAAGGAGTTTGATGTCGCGAGGCTGCAGCGGGAGGTGGAGGAAGTCAGGAGTCGGACGGGGATACCGGCCCGCCTGGAGAAGGAAGTAGCGGACCTCCGGGAAAGGATAACGGAGGGAAGAAAGCACTTGAGGAGAAGCAACGGCTGCCGTCCAGTGAAGTGAGAGGAGCTCGGCTCCATGGCCCGCAACCGCAGAGCCGAACACGGGAGGAGGAGAACGCCGAGCCAAGGCCGCAGGAGGTGACGGAGGCCGCCTTGACGCATCAAGGAGTCCGCCCGCCTACGGTTGGTAAGCTTAGCCACGGACGGCCAGCCGACAACATGCCCACCGGAGCACCTCCGAGGAGGGGAGTACCGGTGCTCCGGCTCATGTGGAGGAGGCGATTCAACAAGTCGATTCCGACCGCCTATTACCACGCAGAGCTCCTCAAGGCTTTGAGGTCCCGCGCCACCCCAGGCGGAGGTGGACTTCGGAAGGCGGAAGGAAGGAGGAAGGACTGGGACAGCAGCCCACGGGACCCTAGGAGGCGGAGAGGGCTCGAGACCTAGGCGGGAGGCGAGGAGAGCAGCGGAGGAGCCGGAGAAAGGGTCACTACATCGGAGGTAAGCACTCGGCACCCTTGCGGAAGGAAGGAGGAGGATCCTGGGAGGCCATGGAAGGGGCGAACCGGGCATTCGGAACCAAGGGAGGGCTCGGTGGATGAGCCGTGATCGCCCGGGAGGAGGCGTAACAGAGCCATTGGGTGGACTTTGTCCGGACTCGAGGAAAGGCCGGCTCAAGTCCGCCCTCAAGGAAGTCCGGACTTAGAGATCCAGGACTCTAGTGACGAGACGGACCACGAGGTCCGGACTCTAGGGAAGGGTTGGGTCCAAGACCGGACCCGAGGCAAGTCCGGACCCGAGGTCCGAACTCGGAAAGGAGGCGGAAGGAGGCCGGACCCAGGCCGGACCTAGAGGTCCGGACTGGAGTCGAGACGGGTCCCGAGGTCCCGACTGTGGAGTGGGGAGAGCCACCAATCACCACCCCAGATCAGCCTTGAGGGCCTGCGCAGGGCCCGCCAGAGATAAGAGAGGAGGGGAGGAGGACTTGGTGGTGGCCGGACCCGAGGCAAGTCTGGAACCCGAGGTCCCGACTCGGGGAGAGGAAGGGGTCCCGCCTCGCGGATCATCCGATTGGGTGCGCCGCAGTCGTCAGGGCTCGGCTTTGGGCCGCCGGTGCCAAGAAGGAATTAGGGGCCATCCCAGTCCCACCACCGACGGCGGAGATAGGGGGGATAAGGAGGATAGTAGGCAGCCGGTTAGGGCACACTGAGCTGCCCCTCAGCCCAGAATAGAGGTGTAATAAAGGCGCCGACCTTCGGCGTAGTATAAGAGGGCTGAGGCTGCTCTGAATAAATCATCTTCTCTTGGTGTTGATGCGCGTTTTCCTTACGGACCCTTGTGCGCCTTTCTTGCTAACGTGAGTCCCGAGTCACTGAAAGGTGCACGATGAGAGATCGATCAAGGTCCCGTGACGGACCCTAACGTGTAGTTGTGTGTGCAGGAAGAGCGATCGGGGACCCTTGTTCGTCGAGGCGGCCAGTCGAACGGACCGGAACGTGTGAGCTGGAGGAACTCCGGGAGGGCGTGCAGAGCCCGGACGGAGAGACCCGGCAAGAGCGATGGAGGAGCTCCGGACTGTGCGGCTACTCGCGTTTTTCCCAAGGTTGATGAGGGTAGTGTGAGTGGTGAGAGGAACGGACTAGAGGAACGGGTGACAAGCGTAAGCGATACGGACGCGAACGGGTCCTTAAACGTTTGGCCACACCGGGCCTGTTCGGTGGACATTACGAGTAGTTAGGCGCAAAATGACGGATGTGTGTGTTGAGGCTGAACGTTCATAAAGTGAGGTGAGAATCGATTGAAACGCGGCAAATGGAGCCTATCATTCTCTTGGGAGCGGACTCATTACTACAACGACACGGGATTGTGCGCGCCCGGCTGGCCGTCAGCGAAAGTCGCGCCACACTTTCCTTAGCTCCGCGCAGCCCTTGATGGTCAAGAGGACCAGACCATGCTTAGTGGGGGAGAATGACACAGCAGGTGACCAGCTTGGATCTAAACAGACTCGGGATACGCAGCCGCCACACTGAACAGGAATCCGGCTAGGTATTCACATACCCACTCAAACCTCGCTCCGAACAGCACAATAGGAACCAACGGAATGGGATCCGTAATAGCGCGCAATTAGGTAAATACGTAAATAGGTAATTACACTATATAGAAACGTGTAAAGAATCTCATAACCGGTAGCTATAATGCCTTTATGTATCCACATATCGTGAAAGAAGATAGCCATTCCGAGACTCAATATCCAGCCTCCTGGAGCCGATCAAGCCCGTGGAGTGTTGCACAAAAGAGTTTATGGAGTAAAGCCTTTTAAATGCATAAGCGTTGTCCTATGAAGATAATTATTGATTTTGAAAAGAATAGTTTTTTTGTCAAAAAAATATAAATTATCTCAACATTCCAACTCCCAACTTTCAAATCTCATTGAATCATGAATCGCGAATCATGAATCATGAATCGCGAATCATGAATCGAGAAGCTGCGAACTACGAACTTCCAACCGAATCATGAATCGCAAATTGTGAACTCCAAATTCCAAACTCCAAACTCCCAGCTCTCGACAACGATCTGCGAAATATGAAATTTGAACTATGAACTACAAACTAGCAAGGAACCATGAACAATGAACTATAAATCATAAATCTCCTGCTTTTTAACTTTCCTACTCCCAACTACGAACTATCAACACAACTCCAATACCTAACTTCCAACTTTGAATTTGAACACCCAACTCCCATGTATGAGCATCCAAATACCAATGCAAAATCAATCCCTAGTCCCAAATATAAACATTCAACCTTCAATTACAACTCCCAATGGCGAGCTGTATTATTGTTACTCCTTAGCGCGAAGTCCCAACTCCCAAAGTGTGAATTCTCAAATCTCATTTGAAGCAGAATCTAAACTCCCAAGTATAAGTATCTACCTCGCAACTACCAACCATTATCTCATTATTCGATTGAGAAATTTCTAAATACACACATCACCCTCCGCTTACGAGAGCTATTTGTCAATTGTAAATATCAATACCCAACATTGAATACTTACTCTCAACTTAGAACACCAAATCCAAACTATGAGCACTCATTGTTAACTAGATTCACTAACTCCCAGGTGTAAACAATCAACTTCCAAGGATTAATGCCAACTTTCAAATGAAAACTTTCAATCCAAAATAAGAATATGAAGCTTTCAACTACAAATTCTAACTATCAATGATATACTCTAGAAGCCAATTGCAAACTTCTAATCTCAAGTCTCAATTCCCAAGTATTACTTTAATTTTACATTCTCATTAACAACTTCACATTCTGAAGTTTATCTTAAAAATAAAAAAGTATTATATCAGATCTCAAGTACCAGGTTCTTCTATGAATTAAAACTCCTAAATTTATACGTGTATCAACTAGTAAAGAATGTGAGTTCCAAAAACGATCTACCAATTAGGAAAATTCATTGAAATTACATTGAATGAAAGTATTTATTATTATTTTTTTACTTCTCAACCTCTCGGCAAAGTTAAGAAAGCAACTTAAGATAACAGAATTAAGCATTCAAAGCTCTTAAGTATCTACATATAATACAAAATTTTGAGAATTATGATAACCAGTTCATATTTCATGCCCTATATTTCTTAATAATGTGTTAAAATTCCCAAATGATAGTATATGTATATGTCAGGAATCATAACACATTTGACCATATTTTCTCAAGAATACGAACTCATTGGTCGAATATTTATGGAAATGCCAAAGCATTGTCCAAATGGTACCCCATAGAATCGTACAGTAACAGCCCAAAATGTATAGAGTAGATGTGTGTTGGTGTACTCTGTATGTACATTTGTATGATGTAGATGCCAAATCTGGAATGCCCTTTCCCACTTCGCAAGGTGGCAAATTAATCCAAGCTGGAAACTCAAGAGCGTGCACACACAGTGCTACCATTAGCCCAAAGTTTGCTCTAGAAGTGTGCACAAAGTGGTACCATTAGCCGAAAGTTTGTTGTAGAAGTCCAAATGCAAACTCTAGCCTCCTCCTTGTCGCAAATTATCCCACATTGACAAACTCCGTAGCGTGCACACGCGGTGGGCAAATTTTGAAATATTTTAACTATTTGCAGCCTAAATATTTAGGGCTCAGATATTACAGATTTGGTTTATAAATCTTAGATATTACAACTGACACTCTTAAACCTCAATATTTTTTTAGATCATTAATTATGGCTTAAAATTTTAATTGCGCAATACATATGAAATAAATAATATTAATTTTTAATTAAAAATAATCTTCATACATAGAATAAATAATTTTACTCCATTGATGGTGATTTCTTTATCAAGAAGATTCCCTAAATAAGAAATATCTTCTGAATAATAATTTCTTAATTAAAAGTTATCTTCTGAATAGTAATTTCTTTTTTAAGAATTTTCTTCACTTGAAGTATGAACAAAGGAAGTTTTTAACAAAAAGTGCCCTATACTCAAATTAGAATTGTCTTTACTATAAGTATGAACATACGAAGATTTTAACAAAAAAAGGTTCTATATTCAAATTAGAATTGTCTTCACTATAAGTATGAACATCTTAAGTTTTATTCTACTTGAACCCTTTGAGTACAATTCCAGTTTGTTGGTTATTTAATAATTAGCGGAAATCATATATCAACAGGCCACGTAGAGCCCTTTTTGCAAGTGAGAGAGTAGAGGTCACCCTTTTTGTGGGCGAGAGAGCACAGGTCACCCTTTTCATGAGCAAAAAAAAAACATAGATCATGTGGAGACAATAGAGATCATACATCAACTGAGACAATAGAGATTATATACTAGGCGGCCCAAAGGACTTCATAATAAGCAAGGGTAGTTCATCCCAATTGGGATCCAGACGGAGGGCCAAAGTAATTAGGAGAGAGGTGCCATCCCAATAGTGATTCGACTGGAGGGTTGCTTGATCACGGAGTTTCAATTAACTTCATAATAAGCAAGGGCAGCTCATCCCAATTAGGATCCAAACGGAGGGCCAAAGTAATTGGGTGAGAGGTGCCCCATCCCAATAGTGATTCGACTAGAGGGTTGCTTGATCACGGAGTTTCAATTAACTACTAGCTACCAGATTGATCCTTCCTCAAGGGAAGACAAGAGAACTTTTCTATTGAACCAAAGACAACGGGTACTTGTGAGATATAAAATATAAAAACACAAGCATCGAAATTGCTTGGAAATTTGGTGAGCTTCTCCATCGAATCAAAGAGAAAGGTTCACGTAATGTGGAATAGAGGGTGAGAGCACATCCAAGTCATTGGATGTATTATTCTCGCTTGCTTTCTAAAGCATTTTACAAAGACTTCATTCAACTTACTCAAGTACGTTAGACTTATAGATGTTACAGATGTGTAATATAATTTGTAACTTGTTTTGAATTAAATCTTGATTCATATTAATGTAGTTAAGCTCCTTATATATTTACACTGATACATTAACGAGTCTCTAACGATGGCTGTTTTGCAACAGAAATCCCGGTGCCTTAAATAAAGAAGAATATACATATAGAAGAAGAATCATGAACAATAACGATACGCATATGAATGTCTCTTATGAGCACATAGACGGGGAATGCCGAAACTGTAAAACGGCCACCTACATGCTATGTGATAGACACTCCGGAGACCATGTATGTACCAATTGCGGCTTGGTATCGGAGGTACATTGCATCGACACCACCGCCGAATGGAGGGTAGTTGCTTATGATACCTGCTTTTCAAGCAATCATATGGGGAACCCTAAGAATAATATTTTGCTCGAAAATGCTAGTCCAACAACTAGCTTAAATGGCAGGGACGCAAATGTGAAGCGTAAGAGGATTACACATATACCACCAATAGGAATACAAAACTTAGATACCGATCCTCACGAAGTCCTAGATGTGAACCGTAAGAAGATTACACATATACCACCAATAGGAATGCAAAACTTAGATAGCGATCCTCACAAAGTCTTAGATGTGAAGCGTAAGAAGACTACACATATACCAATAAGGATCCAAAACTTGCCAAATTTGCCAAACTTGCCTATGGATACCAATCTTGACGAAGTCCTAGATGTGAACCCTGAGAAGATTACACATATACCAGTAACGATGCACAACTTGGATATTGATCCTCAACTCAAAGTCCTAGACGACGCTAGAGAATGTATCAAAGCAGCTGCTAAACATTTGGATTTGAGTGACGAAGTTCAAAATTCGGCAATGTTCTTTTTTGCGCAACTGATGGATTTGGGTGAGAATAATATCCAAGAGTGCCTCGCTGCAGCCCTTTATGTGGCCAGCAAATGGAAAAGCACTACTCGCACCACCGAGGAAATTAGGTGTTGTGTAAGTATGGACTTAGAAAATAAAGCTATTAAGCAGTTGGCAAAAAAGCTGGAAGCATACATCCTAAGTAAGGCTGATGAACAAATTAAAGTAGCTGCTGAAAAATTGGAATTGAGTAGTGAGGACCAAGTTTCGACACGCTTTCTTTTTAAGAAATTGGTTACGGATGTGAGAAGGGACAATTTGCAAGAGACCGTGGCTGCAGCTCTCTATATAGCTAGCATTCACACTCTCGACGAAGTTCGATATGGTATAAATATGGCAATTAAAAGGGAGGTTATTACACAATTGGCAACTAAGTTGGAACAATTCTTACATCGTGAGAAAGAGGCAAGGATAAGGGCAAAAAAGGAAGAGATGAAATTAGAGGAAAAAAGGGAACAAGTAAGGGTGGGAGGACAAACCGAAGTCCAAGCCAAAGCTGGTTAGTTTCTATCATGTTAGACGGCAGGATCAAACCTAGAGTTGATGAAATTGCTGCTAGATGCTTGATGGAACATTCACCAATGTGATCAACTGTAGGCATGAAAGGGATGTATGTCCGAATTCAAGGCTAGTAAAATATCTTGTCAGTTGAGCCTGTTGTGATCGATTGAATCTCGTAGAAATTGCGCACATGTCGAACTGCTGGCAACACTTATCAGCAGGGAAAGAAACATACAACCTTGATTAGCGCCTCATCTAAAGGAACAGGGAAATCTCCAGTAAAGCTTGCAAGGGTTGGCGGAAGATAGAGTGGGTGATTTGCTATGGTGACTTGTAGACTGTGTAGTGGCAAGTTCCTTTGGACGAATCAATGCTTGGATGCGGTGCCACCCTTCCCCAGCTTGATGATGGCCTTACGGCTAAAGAGGCCACCTAGTATAAAACCATCATGCCCTTGTCTCCACACGAGCGAGGCCGCCAAATGATAGTGTTTTATAATACATCATGCCCTCATTGTTAGTGTTTTATAACACATCATGCCCTCGTCTCCGCAACCTGCATGTGTGGGGCCGTTAGTTGTTAGTGCCTAGTGTTTTAGTCTTATAGGGTTGCTTCAAATGAAAAAATCCGAGGGCGGGATTTGGATGTATACTTTAAAATATCTATAAAATCTCATAATTCACTCAAGGTCGTGCTGCATGAAATTGATGCACATTTTCGTACTAAGGAGTACGTGACTCGTGGGCGTTCGCAATCACGTGGAGGGTTCACCTAATCAAGGTTTCACGATCTCAGTACATACACCCTTGGACATACGAGTGTTTAGATGCGCAAGGGTTATCAGGCCCGCCTTGTAGATGGGCATTTGAGTGTTCTTATAAAAATTCAGTTTGGATAGATTGTATCACCACAATGCAATGCCCAATACAGAACAGTGACAAAAATGGGCTTTGATGCCCCCGCCCTTTTACAAATTGATTACCTAGTGTACATATGGGCACCCACAATGCAGGTTTCCATGCAGCCATAAACTCACCAATCTTATAATACATTCCGTCTCTACGAGTCTTAAGCTGGTTAAAACAGAGAGGCACTGTAGCATGTAACATCACGGCTTCACGTGTTTTCTCATGAACTTCTCGATTTCCTCTGTCTTCCCCGTTAAAACAGAAGCCTCAACAACCGTCACCTTGTTCTCTTTAAGGTCGGTAAACTTAAATGCTTTACCCTCTACACCGAGATAGACATCGGTGTTGAGATCAGCATCTGATATCGCTCGCCTTGAGACTCTCAACTTGTCTCTGCAAAGGGCAACACCAATCCATTATCCCGCGAAAACAGGTTCCTACCTCAGACAACAGCATGCAGACCACTTTCGCCTTCAGAATACTCACATCTCCTTCTCAATCTGGTTCCTAATGAACTCCGTGGAGTGAGCTGTTAGTTTGTCCATCTTGTTGCATACCAGAAGGATAGGTAATTTTCTCCTCACCACAAGTCCTTTCGTGAGGATATCATATAAGTATCTGCACAAAAATACACTTGGATTCAAGTCCCACTTGAGGTCCACCCAATCCCACAGACCCAAAAATTCCGGGATAGGCACTTACTCTGCGCTTGCTCCCATAGATAAGAGAAAATCCACTGCATCGACCAAAAATACGATAGCCTGAGCTCTGGGAAGATACTCATCCAACTTCGGCCTCAATCTGGCCTCGCCAGGAACATCCACGACATGGATCGCCTTGATTTTGCCATTCTGTAAGACGCGGAAATTACAAGCCCACCCTTCCACAAAGTTGTCCCGCCAAAAGCACGAAAACCCATAGCAGCTCACCTTGGATGACTCCGAGTGCAGAATAAATTGACCCTCGTTAGGCTCCATGGACGTCACAGTTCCTTGGTGAGTAGTTCCATCCCGCAGCTGTCAGTACGCAATTCAGATACCTCACAAACGCAATCTGGAAACCCGTAAGGGCCCAAAATTCCCAATCACCGAAAACCTAAACCCTGCCTAGCCTCCACTTCCCTCCCACCCTCTAATCCTTCCCCGCATAGCGTGCGGCCAATGGGAACCGAGCTCCACGCCTCACCTGGTAAAACAGAGCAGTCTTCCCGGCACCGCTCAGGCCCGCCAGAAGCACCGTGTCACTCCTCTTGCGCTTAGAGGCAGCTCGGATCACTGAAAGTCAGGACAAGATCAGAAACCCGGAATTCCACTTCAACAATAGCCCAGATCTAGGTCCTGGCCCGCACCTAGAAACACCAAGAGCAGAGTGATGAGCAAGGCGGCCACGCTGCCCACCAGCGCCGCATCCCGCTGTTGCTCCAAAAACGCGTGCAGCCCATTGAGAAACACAGGAGGCTGGATCTGCGTGGGCAGCAGCGCCTGATCCAGCGGCAGCGCCCCACCCTCCACCTCCAGCGGCCCCCCTGCCACCTCCTGGTACGCTTCTCCCATTTTCCCGCTGCCTCGCTTCTTGCTTCCCAGACACAAGAACGAGACCAGCAGAACAATCAGAAGCGACGCGTGCGAACGCGGCAGAATACCCAATGGGACCACGGGACCGGGCAGGTCTGAACTGGGCCGGGCCGGGCCGTCATCTGCCCTTATTGGGGCGCCCGGGATTTACACCTCAGCACCGCATGACTTGAGACTATGCATGTTTCATGGACTCCATCGTTTTACAGCAAATTAGAAACAGGCATAGAAACTTGGCCATGTGTCGCTGGTTCTCGGTGCACCCTGCTTGACAGAGCAGGTGCTTGCAGGTAGATGACGGCCCTTGCCTTCACTTTGTGAGAAGACCCTTAGCATGGATGTTGTTCTTGAAATGGGCATGCGTGTTATTGTTGAAATGGTTCCTCACGGGCTGAAGGATGGGGAAACGGGATAAGCGCTGGCCTGGGGCAACACGTACTGCATGTACTTCAACAAGGGTTTCCCTGAAAACATTTGAAGGGCAATATGCCTTCTTCGTATCTTACTCCATGCCGACGAGAGTTAAGCAGCCAATCTGGCCTCATACCACGCAAGGCCATTGAATTACACTGGCGATCTGAAATTCATGTGCTTCCAAAGGTGAAACAGAAGACCAGAACAAGGAAACGATGTGACATGTCCCTAGCAAGAAAACTCACCTTGTGTTGGTCGGTACCCAGCTAACAAAGATCTGCCTGGAAGGAACAAAGGACACACACTCTGCATAGGTTGTTAATCTGAATCAGCAAGTCTGGGGAAGAAACAAAAGAGAGACAAACCCTTCAGGAAGAACCTGTCTGCATATTGCATACAAGGGTACATAATCTGTGCTCCCGACAGAGTCTCTCGTTCACTCCTCCCCATAATCTGACAACACCTGGGCATACGTTGCACCTGAGATGTGAAGGATAGTGCGGCAGGCTTATGAGTAACAAGTGGCCTAAATATTATGCCGCCCTCAGGGAGGCATAATGTGAGCAATCCAGAATTTGAAGACGCAGCCTGCTTGCGCCACCTTGTTAACATTTAGGACCGTCATCACTCATTGCTCTACGTACGCCTTCCATTGTGGTTGAATGCTGATTTCCCCACTTGACATACAACATTTACCAACCTGGTACGCTGAGCTCCTTCTCCTTTTCCAGAAGATCTCGGAGCCCTTCTCCCTCCACGCACTCCGGACCCACGCTGCGCACAAAGTGATTACTCTTTTGCATGGGCAACTTAATCACATCAGATCACACAGCACACTCTCAGCAGCATAACCTAGCGATTTCGAAGATACTATCTTCAAAATCGCTGGGTGCGCACAGGGATACTCCATATCACAATCCCAACTTCGATGTATACTTTGAAATACCTATTACGTCTCCGAATTTAGTAATCACTAAAAACAACGATCCCTAAACCCTGAACCCTACAAACCCTAAACGGGGGTAAAGAAACACCCAGTCGGAAATCCACGTTAGGTCTGGCATGTCTAGACCTAAAAGCAGAGGAGGGGTATTTACAAGCCGCCAGCTTCAATTTCTCTCTTTCCTAGCTCCGGCCGAGGGTGTGTCGCTGGTGGCGGAGCTATGAGTCACAGAAAATTCGAGCATCCCCGTCATGGGTCCTTGGGGTTCCTGCCCCGCAAGCGGGCTCGGCGCCATAGAGGGAAGGGTGAGCGCGTCTCGCCGGTCTATCACAGGATTCTGTCGTGTGGTTCAACGTTGTGTTAGGGTTTTTGCTTGAACTGATATGGGTGGCGGGTTTGTGTCTGCCTCCCGGAGCTCTGGCTAGCGGGATTTGTAGGTGCTTGACCTGTTCTGCTGTTGTTACAGTGAAATCCTTCCCCAAGGACAACCCGAAGAAGCAGCCTCATCTGACAGCCTTCCTGGGATACAAGGCTGGCATGACTCACATTGTTAGGGAAGTGGAGAAGCCAGGATCCAGTAAGTGTCGGGAGCAGGGTGGCTGTCGATTTAGGTATCGGTTTTCCTCGAGACGAGAGCGTTGATGGTTGTCTTGTGGTCTGTGCGTACAGAGCTCCACAAGAAGGAGACATGCGAGGCTGTGACGATCGTCGAGACTCCCCCGATGATCATCGTCGGAGTTGTTGGATACGTGAAGACTCCGCGCGGCCTACGGTCTCTCAACACCGTCTGGGCCCAGCATCTCAGCGACGAGCTCAAGAGGCGGTTCTACAAGAACTGGTACAGGTCTAAGAAGAAGGCGTTTTCGAAGTATGCCAAGAAGTTCGAGGCTGAGAAGGGGAAGAAGGGCATCGAGTCTGAGCTTGAGAGGATTAAGAAGTATGCCAGCGTTGTCCGTGTTCTCGCCCACACGCAGGTAGGTGGTCCTTTGCGTCAAAGTGTGGTGTTTCAGTCTGTTTGGGATTCGTTTGTATGACTTTCCTGTCGGTTTCGTCGCAGGTTGCCAAGCTCAAGGGTGTCAAGCAGAAGAAGGCCCATCTCATGGAAATCCAGGTCAATGGTGGTACCATTGCGGACAAAGTGGACTTTGCTTACAAGTTCTTCGAGAAAGCCGTTCCGGTGGATGCCGTTTTCCAGAAGGATGAGATGATCGACGTGATTGGAGTGACCAGGGGTCACGGGTACGAGGGTGTGGTGACCAGGTGGGGTGTGACCAGGCTGCCCAGGAAGACTCACAGGGGTCTTCGAAAGGTTGCCTGTATCGGAGCATGGCATCCTGCCCGTGTCTCCTTCACAGTGGCCAGGGCTGGACAGAATGGTTACCACCACAGGACGGAGATGAACAAGAAGGTGTACAAGATTGGCAAGGCTGGCGAGGAGTCTCACTTGGCCAGCACCGAGTTTGACCGCACTGAGAAGGACATCACTCCCATGGGTGGGTTTGCCCACTACGGTATTGTCAAGGACGACTATCTGATGATCAAGGGAGGAGTCATGGGCCCCAAGAAGCGGGTCATCACCTTGCGGCAGTCGCTGTACAAGCAGGTTTCTCGGAGTGCCCTGGAGGAGATCAAGCTCAAGTTCATTGACACGTCCTCCAAGTTCGGTCACGGTCGTTTCCAGACTACAGCTGAGAAGGCTAAAACTTTTGGTAGGGTCAAGGTCTGAAGGGTGTGACCGCAGATCGTGCAGAGTGGTTTATGATTGATATGAGGCACTCGTGTGAGGTGCAATGCCTCTTCCGGCACACTTATTCATGTGGTGTTTTTTTGTGACTCGCATGATTTTTGAAGTTCCTCATTTCTTTCACCTCGTTCAATTCGCTTCCTCGCTCCTCACCTACTCTGACCACACACACACGTTGCATGTTCGACTGCTTGCTGTGCCTTATCCTTTCTGGCTTGCCTGGGAGGAATATCTCTGAGGTTACGAGATAACCTGTATGGCACGCGGTGTGGGGGTTACTGCAGCCGCATGCCCTTGCATCTGCTTCGAGTCTCTGGTCGATCGATGATGGTGCTGCGAAGTCGGTACGATATAGTATCAAGGCCGGACTTTCTGTGACAGGTTGAGCGGTGAACCTTTCGTAGCGCCTCATGCTCCAGTTGACTTGTTGCTCGTTCCAGTCAGATGCCATCAGGTTCTGTTCCCCATCAAGCACCGCCAGAGAACAACTGCCTTCAGAATGGTCACACACAAGCCGTGGCAACTGCATCAATGCCTACGTTTGTCATCGATCTCCATATTACATCGTAGTAATACTGTCCCCACCCAAGGTTGTAGCAGAACACTCAAATGGCTAATGCAGCCAAATACCAAGCGGCCTGATAGCCCTTGCCTATCTGAACACTTACATCTCCAGGAGTGTTCTGAGATCGTGTGGGTGCCCAAACGTACACTAATCTCAATTTGTAAAAGGGCGGAGGCATTTGGCAATTGTTCTTCCTATTTAATAGTCTGCCATGGTTGAATGGGGATCGTACCTCGTCAATGTTCGAGGCAACCTGGGTATGATCCCATGTCCACTCATCACACATGGCCGTGGGGAGGCACCTTGTTGTCTGAATCAGTGCGCAGGCAGGATGCTGCAATTTCCAGCAAATATTGGTGCAAGCGTTCAGGGGCAGAGAAAAAGGGGCTGTGGTCGGTATCCAGGTCAAAGACTCGCGCTGGGGGATTACTCTGGATGCATACGTCTGCCACCTCTACAGGGAAAAGGAGATCCCTAGTGCACCTGATGAACACCCTGTTGACAGACCCGTACTTGTACGATGTGTGAGGAGTTTCGATCTCCACCAGACCCAGGTTAGGGAAAGGCCTCAGCAAGAGACTGGCCAGAGTCACATCCTGTAGGTGCATTGGGGCATCGTTCAGTCGCCACAGTGTTGCTGTTCTAAACATGTTATTGCTCCAAACAACTGACCATGGAAAGAACACTTGGTTGAAGCTTGATGTACACATTGGGCTGCTGTTCTGTTACCTCCGGCGGACTCAGGTGATAGAAAAGCTCATAGTGTCCGGGGCCGATGAAGCTCGTTCGCGCATTCTGTGCCATGCTCGCGAACTTGGCAGCCACCAGGGAGAAAAACTGTGGCATGGCTTTCAGAGTCAGTGTGGCAGCCTGGCAGGGAACAAGGGCGAGGAGAAAAGCTGTGGCACGGCTGTGAGAACCAGCTGTGGCAACGCAAGGGAACACCTTGGTATGGAGCTCTTGCCAATGCACGCCAGCCTTACCTTGTGCGTGGCCTCGTGGCCAGGGGAACCAGGTCTGCTCGGGAGCATCATTGCAGTGATGAAGACAGCAGCGGAGATTTTGCCTGGAAACCTCTCCATCACATAGGACGCAATCACTCCTCCGAAACTGTGCCCGACAAGGATCACCTGCCAACATTCCACACCCGATTCACAGTCAGATCCTTCAGCTTACAAGCCCGGGCTTTGGCATCAACACCCGTCGCATTGAAGGAGCTGTAACTTTGGCAACCTGCTCGTCGGAAGGCAATGCCTGGACGAAACGGAGCACAGGCTGCGCCAAGTGCGCTACAGACGTGACCGTGGCGGGATCCGTGGTGTCGCGACCGCAGCCGGTGAGATCCAACGCAGTTGCTTTGTGGCCTTCTTTGTGGAGCAAATTGATGGTCTTATACCAGCACCAGGCGCCATGGCAGGCCCCGTGCACCAGCAGGAAATGCCTTGGGCCGGGAGTGTCAGCCACTGTGGTCGCCATTGCCTTCCCCAGAAGCTCAATCCTGCCTCATCCGCGGATGTTGTAGGTCAAGCAGGAGGGGTAAGAGGGATCTGCTGCCCACTCGTGTACTTCCAAGTAGCAGCCATTTTGAGTGCGAGGAATCTTTATCATGTCCTTCACGCTCTGCCCACATGATCCTCTCCTCCACATGATCCTCTCCTCCACTAGCTCATTACACCCACCAGGCACGCGCATTGCAGGACTGTTACGCGCAACTGCCAGCTCACCGCGCATTCGGAGCAACCGTCCGTTTAGCAGAATGCTCGTCCTTCCCCTGGAGATGGGATTGCCTCCACTGCAAGCGAATGAATACTTGATCATGACGAGCGGTCAGCGAACAATGTAGTGGAGAAAGTGGTGAAGCCAGCACCCAATCCCGATTGCAAGGATCATGGAGAGCAAAGTTTTTAGGTGACTACAGTTTTGTGCTTTCCCAGAACTGCCATGTTTTGCTTGCTCCTTTTAGCTTTTCAAGATGTACCTCGCCTCCTCAGTGATACTGTCGTTTGGATGCTCCCCAGGAAAGTGCAACACATACGAGGCAGGTGACCTCGCACTCCAAAGCCACAAGCTCTAGGAAAAACAAATATATGGAGAGTGGCTGTGAAATCGTTGCTTTCCATGCGTAGTGGCAGAGAGCATATGAGTGGGCAGTTTAGACAGGAAATCCTTGACCGAAAGCTGACTTGGAAGCTGAGGTATACCTAGTGGAAGATGGCAGTAGAGTACAGACCATGGCAAGGTATTGTGAGACACTTAACTAGGTACACATCATTTCTTTCTTGCGCTTGCAGTGAGTGAGCTTTTCTGTAGTATTCTATCACAGCTTTATGCTCAAAGCGCAGTGTGGTGAAATCCTAATGCCTTCTCCTTCAAAAGAAGAAATCAGAATTTGCAAACAATATTTTTTGTTTAACAAAATGCTGCACTTAAATAGACTTTGATTAGTAGCATTTGGCAGCAGTAAACTACTAGGTCTTCCATATTCCGTAGGTCCATCCCTGCCCCGAATCAACCTTATCATGGGCTCTTGGATTGCCTACCTCCTCTCACCCACCGAATTCAAATAAAACTGCATCAAAGAATGCAAGGGGAAAAAGGACCATAGATGTCCTAGGAAGTCCTTAATATGTGGAACGAGTGCTGAGAAGCTCTAGTCTATTGAATTTAAAGATCTATGTAGATATTATTGTATTATGATAGATAATAATATCTAAAAGTTAAGAAAGTTTTATCACTATATTGTGATAAGCCAAGAGAGACTCATTAACTAATCTTCCTAGTTGTTCTCGGGCTTTAACATTCTTCAAATTATCCATATGGTATAGATGCTAACTTTGTTGTAAGCTTCACTTTAGTTTTGTTTAGTTGCACACTAATGTATATATTGTAATCGTTTTCACACCATATATCAAATGTTTTGATTAGTCCCATGACGTCCTCCATCCATACTAAATTTCAATCCATTTGAATTTAAAATTTATTTTGAAAGAAAAAATTAGTCACTCCTTTATAATTAGAAAGGTAGGTTAGTTAGATGATTTCACACATGGTTTCATGCTAATAGTTGTGCACGCGTACAATTAACGTACCCTATATATGTACACTGAATCAAGTGATGTTTTTTTTGTGCGTTATTTTTGAAATCTTTTAGGAGCAGACAAAAAGGCCGGCAAGATATCGCTCAACAGCTAGCCCCCAATCGACTAAATAGAGAACCCAAAGTCGTTGAAAAGACTCACCCAACAAAAACAAGCTAGGATCTTTCTAGCCCAATAGGAAACTCGATAACTTACTCGAGAGCAAGTAACATTGAAGGCCCATCAAGTGAAGATGAACACCGAACCAGTACATCATCTCAACCGCAAAATAGGTGAGCAGCTAAACTAGAACCTCATCTATACACCACACAACATTGTAAGCTAGCCTCCCACATTGCAACCAAATAGGTAATGCCTAACGACCACACATCGCAAATCCAGTGGAGCAGTTATTAAGCAAGTCCACAAGCAAGAAAGGAACCCCAAGGGCCTCGCATATGCTAAAAACTTCTATCCAATCAATCAAGTCATTCCACTTCTATGGAATATTCCGAACTCTTTCATGCCCACCATTATTTTTGACTAATATTGGATCACTATCACCAACAATTGCACTGTACTACGTCAAGCGACGTCGTCGTGTTGCAAACCTACTTGCGGCTGCTTCGTCTAATATATATTGACGATATTTTTGAATATCAGTTATTTCATGGGCCTCCGGGTTGCACATGTCAAGCAAATATTCTTCTACTGGGAAATTTAAAATGATCTTATATGGCTCACTGTTGGCAGATGATCTTGCTCGACTAACTTGTAATCCACATAGATACATCTTAATTTTCATCTTATCTGAAGCACGGCCAGCAGCTTCCGCAGTATTCCAACTCCCACAATAGCATTGTTTCCCTGATATTTTTGTTTTTTGATAAGGTTCTACTGATGGCTTGCGACATGCTCTTGTTGGACGACTTGAGGAAGATGATTGAGCATTGTCAAGAGATGAATGCTTCTCATCATTGGTACCAAGGACCCAAATATAACAATCAAATAGTTTAGTAGTTTGATTGAATTGGACTCCTTCGTATTGTGGCTCATCTTTATTGATGCATTTTATCATTGCATATTGTGTATCAACCATATCCAATAAGCGTCTCAATATGGATTCCCTGAGTTCCGCAGTGGTTATAGGTCGTTTAATGGGCTTCAACTTTTGTGCACGTTGTCGGATGACTGGGGAGCTATTTTCCTCTTCTAATCGAATTGCAGGCTGATTGGTTGAAGATGATGCCTTTTGTGCTCGATTTTGCTCTTCCCACTCAGAAAACGGAATATGAAGTGTTGGAGGCTCATTATTGGGCACATCGTACTGATATGCAGGATTTGGAATCACCATAAACGTACGACTTCCTGCTACATAGGGCCAAGGCCTAGGTTCCAAATGTAGAGGTCGCAAACGTTCTAAAGGATAATTCCCTCCAGTGTCTTCAACATAGCGGATAGGTGATGGGTTTAAGTTTTCTTCTGCATCTTGGAAATTTGCATCATCAGATGTATACTCACATATTGACATGCACCCTTCTTCGTCTGATTGTTCACCACCTGACATATGCCCATCTTTCTCATATTTATCCCTGCTTGACATGTTTTCTTTTTCCTCTAATTCCTCTCTGTTGACTGAGTTTCGTATAGAAGACATTGAATTCTTTGACCAAATAATGAAAAGATAATAATATGGTAGAAATTCACACGCTGAAAATAGAGTGAGGAGCTGGATAGCCAAGGCCAACTCAATGAGCAAAGTCACTTGTGCCTTGAATAAATGTAATGCTTATGGACACAAACATATATAGACATTTATATTAGATTCATGTGCATATCGAGAAACCTTTGTGTAAAATACAAAGATGGAAGGAGAATACCTTTGTGTAAGATACAAAGATGGAAGGAATATACATTTGTGTAAGATACAAAGACGGAATGATAATACCTTTTTGTAAGATACAAAGATGGAAGGATAACACCCTTTTGTAAGATACAAAGATGGAAGGATAATATTAACCTTCGTATAAGATACAAAGATGGAAGGGTAATTTCTATTTTAATTAAAATATATTTATGTAGTATATAGATGATGCAATATTCTATTACATGGTACTCGCGTAAAACGTAAATGCCTCAGCCTCCAAAAGGAGAAATAAGAATTAGAAAAACATTTTTTCTTTAACAAAATACTACACTCAATTGCGGCAGCAGTAAACTACTCAGACTATGCTTATTCCGGTAGTACCGTCTCTAACCATCAGCAATCACTTCATCGGTTGTTGGCTTGCCTTTCCCCTCTCACCTGCATTGAAGAATGCAAGAAGGAAAAGGACCGCGGAGGTCCTAGAAAGTTTATAATATGGGGAACGATTGCCGAGAAACTGTAGTCTATTGAATTTAAGGATCTATGTGGTATTATGATAGATAATCATATCTAAAAGTTAAGAAATTTTTATCAATGTCTTGTGATAAGCTTACAAAGACTCATTAATTAATCTTCCTCGATGTCATTGGCTTTAACATTCTTCAAATTATCCTTCTGTTATAGATGCTAACCGTATTGTAAGCTTCAATCTAGTTTTGTTTACCTGCACACTAATATATATATTGTAATTGTTTTCACACCATATGTTAAATGTTTCAATTAGTCTCATGCCGGTCCTCCATCCCTAGTGAGTGCAATCCATTTGAATTTAAAATATATTCTGAAAAAAAATAGTTACTCCTTTATAATTACAAGGTACCTCGTTATGTGATTTCTCACATGGTTTCATGCTATTATTTGCGCACGCATATAATTAACATATCCTATATATGTACATTGAATCGAGTGATTTTTTCCTCTTTTTATTGGAATCTTTCAAGAGCAGGCAACAAGACCAGAAAGATATAGCTCAATAGCTATCCGCCGACTAAATAGAGAACTCAAAGTTGTTGAAAAAACACACCCAACAAAAACAAGCTAGGATTTGACTAGCTTAATAGGAAACCTGTTGGTATTTCAGAGAATCATGCTCTCGATGACATTCACGCACAAGCTCACATGACCGTAAGTGTATTGACAAAAGAACAACAACATGAAAATAGTCTTAAGCAATTGTAACCGTCAAGCAACCTAATACTACCATAAATTCTAAGATATTAAGCTAATGTATATAAGTATATGACCTATACTTTTCAGCACTCCCACTCATTACGTATATCTTAGTTGGATAATCACACTAGACCCTGAACAATCTGAATCATTGTTGTTGTGCAATACGGGTTACGCCTCAGTGCAATACGGGTTACGCCTCAATCGCTTGAATTGTGCTCACACGCTGTGGACAAGCGAAGAACGGTAGACTCCCCATTAAGAAGGTATTAGGAGTTTTTTTTTTGTTTTTTGTGGGTTTGGTGTGAGAAATAAGGTGGTAGATGAGGAAAATAAGGCTAAACGGACCTAACTGTGGTGGACGGGGAAGACGTGGGAAAAGGGCCTCGCTGAACAATGTCGGGGACTCCAGAGCAACTCCGAAGGAACTCCGACGCAGACCAGGGTGAAGTCCGATGGAAGGAGTGACATGGGGAACGAGTGTGAAGCGTAATTTGGTAAGCATGACACGTGGACAGTGCCGAGTGGATGACTGACATGCAGCAGACCAGGACTGTAGAGTTGTCAGCAGCCATTATAGGCAGGTAGCCACGACACCAAGGACATGCACCAAGAAGGCGACGGGCGTGAAGTTACAGTACAGGATGCAGGACTCTGGCAGTTACTAGCAACGAAGGGACACATTCCCTTGCATCGATTACGCCCGACGTCCCGCTGTTGAGAGAAGGTCATCTTCCCGGGCGACCTCTCGGCACTTCTCTTAGTCGCTCACGCTTAGGCACCCAGCTCTTTGGCGCTTTCTCTTCCGAGGCTCGGGCGCAATGCCCTATAGCCTTCGACACTTTCCGGCGCGCCAATTTCTTTCAAGCTTAGGAGCGTTGCAAAGAGCATCACCGCCCGCCCTACCTCAGCAGCAGAATAAGCGGCGAGCGCACATGGGGCCCAAGAAGACAACCGAGGTCTTGGAGCCCTGGCACCTGGTGGAGAAGAACATAGTGATCAAGCGCTACCCCGACTTTGGTCCCTAGCTTGAGGAAGCGGATGAGCTTGTGTAGGAGTGGCACCTGGACATCTTCCAGGCGGTATGGACCTACGACAGTGTGGCGTTGGTCCGAGAGTATGCCCGAAAGATGCTGGCGGCGGCGAGCAAGGCCGTCCGTTTGAAGAGTTTGAGGGAGGACGCGAGGCGATGGACGGTGGAGGTCCTTCGCGCGGTATACAACTGACCACAATGGTGCAATAATGCGTCTCTCTTTTTTGTTTGGTTCTTCTTGAAGTGTTAGGTCACTTTCGTTTTGTACCTGAAGGCTCAATGGCGGTAAGACTATGAGTCATAGCCGGGGTTAATCGAAATGCTAACTATATCATAAGAATCATCAAAGACATCAACCACAATCTGTCCAGCACGCGAGCCAACAAGACGAGGTACCTTTTAGAGATCCTCGCTGCGGTAAGGGGGCTCATGCCACTAGGTTGGAGGTTAGTAAGGTCTAGTCGAGCGACGAGGTTGAATAGGCTGAGGAACAGGCATCACATACTCTAGATGGTCATCAGAGTCATGAGGGTCAAGGACAGGAGGAACTAGGGCAACTGGTTCGAGTAGACCTAAATCAGGTGGTGTAGGATCTACATCAGAAGCTAACCCATCAGGCAAACCAGCAATATCGGGCATATCTTCAACCCCAAGTGTGGGGTCAGGACCACTAACGGGGGCAAGACCAGGAGCTGAAGGGACTAGAACAACAAGATCAGGGAAGGATGAGTCAAAGCTGGGAAAATCAACAACATCGGTGACATCATCTTCATTAGCTGTAGGATCCAATTTAACAAATTCAGACTCAAGAACATGGTTTGTACGAGCTGGATCTGGAGGATTCAAAACAAACTCATCATCAAAGGAAACTGTCACGGCATGCACAACTCTGCAAGAGGTATATTCGAAGACCTTGTACCCATATATACCTGCTGTGTAGCTAATAAAGATGTGTCTTTTAGATCTATATGCGAACTTCTCACGAAGCTTGTCCGGTATATGCACATGTGCAAGACTGCCATTTACTCGAAGATGAGACAAATCGGGCTTCAAACCTGTCCACGCTTCAAAGGGGGTTACCCTTGCAGAGAAGAAACGACAATCCTGTTTTGAAGGTATGTTGCAACTTGAACAGCTTCAGCCCAAAATCGTTGGGGCAGCCTTCCCTGAAACAGGGGTGACCTAACAGCATCCTGTATTGTCTTGTACTTCTCTAAGCCCTCCCATTCATACCAGAATGGCAGGGAATAGTGAGCTACCTGGTAATGCCTCTTTCCTCAAAGTACTCATGGATTGTTGTTGAAAGATACTCTTTGTCATTATCTAATCTTATGCACTTAAGTTTGAGACCAGTTTGTCTTTCAACATACTCCAAGTAATGCTTAAAATTGTCAAAGACTTGGCTTTTTGCAGGAGCTCAGTGACTGTAAAATGTGTATTGTCATCTTCAAAGATCACGAAGTACCGAGCTCCTCCTCATGACGGAGTAGACATCAGTCCATAAATATCAGCATGCACCAAGTCCAATACTTTAAAGACTTTGTAAGGTGGGATTTATATTTTTTGCCATGTACACATACAACACATACAATTTGATTCTTAGAATCCAGTTAGCATCTTTTCCTTCAGCAAACATCAGTTGCTGTTAGCGGAACCAGAAAAAGACGACAGGCCTCACTCCCGGAGGGGCGCTGACAACTGCTGTCACCACAAGGTCTTCCTCTGGTTCCGCTGACAGTAGCACCAGAGGTTGGGCATTGCTCCCCCTGGTGGTCCCCTCATCCACTAGTCCAGTTGAAGGAGAGACCGGAGTCCGTGCGCTCTAAGTCTGCTAGGGCGGTTTGCCATATGCCAATGGGTCTGTCCCTAACTCCGGAGGCCGGACCCCTGGGTCCGTCCCTAACTCCGAAGGCAGAACCCCTAGGTCCGTCCCTAACTCCGGAGGCCGGACTCCTCGGTCTGTCCTTTCCCCCGGGAACGGACCTCACTGCCCCCTACCATGGGTCCTTCCCTTAGCTCCGACTCCTCCCTCCTCGTCGGACCACTCTCTTCTGGGCCCTTTATCCTGAGTGCAGGGTCCGGAGAGCATACCTCGTGGTCAGTTGGAGCTGCCGTTCTTGGTCCGGCTTGGTGCTCCGATGGCTCAGCCTCGCCACTGCTCTCGTCCCCAAACAGGGCACCTAGGGTCCCCGTTACTGCATTCTCCCCTAGCCCTTCTTCTCCCGCGACATCCTCCGACTTCTCGGGGGGCACTACCGCCTCAGCAGGTTGATGCACCATGCTTACGGCCTTCAGGAGCTCCGAGTGGTAGTCGGCAAAGCTCGAATCGGACGGCTTCTTCCACATGGGCCTGCAAGACCCGGTACTCCCTGCAAGACTCGGTAGTCCCGCCTCCATTGGTGGTCAGGTAGTCGGGCGTACTCTCCTACTCGCTAGGCCGTCTCGTCTCCCAGTCCTTCCAGCCGAGCCTTTGCGGCATCTCGGGAGGCCGTAAGGGAAGCCTTCGTGAGCTCTCGAAGCCGCAGCTTCTCACTGGTGCGCTCCCTCTCCCGTTCCGCCTTGAGGACCTCTAGTTGGGCCGTCAGGGCCCAAATTTCCCCTCCTGCGCGACGTAGTCGGACCAGCAGCTTCTGCTCCTCCACCTTCCACTAATGCTGGTCCGTCACCTGTTGCCTCAATCGCTCCATCTCCCTCTCAAGTCGCTCCGGGACTTGAACCAGACGAGTGGTCTCTGCGCGTTCCTTCTTGAGCTCGTCGACATCCAGCTGTTTGCTTTTACAGTGGGTTTCCTCGCCAAAAACATGTCGGAAACTAGAAACCCCTCACCGGCAAAAATCTAAACCCCTTGCCAAAAACCAGAACACCTTGCCGGAGCCCTTGGACACGGATCTGGGCCACGCTGATAGACATAGGCCGGAGTCAGCAAGTGCATGAGCCTGGGCCTGCAAGACCCGACTCCGCAAGACTCGGTAGTCCCGCCTCCATTGGTGGTCGTAGCTGCATCTCCTACTCGCTAGGCCGTCTGCCTCCCAGTCCTTCCAGCCGAGCCTTGCGGCATCTCGGGAGGCCGTAAGGAAGCCTCGTGAGCTCGGCCGCAGCTTCTCACCGTGCGCCCTCTCCTGCTCCGCCTTGAGGACCTCTAGTTGGGCCGTGGCCCAAATTTCCCCTCCGCGACGTAGTCGACCAGCTCCTCCACCTTCCACTAATGCCGGTCCGTCACCTGCCTCAATCGCTCCATCTCCCTCTCAAGTCGCCCGGGACTTGAACCAGACAGTGGTCTCGCGTTCCTTCTTGAGCTCACGACATCCAGCTGTTTGCTTTTACAAAGGGGTTTCGCCAAAAACATGTCGGAAACTAGAAACCCCTCACCCAAAAATCTAAACCCCTTGCCAAAACCGTAACACCTTGCCGGAGCCCTTGGACACGGATCCAGGCCACGCTGATAGACATAGGCCGGAGTCAGCAAGTGCATGAGCCCGGGCCTGCAAGACCCGACTCCGCAAGACTCGGTAGTCCCGCCTCCATTGGTGGTCGTAGCTGCATCTCCTACTCGCTAGGCCGTCTGCCTCCCAGTCCTTCCAGCCGAGCCTTGCGGCATCTCGGGAGGCCGTAAGGAAGCCTCGTGAGCTCGGCCGCAGCTTCTCACCGTGCGCCCTCTCCTGCTCCGCCTTGAGGACCTCTAGTTGGGCCGTGGCCCAAATTTCCCCTCCTGCGCGACGTAGTCGACCAGCAGCTTCTGCTCCTCCACCTTCCACTAATGCTGGTCCGTCACCTGTTGCCTCAATCGCTCCATCTCCCTCTCAAGTCGCTCCGGGACTTGAACCAGACGAGTGGTCTCTGCGCGTTCCTTCTTGAGCTCGTCGACATCCAGCTGTTTGCTTTTACAGTGGGTTTCCTCGCCAAAAACATGTCGGAAACTAGAAACCCCTCACCGGCAAAAATCTAAACCCCTTGCCAAAAACCAGAACACCTTGCCGGAGCCCTTGGACACGGATCTGGGCCACGCTGATAGACATAGGCCGGAGTCAGCAAGTGCATGAGCCCGGGCCTGCATGGACACAACGTAAAAATGCATGGAAAAATTGTACACAATGTTGAAGAACATGGGTGGAAAGGCTTAAGTGGGTTGGGCATTATGGGGTTAAATGTACTGCATAAATGGGTTTGTCCTCGGTTATGATAGAAAAGGGCAACTTTCGAATGATTCTTGAACTCCTCAAATACGTTTGCCTCGATTCTACCTATTGCTCTACCGTAGGCTACCGTCAGAAGCCTCCGTTGCGATTCGTGTAGGGTTTTATTCGGCACCGACTTGTGAGGAGAACCCCAAAAAGCTGCAATTGCCTCTGTGGCGATGGTTCCACGAGATGATGGTACCAACTTTGCATTGTAGACCGAAGCGGCTGCTTGTATGTATATGGCTAGGATGTAGCTGAGGGTCACTGGTTGTTTGCATAGCTCGATTCTAGCTGGCAATGAGCTTCTGACAAACTGGTGACATCAGCTCACGGGGGAACCTCGGTATGGTATGGCGGGTATGCGGATGCGTTAGCTGGGCAGGAGCAGCAAGTTTTCATGCGTGACCGTTGAAGTTCTTGCGTCTTCAGGGGGGGACATGGCAGGGGGTGCGATCTCAGCGTATGTAGTGCTTTTCCTTGTGCTGGCAGTGAAATGGTTTGAAGGGGGGAAATGTGCGCCCGATTATGGACTTGATGCTGCAATCTCCCAGGCGAAGACGGATCCTCTTGGTTCAACGGACAGCTTTACCAGCCTGTCCCCCCGTCTGAAGTCGCGTCTGTCTCAGCTGTCGAACCATGACCTTTCGGAGAAGCGAGAGAGTCTGCTGTCTCTCCGGACAACACATCGGGTGGCGGTTTACCTTGTGGGGTTCTCGCCAAATCAGCGTGCTCAACTGCGCCGATATCTGGACGTTCTGAATCAGGACACACATGTGAAGGTGATAGGACAGGAACCCCATCAGCTTTTGGTCAGAACGGGAATTGCTTTTGACCTGGAGTTGAGGAACGATCTTGAGAACCAGATAACCTCTGCCATATCTACTTACGTGGAACGGATGTCTTACACCACTGCTGCGACCGCCCTGATGAGTGTTCCGCACAAGGAGGTTGACGATATTATTGCCGCCCATGAAGATCACGTAACGGATTCTTATGCTGTGTATCTTCTCAACTTGGGAGCTCAAAAGCGTCGCTATGCGTACTCCTATGCCGACAAGGTTTCTTATTTAAGGTGCTTAGGGACTCACTGGGCAGGTATCTGATGTGGCCACATTCTTACAGGTTGGATTTGTTTTGTCCTGAGATGTGAATGAATTGAGGGTTGTTCTAACGTACTGGTGGTTGTGGGTCGTAGGGGCACGACGGTACATGTGGATCGATTTAGCAGCTGGCCCAGTGGAATATGGTCCTAATATGGCAGGGGAAGGGTTCGTGAAAGGGGGAGTAATGCCTCATAAAGAGTCTTACACTCCAGCGCAGCAACAAACAGTTTATCTTTCAGACCTAGCTTCTTTATTATGGAGTGCTGCACGCATGCTTATCATCCCAGCTATTCGGACACCTGTACATTTCGAAGAACAAACGGAAGTTCACTTTTACCACATACAGGGATCAGATATGGAGCTCCTGAACTGGGTTGACTACGGAGATAATGCAACAGATTCAGAGCAAGTGAAAGGTGGAAAGGGTCTCAACTGGAAGAGGATTGAAGGAGCTTTCCGCACAGAAAGCAGGGATGTTGTAATGCTTGCGGGGCAGACACTGAAATTTACAACTTTCAGCTTACAGTTTTCCTCCTGTCCCCTTTGTATTACGGCTTTCACGCGGTCTTTGAAGTCTTACACTTCTCGCATTCTGCTGGACAGGTTTAGTCTGTTTGTCCATGAGTACCTGGACTCTAAGCAGCTTCACGTTCTGCTTTCTGAGTACTCTGAGGAAATATCTGAGCAGGCTGGGGTTCCAGAAGTGACAAGAGACCAACCGCCACGCATAATTCCTGTCTACATATTTGATATAGAGTCAGAGAAGCAGCTGGTTCTCGACCGTTTCCATCAGGTCATACCTTTCAGAGACATGGTCATTGCAGTTCGAAGTAAGACGGGTCAGATGGTTTCTGAGTACTCCTGCAACGGACGTCCTACAATCACACAGACACGGGAACTTGAGCGTCCGCTTGTGGGAGCTTTGCTGCAGACAGTATGGGGTGTGGCTCCCACACACGTGAGCTGGAGTGCGCAGCATAACAGTACATTCGTAGACTACCGGTGGAGTGTAGGGCAGACTCCATTTGGTCCCTTTTCAGAGCTTTTTTCTCTATCCTTTGGTCAATCTGACCCAGCACGACGGAATGTGTTGCTTACCATGCTGAACTCGACAGTGTCAGCAGCCCTGGATGTGTTGGATTCCGTTGACATGCAAGGTGGGGAGAAGAATTTATTTGGCACTCCCAAGAAGCTTGTGGAGTATAACCAGCGCTGGAACTTGTTTGTATACAAGCTCAACAAGGCAGTCTCAGCAATTTCTCATTTTGACTTCGACGCGGCATTGTTCTTTCTTAAGTCATCAGAACATGATCTATACGCAGTTCATTCTGCGGTCTACACCGCTTCCGGGCAGTTGGTGGCAACCATTGAGTGCTTTCAGGATCCTCCCTTCCCATGGGTGTGGATATTTGTATTGTCAGGGCTTTTCACTGTGGCGGTCTACCTGTGGATCAAACGGGACCAAATTTTTATCAATAAGAGGAAAATGTTTTAGTGCGAGCTAATTAGGGAACCTTCAGGGCACCTGCTTGCTATGGCTCGTCTGAGCTGCCGAACTTCAGTTCTGAATACAGTGCGCAGTTGTCCTTCAATGGACAGTGGTGCCACTGAACACTGAACATGCAGGTTCCGTGGGAGGATCCTGGTGGCTAGAAGAGCCGAAATGCTATCCCCCAGTGAATGCACCTGCTGGCAATATCAGATCTCTCACCTCTGCTATGGGGCTTGGATGATTCTGTTTAGAGCAGACAGATGGCAGTTAGCTCGAGCATCCAGGTGCAACTAGCTGGACCCTAAAACGCACGTCTAGAACCCAAGCGCTTGAGGTGCAAGCTTCTCCAGCACGTGTGCAGTCCCTGCAGCAAACTTGCGGGCGAACAGGAAACATGGTGCGTGTCTGATGGCCATATGCGAACATGGCAAGGACGCGTTGTCCGCTGCAGTATCATGCCGGGCTCCCACCATGTCGAACTGCAAGCCTCGAATCTCATTTAGAAACTCTAGAGAAATCGTGTCCACATCGTAGGTGAAGGGTGAACTCGTGTGAGGATGCTTCCAGTTCACGTACATGATGGTCCGGTTGGCAATGCCCCCTGCATCCTTGATATGCAGCAGAGTCTGGATGTACTGCTCATCAGGAGCACACATCCAATTGCAGTCTCGAAGAAATTTGTAGTACAAGGACCATTCCCCCACAATCATCCTAGCGTGCCTGCGATGCACTGCCATCCAAAGCTCACCCTTCCTAAGCCTGTCCATGGAAAAATCAGGACGACTGTCCCAGCTCAGATATCTCTCCACCGGCCGGAAGGACTCCACGAAGCTCACTTGCGAGCTCATCAAGTACTGGTAGACGAACGGAAGACTCCGTAGCGGGATGGTTGATTCGCACACGAAGGTGAACCATTCATTGGACCTCTCTTCATCCAAGAGTGCGTTGGCCAGGAGCCTTCTCATTGCATCCACCAGGCTCCCAGAGAGCCTTTCCACCGGTTTGCTGGCAATCTCTTTGCCCCAGAAGATGGAACTCTTTGGATATCTGAAACCTGGAGATGCATGTATGTAGATGGCGTACTTGTCGTCATGGCCGTGGAAGAATTTCGCCCACAGTGCCTCGTGAGGCATCTGTCCCCGTACAATAAACAGAAATGCCACCCTCTGATGGGTTTCAGACTGAATCGGTCCAGCTGCAGAGCTTGCTTTCATGAGCAATTCCGCTTCTGTCAGATGCTTCCAGGTCTTGATGTAACGGACAATGGTCGGCACACGTAGAGCTGCCAATTCCTCGCTCCTATGTCCGTTATCATCTCCTACAGGAAGCATGGTTGTAGACTTCCGTGTGCTGCCATCCTTCTCTCTGGAGAAAGCAACGTTGATCCCCAACCCCCTCGACCTGAATGTCGATGGTGACGACACCGACCACAGTTGCAGGAACAAGAGAACAGCTGCAGCACACACCATCGCGGTGCACACCATCATCTGCATGCCCTGGCAACGGGACAAGGTGCCCATGCCTTTTCCTCAAGATGCCAAATTGCCACATCGTATCCAAGAAAGGTCCCAAGCGCCTCAAGAAACCTTTCAGCTGAAAGCAGAGTTCACAGGCTCGGGATGTGGCAGGCGGGTGAGAAGC
Organism: Anthoceros angustus; assembly: GCA_010909165.1. Taxonomy (NCBI): domain Eukaryota; kingdom Viridiplantae; phylum Streptophyta; class Anthocerotopsida; order Anthocerotales; family Anthocerotaceae; genus Anthoceros; species Anthoceros angustus. The sequence goes on from VJWM01000019.1 coordinate 733,712, forward strand.
GGTTGTCATTAGGGTTATTGCCGGTCAGGTGGTATCAACACATGAGTGTTCAAATCGTGAACAGGTGTTCGAACTGTGAAAGTGCGGGGAGCCGTGAGCACCTGTGAGCTTCTCACTTTCTGGTTGTTGCAGGCAGGACTACAACAGGAGCGTGGGTGTGTCTACTTCTCACTTCGCAATCATGTAATGGGGTGTGGGCGGTACCAGCGGGGACGTTTCACAAACACGCAAAGCCGCCAGCCACCCCTGCGACTCCAGATTGTCCTGCTTCCACATGCCCCACGCGACTCACTTTCGTCGCAAAGCGTCTCGTGCAAGCAAGCGACACGTCCATACACTGGGGCCACATTAGCCTTACCTCAAGTAGGTGGCATCAACGATTTCGGAGCTGTGCATGGTAAGTGCAATCAGGTGTCCACAAAGGCCCCTCACTTTTTGTACATGGAGGTCTTTGGTCACAGCGGCAGGTAGGTCCTGCAGTAGGCAAAAAGTCCTTAGCGAGGTAGGACCTGAAATCGCTTGACCACCGCCACCTGCGACCCGCGGATGCTGTGAGAGTAAGTGAAGCTCGAGTTTCTCGAGAGAGATCCGCAGTCGTCCACCAGTCACCTCCCAGTTTCTCCAGCTGACTACCAGTCAACGTCCCTCGGCGACGCCGTGTTCTTGGAGTTCTACAACATAAAAAACGCTGCAACGACGCTCCACAGTCTTCCACTAGTTCTTAACTGTGGTCACATACTTTAGTACCAGCTCTATGACCTGTGACACACACCACGACGGCATCCGAATGCATGAGGCACTAATCCTACAAGAATCTCCGCAACGTTATACTCCTTCGATACCAATCTCGTCGCAGAACTACGTCACCAAACGGCTGTTCTCCATAAGCCATACCTCCGGTCTGACCTCAGCTGCCGCCGCCTCCAGAGCCTCGATCTTCACTGCAGCCTCATCCTCAAGGCGCTTCACGTTAGATCCCGTGTTACTACTAACCTTGCGCACACACAAACACAGACTGAGAGGCAACGCAAGGACGTGTCGAGCTCAAGCCCAAGCTCAAGCTCAAGACCAAACAGATCCAAATTCATCATCCAATCCTCCAATCTAACCACCACCACACCTTCTCCATCTGCTTCTTGAACTCGGCAGCTCGCTGAGCGCGGTACACGGCAACCTCCTCCTCCGCCTCCTCCGTCGCGCGACGCAATCTTGCAACCTTTGCTGCCAAACTCCAACTAAACCACATCAACTCCCTAACACCACCGCCAAAACCAGCGCTAACAATCCCGCCTCACATCTCACCAGCTCTTGCACTGGCCACAATCTGCTGCGCCTCCTGCTCCGCCGCCAGCAGCATCCGGATCCCGCTCTCCTCCATCCCGTCTCGCATCAACTCACTTCGATCCAATCCGATCCCGATCCACCAGATGCCGGATCCCGCCACCGCCTTACAGCCGCACCACAAACCGCGTAACGGTTCCGTTTTCCCTCACCAGAATCCCGCACCACACATGTAACAAAATATACCATAGCCTAACATAATCCGATTCCCCGCCAAGGCGAGGGGCGTCAGCCATCCAAGTGGCCCGTCCTTCCACGCGTCACAGCCACGCGCAGGAGCGTGCTGGGCACCACGAGCTGCACCGCCTCTGCTCCAGTCCTCTGGCCATGGCAAATCCGACCAATCGCAACACTGGCCCCCGCCCCGGGAACCGGGCACCGAAAAATGGGCCACCCGGCGCGCCTGGCGCAACCCATTTCGCCAGCCCTCACAGTCGCCCCTGTCGTGACTGACAGCGCCATCAGGGCCCCAGCCACACACGCCCTTATCGCACTGGCCCACCTACCCAGCCTGTAATGACGAGCTCTGGCAACCGGCTCGCCACCGGCGCACCGCACACCCCCAGCCTGCAACCCATGTATTCCATAGGAGACGCTTTCACACGTCTCAAACTAGCTACTGCCTAATGGATTTTGTTTTTTGGGTGCAGGTCATTAGTCCAATATTAAATTATTTTATAAAATTATTAATTTAATATATATAATTAGTATACATACATAACTAGAATTTAGGTATAAGCAGGAATAAAAGTCCGAGCACGGTGTGCCATTCTGGTTGTTGTGTGATCGTTTTACAAGTTATTTTCTGTGATAAACTACTTGTCTATGATAGAAATATATTTTTTTTATCGAATGAACATATCAACTATGGTATTAGGAGACATTCTAATTCATCACCATAGTTCTTTGATGGATGATTCCTTGGTTGAAAGAGTCGTTTAAGGAAATTCTTGTTGTTGTTATTGTATAATGATCACAATCAAAGAGTGGGTAATCTACTTATGTACACAGGTCATACCAACATTGTACCAAACTTAATTCCAAAACGTTAGGTGGAGACTTGATGTAAAAAAATATTCCTAAACAAACTTGGTAGAGTTTTGGACTCCCAATATATCGTAATCTTTAGTTGTTTTACCTGTATAACGTGATAACGTAGGAGAGGTCACAAACCTGCCTTCTTTTCTCTGTGAGGAGTCTGTTTACGGCATTAAAAATAAGCATCGGCAGCCGGTTGATGCGAACTTGGACTTAGAAGGTGGAGGAAGGCCATGGTATTTGGGCGTGGGGCCGGGAGCGGGCCGGCTGCTACTGCTCGCGTGGCTTCTTCTGGCTTCCCTGCTGTTGTGGCCTCGTCCGAGCGCTCACGCGGGGAATTTTCTCTTGGTCGACGGCCCGCACAGTTCCTGTGCTGCTGCCGCGGCAGAAGCTGATAGAGAGCGCAGCAGCGGGCGATCCGAGTGAGGCCCTGGCGAATATTTTCGGAGTGGAGGGGAGGCGTGTGGGTCGGACTGGGCGTGGCGCAGCGGGAGCGAGGAAGGGCGGAACCCTAAGGAATGAGACCGGATTGCAGATGGTGCTGTGGCGTGCGGGCTGCTGAGGAGGAAATTTGGTGCGGTAGGGTGTGGAGGGCATCGGAGGATCTTCTTGGCGGGGTATTGTGCAACTGCGGATTGCACGGATTATGAGAATCGGAGGGAGTGAAGGGGGTGCTGGATCGGGGCGGAAGGGGCCGGGTGCGGGAGGCTGGTGTGGGGAGGATGCGAGTGTGGATGCGGGTTGGGGTTTGGGAGTGTGTAGGAGCGTGATGGCAGGGTCCTTCGGAGCGGAGGAAGGCTTTTTGTGATGGCTTGTTTCTTGGCCTCAGGAGCCGATGAAGCCTATATATGTGGCGGGCGCGGGGCTGTGGTGTACGCAGTTGTTGTATGATACGCATTGCGTTTATGCTCCGAGGGAATGTCACGAGACTGGGATGAGTCCTCTTGGGCCTGCGGAGGAGGTGTGGCTGCCAAGTCACTGCGACGCTCCGCCACCTCGTCTCCCGCGGGGGGGAGCAAGAAGAGTCCTACGCCGCAGATATTTCCTCCCGCTAATCTAAGGCCCAAGGTTGAGCGTCTGACCTGTTTAGGCGGTTTAATGGAAGGTTGATTAAGATGCTGTAGCCGGTTTGAGCAGTTTTGGGGTGGGTTAGTGTGCTAGATGGTTGGGAAGGGACTGACTGGGTATTGCTAATCTCTGTTGTTGCAGGGATCCAAGAGGCTGAGGCGGGACAAGTGGGAGGCAGCATTTGATGGTCAGGGGAGGCCTGTGGGATTTCGGAAACTGTTGAAGAGCATTGTTGCGGGGGTTAGTGTTGGCTGAAACTGCTTTTGTCTGGTCAAGTTGATGGGATGTGGCTTGGCTGGACCGGCTGACCTGGGTCTGAAACTTCTGCCTGATGTGGCAGGGTGTTGACCATTCTATCCGTGGCGAGGTATGGGAGTTCTTGCTCGGTTGTTATGGTCTCAGCTCGACTGCGGAATCTCGCCAGCATGTTCGCCAGGCCCGCCGGTAGGTGGATGTTTTTTTTGTTTGTATGAGGTTTGTGGACAGAACCATGACGCGTTCCTTTTTACGTACATTTGCTAAACTTTGTTGTCTGTGTTCAGATTGAGATACAAGGAGCTCATTCGCGAATGTCAGTCCATGCACTCGACTGTAGGTACTGGTTCTCTTGCCTACACGGTTGGGAACAAAGTCATGGATATGAGAGTGACGTCCCAGGACAGCGCAAAGCAAGATGCAAAGCTCGGCATTGAGCACATGTCACTGGATTCGCAGTTGGGACTGGATGCTGGCAACGACCAACAGCCTAAGTCACCGCTGGTTCAAAAGGCTTTAGCAACAGTAGTAGGTATTACTACAGATTTTGACTTGTCTGGAGATTTTGGTAGTGCAAGGGGCATGGAAAGCGTGGGAGTGTCTGGTCCTATATCAGAGCCATTGTACGATTATTCAGGTCCCAGTGATCATGCAGATGACGATGCAGAGTCAGAGGCCAGCGATTTTTCGTTTGGCAATGTTGATGACGTAGAAGAGTTGCCATATCTGCCTACAGTGGACCTCTTTGCAGAGGATAGGAAGAAAAATATTGGAAAATCTCATAAGCGAGCCGCTCCAAGACAGAAGATCTCAATTCAAGAGAACTCAGCTGGAGTTGCTGACTTATTAGCAGTGGGAGAGCAAAAGCATGTAATCTACCAGGTCCCCATCAAGTTTGATACAGAGCCAGCAGATTCTGGTTCTGTTCGGGCCTTAGATGTTTTGGGAACTCCATTTCGAGATGTTGCATTGCTGAACTTGGAGGGTGGATTCCAACAGAGTCCAAAGCCTACTGGAAGTGCTGCAGTTTCTAACTTCTCTGCTAAAAGGGAACCCACGGAGGAGCAGGTGGCCGAGTGGCTTTGGACACTGCATAGAATAGGTATGGTCACAAATTCCGCTTCAAACTTTGTTTCGCAGAGTTGGAGATGATGTTAGCGTTTTTCTTGAGCCTGATACAGTGGTCTTGTGGGTGTGTTGTAAAATTGTCTTGGTGCCAGTTGTGGATGTTGTCCGGACTGATAGGCATCTTGAGTTTTATGGTGAGACAAAAAACCTGGCTCGGATGTCGGACATTCTTGCAGTGTATGCGTGGATTGACACCTCCACTGGGTACTGTCAAGGTAACTGGCTTCTGCCTCACATGATACCCTCGTTTTCTTTTTTTCGCTCAAGGCAGCATAATGTATGCCAGTCATATAGGCTCAAACACAAACACATGTCTATTGCTCTTAATATATCTAGTATACTCCACAAGCTCTGTGCAATACACTCCTGACCAGTTTGTTGCTTCTCCAGGGATGAGTGACCTGCTGTCGCCTTTTTTAGTGTTGTTTGAAGATGATGCCGATGCCTTCTGGTGCTTTGAGAGCCTCCTGAGGCGAGTGGTAAGAACTTCTGTGCTGAGAATTTTCAGGTTTTCTGGATGTCTAGCACCAGTGCCGTCATTCAGGCTTTGTAATACCTCTGTTGACTTTTGTAATCTCAGAAACAAAACTTTCAGATGGAAGGTCCCGTTGGTGTTATGAAGCAACTAGAAGCTTTACCAAAGATTTTGGAGCTGACGGATGCACAGATGTCAAGGCATTTTATAAATGTTGGTGCAGAGAGTTTCTTGTTTGCATTTCGTATGCTGCTTGTTCTCTTTCGTCGGGAGCTTTCATTTGGTGAAGCTCTGTATATGTGGGAGGTGAGTTGGCCTGCATGAAATCCTTCCGGTTGGCGAGGTCATGTGCATCTGCATCTTTTCTCTTTCTCTTTGCTGACGTGAGGTTTCAGTGTTGAAGAAAGCTTATTCTTATTGTGCTTTGTGCAGATGATGTGGGCTGCTGACTTCGACCAGTTCATGACTTCTACTAATGAAGGCTGCACTCCGGAAGCTCTTTTGTTCAGATCCCCATCCATGTCGTTACAAGAGCGTATGAAGGAAGATGATCACAGCCCTGTGGATTTGAAGCTGCATTCCAGGTCTCCATATGGTAGCCCAAAGGAACATGGAAGTGATGCCAGTGGCCTCAATCTGCTTGCCAAGAGCCCCTTTTGTGGCTTGCGTCCAAGTATATGGGCAAGGCCTAGCCGACAGAAGCCACTAAAAGCGGGTCCATTTTGGAAGAACGGGGATGAAGAGCTGTCAGTGTTCTGTGTTGCCGCTATTTTGGTGATCAACCGGGCAAAGCTCTTGAAGGATATTCAATCTATGGATGATGCGGTCAAGGTCAGTAAGATACTATCTCCTGCCAAGTGCTTCCGAGCTTCTGTTTAAGAGTTGTATGTTGCACCTTGTGTATCGTCTTAGGCTCAAGATAATTTTTTTAGTTACTGAGTTTGAAAAACATCATTTGCTTGACGGTGGAGCTCAAACTAAGAGCTTTTCTTTGGTGGGTTTAGGTATTCAATGACATGCAGATGAAAATCAGAGTGCACAAGTGCATAAAGACAGCATTAAGCTTACGAAAACGGTACCGCACACAGGTAGGTCAAAAGCTTTGGCGTGTACCTGTTAACATTGTACGGTAGTGGTGGAGGATGTTGTGTTCCTGTCAGTTTTTCTTTCCAAGAATCAGACACTGGAAATTTTGGCTCTAGTGGGTAGAGCTCCAGAACCTCCAGTTGCCGAGCTGATATGTGATGCGCTCAGTTAGCATGGGGTTTTTCTTGTTGGTTCTAACAAGCAGTTGCGGTGTGCCTTGCTTGTCCAGCTTGTAAAACGACCTTCCTTAAGGAGATCTGCGTCCATGAAATTGTGAATTCATGGGAAATGTTGTCTGCTTCATTATCCGCCTCGTGATATTGAAGTCATGTTGATCTAACCGAAACGGAAGATCAGCAACTACGGCTCTTCAGTCCAGGTGGATGTAGCTCAGACTGATGATTCCCACTTGTACATTTAGTGAGGTGAATGGGATAAGCCCCATAGACGGTAGTCAGCGGGTCTCAAGTTCAGAACTGCTGACCACCTGCATGATTCAAAAATGAATCTGAGGCCAAAACTAGGTTTCTGGATGCTCCCAAGGAGCAGCTAGTAGTATAGGAACATTGTTCATTGTTCTTTACCACAATTGCAAGGCAAACAGCCGGCCAAAACATGAATCCCGAAGTGCAGTGCAAGGTAGCATCCTACCGAGAAACTGATGGATTTACTGCATACTGTATGCCCCTACACCTCGTGACATTACAGAAACTGTTACCTGGCATACAACAGCGGGCTCCAGTGTGGCGAATACCAAGTATGCCACGGTCATATGCCAGTGGACTGGGAACGTGAGCAGGAAAGTGGGCACAGCCTGTTCCCTACGTGCATATACAAACATTCTTCTAATCCTGGAAGCTTCTGAAATGAGAGTCCTGTTCCAAGAATCTAAGCGCAGTCGGGTACGCCAGTCCAAGGCTGATGAGCGCATGCAGGCAGCAGCAGACCTTCTGGGGCAGATAAGGAGATGGCTTTCCTGACACTGCTTGCTACAGCGGTCTCATTTCCAATGTTTGGCAATCCCTGGACAGCACCAGGACTGGAACTTGTCGATATATGAATGGGCTCCATGTACCGCTGACTGCAATATGTGAAGGTACTTGGTTGAGACCATCCCGATTCCCGAGGGGCCTCTTCTGGGTCACTGCGCTGGCAATCGTGATCTCATGAGGTATCCTAGGCTCCCTGTCAGCAGTTTCTGGAGCAATGAAAGGTGAAAGCTGCTTGAAAGTTGGAACAGACTCATGTACCTCTAGGTGTGCGCCTCAAGGTTTCTTGAACAAAACATAAAATTGGACCGCATATGGTGAAATCCTACAGCGTACGGTTTCGGTCAAGGAAGACTCTTTCAATGACTGTAGACACTGCTTCTTCGAGTTGGGGAGCTTACCCGAATTTTCTTCAAATTTGTATCTTTTATGCAGGTTCGCTCAAGATCCCAAGAGCAATCCAAAGACGATGGAAATCCCAGACACACAAGCAAAGTAACGAGAAGTTTTTTGAATTGCAGTTGCATGCCTAAACTTAGCGACTTGTGACAAAAGGAATACCTATACACATGCGCAGATTTTTGTCTCCCTTGTCTTCTGTCTGGATGTAGAGAACAGAAATTATATACACGAAAATGACAGAATGTTGTCGTTTAAGGTTTTTGCCTTGCATGCCAGGGCTGTGGCTCGTCTATCAAGAAAGGGAGTTTGTCACGGAATGTCCACTTGGAGGTGTGTGAATGGCACATGCTGGCTAGCTGCGTTTGCATCACACCAGCGCGTGCCTGCTGTTCCAGCATCAACGATGAATTGCACCACCTCCAATCCCTTGCGGGGGGGGAAGCTCAGCTTGCCGTGTGCCCCTGATCGCTGCAAAGCTGGAGTTGCTGATGCACTCAGATCCCCATTTGCTTGTTTTAGCACGAGGGTCGCTGCACCATCCGGCAAGGTTGCCTGCTTTACAAAGCGTAGATGGCAGCATCTTACGGCCAAGGAGAATGTGAGACAACAGCCTGGGAGAACCGGAAGGGCAGCTGGAGGGACCGTGGTGAAAGCCTTCGCCGGCTCTTCTCCTTTAATTGCGGCCTCTGATCACTGGGGGACATGGACAGTGCTACTCACGGCTTCTGCATTCGGGCTATGGTGAGTGTGTGTCTGAGGTCTTACATTTTGGGGGGAAGGAGATGTCGTTTTTCCGGCACTTTAGCTGCTCTGTACAGGCATAGAGTTTCTTTTCAACATGCGTTGGACGGAGTTGTTCTTCATTGCCTGATGATTGCAGACGCAACGCTTAGGACTGCTGTGTATCTTACGCCATTTCTGATGAAAGGTCAGAAAAAACAAGATGGGGGAGCACTTTGAGCGGAGCACTTGTCAGCACCCTGGCTGGACTGGCAGCCAGCAACCTAGGCATCATCGCTGCTGAAGCCCCAGCCTATGCAGTGGTCAACGGATATCTGTTGCCCCTAGCAGTGCCTTTGCTGCTATTTGCAGCCGATTTGCGGCGGGTGCTCATGTCTACTGGCCGCCTGCTCCTTGCCTTCTGCCTAGGATCTGGTAATGCTGACTGTCTCCTGGCCTGTAGGGCTCCTCTAGTGAATAAGCATGGTAGATGTCCACGTTATTTTTCAGGCCTTTTGTGCAGCAGGCCTCATCTGTTTCTTGTACTGCCTGGCAGTGGCAACCACGGTTGGGACATATTTGGCCTTCCTGATGATTCCATTGCATTCTCTCGGCCCTGACAGATGGAAGATTGCTGCAGCACTCATGAGCCGTCACATTGGTGGAGGCAGGTTTCTCACTTTCCCTTTGACTGGTCCAACGAGAGTTGCTCTTTTCTCTTTGCCTATGCAAGCTAGTGAAAGAAAAGTTGATATACCACTGGGCGTCTGATTAAACTTTTGTTTTACCTTGCCTTGAGGTGCAGCTGTGAACTATGTCGCCGTGAATGAGGCGTTGGGTGCATCATCCTCAGTAGTGGCTGCAGGGTTAGCGGCTGACAACTTGATATGCGCTTTGTACTTCACAACTTTGTTTGCTTTGAGCTCTTCAATCGCTGCCGACAGCGATGATTCAACAGTTGCAGGTGCTCGGCCTGCCATTCTCACCTTTTAGATGGATGTAGGAAGACAAGCAAGCAAGCTGGAGCCTCTTCTGTGAATTTGCCGTTGGGGAACTAATCTTTTGGTCTGCGACTTGACAGAAAGCGACGTCAAGCCATCAGGGGAAGGTGGTGAATTCAGAGGCAATATTCAAGTGCTGCAAGGAGCCACAGCATTGGCTGTTGCAGCTGCAACCTGTGCAGCTGGAGTGCAGCTAGCAAAGTTATTGAGCTTCACCGGTGGAAGTATTCCTTGTATAACAGCAGTTGTTGTCATTTTGGCAACCGCATTCCCGACCTGGTTCGGTAAATATGCTGCTTCTGGAGAAGGATTGGCCACTATCCTTATGCAGGTAAGTGGTTGAATGCAGCAGACAGTTCTGTGCTTCCTGCCCGCATGCGTCATTACGCTTGTTAATGCTCATAGCCGTTCCTTTTCTTGCACGCAGGTATTCTTTGCCACTGTTGGGGCCAGTGGCAGCATAGCAAGCGTTATCCGTACGGCGCCCTCCCTGTTCGTATTCAGCCTTGTGCAGGTTGCGTTGCATGTCATCATCATTCTTGGCGTGGGGAAATTCGTGGGCTTCGATCGGAAGACCCTCCTGCTAGCATCCAATGCTAATGTGGGTGGCCCCACCACGGCAGCTGGAATGGCCTCGGCGAAGGGCTGGAAATCTCTCCTTGTTCCGTCCATACTCGCAGGGATATTTGGCATCGCCATAGCCACTTTCGTGTCCATCGTCTTTGGAATTACAGTGTTGAAAAAGATGTGATTCCCAGGGCACCATGTGTGTGCCACTGCCCAGTGGAGAGCAGCCCACATTTGTGCCCAATGGTTTGAGATAGGATAATGCGCGTACGGTGTTATGCGATGTGGGCTCCTTAGATATTGGAGGCCCTGATAAACAACAATTTCCACCGTTTGGTATTTGATGGAGCAGGCGAGTCGCATGGAATTCCCAAGTGGGTGGCAGCACTCTGGTACAGATATGCGGGTGCATGGGAGACATGAGAATATTATATTACCGGAGCGCACGTACACATCCCAATGAAGAGTTGTTTTTATGACTATTCCCCAGCAGTGAAGGCGGAGCAAGAATGTCTTCCAGTAGGCATGGCAGACACGGTTGGTTAGCGGCAGCAGCCCGACAACGGCTCCCAACAGTGGGTCGCCTAGGCACGTCGAATGTCGTCGTCTTCTTGCAGATTCCAGCAGTTATTCAATCAGTTATCACATTGCACAAACGGCTGGCGCAGGTTTCATGAGACACGCACTGGAGTAGGCTGGCTAGCTGGCCGGCTGGCTATCATGTGCGCTGCGTGCAACACTGCCCTCGGGCTACAGACTCCCGCCTCCGTCCTCAATCCCGAGCTGGCAGATTATACGTACTCCACATCCATATGTACATTCACCTTAGAGTACAGTGTATGTACATAGCAGAGTCGCGCCCTGGGCCCTGGCGCCAGTGGGAGTTGGAACTTGAAACCGCAAGTAGACATTTATGGACAGGAATCTGGGAGTACTTCGTCAACCCGCCGGCCATGTGATCGTCGTGCTGGGTACATCCGATAAAGCAAGTTACCGTATGGGAAGGAAGGGCCATGGGATCATGGGTTTGTTTAGAGTCAGCACTGTTGGATCATCAGGTGCCTTGCACTTCCCTACTTGCCGTGATCAGTCCCTGCCGTGAGGCCCAAGGTATCCCAGCCCAATCTCCAGGAACTTCTTGCATGCACTATCGACAACCTCCACTATGGACTCATCAGAGCCTGGCAGCAGGCAGGGGCAGGCAGGCACGCAGGCAGGCAGGGAGGCAGGCAGGCAGGCAGGCAAGCCGGCGGGCAATGGGCATCAAGAGAGAGACCCATAGTGTTATCATGGCACACCCAGCACCGTCGATGATGGAAAGCCAACAACCAACAAGCCGGGGCCGGGGCCGGGCCCGGTACTGTTTTGCCGACAATCAATGTACAGGGCTCGTCCAAGGACCCCAGTTTATGGTATCTAATGGAGTGAAGGACGCGGTACGAGCACACGCCCCGGGGAAGTGTGGAGTGTGACCGCATGCGTGCGGCGGGGCCGGCTCGGCTTCCTCCGACTCAGGGACGGCAATGACATTCGCAACTGAACAGTTACACAAAGTGCATGCGGCATGCGGCACGCCCAGTTTGGAGGATGCCCAAGGCCCTAGTGCCCGACGCCTGGGGTGGATGATGGATCAACTGTGGATGCCCCTCCTGGGCCTGGCCTGCCCTGGCCTGTGCAGCTGTGCTCTCTGTCTGTCGGTGCCGCCTGTTCCGTTCCCACGTTCGCTTTGGCCGCATTCGGAGACCTCCCCAATACACCGCCTGGAGGCTGGCTGTGGGTGACGACGGAATGCAACAGGCGGTACGACACAAGAGTGCGCGCGAAAGCGAGGGGCGCGCGCGCCGGGCACGAGCCGGGATACGGATCCCTGATCCTTCCGCCCGCCCGTCGACGTCGCCGCTGCTCCGTCCGCTCCGCTACCGGTCCCCGTCCCCGTCCCCGTCCCGCTGTGGGCCAGTCCCCCGCCTCCGCCTCCGCCCACGCCCCCGCCCCCGCCCCCGCCGCGGGGTCGTGGAAGCTGCCTACCAGTTGCCCGCACCGTGCACCGTGCTCTGGTCGCCATCGCTCCACGGCGACCCACCTGTCCCCGCTGACGCGGAAAAGCTCATTTCCATCTCCTTCTCTTTTAGCCTCCAACTTGTGTATCATTTTGTCCGAAGCGAAGGTTTTTGTCAATCATTCCTCACGTTTCAGCCGCATTAAGGCTTTCTGTTTTGGGACGATAAACCCTCCCGCATTGCCAGCACACGGATAGAGCATACAAATCCAGAGCTTATTATTGGTTCATTTATGGGAGTGGCTAACTCTTTCTGCCTTGCACTTGAAAAGCGGAAAAGTATATGTACATACTGTATGTGGAAGTGCCCTACTTTGGCCCGATAACTGCGGACCGGGCCTGGCCCAATTTCTTCCTGCTCGCGAGGTACATATCTCTGTCCACGGCCATTGCACAAGTAATGGCAAGCTACCTGGGCAGTCAGTGCATGTGTATGTATGTACACAATTTCAGTTGGCCATGTGATTATTGTAGGAATGTATTCCTTCCTTGGACCATTATTCCGCACTCCTCTTGATTGTCCTTTTGATTTCACATAATGCTTTTATGAAAAATGCTTGTATTCTTATTATTATATCAATATGAACAGTTTCACTCTAAAAGTAGATAATTTTAAGAAAAGAAAAAATTAAAATATAAATAATTAAGATATTTAGTATAATTTTTTAAAACAGTATTAAAATTTTAATTGTAAATAGAATATTTATATATTAAAAACCTCTAAAATGTAAGAATTAAAATCATTCCTGAATATATTGTTTTAGGGGCCACCTTGCTCTAGGGTTAATCACAAAGGCTAGTGGGTTTGGGCCTAGTATGCAATGTAACACAAGGGTTAGACCTCACACTCTTCTGGAGGGCTATAGGTATGACTCAATGCTTCCCACTCGTGTATTCAATGGACACACAGGAGCTGTCAAATACTGCTGACACTCTTTTGGATTGCTGCTCTTGTCGACCAGCTCAGAGTACCTATCCTAGACGATATTGGGCGAAACTGCGTGTCTCCCAAACATGAGATAATAGGGACTAAAGTTTCCCAAAGCTGCTTGCATGCTGATATGATAGCCCAGTATGATGTATGGGAGCAACTCATCCTAGCAACTCATATCCACCTCCATGTAGTACTTGTGAAAGGCATCTTCGAAAGTCTGTACTAACCTCTCGACCAACCAGCAACCTAAGGGTGGTCATGTGACGTCCTTCAATGATCTGTTAGACTCATGTCCAACAAAGCTAAGCACCTTTGCACAGCTTCCTTACTTTGCGCCTCCAAACTGCAAATTTCAAATTGGACCGGCGCTCCACTCAAAACCACAATCTTTCCGGGTAAATGGCCATTGCTGCGAATTTCCCTCTTTGTCTTCTTGCACAGGCGTCTGCTCGTTCGTTCAACCAGACCTTAGCACTACCATACCGAGTCAGCAGACCTATGCAAATTCTCGGCTCTCCTAAGAAGACTCATTGATGTTTGTCGATTGGTTATGTTTGCTAGACTTCCCCACGCATTTGTCAAACGAGACAATATTATTATGGAATGTCTTCCCTTTCACAGCCAAGTCGATGTGACATACTACTACCAAGCCACATTCCGTGCACACACTGTCTCCGAATGGTTTAGGATTTTTGTATATGTAGGTCACCTTTTTACAATTTCGACAATAGTGTCTATATATGTGTTCTCCGAGTCCTTTTATGTGCCCTTCAGGTCCATCTATGTGTACTGCGGATCCATCTATGTGCTTTTTGAGTCCATCCATGTGCTCTTCAAGTTCATCTGTGTGCTCTTCGGGAACATTTAAATTTAATGTTGATGACTGCAAGTCGTCCATGATTTTATTTTTAGAGATCTAATCTTAGTTATTTAAAGCACCTGAATTACTGATGTAAAACAGATAACGTTAGAAACATCAACTTTTTATTGTGTCAATGGTTAATTGAATAAACACAAATTTAAGTATAAGCTCAAAGCAAGTTACAAATTATACTAGACATGTATAGCATTATAAGTTTAAGATACCTCTTTACTTCACAATAATGTGTTCTTCCACTAGAAGAGGATAAAGCAAAAAATGCTCTAAAAGCCTTTATACATAGATAACAAGAAGAATAATAAAAATACACATACCACATTCATAAATATAAAAGTTGGCTTATTTTTGTAGTGGGCAGCTACACCATATTCGAGAAGAATCATAAAACTTACAAGCACATTCATAAATCCAAAAGATCACTCCTTTATAAAGTGAATCGTATGGGTTATTTACATTTCTAAGTTGGCTTAGCCCACACTCGTTTGAAGATGGAAATTCTTTTATGGTAAATGGTTTGATGGTAAATACTTTGATAGTAAAGGCTTTAATGGTAAATGCTTTGATGGTAAATACTTTGATGGTAAATGCTTTGATGGTAAATGCTTTGATGATAAATACTTTGATGGTAAATGCTTTTATGGTAAATGCTTTTATAGTAAATGCTTTTATGGTAAATATTTTTATGATAAATAATTTTATGGTAAATAATTTTATATAAACTATTTTATGGTAAATTCTTTTATGGTAAATGCCTTTACAAGAAATTGTGTGAACGCATGTGAGATTGAGCCAGGAGTTTGCTCGCTTACTCGATTTCAAGCACTTTCTGATTATCTATAGGCGAGGTGTGAGATTGAGCCAGGAGTTTGCTCGCTTACTCGATTTCAAGCACTTTCCGATTATCTATAGGCGAGGTGTGAGATTGAGCCAGAGTTTGCTCGCACTCGATTTCAAGCACTTTCGATTATCTATAGGCGAGGTGTGAGATTGAGCCAGGAGTTTGCTCGCTTACTCGATTTCAAGCACTTTTTGATTATCTATAGGCCAGGTGTGAGATTGAGCCAGGAGTTTGCTCGCTTACTCGATTTCAAGCACTTTCTGATTATCTATAGGCGAGGTGTGAGATTGAGCCAGGAGTTTGCTCGCTTACTCGATTTCAAGCACTTTCTGATTATCTATAGGCCGGTGTGAGATTGAGCCAGAGTTTGCTCGCACTCGATTTCAAGCACTTCGATTATCTATAGGCGAGGTGAGATTGAGCCAGGAGTTTGCTCGCCACTCGATTTCAAGCACTTCGATTATCTATAGGCGAGATTGAGCCGGAGTTTGCTCGCCACTCGATTTCAAGCACTTTCGATTATCTATAGGCGAGGTGTGAGATTGAGCCGTGAGTTTGCTCGCCACTCGATTTCAAGCACTCTCTGATTATCTATAGGCGAGGTGTGAGATTGAGCCAGGAGTTTGCTCGCTTACTCGATTTCAAGCACTTTCTGACTATCTATAGGCGAGGAGCGTAGGAATAGGAGGTGATGGGGCCAATTTAAATTTGTGTGGAGGGCATTGCCCTCATCTAGTTGTGAGGGATAGCCCTTGGTGGTATGATGGATGTATAAATGAGTGAGGTTGTTGAGCCCAAGCTAAGTAGAAGGCCATACACAAGCCCATCTCTATTCATCTAAACGTTTTTTGTGAGCCAAGGTTGACCCTTCCAGACCAATCCCTTGCTTTACAGTTCAAAGTTATGCATTGTAAACCGTGATGCTGTAAACCTTGGGGAAGGAAGCTGCACCTACATGTGCAACTCGGAGGGACACTTTTTTTGTTGACGAGGATGACGATGACGAGCGCCTTGCACGTCGCCAAGCCTTGGGCAACAACAAATGGACAGTACCCGCAAGTTGGGGGCGATGTTTGACAACTCAACCAGAAGGCTATGGGAGTCAACAAGACGCAAAGCACATGATGGGCGAAGGGGGGATGGCCTCAGAAGGACAGTAAGAATGCAAGGAATCCGAGAATCACCCGAGGCAAGTGCTGTTCAACCCAGCCAAACTAGCTGCAAGGACGATGGGGCACCGGTGACGCTAGCTAGGAGCAAACCATAGCCAGCTAGTGGAACAAGTTGAGGAGCCTGCTCTGCAAGGTGACTTTGCAAACTTAACGGTCAACAAGGCTGACACTAGGGGAGAGGAGCAGCCCATGGTGCTATGAAGGAACTTGATGCTCCAAAACCTACTAAGGGTCTTGAAGACAATACAGCCGTGAGATACCCAATTGCTATTATGGTTAGTGGTTGCCTGCAAGGAACCCTAGAACATTTGTGCCGCCGGGCCTTAATGATGCAAATGACAAATATGCCATGAATTTAAAATAGTTTGACACTTGTATATTACGGTAATATGAAGATATATGTGTCGGTACCCGTACTGCCTCATAGTATATTTTGAACTCCTGTATCGAGCCATATGTAATTATGTATAATATGTACGTAGTATTTTGAAGCTGTATGTACTCACGTTATATAGTGGTATTTGTAAAATGCGCAGTATAAATTTTGTAAAGCCCGTGAGAATACGTAGTGGTCATGCTTACGATGTAAATGCCACATGGCAAGTTAACACATATCGGGGGAGGGGCGTCACCAAGGGTAGTGGAAAGCCCGGCAACTCCTAGGGTTCAAAATGAAATGCACATGTATCCAACTCATGCATGCAGACAATGCGACGCATGTGCAAATATAAGGTCAACACATGTCCATATCTCTGTCCGAGATTGTCAGTCTCCAAGTCAGAAACCCTAACAAACCCAGGTTACCAAGCCTACTACCTGGCTGAGAACCGTAATAAGATTTGGTTGTCACATTCTTCATGTTACAGGATTTATTACAATTCTTAGGTCTGGGAGCCTAGATGCCTCTTGTAACAAAGCCATCAATTTCGTTACAAAAAGGCCCATATTTGTAATACTTCAGCATTACAAACCCACGTTGTTCCTAGTAGTGTTGGTATGTGTTATATGGGGAGTGGCAGGTTCCCTCCACATGTTTTTGCTCAAGGAGTGGTTTACCCAATTTCACAAGATGAAGACAGGCAAGCATATTGTGGGATGAACGAGGCAGTTTTACCGCCTCACTAACATGCTTTGTGTGGAATATGTTCCATGGATCATTGAGTCTACTCAGGCTTTCTACACTTTGCGGGCTGTTGCCTAGGATCACAGATGGGCTGTTGCCATTTATCCGCCTTGCCACATTGATGAGGTCATTGTGCATGACAGTGACCCCAGTACAGACATTTATCTTCAATCGGGAGCATCCTTCGAGGTCAAAGCCGGGGCCATGTCTGAAGACGAGGAAGATGATCTCCAACCTCCTCCCCCGCCAATTTATGCGACCAGCATTCTTAAGCGATTTATTACTGGTTGGTTCTGTAATTGGTCACTTGGTGCCAAAGCTGGTTCTCTGTTTGGTTTCGTTCACCAGATTTTGCAGGTGGGCTATTTAAGGGTTTAGGGTTTTACTTAGTTTGCTTTTCTATTTTCCATGGATATTAGGATGATAAAGCCATTTTTGGGCTTTTTGACCTGGACGTCTTGGAATGAACCTATCTTCCTTCGCTCAAGCTCAACAGCCTCGCTCATTTATACATCCATCATATCACCAAGGGCCATCCTTCATGGCTATATGAGGGCAATGCCCTCCATACAAATCTCAATTGGCCCGTATCGCCTGCTATTCCTACACTCCTCGCCTATAGATAGTGCACAAAGTGCTTGAAATCGAGTAAGCGGGCAAATCCCTAGCTCAATCACACTCGCGTTCACACAATGTATAAAGTTGTACATATACGAGTTTTCTTCGAAAAGCCAAGAATTCGCATAGGTCTACTGATTATGTATGGTAGTGCTGAGGTCTGGTTGGACGAAAGAGGAGACATCTGTGTAGGAACCCAGAGAGGCAAATTCGCAGTAGTGGCCATCTACCTGGAAAGATTGCGGCTTTAAGTGGACTTTGCAATTTGGAGATGCAAAGTAAGGAAGCTGTGCAGAGGTCCTCACGGACCAGGGAAATAAGGTCAGGGGCAATTTCTAGGCTTTGTTGGACAAAAGTCTAATAGATCACAGAAGATCATGCTCCCACTATCACGGACGCTCCATCACTCACAAGTTTAAAGCCACGAGTTTTGAAGATGTTGAGGTCAAAATCAATTAATTGCTCTAGCACTGCTTGAAAGATATTACCATCCGCACACGCATTAGTCATGTTGGCCAACTTCAAGTTTAGTGTCATGCGCAAGGGGAATGGGATCCATCGGCAAAAAAACCAGTTCAAATTCATTGCACCTTGGTTACAACCCTTGTATATGTGTAAGGAGGCTTTGGTTTTTGCATCCACATGGTACTAAGGCGAGGTTACTATGTGGTGGAATGTCATCGCCATTGATCATGACTTGCGATGCTTGGAGTTGAAAGGGTAGAAGGACATGTGGCATAGTTGAATGTAGGGGAGGAGCTCACTGCAAAACCTTGGCCTTAGTACTACTGTTCCTCTTGCATGCTAAGCCGGCAATCTAAGATGGCAAGGTCTGCCCGTGCCTTGAACCGGATAGTGTGCAAGTTCAAACATGTATTTCAGTCGTTCCAAGCTATATATGTAATCGGGTGTCCAAAAGCATGCAAAACAAAAGGGATGGGCAAAGCATGCAGACGGGCCTGTAGCCTGTACATGGGGAAAGTAAAGCACAGCGTGTGCCGAGAGTGGTGAGTGGCGGAGTGGGGGCGCGTTTGGAGTGGATGATAAAATAGGATGAGGATGGGCATTGGCGGGTGGTGACGGCCGCTTGCCATTGGGTGCAAAATTGGAATGCATGTCTGGCGGTGAAGTCACAAAATCTAGTGCAATCTGTGGTCCGATACGAGCGCGGGCGATAACGTGGCGGAGGCTGTAGGGTGTGGGCTGTGCAGGGTTGCGACGAGCCAGCCTGCTGCCTGGCGCTGGCGATTCGATTTTGCACAGGTGCCTCCGCACCGCGCACAGTGCACTCCGGATCCGCAGCCGAGTTTCTATAATTAGGCCTGGGAGGCACGTCGAGGTGTGCGCTGCCAGCATTATGATGGCGGCAACGGCACATGCAAGCCAATGATGGAAGAGCAGGAGCAGCTCCTGCCCTTTCCTTTCCTTTCCTTTCCTTCCCTCGCCATGTACATATGTACATATGTATGGCATGTCCCATAATTGCACCATATGAAGATGTGTAGAAACAGGAGGGCAGCGCGGAGCGCTGGCGGTGTGGGCCCTGCTGCCTTTGTGCGTAATGCGCAAAAGAGTGGCGCCTTGGTGCATTGAATGGGCTGGCCCCGACAGCAACAGGATTGCGGTGTGGCCAGTTGGTGGCCGTCCGATGGGCTCGCCCCGGCGGGCGCGTTGGCCACTTGTGCGCCGTCCGATGCCCTGGCTGGGGCGGGGCCCTCGGGAATAGCCGCTGTCAGCGAGAGATCCGCGGCCCGCACACGCACGCGCACACGCACACGCCAAGCGGATTATGATATGAAAGGGGCCCCGGGCCTTTTTACGGTGGACGGGAGATATTTAGGGGGGCCCGGCGTTTGCGTTTGCGTTTGCGTCCGACCTCCGAGGCTCCGACCTCCGGCCTCCGGCCTCCGGCAACCCGCCTCCGCCTCTTGCCTGTTTGGCCGGAGGGACGTCGTTTGACCGGGAAAGGGAAGGGGAGCCAGCGCGGGGGAGCGGCTGGAATGCCGGGCGACCGACATGGAGCTCCGCCCGCGGTGCGATGGTCGGGACGCTCCCACGGCGCCGATGTGCGCTACGTCGCCGCCGACGTGGAGCTGTGCCGCGGCGAGGGCATGGAAGGCGTGGGGCGGGCCCCGCGCGCTCTGCCCGGCCCCGGCCCCGGCCCCCGCCCCGGCCCCGGCTTGAAGATAAGGCAACGGCCGGGTGAGGGTGGGGGTGCACGTGACGGGAGGCACGTTCACGTGCCCGGCGCTCCCACGTCCACCACGTGACGCCACTGCGGACTGCGGACTGCGGACTGCAAACTGCAAACTGCGGACTGTCGCCACCACGGCACCCTCGCGCACCGCCACACTCGTCACCGTCGCACTGACCATCTCGCTCCCGCGGCCCCGCCCGCCCGCGTCCCGTCCGTCTCGTCCCGGCCGTGTGGCGGGTAGGAAGCGGTAGGTGACATGATTCTATCACACGCTGCGCTGGCACGTGGCCCGTGGGTGGGTGCTCGAGTGATGGCCTGTTCACATCGGAACCGGACATGCTGCGTAGACTCGCCGTAAAGATCGGGCGAACCCCGTCTTTTTCGGTTTCTTTAACCAAACGATAAGGTCGATACTGCGCAGCAAGGCGCAGGACCGGGCCGTGGTCACGCAGGGCTGAGCTGTGGTCCCATGACCCGTGATGTTATGGTACTAATATTATATTACAAAAATAGCATCGTGAGGATAAAAGAGGCTCGTCTTCTCATTTTCAACTTCATTGTCTGTTGTGTGGCTTGTTGTGTTTTCGATTCCGCTCCTTGGTCTTGTGGCCTGGCCTTGTGTGTCTTGTCCTTTGTTTGCTTGGGGTCATGGATCCCATGTTATTTAATATTTTATTTGGTTTTTCATGAAATCTTATGTAGAATGCACGGATCTACCTATGGTTTTAGCTCACAGTTGGATGATAGTGGGATGAGTAATGATGGATGTTTTGTTATTCCTTTAATACTTTCATTGGTTGGAGCGTACTTCTTTCATTGGGATATTGAGCAGCAGTCTTCAACGAGATTTTGGTGGAAGTTTCGCAAAATACAACTTGGAGTTCTTTACACATGCTTGCTTGGCACCGATGGGGCAAGAACAGTTGGATGCACAATGGAGGAAGGAGTGCAGGATGGCCTACTCAACTTTCAAGCTTTTGGTGGAAGAATTACGTCCTTACATCCAAAAGAAGTCTATGTGCCACCTTTGCAACTTGAGCTTGGAGTTGCCATGGTCTTGCAGTTAGCTTATGGAGCATCTCCTAAAGTTGTCGCTAACACCTATGGAGTTGGACCATCCAGTGTGAGTATACCAAGTTGATTACTAGCATCCTTAGTAATCCAAGGAAGTTGGCTTCAAAGTTCATCAACATGCCAAGTGGCCAACGACAACTAGCATGTGCGATAAGTTTTTGCACCAGGAGTTCCAAATATGGTGGGCGCAATTGATGGTTCGCACATCAAATTGGCTGCTAAGCCTGCTAACAAGTATACTCCAGCTGCGTATTGGTCACGTCATGATATGCATAGCGCCATTCTTCAAGGAGTCTATGACTATAATCAAATCTTTTTGGATGTAAGTTGCATTGCTCCAGGAGGTGTCCATGACTTTGCTCTGTTGCGGAAGAGTAGTGTGTGGGCAAGATTACATCGACATGACATCTTGACGGAGCCAACGATATTGGTTGGCAACACTAATGTTCGGCCTTTTATTATTGGTGATAGTGCTTATCCAATCATGCCTTTCCTCATGAAGGCATGTGATACACCATGCGCACCAGACAAACGAAGGTTCAATAGGAGTCTGCGCAAAGGAAGGGTGAAAATTGAAAATGCATTTGGGAATTTGAAGAACAGTATGAAAAGACATAAATGTGGCTCTTCCTTATGTGGGGCAAATCAGTAGCTTGCAGTGTTACATAATTTTGCATCATGCACAAGGAGCGATGTGGCAAATGTCTGGAAAATCCGGACCCTTATCCCATGCACCATCACCATTTTATTTGGAGAATGCCATGGAGGAGCGGCTTCACGAGTGGGCAACGAACAAAGACAAGCATTGTTGGAGTTTTGGGTGAATACAAATTGTTGAGGCAAATTGTGATTGTTATTGTATGTTAGAAAGTATGGGAGGCCATCATGCCCAAAGAAATAATTATCACCTTTAAATCGAAGGTATCACAAAACACAAGAAGTCTCATTTACATTAGAAGGGGCCTATGCTGCCCGAATTGAAACGTCGCTATTCCTCCCATGCTACATCACCTCTCATCATCGAATGAGAAGTAGGCTGTTCCGTTTGTTCCAACTTGGGAACGGCAAACAATTCTGCTATCTTCAATCGGATTTCGCTTGCATCTGCGCGTTGTAAATCATGAAGTACTCGGGCATGTTCCACACTGCATGAATTCGGTCTTTGTCTCTCCAACTCCGTCGTGAAGCAACTTAGCCTCCTCAATGCACATAACTTTGGGCAAAAGCTTGCATACCTTCGAAAATCGACTTGCCACGAAGGATAATTTTCTTGTCTTTCTTTTCCCCAGCTCGTTGTGCGGACACCGCAAGCTTTTCGATCCGGGATAGAGGGGTATCGTGTCGCTTTCCCATTATCCGGACAAGAATCTGCTGCGAGGACGGAGCGGAGTTGGCATGGTGTCCTTGCCACCAAATTTGGGAGGTTGCGTATCCTGGTGAAGGTCTTCATCTTCAAGGTTGATAAAATCTGGAGCAATTGGGTCCTCATTCACGGAAGAAGTGCCATCAACCGCAAAGCTCCCAACATCAACGGACCCTGGAATGCCACAAAATTTCGGATGTGTGCCCAAGAAGGAGTCCATCTGCTCGAAGAAAGGCCAAGAGCTTGGTGTCCCCCCTGATGTATGCTTGACCTTCTCTCTTTCCTGCTTGTATTTCTTCTTCAGTGCCTCTACCTTCTGCTTACATTGCTTCCAACGAACAGTCCAGGTGCAGTACGGAGAAACCAAGCTGCAAATTTCATGCCAATGTTTCACCTCTAGATTGCCTTTGTTCACCTGGAAATACTTCTCTTGAAACAAGGCAATCAATCTCTGGGTGCCTTCATCTGTCCAAGTCGCCTTTTCCTGACCAACCGGCTGGCTGCAATGTTCAAGGTGCCCGAGAGAAAAATCTGCTATGGAACGCGGCAGGTCTGCCATAGCTTTCTAGGGCACAAAGCGGCTTGGTACGGCTAGTTGGAAGATCTTGGGTTGTTCAATGCAGCACAAAACATCTCGGGTGCATTTTGATCACCCGGGATGGTGCACGGTTGACAGCGCGGTGGTATGCAGACACTGCGACTACGGAGTCTGGCCGCAGTCACAGTGACAAGCGCAGAGTGGATCGACGACAGCTTAATTTAGGTGAGCCCGGTGAGCAAGGAAGCTGCGCAGTTTCCTGGGCAGGACGAACTGCGCTGTGGTTTTCTTTATGTGAACAGGCTATGAGTGCCGTGCTCCTTCTCTACCACTCTACCCCTCCACGCTGCTTCCTGCCACTTCCCGGGGCCCCTGCCCTGCCCTTCCCACGCCTCTGCTCCCCCTCTCGTGCGTATCATTTTGGGAAGAAGAAAATCCACTCAAAGGACGATTACATAGAGCAAGCTCGCCACTCGGCATACATTAGTCGCCTCTGGAACCTGGGACGATAAGGATGCGTGTGGAGGCTTTGTTGTGTCATGACACAGGGGAATCGTTGCAGGTTGCAGTGCTGCATCTTATCCTCTCTCATGAGAGGTGAGCCCGCCCACGTGAGGGTATGACTCCACTCCAGTACCCCGCCAGTCGGCCCTGGCACCGGCATTGCTCAGGGCTCTGGCCTCAGGGCTCAGGGCTCAGGCCTCATCAGGCCTCAGGCTCCGGCGCCGCGGCCAGGGCCTGCTGCTTGCTTGTCTTCCCCCTGCTTTCGTTTCGTACCCGAGGACGGTGCAATGCAAATCATGCAAGTGGGTCATGTGTTAACAACGACAACATGAGAGGAGGAAGAGCAAGGGCGGCGTCTGGCCACGAGATGCATTTTGGCATTTGCAATTCGTGCAGCCCGCGAGTGGGTGCGCGAAAGCAGGACCATGAGCGGACGAAGCTTCGCGCCGTCCGACCTCCGCGCTCCCTTGCGCACCGCGCTCCTTCTTTGGCTCGCTTGCCAATTAATCCTCCGTGTACCGGCAATCAATCCAGGGACCTGCTTCTCCCTTTATCCCCAGCGGGAGTAAGGAAAGAGCGGCCCGGGGCCCGGGGCCCGGTGTCTTTCCTGCCTTCTGCCTTCTGCCTTCTGCCTGGCCTGGGCCTGGGCCTGGGCCTGCGCAGATGCAGATTGGAGCCTTCCTGCTCCGCATCCGCATCCGCATCCGCGTCCGCAGGTAGAGTAGAAACAGCGCTGCCTCTGGAAATAGCGAACAGCAACAGGCAAATCAGTAATCACGTGATGGGAGGATGCGGCAGCCCTAATAAAGCTGGCCCCGCTGGATGGCTGGATGCTGGATAGCCCCGCTCCCGCTCTGCCCCAGTAATAATTCCGCTTCCCCTTGTCCTTCCCCCCTTCGCCTTGTCCTTCCCCTTCTGCCTTGCCCTTCCCCTTCCCCCTTCCCCTTCCTTCCGCTTTCCCCTTCCCCCTTCCCCTTCCCTTCCCTTCCCTTCCCTTCCCCTTCTCCTTCCCTTCCCCTTCTCCTTCCCCTCCCTTCCCCTTCCTTCGGCCCGCTTATCAAGGCGGAGCGTGGCCCACCTGGTACCCGACCCGCGACGTAGCAGAGCTGGTCTCCATACAACACCGCGCCCTGCTGACGTACCCGGAGCCCGGGCCCCAGCACTACGAAAAAACTCTCCTGTACGGCCCCCGCTTTCACTCGCCCGGGCCCTCCTCCCACTCTCTAGTATCTACATACAAAATTCTTCACTTGCCGTTGGTGACGAGACACTTTTACACCTTACCCGCGGGGAGCCGGGAGCCGGGAGCCGCTGCCGTGTGCCGTGCCCGTCACTGCTGTCTTTGTGTCACCCCCCGTTCACGTGATGCCACCCCGTCCTTGTCCTATGGGGCGCCCGCCATCATCCCCCATCCTCCCTGCACAGGTTTGCACCCTAAACCCTAAACAAGAAGGAGGAACAATATTAGCTACATCTAAGCAGGCCAAAACATAACGGGAACGAGGCTGAAAGGGCCGGCCCGCGCGCCATGAATGCGGCCTTTATAACCTCACATGGTGCACGCATGAATGCATGGATGGCCACCACTCACGAGAATCGAGATGGAGTCCATGGATGTATGTACCGCCAGGCCAGAGGGCGAGGGCCGGGGCCGGGGCCGGGGCCGGGCGTGGGCACGCCGCACTGGGGGGCCTGGGGCCGTGAGCGCCCACACCCCGTTCCGTGGAGCCCAACGGCCTCGCGTACTCATCCGGGTCCGGTCCGGGTCCGGTGCCCCGTCGCGCGCGCCCGTTCCGTCCACACGGACAGATGGGAACCTGCCACTGCCGCTGCCTCTGCCACTGCAGCAGCGCAGTGCCCCTGACCCGTGGTCCCTGCTGCACCTGCGCTCTTTTGCCCTTGGGAACGCCAAAAAAGCAGCTCTCGCTTGCCCGCTGCTTCTTCCTCTTTCCTGCCTTTCAGACACACAAAGGACAGCCGGAAAAGAGCAGGGCGGCTTTCCCCACGGCAGCAAGCCAGCTAGCATCGCCCGCGACCCGCGACCCGCGACCCGGGACCCGGGACCCGGACTCTTCTTCCTCGCCTCGCCACCCTCTCCGCGTCCCTTTTCCCTCCACGCATTCCGATCCCACCTCTTCTTCATTCTGCTGCCTGCTTCTCGAGCCTCCAGCTCCAGCTCCAGCTCCCGCTCCCGCTCCCGCTCCCGCTCCCGCGGCCCCGCCATCTCCGCGCTCACCTCGCTCCTGCTGCTCGCCGCTGGCTTGCAATTCGTGTGCCTCCGCTTCTGGATCTAGGCTCGGGAGCGCATGCGGGCGGGAGACTGATGGAGCTCAGGCTGCCGATTGCCCTGCCGCTTCAGATTGAGCCCTGCCTCAGGAATTGAGACCCTCGCATCCGACGCAATGTGGCAAGCCGCCTGGCTGGTGCCCCTGGGGCAGGGGCAGGGGCAGGGGGAGGCGGAGGTGGAGGCGGAGGCGGAGGCAAGCCCTCCTCCTGCTCCACGCACGACTTCCTCTCCCGCTACGGGGACGGATCCTCGCACCACGCTGACCACGCTTCCGCCCGAGGTCTGTCCGATTTCTCCTCCCTGTCAAATTTGCATCCGCCTCGACTTTGCATCGGGCTCGGACTGCGGCATGAACCCGGATTCCGATTGCCGTCGCTGCTGCTCGTCTTGCTCTTGCTGCTGCAATTCTGCCGAATGCAGTCACCTTCTTGGCTTCTTTGCCACCTCCGCTCCGCCTGCACTGCTACCATCTCCCTGTCCCTGTTCCTGTGCCTGATGCATGTGCATGTGCATGTCCTAGCCCCAACTCCCTACTTAATGGCGCCTGTATCTTGCTCCAGGAGCCTCGTCTCTCACCACGCAAGACTTCCTGCAGCCGCTGGAGAGAAACGGCAACGGCAGCAGCCGCAGCGTCTTCCGGGACGGCCGGGTGCCTTCCACCTCGGATAAGACAGCCGCCGGGCTTGACACCGGCCGGGACGTTGTCTCCGCTCTGGCTCCGGCCGCTGCCGATCGACTCGTGCCTCGCCATAACACCGCCTACCCCAATCCTGCCACCGCCCGCGCCAATGCCGCCATGGACGCTGCTTCGAATTCCATGTCCCGGAAGCTCAGCGAAGGCGCCACTGTTCCCGACTCCGTCAGACCTGGCCCTTTCACAATTCGCCGGTGCTCGCCAACAGGGACAGCAACAGGGATGAGCATTCCGTTCTGCGCCATTCCGATGCAGCTACCGCTGCCGCTGCCGCCGCTGCTGCCGCCGCCGCCGCCGCCGCCGCCGCTGCCGATCCCGATTCCGCAGACTTCTTGGCCAGAGGTGCGCTCACCACCAACTTCCTTCTTCTTCTTCTGCTCGTCGTCTGGAACAGCTACCAAACATGTTCCTTGCGCTTGCAGAACGAGCTGAGAATCTCGCCTACTGGTCAAGCGCCCGCCTCAAATTCGGCATGACGGACATGGCTTTCGGTGCAAACATGGCGTCATCCCAGACTCCACTTGAACCCTCTCACATACCCGCCGCTGTCTTCAACAAGTGAGTATTTTTGTGAATCTGGCGGAAGAATGCCTAGATTTCAAATCTAGGTTGTAAGTTTCTCTCTGCCATTTCCGCTCATCATCTCAGCCTCGCCTCGCCAGGCAATGGCAGCAACCCGTTCAAGCGTTGAACGATCCTTGTAATCGGAGGCCCATCAAAGTGCCATCAGAAGATGATGACGATGAGGAGGATGACTACATCGATGGCAGGTCCAGGGAGGCTCGAAAGGATAGCCTGTTCCACAAAGGTATTGACCTTGCTCACCCCGGCGGGCTTCATGGAGGTCGTTTTGTTGCATGTGGCTCAAAGATTGGACGTTGGTTGACGAAACTCTGTCCTACTAGCAGAATCGACTCAAAAAGTGGACGGCAAGAGCGATGTGAGAGGTGGAACTCCACGCTCTAAGCATTCGGCTACCGAACAAAGGAGGCGAAGCAAGATCAATGACAGGCATGTATGGGAAACGTGTGCTTGCTTGGAAAGAAGCTTGCCACAGTTTTTTGCATGCAGTGGCAGACATGACTGAATCTTCCTGTGCCCTTCCTTATCCCCTGCTTCGGCCAACATCTTACACCTTATCCGAATGCAGGTTCCAAATGCTGCGTCAGTTGGTGCCCCATAGCGACCAAAAAAGGGACAAGGCGTCGTTCTTGCTGGAGGTAGTGTGTCTGTACTCGCTGTATGTACGCATTGTCATATGACCCATGAGGTGTATCGTCGACAGTATGCTGTATGTAGATATGGTGGAGATAACTCTTGTCTACCCGGGCCCTGCAGGTCATTGAGTATATCCAGATACTCAAGGACAAAGTGAAAAAGTATGAGAACGTGGAGCATGGAAGACATCAAGATAGGCTCAAGTCCATGGTCTGGGACATCTGCAAGGTATATGCCGCTTGCGTATCTGTATGCCTCGTTTCCCTCAGTTGCTCTGTTTTCTGGATGTGAGCTGACTCGTGTATGCCGTTCTGTCACAGAGGAGTGGGGGAGCACCGGACTCGTCTCTGGGCCTGGATCCATCCCGTCTTGATTCTCTCGTCTTAGCAAAGGAGTACAGCTCACCGGTTTCAGGGGTACTGGACATCAAACAGGTGAGTGAGAGTGTCCCCCGCCCCAGGAAACAGGATCATTGCTGTGTGCCTTGGGACACGCTGTGACAGCTATCTAAGTGTGTTTTTTTCGTGATGCCAGCAGTCGGTTCAATCACCTTTCGCCAGGACTGTGGGTGGCTATCCGGTGACATCAAAAAACGAGCCTGGTGTGACAAATCCAACGGCCACCAT
Source organism: Anthoceros angustus (assembly GCA_010909165.1). Lineage (NCBI taxonomy): Eukaryota > Viridiplantae > Streptophyta > Anthocerotopsida > Anthocerotales > Anthocerotaceae > Anthoceros > Anthoceros angustus. Next base: position 761,904 of record VJWM01000019.1, read on the forward strand.
ATCCAATTCCAGCTATGAAAGAGAAAAGCTTAATAGCGAGGCGTCCGAATCTATGCATTACTCTGGCAGGGGGCGGCCCTATGGCCCAGGAACTGCAGCAATTGTAGGAGTGGCTGCCCAGGATCCATTGCAGCAACAGCAACAGGTTGAGCAGAGGTACTATGGTGGCCAAGGGGCCAGGGTTGCCCAGTCGGACACCGGGCACTCTCAAGTGTTGAATGAGGAAGGTGGTTCGAACTTGAAGGCGTTCCCTCCTAGTTCTGGTGCGGATCAACGACAATATTCGCCACCCGCATCGTATGGCGGACCGTCCTCAAGGCAACCGTCTCCGCGCGGCGTGCAAGCCACAGCCAACGAGCCTTCCTTGTCGGTGGCTGGGAGGCACCCACCCAGTAACACTTCCCGTGAGCCGTCTCAGCAGGAGGACTCCCGGGCTCCCTCCAGTACAGGACAGGATCCGTTGGCTATCCAGGGAGGCGTCATCAATGTTTCCAGCGTCTACTCCCAAGGGTAATTGCCGCCTACCGCCTACAACCCATAGGATTTGAAGGCCTAGCTGGTCAGACGTGGTGTTTGACGCTCACACGTCGTTCCATCTCAGGTTGTTGGACACGTTGACGAAGGCGTTGCAAAGCTCAGGATTGGACTTGTCTCAAGCCAACATTTCAGTGCAGATCGACCTCGGAAAGACCACAGCTGCTGTTTCCCCAAAGGTTCGTTTTGGTCTACAGTACCTGAACTCCTGTTTGCTGACGTGCACAGTGCCTTTCCTGCTGGCTTTTCGATTTTTGGAGCTCGAATCTAATGTGATGCATGTTACGCCGGTCCAGGTTGCTCAAACACCAGAGTCCTCTACACAAAGTCACCAATCCCAAGAACATACCAGACAAACTGTCTCGTACCCCGACCAGGACTTGCAGACACCTCACAAGAGACCAAAGATTGAGGTGGATGTGTAGTTTTACGTTTTTGTAGATACTTACCCTTTTTCAGTCGTCGAGGGCAATTTTTCTGGGTCATCCCGCGGGCTTCCTTCTTGTGACCATAGGCGAGAGTGTCATCCTAACCCCCAAAGCCACTGCTTGTCAACTCCCCTGGTTGAAAAGAAACCCTGTCTCGAGCCCTGAGTCTCTTTCTTATGTCCGACGTCATGTAGGCAAGGCGTAGAAAGGTCCAGGTACTTTCTGACTACCTGTGCTCTTTTCTCGAGAGCGGAAGGTGTTTGTCGATGCTGGCCCTATGTGTCTTAGAAGGGGTTATAGCTTCTTTGAGGTTTCAAGGATGAGGTGGACGGGTTTCTAGCCTATTGAGGTGTTGAAGATAAGGTGGTGCCAAAATTTGCTGTTGCCCAAGGAGTAGTTGGCGAGCCTCCTCTAGGAATGAAGGCCCAACTGGGGCAAGACCAGGTGATTTCTGCCAGGCCTGATTGCTATAAGTTCAACAGTCGTGCTATTGATGTATAAAATTCTTACACACAGTAGCTTTGTCTGCATCACTCGCCCTGCGCGTACTATGCAAGGGGATTGTGCACTAGTTTGTAAAGTAAGCGATTCTTTCAAGAAAGCATGTACCTATCTATTGTACCAATTTGACGAAAAGACTGAAAGCTCCATTGGGGGCCAGTATGGAAGTAAAGCTTGATTGGTTGCGTTTGGTTGGGTCCCTCTACCAGATGCTTTGGTATGCCTTCTTTTCTAGATCCGGCATTACTGCTCAGAAGGCCCTCGTTTGCAGACCTTTGTATGTGAATGTCTGGAAACGTTTAGAAAACTCCATGACCAATCCCAATGGAAGCACTGAGGGTAGGAAGTCAGGCTTATTATTGCTGGTTATGCATAGCTAGAATTCTTTCGCATTATCTGTATAGAGACTGAATATGTTCACCAATTGACTACTCCCCACGGCAAGCGGCAGGCAGCACAAGAGGGTTAGGTGAAACATATTATTGCTGGTCATGTAATATGTATGTTTAAGATCCCTCCATCTCACACTCGGGAATAACAGTGCATACAGTCTCAAGGTTTTCGGTGGTCTTCTACCAGTCACAATGGTCGGTGCTGTTTTGGGTCGTCAGGTGTGTGCCTTCAACCATTTCCCCTGTGCTCCTGTCGAGACATGGCTTGCTATATTATTGCACTTGTAACTGGCTTCCAGCATGACTTCAAATTCCTACCTCTCTTCCTTGGGCTAAATTTCTCTAATCTTGTCCTTAGCCTAAGTTCCTCTAAAGCCCTAATGTAGATGCGGCCATGTTGTTGAGAGACAGCTCATGCTCCAAAAAGGTTGAGCAGCAGAGCCGCTGATCCTGCGCGTCGGTGAGACGTGTTAGTGTGCACAGATGACTGGAGAGCTCCGACGAGTGGCAATTTCCAGCACATGGTCCATTTACTCGAGCCTGTGGGAGGCAGGACTGCATGCCTTCCCAGCAATTCCGTGTCTCCATCGCCTCATGATCTGCAGCAACCCCTTGAACGTGTGGAGAATGTTCTAGGATGTACCTCTCGATGGCGCACTTTCTGCTCCGCAATTGTCGCACAATGAAGGTAAGCACGTTACGATAATGATGGCGTGCGCACTGTGCCGGATCCCATGATTGCACGCCACCTAAACGCATAGGGCACCAACTTCTCTGTTCCTGTTTGCTTTCCTCTGTCCGCGATGACTGAGGTTTGAGCACTGCAGCCGGCAGGGGATGAGCAGTTTTCAGTGGCGAATTGAGAGTCGATTTGGTCTTGGTCTTCACAAGGACGCCCGGGGGCTTGCGAGACGCGAGTTCTTCAAGCGCTCCTCCAGAATGAAGGCAAAACAGACACCAAGGAAGCGGAAGCGGGATCACGGAACACCAGGGATGCATCCAGTGCCACAACAAGCATCCGCGGCATTTACAGCCGCCTGGCCATTTGCAGGCAGCGCCAGCAACCTGCAAGGTATGATGTGGCTCACGGGACTAGCCATGGCCAAGAGTCTGGCCACAGCAGCCTCCCTGCTTGCTAACTGGAAGGTACAAAGCGAGGAGGCGGAGGAGGGGGCGGTGCCGATCGAGATCGAGACGCATCCCAAGTAGAGCACGAGATCGATTCGCGTTTCAAGTTTCAGATTTCGGATTTTCGGATTTTCAGATTTCAGCGCGTTTCAGGTTTCAGGTTTCGGTTTTCAGTTGTGTACAGTATACCTACTAGGTGGGTACTCGTGGCCAAGGGACCAAGTGCCAGGTAGGAAACGAGTGAGGACTGGCTTCAGCGATGGAGCTGCTGGAGCTGCAGCTGGAGCTGGAGCTGGATGTACGCCAGGGACAGGCCGGGACAGCGATGGAGCTGGACGCTGATTTTGCGATGATCTGACGGAAGTGATCCACCTCTCTCTTCGAGTGTGTGAAGCTTACTCACCTGGCTTTACCCATCTCACAGGGGGGTTAAATGCCATCAAACTCTACTCCCAAATTTAAGCAGCAGGTGTACGTGAAGAAACACAGGCAGACGCTTCTTAGCACACTCCAAGCCTGTGGCGGCTGGGCAGATATCGACACGGGTAGGAATGTTCAGGCAGCACATCTAAGGTGTATGGGTACAACCTGACTTGTTTGTGGGCACAATTCTTTTTGGCATGCATCTAATATGTGGGGCCTTGGTGGACGGGCAGCATCTTTGAACGATTGTCTTGTGGGGACATCGTGTTCTTGGATTGAATGAGTAGGAGATATGCTCTTGAAACATGAATCTGTCTGAGAAACTTTTTAGGTACTCAAATCCAGGATTCTGTTGCAAGGCCAAATGACCTTGCATTTGTTGGAGTTGTTAGAACATGTGGGCCGTCCCTGGTATCCCTGAGAAAGAGACCGTAGGTGGAGGCCAGTCGATGGAAGTGGCCTGGCCAACTTTTACTGTACCCAGAGACTGTCCGATGCAGTGGTTTAATCGTTTAGCCTACGCCATGGCTCTGCTTTTGGTACAGGCCTCCACAAAGGATCAGTGGCGATGTTGAAAGCCTCTCTTCCCTCATGCTCTCTCGAACAACCCAACTTTGTCCGTTCATTCCAAATGAAGCCTCCCTTCCCTCATGCTCTCTCGAACATTCCAAATGAAGTAATGGAAAAGCTTCTATACAATTCCAACTGAAGCACATGGAAAAGCTTTGATCGAGTGCACTCCATGAGCACCATAGTAGGTGTTTCCGCATGGACTCTGCTATGCTGGGCAGTGGGCTTGGCAGTGGTGATTCGTGAATGATTTGTCAACAGTTTGTAACGGATGTTGCATGCGAGAGAATCGTTTGTGGTTTCAGGCTTTGGCCGGGAGACCGTGCGATGAAACCCCCTAGCTCGTTCTTGTGTGAGAATTTTTGGCGATGGCCAGCCTGGTGCTGGGCGCGTGGGCTGTCTGCATCAGGGTGGCTCGAGAGGAGAGCTACGCGACGTTGGAAGTCGAGATGATGTTGGAGTGCGAGGGTGGACGATTGGACATATGGCGATCCGATCGGAACGAGATGCTGAGGAATGCGGGCATCGAGGGTGGTCGAATCCAGCTTAGGGAGCGCGGCTTGCTGGCTTGCTGCTGCCCAAGTACTCCGATTCCTCTTTGCTCATCTACTGCACCCAAGGTCCGCACAAGTTGCACAATTACATCAGAGTTGCATTACACTCAAAGCTGCACAGTGCTGTGCAACGTTGTGTGCTTTTGCAATGGAATTGTTCATGAATGCTGTCTTCGGACTGTTTTTGGTGGTTGCAGGGTCGGCGATGATGGGCATGAACCTGCCCATGAGCGCCAAGCGAAAGTCCCGGGTGATTAGGAGGGGCCAGGTGGTGGCGGTGCCCCGAGGGGTGAGGGTGGACATGAGCACCACAGCGACTCAGACCGAGAGGGGTGGAGAGGAGTCATCTGGTGCCCATGGCCGACACATCGCTGGCAGCAGTCGAGCGTGGGAGATGCACGGTAGGCCTTATAATCGATTTGAAATCCTTTTTGTTGCCACTTCATGCGATCCCTCACCCAAGATTGATACCTATGGATTGAGGCTGATGAGGTGATTGGAATGTGTGTGCTACATTATGCTTGCAGAAGTTCAGATTGGTCTTCACTTGTAAATTTGATTGCTCATCCCATTTGTTTGTATCATAAAAAAACAATATTAAAAATTTTGAATCTTAAATCCTAATAGAGATTGGTCTTTACTCGTGAATCCAAATGGCTTGCTATACGTATTTGTTTGGACCTGCTTATAATAAAATAAATCTAGTTTCACTAAAAAAATATGTGCATTATATAAAGGATGTATATAATATTGTATCAAATATGATTTAATATGAATTATAATAAGTTAACCTTATTGTAAGTTCTGGTAGAGGGAAAGAAATAAAGGTTTTACTTCACTTCACTTAAAAGTATGTATCATAAAAGTTATATGTATATCACTTGAAATATACATCATAAAGTACATAAATGTTGACACTCTTTTATGTCTGCAGTGGTTAACATTTATAATTTGTTCACATTGATTTCCCAGTCTTACAAGGTTGATCCGCTCACTCCAAATTTTGGCCAGATTGAGCCGTTCATTGATTTCCCAGTCTTACAAGGTTGATCCGCTCACTCCAAATTTTGGCCAGATTGAGCAACGGCTGTCAAATGGACCGAAGCAACCATGAGTGGCAATTCGACGAAACCCGTTACCTGGTAGAGAGCCATGCGCATGTAAATTTGTCATAGACTAGTATGCCTAGCTCAACCAAATCCCTCCGTGAGCAGCACCCACAGATGATCTCTCAATCGCTTGGGGTTATGTGCTTAGAAACTTGATCACTTGCATGATAAACAAACTTATCAATTGTATGATGAAATAAATTACTCTGCTAAAATCCCGATTCCCCACTGCATGTTGTCCGCCTATCCGTATGAGGCGTCTCCGCATAAGCTGTGGTATGATAAACAGACTTACGGATTGTGTGATAAAATAAATTATTCCGCCGAGACTCGGATCAAGAGCCAGTGCTGTTAGTAGAAGTATCAAATGTATGACAAAATTAGTTACTCCATGAACAGGGGCAGCTGGAACCACTATCCCTCGAATTATATAATTTAAGATAAAAAAAATTGCTCCATGGAAAGCGGGAACTTGGATCAACAATGCTAGAATAACCCCCATAATGTGGGTAATCAGCATCAGCATCACGTTATCCACCATGTCTTCTGTCGGAGGACGCTATAATCAAGACTAGGTATCGGTGTAAACTGCTCACACGAAAGAGATCAAGCGTCACCAAAGTTAGCTACATTGCCTCAAAGTAAGACAAATGTGGTTGTTGACATCTCCTACGTCGTCCCCACTCTTTCCAAGCACTCCAACATTCAAGAGACCTTCAAATTAAAAATCAGATGCCAAAAGACTAATCAATTCAAATATGATCAGTGTACTCACATTCTCACGCTAACCGACAGGCAGTCCGTATACTTTAACCAGTCGATCTGCTCAAAGGGCACTCACAGTAATAAATCTCGATTCGGATTCCGGTGCATGCGGAAATGCAAGAGGAGGATCATCTGTGGCTGGTGGATGGATTATCAACCTCGAAGTCCTGCAGACTGCACTAGTACCGGCGTACCGGCGGGACTCGGCGAAGGGGCGCGGCGGGCTCGAGGTGCTAACAATTAACGACACGACTAGGCGAGTTCGGAAAATGTATTACCGCGCTCATGTTAAGCCGCTTTATAGCGTATCCTATATCGCGAGACCTAACAGCCGAATCAAACGTTCCTGTTGAACGTTGAACCCTTGAGTTTCCCTTGTGTTCAAATATTTTATTGGTCTGGGTCTGGGTCTGGGTCTGGGTCTGGGTCTGGGCCTGGGTCTGGATCTGGGTCTGGGTCTGGGTCTGGGTCTGGATCTGGGTCTGGGTCTGGGTCTGGGTCTGGGTCTGGGTACTTGAATACAAAGCATAACACCAGGTGGTTGGGCAAGGACTCCTGGGAGCTGTTCAAGATCCTATCACTCGCTTCTTCTTGCGGGCATAGACTATTACATGAGTGAAAATAAGGAAACGTGAGAGCAAATCCCCCGATCTCGCACACAAAAAAATCATTCAAGAAAGTTGCTCGCTCGGTTTCGAGTTTCTCTGCTTATGCTTCTCTCGACCGAAGATCGTGGTTCGCGAAACAAAAAATGAAGATCCTGATTTTTCAACCCTATGAGATCTTGCCAATTGGATCAGTTGCATCGATGTACAAGCTATGAAGCGGTTCTCCAACCCCGTGGGACCTTGCAAGTTGAAGCAGTTGCATGAAGCGCGTCTCCAGACCATGAGATGTCGCCAGATGCGGCACTTGCAGCACCCGAGGGCTTGCTCTGCGGATACGCGCTTGCTCTGAAGTTGAGAGGATACGGCAGCAGCCCTATTCGGGAACCCTGAGTCGTCTCGAGTGTCTGGAAAATTTATTATGTGATCTGGATCACTCCCAACATTTGGAGCTCTGCCAACTGCGGTGTCAGTAACTTGGGCCTGTCTCCCAGGTCCAGCGTTTTGAGGGCCGGCAGCGAGGACAATCGGCTTGGGAGGTGATCCAGTGGCACGTCTTTTAGTTTCAGCTCTTCTAACTTCCTGAAGCAGGGAAAACTAGTTAGCCGACGAGAGCTGTCTGCTTTCTCTGCCCAACTGTCACCATCCACAGTGCCCGGAATCTGACTCATCCCAGGACAGTCTTCAGCTGCATCTGTTTTACATGAATCGAAGACCAAGCAAGCGTCAGGAATGCAGTCGTCAAGGCTTTTCATTCCTGTGCACCGACTGAGGTCAAGGTGCCCAAGGTTGGGGAGGCTGGATAGAGAAGTAGGTAGCCTTCGGAGGCTACTACAGCCAGAGAGTTTTAGTTGCGAGAGCATTTCAAAGGCACCTTTCCCAATCGGAGGAAACTCCTCCAGCCGATTGCAATCTTCCATCCAGAGTTCCTGCCAAGCGCGGATGTACAGCTTGTCAAGCAGCTCTTCTACTTCAAGTTTTTCTGTTCCATGTGAAAGTATAGCTTCGAACATTGTGAAGAAGAAATCAAAACCACCCGGCATAGCATCGTACCTGCAACGCTGGAAATGCGCCCTCGCATGCAAATTTCGACGGAAGCTCTGAAATTCCCTTGCAGTCATTCAGGTACAGTCTCTGAAGGCGTGGAAGCTTGTGGAGATCAGGAAGGGATGTCAAGCCTGAGCACCGTCTCAGGTCCAGGGTAACAAGTTGTGTGAGGGAAGGCATCCAGCGGGGTAAGGACACAAGTGCCCTACAGAAACTGACATCTAAGATCTGAAGTTGGTGGACAATGCTGGTTTCTAGCTCATCAGGTAGAGAAATGAGTGACTCGAAACTGACTTTCAGCACCTGAAGATTATCTAAACATGACATTCTTGCTGGTAAGGATTCGTGTCTTGCGCTTTCTATGCGAAGGTCAGTGAGGCGGGACAAAGAGCAAAGACTATCAAGAGCGGCTATACGCTGTCGAGGGATCAAAGGTAACTTGATTTTACTGCGTGTTCGCCTCAAGACTGGGCCTGTAACTGAAGGAACGAAGTCGGGTTAGCAACTCAAAATTAATAGAATATCACAGAGACTAAGGACTCGCGAACTTAATAAAACTCAAGCATGGAAAGAAACACAAGACAGAGTACTGTTGTCCATGGCAAGTTCCAAGGAAATCGTACCTTTCTCCTCCCAAAACCCACGGCAACCTGCTGTGTTAAGGGATCGCAGGCTTTTGAGATAGGAAACCTCGAAAGAAAGAGGTTCCAGGCCTGAGCAGCCCTGTAAACTAAGAAACTTAAGGTTTCTCAGCTTTTTAAACGAGCTGGGCAGCTTGCGCAAGGAGGTGTTTGCTGACAAATCCAGATGACACAGATTGACAAGATCTCCGATGCTGCTCGGTAGTGTCTCAAGGTTGGTTCGACTGAGGTCCAGCACCTGCAATTCAGGAAAGCCCTCGAGGAAACCTAAACCACAAAGGACGTACACAAAGACTGTTTCAGAACAGAGCAACTCCGAGTCAAACGGCAGACACGACTTGAAAAGACGGACGTACTAACTTGGTGGAATTGCCTTTAGTGGCTTATTCTTTCTCAGAAGCAAAACTTTCAAGTTGGGTGCTCGGAGCCTGGATGGAAGTGCTTTCAAGGAGTTGTCAACAAGCGATATCCGAGTTGCTGCAAGTACCAGCTTTTTGCTGGAATTCCGGTTTCTGCTGTCCCCTGCTTCCTTGATGTCTGTTGACCATGGAAAACTAGCAAGCCCCTTCCCGGCTTTGAATAGGCATTCCTGTGGGTCAACCAAATATACCTTCTTGAGGTCGCCAATCCTCTACCAAGTACGAGGGCAAATCAAAAAGGCGAAAAATTACTCACGTAGGCATAGACGTTGCTTTTCAACTGCAGGGTGTAGAGAGCAAAATCACGCAAGACATCGTGTATTTGACACCACTGCATCTTCATATACCTGTTACTTTGGTATGACAGATCTATAAGAGATCTTCCAATAAGTACTCCCAGAAGAAAATAGGCATCAGGCATGAGGTCATTGTACTCATTCGCCTGCAGTAGACCCTCGCCAGCCCACAGATCGACAAGGTACTCCACTTTCACAACTTCATCCTCCGGGAAGGCGGCGAAATACAGGAAACATTTCTGTAACCGGGGATCTATTGGAATCAAGGCGTCATAGCTCAGCTGGACTCGCTGATATAGGAGAAGCTCATGATCCTGATTCAGTATCTCTGCCTCCCGAAGTTTGCTCAGGGCTCTTTGCCATTGCTCTTCAGACTTCTGAGAGGCCAGAGCTCGGGCTACAACTTTCAGAGCCAGTGGCAGTCCTTTGCACTCACTAACCACCTCCTTGACCTGCACAACAAAACACAGTGTGTCAAGTGGCCATTCGATAAGACATCCAGACTTACACAAATATAACTATGCTGAGATAATCAAGGTAGAAGTGATTACGAGACTCTGAAACGACTTCGACCCAGCCCGTTTATCGGCTCCACCAAATGCATGCTGGCAAAATAGCTTCCAACTATCAACATCACTGAGCTTCTGCATTCTGATAGTTGCCTCGTCAGCTGCGTGGACCCTCTCTAGGACCTGCCTTAAATACGCACAGAGAAAGTAACACAGTCATGTTTTGTCCATGTATGAGATGTAAAAGCTGACAGAACTTCAGAGAGAAGTGAGACTCACATCCAGATTGCGAGTAGTCACAAGAATTCGACTCCCCAGTTCTTCCCTTGAAACGACGTCCATCCACTCCAGAATTGGCCTTCCATCATCCTCCCAGACATCATCAAGGACCAACAAAAACTTCCTTCCCCTTAACGCATTGCGGAGGTTCTTTTTGTAATCCTCTTTAGTAGAGACCGCAACCTGGATTCCTATCTTCTCACAGAGCTTAACCTGTAGTCTTTCAACCGATGGCTCTCTCCCGACCGTCAGCCAGAAAGTCATGCCAGCAAAATAATTGTGAACTCTAGGATTGTTCTTAACCCTCTGAGCAAGCAACGTCTTCCCAATCCCTCCCTTGCCCCATATGCCCACCCACTGCGACCCATTTTCACCTGACAGCAAGAATCCCAGCAGACGCTTCATGGCATCATCTGTTCCGAAGACGAAATCTGGCTCCGGCTCCAGGTCCTGACCAGAAGCAAATGAGTGTCTGCCGGTTTCAAAACTTCTGGCAGAGCTCTTTCTTACAGAGCCTGCACTCACCCCTTCACTCACGAGACTTAGCTCTTGTATGCCATCATTCCTGCCTGGTGACGGACTAAAGCTCCTTCGTTGAGAGGAGATGGAATCCCTTGAAAGTTGCCTCCCCGATATCCTCCTACCCTCAACCTGCAAGGCGCTTGTCAGGCTATCCGTTCTGCTTTTGATCTCGTTGAAAACAGTTTCTTGGTTCATCTGGCCTCCTTGCAAACAGCACTCCCTGGTTATGACGGAAAGCTCCAAACGACTCAGCTGCATCGACAGCTCTTGCATAGACACCTCCATTGCCCCCAGCTTCGCCAGGGTTGCCAAGGGAGCGTGTTCTCCAGCTAGCTCCTTTATCCGCATGGTTATATTCAGAATTGACTTCGACATCTTGTAGCTGGCCAGCATGTTGAGGTTCCGCGTCTCCTGGTTGCATTCGTGTAGCAGCTCCACGGCTTCCTGCAGCAATTCCTCCAACTGTGCCAGCCAGTCCATCACAGCCTGGGACGACGCTGCCCATTGGAAGGGAAGCAATGAGGCCAAACGTAGAGTGCAGTCCACGCGTCAGTGCCGACTCTCCCACAATACCAGTCCACCCCACAGCAGCACAAACTTGAGCACGCACTTCAGAGCAGGGTAGCACATACTGCGGCCATGAAGAGAAGAATCCGAGCCCGATGAATAGCCACGGGACGAGCCTGCCTCCATGTCCGACACCAGCGGCTTGATGCTCTGTAGCAGCACCTCCAGATTCTTCCGATACTTGGGGCAATTCTTAGCCAGCTTCACGGTCTTTATTGCCTGATCCAACAGCTTTGCCACTGCATATCCGACCACACCGGCCACAAATCCTGGATCGCCCATCGCCCCCAATGGATGCAAACATCCTTCAGCATACACCCATCCAGCTCAGGTTGTCCGATCATGGACCTGCACCTCGCATTTGCATCTTATGCTCCTGCTGATCCCCATCCGCAGGCTCCCGTTCGGAACCAGCGGACGTCCTTTTGGGCCCAGTGCGAGGCCGACAGATTCTGGTTTGTCCCTTCGACCATCCACCCGTCGTCACGCGTGTTCGTCGGAAAGTGTCGGCATTGGAAGACAGAATCCGTCCGTCGCTGCCCATCTGAACAAACGGGGGACGTTGATTCCCGTACAAGCTCGTTTCGTATTTATCTACGCTATCATCCGTAATCCCAATGCCACAGCCTGCTACGGCATGCATGAGGTTGGTGGATCGAGTCGAGAATCGCTCCTGTTTACAATCAAATGCTCAGCGATGGGCTGGGGGATCTTGCATCCATAGGCTCAGTGCGAGCTCCTGCGATGGCTGTTGTGGGCGTTTCAGTTGTTTTCACGCTTGAAAGAAAGGCAGGCTGTTCAGGAGGATATTCGTCTCAATCTGTCAGTGGAGGTCGTCGGCACAGGCAGTTTCAGGAGGTCCTCTGGTTGAATAACTTCTGCAAGCCAGCTCGGGTTGATGTTCAGCTTGCTGGGTTGGATGTGGAGATGGGTCATGATCCTGACCCTCTCAGGCCTGCAGGTTACGATAAGGGTGTGACGGCTGAAAGTGTGCAAGAGCTGTGTCATGACGGACAGCTGAGGGAGGCTGTTGAGGCTTTGGGAGTTTTGGTGCGGACGGAGTGTTTTGTTTCCAGAGCCTTGTTGTACGCTGTTTTGAAGACTTGTGTGTTGAAGAAGGATCTTGTTCTGGGTCGGCGCGTGCATGCATTCACGGTGAGGAAGGGGTACCAGTCAGACACGTTCCTGGGCAACCACATCGTGCGGATGTATGCTGCCCATGGCAGGTTGCAAGACGCGATGGATGTGTTTCAAAGGGTTGCCAAACCTGATGCATTCACGTGGTCTGCCATTATATCTGCGCATGTTAAACATGGACAGGAGAAGCAGGCTATAGAATTGTATCGTTGGATGCGGAGGTCGAGTGTGAAGCTAGACGGTCATGTGATAGTGGCAGCTCTGCAGGCTTGTGCAAAGGCGTCGGACTTGGAAACTGGGCAAGAGGTGCATGCTGATGTGTTGGCCGGCGGGGTTGAGCGTGACTTATTTGTCTGTAATGGCTTGGTGAACATGTATGCAAAGTGTGGCAGCTTAGAAGATGCTCAGAGAGTGTTCGATGGACTTGATCACAAAGATGTGGTCACGTGGACTGCTCTAATTGCTGGGTATTCCAAGAAGGGCATGGGGCAGGACGCGCTTTGTCTGTACAGTGCTATGCAGGAAGAAGGCATTGCTGTACCCAATTCTGCGACGTTTGCATGTCTCCTGCAGGCGTGTGCAAGTATGGGCACCCCCGGTTTGGAGATGGGGAAGCAGTTTCATGAGGAAATTAGAGAGCGAGGATATCAAAACGATGTCTTTGTGGCCAGCAGTTTGGTGAACATGTATGCAAAGTGTGGCAGCCTGGAAGATGCTCAGAGGGTTTTCGATGGACTTGGCCAGAAAGAGGTTGTGACTTGGACTGCTCTGATTGCAGGTTATTCTCAGCAGGGCAGGGGACAAGAAGCCATTCATCTTTACAGTGTCATGCAAGAAGAGGGCATGGCTGTACCCAATTCAGTGACATTTGTGTGTCTACTGCAGGCGTGTGCAACTGTGGGCACCCCAGCATTGGAGATGGGGAAGCAGCTTCATGGGCAAATAAGAGACCAAGGACGTCAAGCAGATGTGTTTGTGGCTAGTAGTTTGGTGAACATGTATGCAAAATGTGGCAGCTTAGAAGATGCTCAGAAAGTGTTTGATGGACTTGGTCAGAAGGATGATGTGACATGGACTGCTCTAATCGCAGGGTATTCCCAGCAGGGCATGGGACAGGAAGCTCTTCGTCTCTACAGTGCTATGCAAGAAGAAAATATCGCTGTACCCAATTCTGTGACATTTGTGTGCCTCCTGCAGGCATGCGCAAGTGTGGGCACCACAGCGTTGGAGATGGGGAAGCAGCTTCATGCGCAAATTGGAGAACATGGACATCAAGCTAATTCGTTTTTGGCCAACAGTTTGGTGAACATGTATGCAAAGTGTGGCAGCTTGGAAGATGCTCAGAGAGTGTTTGATGGACTTGGTAAAAAGGATGTAGTCACGTGGAATGTCATGATAGCAGGATATTCCCAGCGGGGGATGGGCCTCGAAGCCCTTCATCTCTACAGTGCTATGCAAGAAGAAGGTATAACGGTACCTGATTCTGTTTCCTTTGTGTCCTTGCTGCAGGCTTGTGCGAGTGTGGGCAATGCGGCTTTGGAGAAGGGAAAGCAGCTTCATGCGCGAATTAGAGAACAAGGACACGAAGCTGATGTGTTTGTGGCCAACAGTTTGGTAAACATGTATGCAAAGTGTGGCAGCCTAGAATGTGCTCAGCAAGTGTTTGACAGACTTGATGACAAGGATGTGGTTACGTGGACTGCTCTAATTGCAGGGTATTCCCAGCAGAGCATGGGGCAGGAAGCCCTCCGTCTTTACAAGGTTATGCAAGAAGGTGGGATTACTGTACCCAATTCCATGACATTTTCATGCCTGCTGCAGGCATGTGCAAGTGTGGGCACCACAGCACTGGAGATGGGGAAACAGCTCCATGTGCAAATTAGAGAACAAGGACATGAAGCTGATGTGTTTACAGCCAGCAGTTTGGTAAACATGTATGCAAAGTGTGGCAGCTTGGAAGATGCTCAGAGTGTGTTTGATGGACTTGGTGAAAAAGATCTGGTGCTTTGGACTACTCTAATTGCGGGGTATTCCCAGCAGGGGATGGGCCAGGAAGCCCTTCATCTCCACAGTCTCATGCAAGATGAGGGCATGGTTGTACCCAATTCTGTGACATTTGTTTGCCTTCTGCAGGCATGTTCAATTGTGGGCACCCGGGCTTTAGAGAAGGGGAAGCAGCTTCATACAGAGATCAGTGAACGTGGACTTCAAGCTCATGTATTTGTAGCCAGCAGTTTGGTGAACATGTATGCCAAGTGTGGAAGCTTAGAAGATGCTCGGATTGTGTTTGACGGACTTGATCAAAAGGATGTGGTAACGTGGAATGCCATGATAGCAGGATATTCTCAGCAGGGCATGGGGCAGGAAGCCCTTGGTCTCTATGCTTCTATGCATGAAGGCGGCATCACTGTACCCGATTCTGTGACTTTTGTGACCCTCCTGCAGGCCTGTGCAAGTGTGGGCCTCCCAGCTCTGGAAAATGGAAAGTTCCTTCATTCGCAAATTAGAGAACTAGGATATGAATCTGATGTTTTTGTCAGCAGCAGCTTGGTGAACATGTACGCCAAGTGTGGCAGCTTAGAAGATGCTCAGAGAGTGTTTGACGGCCTCAGTGAAAAGGGCGTGGTGACATGGAACGCCCTGATAGCAGGGTACTCACATCAGGGCATGGGCCAGGAAGCCCTTCATCTCTACAGTTCTATGCAAGAAGATGGCATAGCTGTACTCGATTCTGTGACATTTGTGTGCCTCCTGCAGGCGTGTGCAAGTGTGGCAGCCCAGCTTTGGAGAAGGGAAGCAGCTTCATACAGAGATCAGTGAACGTGGACTTCAAGCTCATGTATTTGTAGCCAGCAGTTTGGTGAACATGTATGCCAAGTGTGGAAGCTTAGAAGATGCTCGGATTGTGTTTGACGGACTTGATCAAAAGGATGTGGTAACGTGGAATGCCATGATAGCAGGATATTCTCAGCAGGGCATGGGGCAGGAAGCCCTTGGTCTCTATGCTTCTATGCATGAAGGCGGCATCACTGTACCCGATTCTGTGACTTTTGTGACCCTCCTGCAGGCCTGTGCAAGTGTGGGCCTCCCAGCTCTGGAAAATGGAAAGTTCCTTCATTCGCAAATTAGAGAACTAGGATATGAATCTGATGTTTTTGTCAGCAGCAGCTTGGTGAACATGTACGCCAAGTGTGGCAGCCTTAAAGATGCTCAGAGAGTGTTTGACGGCCTCAGTGAAAAGGGCGTGGTGACATGGAACGCCCTGATAGCAGGGTACTCACATCAGGGCATGGGCCAGGAAGCCCTTCATCTCTACAGTTCTATGCAAGAAGATGGCATAGCTGTACTCGATTCTGTGACATTTGTGTGCCTCCTGCAGGCGTGTGCAAGTGTGGGCAGCCCAGCTTTGGAGAAGGGTAAGCAATTTCATGCCCAGATAAGAGAGGAAGGACATGAAGCGGATTCCTTTGTATCCTGTAGTTTAGTGAACATGTATGCAAAGTGTGGCAGCTTGGAACATGCCCAGAGACTGTTTGCTGAACTTGGTCAAAAGGATGTGGTGACTATGAACGCCATGATAGCAGGATATGCCCAGCAGGGCATGCTGCAAAAAGCCCTTAGTCTTTACAGTGCTATGCAAGACGAGGGCATCGTTGTGCCTGATTCCGTGACATTTGTGTGCCTCCTGCAGGCATGTGCAAGTGTGGGCACCCAAGCTTTGGAGAAAGGAAAACAGCTTCACGCACGAATTAGAGAACAAGGACATGAAGCTGATCTGCTTGTAGGCAGCAGTTTGGTGAACATGTATGCAAAGTGTGGCAGCTTGGAAGACGCACAGAGAGCATTCGACAGACTTGGTGAAAAGAGTGTGGTAACATGGAACAGCATGATAGCAGGGTATTCTCAGCAGGGCATGGGACAGGAAGCCCTTCGTCTGTACAATTCTATGCAAGAAGAGGGCAGGGCTGTACCCGATTCCGTGACATTTTTGTGCCTCCTGCAGGCATGTGCTAATGTGGCAGCTTTGCATCTGGGAAGGCAGCTGCATGTACAGATCGAAGAACTAGGACTAGAAGCTGATGTATTTCTAGCGCACAGTTTGATAAACATGTATGGGAAGTCAGGAAGCATGGTTGATGCACAGAGGGTGTTTGACGCGTTGTATGAAAGAGATGTTGTCGCCTGGAATGCCCTCATTGCAGGCTATACCTGTCAAGGAAACAGCGAAGTGGTCTTCGACCTGGTCCACAGAATGGAAGACGACGGCATACAGCCAGTCAGTGTCACATTTCTCAGTGTCTTGACAGTATGCAGCCATGCAGGTCTCTTGAATAAGGGGCGTGAATACTTCGATTCTATGAGCAGACAGTATGGCATCACTCCCACGGCGCACCACATCACTTGCATGGTGGATCTTCTGGGTCGTGCGGGACAAGTGGAGGAGGCACTAGCTGTGGTAAGGACTATGCCTGTACTGCCTGACGCCGCTGTTTGGCACACTCTTCTGAGTGCTTGTCGAAAGTGGAGCAATGTGGAGGTGGGACGCCATGCTTTTGACCAAGTAGTGAAGCTAGACAAGAAAAATGCTGCAGCATATGTGTTGATGGCAAACATTTACACTGGTGCCCAAATGCGAGAGCAGGCACAGACAATACAGGCAAGGAGAGTAAGACTCAGGGCATCGAAGCAGCCCGGTCAGAGCTGGTGGACAGACAAGGACGGACTGGTGCATAGTTTTTTGGTTGGTGACGAGGAATATCCCCAGAATCCGGCAAGGCGGAAACAGGTAAAGCTTAAAACCTAAGACAAAAGGGTATGTACCACATCTGACCTCGCCGCCGGACATAGCTGATGGTAGAAAGGGCGATGGTTTGTGTGGGCGGAGCGAGAAGCTGGCTATCGGATATCCCTTCAAGCTGTGATACATTGGTACAATTCCATTGCACTGCATTTCCATATCCCTCCAGGTATGCATAAACACCTCACACACAAGTAGTTGCATCATCCAGACTTAGGTGACAAAGCGCATACAAAAAGCAAAGGACGGAAGGTTTTCGTCTTTCCCTTGAGTTCACGAATGCTAACCTGGCCTAGGTCATCACGTGTCATAACTACAGCACGCCGCAGCCAGAGGAGTCTGAGAGCAACAGTTCCCAACCCAGTTTCAAGAATCTTTTCCTAGTACGGTAGCCAATGTCAGGCTCGTTTGTGGCAGGACCAGCCTGGCGGACGGCGGACAGCGCTTCTTCCTTTTATTGCCAACCTTCCATCACGACAGCCCTTGGTGCTGGAAAGGTTGGCATGCTCCAGCTTAGGATGTGCAAGTAGAGTGTTCAAGCGCTCCATTTTTGCATGCCCCCATTCCATTCCACGGTGCAGCGCCAGCCTGGCCCATGGGCGGTCGCGAGCCCGCGCTTCGGTTTTCCCGTCGCGATAACAGCCCCTGCGTTGTCGGTTTTGTTTGCGAGAAGGCTATAAACGCAGTGACAGCAGCAGCAATTGCAATTCCAGCTCTGAAGGTTCGCCAAACAAGTGCAGCATTCAGTGCATCGCAATTGCATCGTCGGCGATGGGCTCCACTCTTCTCGTTGCAGCGGTTCTTTCGCAGCTATGCTTGCACCGGCAATCGCGGACAGTGACCAGCCAGCCGGGTCCTGGTTGTATGCCTGGGACGGATGGCAGGAGGAGGGATTCACCATGACCATCGAGAACGTACGCAGACGATTCGTTCTCGCTGCAATTCCAGGCTGACTGCAACCTTGTGCTGAACCGCAACGACCAAGCGTACTGGGCCAGCGGAACCAACAACTTCGGCCAGTACATATGCTACCTGGTGTTGGGGCGCGACGGGAACCTGGTCATTTACGGAGACCGCAGTAGGGTGCTGTGGGAATCCAATTCATCCCAGGTGGACTGGCCGGATTACTATGCCCAGATCGAACTTGACGGCAATCTGGTGATCTACAATGAAGCCGGCTCCCTCGTCTGGGCCACGCACACCAACTGGTGGTAGTGTTAGCAACCTGGCATCCCCAATCCAATCCCATAAAGAAGCACGGTTGCGTGTTCTGTCCAGAGTTTAGGCAAGGATTGCTTCACCAAATGTAAGGCACGTACATACACACGTTAAGACGTAGGTATGTACATGCCCCTGCGACGTAGGGATTTCTTTTTAGTGGATACGAGGTGAAGAAAAAATGGCAGAAGAAGGAGAAGAAGCATATTAAAGTTCACTAAGGACCCTAAACCATAAAATCCTAAACTCTAAACTCTAAGAATTCTCGTCATGGGACTCATATAAGAGAAACACATAAAAGCATTGAAGTTTAGCTGCTATTCTGAACTTGACCTAAATACTAGTGGTGTGAAGTATATCAAGTATATGGCAGGTTGAAAAGTTGGACATACTCTATTATGAAAGCCCACATTTATTTCAAGCAAACACCTGTAAGAATAGCGACAGGAAAAGAGAAGAAACTTTGGAGCAAAGATCGAGCTGCTATGAATAATTTGGCAAAATCATTCCTGATATTTTCATAGATGGGGCAGAAGAAAAGATAGTATTTCTCAGTATCAACTTCCCTAATGCATAACCTGCATATTATGGTCTCCTTAGGTGGACTTGGGGATAACCATCAGTCTCAATTCTGAGACGATTAGACCCCACACGAAAATGACTGATAATCATTCTAAGGTTGAAGGACACATGGTTGCAAAGATAGAGTGGAAGCAAGGGTCTCCCAAACTTGTAGAGAATACAAAAAAATTGTTTGTAAGTCTAGCCTCCTCCTTCCAATAGGTCCATTCGCAATGAATTGCAATCCACCTATCTCTCCTAGACCTGGTCTTAGGAAGAGGGGGTGGACCGGAAGACTTTCGGAATATAAGCCAAGGTTTTCGAGCCAAGCCGAGGACTGGACATACCAGCCAGTCTTACTACCTAAAGAGGCTAACTTCCGAGAGGGTTGGAAAGCAAGGAGGAGGTATGGGGCAATGGAGGTGGGGTAGGTGGATTGAGCTTCCTCTAAAGAATAGAGCCGGTACAGGAAGTTAGTTAGACGAAACAAACCCTCAAGTTCAAGCAGGAAAGTGGCAAACTCTGCAAGAAAGGTTGCAAGGAGGACAGACTTCTTACAGACGATATGTGGCCGAAGATTTAGGATGTCTAAACTTGTTCCACCTTGCTCCAATCATCTTGTGAATGATATGGGCCCCAAAACTTCGCAGCATACATAACGGAGGGAACAACAACTATGTTGAATAGCCATTGCTGAGTGGGGATGTCCTTGATGTGCATCGTAGAGCATTGCCTCCGAACCCCACATGCTAATGCCACACCCTTGACAATGCAATTGGTAGCAGATAGTTTCCACTGAAATCTCAGGCCATAGAGAGTTGTACCCAGGTAGACATAAGACCTAACAATATCAACGGGCTGGTCATTATAGAAGAATTGCAAATTGTAATCAATTGGGTCCAACATGTTGAAGAACATCACCTTGGTCTTCTTCAAGTTCACCTCCTAGTCCCTGGCCTCGCAAAAGTGGGACAATACATCAAGTGGTCGTTGAAGGCCCTTGGGAGATTGAGACATAAGTACAATGTCATCTACATACAAGAGTATAGCGATATATACCAAGGAGAGAAGGCAACTAGGATCATGAGCCTGTGCAATCCAAGATTCCAGCTCATCAATATATAGGCCAAATAATTAAAGATTTATAGGACTATATAGATCAATTAAACATATTAAATGTATAATTACATACTCACAACAATCAAGAAAAGACTTAGTTGATAAAACATGAAAAAGCAACTTAAGCAAAACAAAAAGCTATGCCTATTCACCTAAGGTCGTAACCCTAACGAATAGGTGTGACTATTGACTAATCAACCCTATGTATTACCCTAGGTTACTTATTACTTATGGATAAGACTAAACCCTTCCTGGCTGTCTTGGAAGCGGCAGCGGAGGAGAGGAGAAGTAGAGAAGCTAAACGGAAGGAGCATAAGAAGGCAGCACAGGCGGTTACAACCAGGCCCGAGCTCACGTGTGTGCCGTCTGTGAAAGAAGTTGATGAGGAGGATGAGAGTGCGGTCGCCGTGGTCATAGGCCCGAGTCTACTAACAAATTCTGAGCAAAGAAAAGAGTAGGAAGAAGAACCTGCAACCCTGCAAATTGCTGGCTCCGATCAGCGAGATGGGAAAAGGGGAGTGGATGGTGGCACAGAAGAAGCAACGAGGCCTTCTAAGAAGAGCAGATTAGACGCTACCGTGTTGGGAGCGGAAGACGGTGGAGAAGACTCTGCTATTTGACGTATTTTTCGAAGGCAATCGACAGTGCGGATGCTCCCGCAGGGACTCTGCTACAAGCATAACCAATGCCATTTTACTATTATATTCAACACGTCTATTACTTCACTCCCACTTGTTGATTATGTGTAGGACTGTCCTTCGCAACGCGAGCTCCTTGTGAAGAAGACTGTGGTTCAGCTGATCCATCTCGAAGTGCTTTCTAAAGTTTACGCTCCGGGACTTGCCGAAACGGCAAACATGACTTGCGCTAACAAGACTTTTGGAGATAAGGTGCGCTCTTGTTATACATAGTTCTTCTTCACACTCTCGCGCTCATTTGTACTGAACGCCTGGAGAAGAGGATCGGGTATCTCACCATGTCCACTTCTTCTGGTTCCGAGGTTTCTGACCCTCGATGCACACAGCAGGCACGGGACTGCCTAGGGAGGCATCTACTAGAACAGCTGCCTCTGCTAGTGAGGTGACTAAGAGAGCGGCACAGACGAGTGTGAAGCAGGAAGCTAGCCCTAGCCGCGAGAGACGCCCTAGAGGACGGCCTCCAGGCACTACAAAAGTTGTCCTTGAGCAGAGGAGAGCAGCTGCTACTGCTACTAAACCATCCAGTGACGCGGCACCCAGCATGGGCACTCCTTGTAGGCTTGCTAAAGAGAGCGAGAAGCAGTTTTCCAAGGCTGCTTGTGCTAAACGCAGGTTCACAGATGGTGAGTACTTCTACTCAGATTCTGATTCCCGGCCCCTGTTCCATGGAAGTTCCCTCACGGGGACTATGAGAAAGAGACCAAGATTGTGAGCCTGGGGCCCTGCAACCAGCCATGCTCACCTCTGTGGTACAAGTGCATGTACACCCACATTAGAGTGGTCAGGGTCAGAGCGTGCAACTACCGCGAGTCCCTTGGCCACGTTATGAGCTTTTACAGTAAGCTTCTTCTCTGCATCTATGAGTTGTTCCTGCTACTTTCCTTGCTACAACTGTCCACAGGGTCTGAGAACCGGATCAACGAGGAGAAGGACCTGGAGTCCGAAGAAAGGCTTTCCTACTAGGAGCATAGGAAGCGTAACTCTCCTAGGTCTGATGAGAGCTTCTCCTCTCCTTCAAAGCGTGACTCTTATGAAAAGCCTGAGGAGACTAGTGAAGAGTCCATCTCCCCTTGGTGGGGAGACGAACGTTGTGTGTCTGACACAGACCATAGCTTCTAAGCTTTTGTAGCTCATAGTTTATTGTGTGTCAGTTAGGAAAGCAGCAGACTCTCCTAATCCCAGACTCTTTACATGTTTCTCATGCAGCTCTTTCGAAAGAGCTTTGGTTAATATATCCGCAGGGTTGTCCTTTGTAGGCACATATTCTAGACGCACTGTTCCTACTACCACCAGGCCACGGATGTAGTGGTACTCTACACCGACGTGCTTGGTGCGAGCGTGGAACATTGGGTTTTTAGCCAGCACCATTGAACCCTGATTGTTTGTTCGTATTGTTGTGCAGGTTGGTAACTGAGTCCCGAGCTCTTGGAAGAGTAATCTGCACTAGACTACCTCTTTGGCTGCTAAGGTAAGTACTCGATACTCGGCTTCAGTACTTGATGGCGCTACCGTCGGCTGTTTCTTACTAGACCAACAGATACGGCCACCTGCAATACTAACAACATAACCAGACACTGACTTCCTTGTGTCTATGTCTCCTGCATAGTCAGAGTCGGTATAAACATCCAAGTCAAGAGTTTGGCCTTTCTGGTGACAATACTGGATACCCATGTTCGGAGTTCCCTTTAAGATATATGAATACTCGCTTCACACAAGTCCAATGATGCTCTTGTCCTGGATTTTCGAGGTACTGTGAGAGAACACTAGTTGCATAAGCTATCTCAGGTCGTGTTGTATTAGCTGCATAGATGAGCTTTCCTACACCCTTTGCTGCTTCTCTGTTTTTGTCACTGGAGATATAGAGGTCCTAAGCTTCAATCCACTTGGCAGGGGTGTTGCTCCTGGTTTGGCGTCCTTCAGCCCTAACTGCTCAACACTTTCAAGTAAGTACCGAGGTTGTGTGAGGGTTATAACTCTCTTACTTCTTTTGCGCTGAATATGTATTCCTAGATAGCTGCTTAAAGGTCCGAGATTGGACGTCTTGAATTGTGTAGCCAGCATTTTAGTTATCACCTGTTGTTACTGGACAGGATCAAGTCATCGACATATACTGCCAGGTAACACACAACATCTTCCTTAATGTAAACGTACAAGCTGCCATCAGCTGGACTCTTCACAAAGCCTAATGCATGCAGTTCCTCATCAAGGACTGCATTCCATTCCATGGCTGATTGTTTTAGCCCATAGAGTGTCTTGATTAGCTTACAGACATGGTCCTCCTTTCCTTTGACCTCATAGCCCGAAGGCTGTTGCATATAGATTTCAGTATCAAGCTTTCCATGCAGAAAAGCTGTCTTTACATCGAACATCTGTAGTTCGTAGTCATTATATGCTGATATTGCACACAGCGTGCGCAGGATTGCAAGCTTCACGACAGGAGCAAAGGTCTCCAGATAATCCAGACCTTGAACCTGAGAGAACCCTCTTGCTACGAGTCGAGCTTTGTATCTGTCGAAAGTTCCATCAGCTTTAACATTCTTTCAACTTGAAGACCCACTTACACGAGACCATCTTCCATCCTAGAGGTAACTTAGTAGTTCCCATGTGCCATTCTCTATGAGAGAATCATATTCAAACTGAATAGCTTTCTCCCATTCTTTGTGGTCAGGTCTACGCAAGGCTTCATCATAGGACTGAGGTTCAATCAGGTTCAACAAAGTAGTTGCATAGGCATGAACAGAGGATGACGAGACACAGAAGTCTAGAGCACGGTAATAGTCAAGTGGTCTCCGGTCACGAGTAGAATACCGACGAACTGGTTCAGGCTCGACAACAATGGGATCTGCAACAAGGCCATCAACATCAGCACCAACAACAAACACGGTATCTTTTGAAGGGGGTGAATATCCGAACCCCCTTCTGTGATATGAAAACCCTCTTAGCACATTCCACACAGTCCCGAAATATGCGTTTTACCTCGTTTTCAAGAAAGGTCGACCGTTTTCCAACGAGTAGTTACACTACTAGGAAAAGTGTACTTTTACCACGGACATTACTACGGACTTTACAACGGGTTTTACTACTCCCGTAGTAAAATGGCAGTAGTAATCACATGGCGTTAGTATCCGTGGTAAAGTCCAGTACAATGGCGATACTCCGTATTCTATACGGAGTATGTACGGAGTATGTTATTGAAGTCTACCGTATACTAGTTACTCTATAAATTACCAAACCTTTTACCACGGTATTTACTACATCGAACAACCACGGACTTTACTATTGGCCTAATCGTGGTTAAAAATAATGGTTAGTTAATCGAGATTAGCTAACTACAGTATATTAACTGCAGTTAAATGAGTGGGTTTGGTTAATCATATGTTGACTATAGTTAATTTATCACGGTTAAGTAATTAGACAGCTCCGTTGTAAATTCTGGGTTCCGTTGTAAATCTATCCGTTGTAGAAAAAGACCCTGTAGTAATATTTTATAGTAAATATTCGTAGTAAAATTTTGTAGTAAACATCGTAGTTAACATACGTAGTAAAATTCTATAGTAATAATACGTAGTAAAATTCTGTAGTAAAAGTATGTTGTAAAATTCTATGTAAAATTCATGATTGTGGCCAGAGACATCATTGACGCAGTAGCTACAAAGCGTTCCTGAAACTTGAAACTTTTACAGTCAGACGTGCTCACTAAACTTGGAAAACTCTTGTTTGTTCACAATGAAGAGGCCACTTGCCTTAAGGCCATAGAGGTTGCCCGCAGACATCATTATTGTCGGACCTAGCTTTCCACATGATGCAAATGATATCTCCGAACCGATGGAAGGACACGGAAGCGGCTTTTACTTGAGGAACCTTTGCTTGTTGCTCGTCCGGACCTTGCAAGATTCTTGATAACGTCGTCCTAAGACGAGCTGTTATTCTGGAAAGATTAATGCCAAAGCGATGTGAAGGGGATCGGGATATACACATGCAATTCGCTGTCAATAATGTAGTGGGGCATAAGCGAACCTCCTTCAAGTAAATGCACCACTTGGACACTTACCAGGTACTAACACTCAAGCGGCCTTGAGCGGTGAGAACATCTTGCTGGCGAAAAGCTTGAAGATAGTTAAGAAGTACAGCTCAAATCATTGGCACAAGCCCTGAGACACAAAAGTAATTGTCCAAGATCATTTTGATTACTCTTGTTGGATACTAGAGTGTCTGAGAGCATGCTTCACTAGTGGCCATACCTTGAACACTTGATTGATATTGGTTGCAAGATATGCATCAACTTCACATACATCAATGTACTGGAGGAGACTAAGTTAGAACCACCTTGTAAGTATTTTTCTCACAAAATCCAGCTTGACTTTAAGTACTCACGACGCCAATGCCCTTAGAAAACTTGAGGCTACTTTGTCGGTAAATGACTCATAAGCCCGTGGTCCTGCCTTTACAAGTGTCGAGCGAGGAAGTCCGTCTACGCTCCTAAGATACATGGCTAGGCGACTTTCCTCGTCGATAAAATTTGCAAGAAGATCCTCATCGTCCTCATCATCCTCCCCGCCCCACGTCTCCCTTTGGTGCGCCATTTGAGAGGTGTGTGTCGTGAGACACATTTCGAACGAAATTTTAGAGCAGACCTTGTTCGATTGCTTCTACACAAGACCGCTAAGGGGACAAGGAAATACACGTGACATCTAACACACAAAGATCCCACCCTCTTATTCAAGCGACTGGTTTAGCAAATCCACGACCAAAGAATATGTCTCGACACAATAATCGCCCAAACAGATTTTGAATTTTGTCGCTAAACTA
Source organism: Anthoceros angustus (assembly GCA_010909165.1). Taxonomy (NCBI): domain Eukaryota; kingdom Viridiplantae; phylum Streptophyta; class Anthocerotopsida; order Anthocerotales; family Anthocerotaceae; genus Anthoceros; species Anthoceros angustus. Next base: position 787,533 of record VJWM01000019.1, read on the forward strand.
GCAACATCGTCCATAATGTAGTAGGCATCAAGAACCGCCAGCCAAGCGAACATGTCTCGGTCCCAAAATCCATTCACGAACCCCTATGTTGTAACCACGAACAAACGAGGCAATACAATAAAGATCAAGTACTTCACTATTCATAATCCCACCTCAGACAAAGAAGAGATAACTTCTCGTTTGACTGGTAGATAACTCACAGTGGCAAAATGTTCCTCCTGAAAGTTGTGGCAAACACCATGGAGCATGCTGTCAACCTTGTCCAGTGTACTTTGGAGCCACACCTAGAATATCAGAACATCACAAAAGATATGTTTACAACTTGTACGTGTTCCTACATCACTTTCCCATCACAGATACCAAATGCGGTAAAACTTCAGGCTCTGACATGTAGTTCTCACGACGCCAATGCCCTTAGAAAAATCTAGAGTTTATGTCCCTCTATCCTTGCCGGACCTAGTACCCACCTCAATACTGTGGTTAACCTCCTTGATTGAGGTAAGCTGTGAGCAACTATCAAAAAGAAGCATGCACTCGAGCACATCTGCAGCCTGTGAACAAAGCATACACAGTGTTTTCGTAACAAGCGGTGATACTTGAGTACATGCGGCTCACGACAAACTTGAGCACCCAATGTGACCGGGCATTGGGTGTTGGGTAACATTCGCTAACGTGACCTTGCTTGAAAGGCCCCACATCACGGTCTTCGAGCTTCAACCTCCAGATCAAGCAGCCGCACGTGGCCATGGTGGGGCAGAGCGGGTCGTGGAAATCCACCATCGTAAGCCTCATCGAGGTACTACGACCCCTTGGCTGGCACGATCCTGATCGACGGCAAAGACATCACGCTGTACAACCTCTGAGCCCTCCGTGCGCACATAGGACCTGTAGGACAGGAGCCCACCCTCTTTGCCGCCTCCATCCGCGACAACATCGCCTACAGCAAGCCAACCTGCACAGAACCACGGCCTCTCTAATCATACAAGAGCACACGGCTGCCTCATGACAAACTAGCCATGGACCATGCACCTCACCTCAATGGCCTTGCTAGGAGCCACTCGGATGACATTGATTGCATTGCCTCGGAACAGTCCTGTCTAGCCTTCATGGGCCATGATCCATTGGAAAACCTCCTTCACAGACCTACCATGGCTTCCCACCATCAAATGTGTCTGATTGTCTCCAATGGTGCAAGCTGCGGTGGGAGACACAGCTCCTGCAATTGCCCCACTCAACAATCTTTTACCGGACCGTCCTAGTTTCAACTTAGACGTGGCCCTCCCCATAGGTGCGGCAACCTCGCTCGCTTTCTCCTTGTCACTTCCTCCTCGTCGCGACATGGAGTTGGCCTTGAACTTGAGCTCTAGCAACGCATAGTAATCCAGCCAACTGGGATTGAGGTCCTTCCCAGCAACATCCAGCGAGCTAAAGCGTCAAGGTTAGATTTTGGCCTCACCGCTCCAACGCTCGACTTACTAACCAACTCGTCGATCGCACCATCGGTGCCCGGACTCAATAACCAGTTCCGGACCTTGAGCTCGAACACGGAATTGAAGTCAACGGTGAGCATCCGCGAAATCGTTATGCGAGAAGAATCAGCCCCGACAAGGCCTCTATCCGCCACACGAGATCTTGCAGCAGGCTGCGGCTTCCATCCCTTCTCACCCACCGCGACCACAGGTTCCAAATCCTTCCGTTGCAGAAACAATCTAAGCCTAGAGAAAAGGGGGACAGGAGAGAAATCGGATGCATCGGAGTCGTAGTTGGAGTCAGGGGGATGTGGGGAGTACTCCACATGGGTACCGGGAAAGAGCTGATCCACGGCATCCAAAACCTCATCTTCACGTCTACACACTCGCAAAGGCCCTTCTTCACGCGCCTTCCGAGAACGTGATGGTGCTCTTCACCGGCTTGATACAAGGAGAAAGATTTAGCGAACCCACAGCGGCGTCGGCATCCACAAGAACTCCGCACGGCGAACACGCCCGAAAAGGAATCCTTCTCCTTCCTCTCCCGATGGCTGCGGAAGATTGGGATCCGCCCAAAGTGCCACTTCCACAATCCCGCCTCGGCTCGCCCGGTTTCCGAACACGGAAGCCCGCAAATCGCCTTCCTAACTCCACCGGGTGGCGCAAATCTAACCCTAATTTCAGTCCACGTTGGTCAATGTGCGATGAGCGGTGAATTGCGGCTTCTGCCGGACGGATATGACACCTTCGGCGCCGGGCTGCGGTTGTCGGGAGGCGAGCGGCGGATAGCCATAGCTGTGGCGGTGAAGAACCCAGCCATCCTGCCATCGGGCGAGGCCACCAGCGCCCGGACGCAGTAATCCGAGGCCGTGGTGCGAATGCCTTGGATAAAATCATGGTGGGCGAGCAGCGGTGGTGGTGGCTCAGGCATCACAATCCGGCAGCCAACACCATCGCTGTCCTTCAGGAGGGCCGCATTCTTGAGCAAGGCACGCACCAGGAGCTCATTGCTAAGGGCGACAGCGGTGCGTACTTCGCTTTAGTACAAATGCAAACCAAGCACCAAACGCAGCCAACTGGTATATCATGAATGTTGAGGAAACGAAACGCTTACGGAGTTGGTCTCCCCTCCCCATGTGGCTTCACCGGGCTCCATGGATGTATGAAAGGAGGGCCATGTTACCCTTAAATCCTACTTGAGTTTGTTAGCTTGTGAAAGGATTTGGAAAGTTTGTTTCCCATTGACTTACCATGTACCTTACAATTGAAATTGTGTGAAATTAAAAAATTGTTTTGCTCATACTTGTTGTAAAAATAATACATCCTGTCTCTAACCACTCGAGAGCAAGATCAGCCGGGCACTTTCATCAGATCCAAGTTCGGGCAAGCACGCTCAGACCTAGGTTGTGGCTTCCTTGACTGGATTGCAGCACAACGACACTTTTTAGAAGTCTACTACAGAGCTGCCCAACGGCGATGTAGAGATTATCCGTAGGAGGATTTTTCAGCATGTCCCCGCCTGTCGCAGGCCCCCTTTTGTTCTCGTTTTACATGTCGGCCTAGCCCAAGCCTTAACTGATGTACACCCCGGTTACCTCTACTATTATTCTTTTTAGGGTAATAAGATGTGGTTTATCATCAAAACCCATTCTAAATTAGTGTTGTTGTAAACGACCGGTGTCTCGTCGTAAAGGGTCTTGTTGTAAACCCTACAGGGGTGTAGTAAACTATTGGATGTTGTAAACTACCATTGGCATGTTGTAAAAGAATCCGTTGTAATGGAGAAAGTCCTGTAGTAAATTGTAGGTCTGTAGTAAACAAACATGCCATCGTTGTAACGTCCATAAGCTCTGTTGTAAATAACAAGTGCCCCGTAGTAAAATCCATTTTGTTTTGCCACGTCAGCTATTGCGCCTTTGGCAAAACAAGCCCTGTAGTAAAGTTGGAATGAGTGTTAGTAAATTCAGGGCTATACTTGAAAATAAACTTGAAAATAATACATGGACTTGCATGACGGATGCGGGCAAATCTTCTCCCTCTCTTGTGAGTACCTGCAGGCATTGAAGCTGCTTCCTACGACCAGATGGGGCGTGCACGCCTTGTGATCACACCATGGGCTGATGGCGCGCTGCATTCCTGAGTACCTGCACCGATCTTACAAGCGCTTGAGTCCTTATGAGGATTTTGATGGGCTGTGGCTATGGGGAGGCCAGTGGCTTCATCCTTCTCTTTCTTCCAGGTTGTTCGCATGCACAAGGGCACACGATGAAGGATTTCAGAAGTTGCAGGATGGCTGCCAAGCATCTGTATGGCCTCCGGACTTCTCCCTTGAACATCAGCCGTTGCAGGAGCTATGTGAGCAAAGCGCCCGCGTGCATCGCGTTTCTGGGTTCGTGAGGAATGGAGCCGGCGCGGCGGTGATGGCCAACCTGCGACAGAGTGCACAGATTCCGAAGAAGATGCCCCCGATGCCATCTCCGTCGCCAACCTGCAGCACCAACCGGAAATCGTGAGCGGGACAACGTCAGCCAACCAACAAATATCCGTCTTTAGGCTTCATGATAAATGCCTATTTTCTATTTTCTATTTTCTTATTTTATGTCCTTATTTTGGGCTATTTATTAATAATGATAAATGCCTGTTTATTAATGGTTTAAGTTGGAGTTTCTTTTGGCTGCTTAACTTGTTAGACTTAAGAACTTTTAAGCCACCTAAGGTCATTTTCCTAGCTTAATCTCACCCTCATCTCATAGTGAGTGGGAGTGATAAAATATATATAGGTGCCCTAGCAAATATAGCGCACTATTCGCTAGAGCACCTATAAATCCCTAGAATTAATTATTAATTAATTGCTAGGGCTAGAAGTAGTTTCTTAGGAAGTTAAATAAGTAGTTAGTTGTTATATTGGTTATATTGGTTACAACCACCTATAACCGTTTGTACTATATAAACACTTGCTCCAAGTAACATAATCAATGCTAAGCGCATTTTAGAGCAAGCTATGATTCTCATCAGGGACCCGTCTTGCCAAGCTGCAAAATACCAAGTTGTCCAGCAAATTCAAACGCACGACACCCGTAAATAAGTACATGTTTTCACTACTAGACCATACAAAACTCATTAATTATTTATTACTAATTTATATACATATATACTAACTTTTACTGTACATTTCAAAATAAATTCCAAAACTTAGCCTTGGGGATTCGAACCCAAGAATTGCTGCTGGCATAACAAAACAATGCTTAACTACTAAACCCCAATTCTTGGGTCCCAAGAAACGAACCCTGCAACGTAAAGTAGTAGGTAGAGTATATCACCTCCTGATATAAGAATGTACATACTAGCGTCGGCTTTGCTTCTTCTAAAGCCTCGTTTTACTAGCTTAACATGTATGGTTACATTCCATTCCTTTCCAGATTGTTTCAAACCATAAATACATTTAATAAGTTTGCATACCCAGTCTTCCTTGCCTTGAACCTTATAACCCTCGAGCTGTCTCATATAGATTTCTTCTTTCAGACGGCCATATAGATAAGCTGTCTTTGCGTCCATCATATGGAGGTGGAAATCATGTTGTGCAGTTAAAGCGAAAATCATTCGAAGGGAAGCAAACTTGGCTACTAGAGCATATGTGGCATAAGGTAAATAATCTAGTCCTGGAATCTGAGTAAATCCTCTCGGCACTAGTCGCGCTTTATAGCGTTCAATAGAGCCATCTCCCTTGTGTTTAATTTTGAAAACCCATTTGCTGGTGACAATTTTTCTCTTTTTGGGTGGCCTAACTGTTTCCCATTTAGAATTCTTAACCTCATGGACTGCCATTAATAAAATAAATAATTAGTACTTCCTATACATCTTAGCCTGGGATAGTTACTCAAGTGGTTTGGAAACAGTCGAAGGAGGTGTGTATCAACGAGAAGGACTCTTTGAAAGCGCAGGTGGTTTCTTTGAATGCTCGTCGGCTGAAGACCAAAACTGAGGAGGACTGAACGAAGACTCAAGGGCTTTGGGCGAGAACGATAGCTTCGATAAACAGGAACTGGAGCGAATTCAAAATTTGGTCATCGTGATGGATTCGGAGTCCGCTCTAGCACCCGATAAGTCACAAGTTAGCCATAGAGAGTAGGTTTACAGGATTGTAGGCACCTAGATGTGCTTCTTCTCTGTGTTCGTAATAACTTTTGGACCCGTTGCAGTGAGGCAATTGATGATTTCATTTTCCCCTCTTCCTCAAAAACGAAGCGAAGGGGCTGGCTGGCCGGCGCCTTCGCTTGGATTTGTTGTCGTTGTGTGTTGGAAACGGGTTTTCATGATAACACTACTAGGAAAAGTATACTTTTACTAATTGCAGTTTTACAACAGGGGTGCATTTTACCACGACTGCCTATTTTAAAGGAGGAAAGAGCGCGTGTCGCGCCAAAGCCGCATAGCAGGCATGGACGCACACGCTATGCCATCAAGGTGATTGTCAAAAGTTTTCAACCACTTTTTGCGGACTCCTTGACCCACACCCTTGACTACATGAATTGTCACTACATCCGCACCGTAATGCTTGCAAATTGCAAAAATCCACTCTATTTGGAATGGTTCTCCTCTTATGCACACACCACTACTTGAATCACACACAAGATACATGAAAACCGCTTGGGATCTCTATGGCTGTTCTCTTGAATCAGACATCAACAATCCGCGCTCAATGACGGATTGTTGGATTTTTGTAGCCTACACCGCCGCCGATCTTAATCACCGGCCCGAATTCCGAAGAGTCGTGAGCACGCCCGCACACGCCGGAAGATCTTCGCCGCTGAGCCTTAATTACGCTTGTCCGTATTCTGAGCATATGGCTCATGCAGCCATGATACCATCCTATCTCTACACACATGCTATGCATCATGCCATCACATTCCCAGTATACGCATGCAGTCATGGTTCATGCATCACCTCTCCTCACAAACTTATACTGGACACACACATGTCATCACACCCCAGACCCTACCTGCCTATCTCTACCTCTATATGCCATGACAGCTGTCGCGCCACAACCGCATGGACGCACACGCTATGCCATCAAGGTGATTGTCAAAAGTTTTCAACCACTTGTGTGCGGACTCCGTGACCCACACCCTTGACTACATGAATTGTCACTACAGCCGCACCGTAACGCTTGCAAATGGCCCCCCTGCCAAAGTTGGGCTGCGTCGGAAAGAAACCGGTCACGTATCTGGAAGCACCACTTTGGCATTTATATGCTGTAGAGTCGTCGGTAGAACCTCCGGAACATGCCGTCTCTGAGCTGTGGTTCGGACAGTTTGTCATGCTCCATTCTTCCTGTGGCTAACAACGCGGCCACACGCCGATCTTCTGGGTCAAAATACTCATCCACCTGCGCTTTGCCCAACCGTGCGCACTCCTTTGCTCGATGGCGGGCCATGAGCTCCTCTTCTTCATCACTGTCCAGTTCAGTCTTCACTCTGGGAAGCTGTGGACCGTTCAAACCATTCACATAATACTGTTTTTCGACGCACTGAGCCCTGAGAAAATCCCCCACATTGTCACTGAGCAGATACCAAGACTCCAAAGTGGCCTCATCCCATTCCAACACACTTGTGCGTAGGCAAGCAAACACCCTATAAAAAGCTCGTGGATAACCAATGGCAAAACGCCCCGCTTTCTCTCTATGCAAATGACTGAGCCACACTTTCAAACTTCGCAAGTCAGCTGGCTTCTCCTTGTGTCTATACATCAGGAATCCTTCTTTAGGCCAATGATCAAACACCTGATGCATAAACAGATGATGTTCCAACTTTCGGAATGCCCCCTCACAGTAACTAATCCATACGAAGCTTTGTCTGTTCATGCCCCTGCCTGCCAACTCAAAAAGATCCCGATGATCATAAGGAAAACTTTCGATGTTGCAGGTCTCATGATGTGATTCTACATACAGCAAAAATGCTTGTAACTCCAGAAATGTCTCGGGTCGTTCGGGCTTGCCCGGCTGATATTTCCTCACCAAAGGCGTCTTCCATTTGTCTTCCCATGGTCTATCTGGAAACTGTGGAATACTAGTGTTCATCCGGCAAAAACACGATTCGCAAGTGTGGTCCGCTTCCATATCCATGTTAGCAATCTGTGTTAGGCCCACGGTTAACCCCCCACTTGATGCCCACACAATTGGAGGACGGGTGCCTTCAGTATTTGTCGAACCACCAAATGAACTGATCTGATTCTCTGGAGATGACCTGTGCCCTGTTGCTGACTTTGCCAGGCAAGTGTCAAGCTTGCCAATCAACACATGCTGTCCTGATTTTACCAATCTTGAAACGATTTAATCCCAATTTCGTCTCACCTGCACGCCGTTCAGTCAGAGTGACTTGCCGCTTATGCGGCAGACAGATCATGCACGCTCCACTCCCTGCACTCGTGCCCAGATGCCTGGCGCCGCAACCACCCTGGCAATTGCTCTTCACATCCCAACCCCTCTGCTGCAATCCTCCTTCTCATTGTTTGTTGCTTGGGCTGCCTAGGGTCTCCACCTACAACCTACATGCACTGGCGGCAATCTGGATGAACGCTCCACCGTGCGTTCAGGCTCCAGTATGCTCCACGCTTTATTGCCCTTCCTCGTCTGCAGCTGCAACAAATCACTTCCATGCACCGCCACCTAATGACTGATGCACTCAACGCTGACTACCTGAATTTCTCCAACAAATCGCCGAGCTTTCTCCAGCACATCGCTGAATCCTCCAGCAAATCGCTGAATCCTCCAGCAAATCACTGAATCCTCTCGTCCCCGCTAGTTCCTTCGCCTACACTTTACTCCTCTCGCACTTGCCGGCCATACTGTACGCCTCACACAACCCGTGTACTGACAAAAGCAAATAACGGGCTTTATGGGCCTACCCTTCTTATTGAAGTTCTTTCTGCACACCCACACCGTGAGTGTGCATTTCACTTAGCCCCCCAGCTTCCTTTCGCCCTAGCCTTTCCGTCGTACACTTGTGACAAAACCACTCCCCTTCTGGAATTGCCTTCAGTGGTGGCCAAAGACAAAACACATGATGCCCTTGGTTGCATTGATCACATAATAACATCAGTTCAGGATCAGTGATTTGACCACAGTGTTCGCAGGGCAGGTCAATAGGTGGCTTCCATGCCTGGGGTTGTGTGCGCGTGTCAAGATTCGGCAAGTGGCATGGGGCCAGATGTCGCATGTGCCCCTTGCATCGGCGCCCGTCTTGCCCTTCCAACTCAATGACCCCTTGCTCACCAACGTTCACTACTCGCAAAATCAATCATCCCGTGCTCACGTCCAAAGTGCCAGAAGGACAATGTTGAAGATATACGAAGTCAACTACTTCGAATTTCCTAGCCTTTGGCTTCCATGATCCTCCTTGCGTGAATGCGTACCTCAGCTGGTCTCGGTGTTGTGCGATAGCCAGATTATCCATTGCCATGGGTATCACTCGTTGTAACAACTTGGCCCTGTTTCGTAACTCTGAGAAGCATTCATTCACATTTTGTGTCCAATTCACTGGTTTGGAATACGTATCCGCTACTATGTTGGGCAGCACAGCATTCCTGCCAAACATGATATAATAAGGACTGAAGTTGCCTAGGGCTGCCTGTACACTGATTATGTAGCCCAAGGCAACATTAGCAACTCATCCCAACAATTAGGCTCGACCTCCGTGCAGTACTTGCGAAGGGCATCCTTGAAAGTTTGCACCAGCCTTTCGGCTAAACCATCCGCCTGAGGATGGTCCCGTGATGTGCGTCTGTGATCTATCAAACTCCGATCTAACAACGCTTGGAACTCACCTCTGAATTCGTTTCCTTGATCTGTCAGCACCTCTGCACAGCTTCCATACCTGCTCAAAACACTACTGTAGGAAAGCCCGGGCCATGAATTGTGATGTCCTGACTAGAAGGAATGCCAATTCCACCCACTTGGAGAAATGTTCTATCATAAGCATACAATGCTTGTTGCCTTGCTTGGTCAATGGTAGCTCGGCATGAGGTCAACGGACCATCGAAAGAACAATCCCCGAATGGGCAGCGAATGCAGCACCACATCCTGGCTGTTGAACCTTGCCTTAACTACATCACAAGCAGCACACTTCGCCACCACTCGCTCGACATTGGCATACATTCCAGACCAAAAATATGCATTCTTCAGCATGTGATGTGTCCTTTTCACACCGAAATGCCCAAGTGTCATGTGCACCTTACTCACTATCTGTTCTCATTCCTCTATGGGAGGCACCTCTTTACTCATTCCATGATCTGTCACAAATAACTTACCATCCCTCCATGTGTAGCGCATGACTTTCCGTCGTAGTTTCTGAATTGCTGCAGCATCCAGTCCAGCTACCTGTCCCTCCTTCAATAGCTGCATAGCATGTTCATATTTCCATATGTCTCGTCCTCCCTCATTGAGTTGTTTTCCTCCTTCCTGCTGTGTGGCCATGAGTGCCATATACATGCTCCGCATGTAACGAGCATGCCCGAAATCCTGTCGCGCACCAGTCGTATCCCTGTCATCAGATATCGGGTTTCTGCTAAGTCCATCAGCATTGTGGTGCACTTTGCCTGCCCGATGCACTATATGCATATCGTACTCTGACAGCAGCAACGCCCACCTCGCAAGCTTGCCATCAACTTCATATTCGTCATTAGCCAGTGCAACGGCTGGTGGTCAGTCACGAGCTGAAAGCTCCTGCCAAACAAATAAATTCTGAAGTGTATGACCGCCCACACAGCAGCTAGTACGATGAGTAGGTTAGATTCCGTGGAGTTGTTCGACCTACTTGCATACGCAATCACTCTTTCTCTTCCTTCCCCATCTACCTGTGCAAGGACGGCCCCGATTCCAGTTGCACTCCAGTCGGTATACAGGATGAACGGTTTGTCAAAATCAGGCCGCTTAAGCATAGGCCTTTCTGACAATTGGGCCTTTAATTCCTGCCAAGCGTGTTCATGTTTCTGCTCCCACTGCCACTGTACTCCCTTCTTCAACAAGTCATACAATACCTTGCAAGTGCTGCTCATGTCTCTTATGAACCGGCGATAGTAGTTGATGAGTCCTAAGAATGCCCTCAACGCAGCGACATCCCGTGGTCTAGCGTAAGATTGACAGCCTGCACCTTTGCTAGTTGTGGCAACACACCTCCTAGGACAAGATATTCTATCTCTTTGTAGGCAAACTTGCACTTCTTTGGATGTGCCTTCAGTCCCGAACTGGACAATCTTTGCAGTAATGTTTCGAGGTGTTGAATGTGCTCCTCCAAACTGTCGCTGAACACCAAAATATCATCAATGTAACACCTTACGAATGGCAGCCCTTGCAACTCCAAGTCCGCCACTCGCTGGAAATAAATGGAAGCGTTTTTCAACCCGAATGGCATCATCTCCCATTCCCACAACTGCTCTTTGCCCCAGAAGGCCGTCTTGCACTTATCTTCTTCCTCGATGATGATTTGATTGAAACCAGAGCGAAAATCCAACGTCGTGAAATATTTGGCTTTGCCAATCGCATCAAAGATTTCATCTGGGGTAGGCATGGGATATCGTTCCATAGACATTACCTCATTCAGTGCTCGATAATCTCCACATATCCGTCTGTCCTTCCATTCGCCATTTTCATCTTTCTTTAGTGGGAGGACCGTGGCCGCAACATATTGCGAGCTTGATTTCCGAATTAGTCCAGCTGCAAGTTCCTTGCACCATTTATCCACAATGTCCCATTCTGTTGGGCTCAACTTGTGCCGTCTTCGGAAGATCGGCTCGTTGGTGGTGGTAACAATTTTGAACTTGATGCGTTCATAACGTCCCAGCTCTTGCTAGCTGAATGCAAAGGTACCCCGATTCCTTTCCAGCATATCCCGGATCCTTCGCTGATCCTCATTGTCCAGATCTTCACATATCTGCCATGTGTGAGTCGATTGCTCATTCGTGCTTTCCGTCGGTGGTGAAACCTGTTCTGCACTATTTGCAGCATTAGTGTACTTGTCCTGACGGCTTGGAAACTCTTCTCCTTCATCCATCATCTGTATGTGGCCTTCCTTTCCTTTCTGACTTGCAGCCAGCTGTATGGCCATTCCCACACTCACCAACCATTGTAAACAGGTCAGGTCAAACGCTTGTCCCAGAAGTTTGCATCTGTAAGCTTCCGACACACCTCGCGTGTAGGCTAGGTGCTGCTGTCGTCAAAGTCCATCGCTCGCTCCCGCTCTGCTATCGTGGGCTCCCCCACTTCCTCACCATTCATGTTCAACACCATGCCTGCACCACCTCGGCGAAAGGCATATGACTGTGCCGTACTGACCATTGTGGGCCATGCTCTTCTGGGCTCTCCCACAACATTGACAGGATAGTGCGGCAACTTATCCATCTTGTTCACCTGTTGCGATCGCCTGGCCTCATCAAGGATCTCATCCAAGCTCCGCTTGCTTGGTGTGGTCAAACTTGATCTGCCTGAGCATTTCCACACTTGCAATGTTCGTCCAAAAACTGCGGACATGGTGAGTGTGTGATTGTGTTTGTACCGCGTCAATGATGAACTCATCTCCCAGCCAGCTTCTGAGCTTTTCATAGCTTTTTCTCACATGATCCCTTTTGTCAAAAGCTCCGCAAACATTCTCCAATAAGTACCAACATGCCGGATTGCACTGCTGCACTTCTCTCAGAATCCGTATTACCTCCTCCGCCAGCTGCACACCGTTGCCTCGACCACGTCCAGCCTTGGAGAAGGTCTTGCACTCCCATCCTGCAATCATCATGTCAGCGGGCATCTTCGCCTCTGGTGTGACTTTCCACATCACATCGTGGCAGAGTCTGCAGTGCACAACCTTTCATGGCTTCCATGCTTAACAGTCTCGGATACATTTTTTGTAACTTGAGAATCCTAGATCTGGCCACCGCCCGAGTTTTTTCATTGATCTCTACACACGTATACTTCCGTATCCGAATCCCACATCGTAAGACGCACTCCAATCCGCTACTAATCCTTGAACACAATTCCATGAGATGAATTCCCTGTTCATGGGCTCGCCATTGAATCACTTGGTTGTTGATCCGTAGATTCAGATCTCCTATGACTGCTCGCTTGGGCAAGCTTCTTTCCGGACAGTTGCTGGTGACTCGCCACACCTGCATCTATTGCTGTCGAATACGCTCTCTCTCCAAAGCTTCCTTCACGAGTGGTGTATAGATTACACGCATATCATTCGATGTTGTGCCTTCTTCCGACACCTCATTACGCGCCAGGTCCTGTGTCTCTTCCCACACCTCCTCTCTGTGAACACTTCCGGCCACGCAAGGCGTGAATGCCCAACATGCTTCTTCACCTTTCACCATGTCTTCTCATATCCAGAGGAATTCTGGCAACATGTGTGAAGTCTCCATCCCGCCACCTCGGCCTATAGAACGCCATAGAGTGCAGCGGATCCACCCCCATTGCTGGTCCATGTGTGGCATCTGCACCCAGCAACACATCGTAATTCCGTGCATCTGAAACTAAACAGTGTACTTCCACCACACATGCATCTGCTGTCCCCGGCTTATACTCTATTCGAATCGGATCACGAGTCATCCCCATCACCTGTTCTTTGGTACCTGCAGATGTGGTAATCCGTACCTCACACGGCTTAAGCTTGTCTCCATATAGCTGGAGTGCCTCTTGCACTCGTGCCCCAAGCAGCACGGGATTTGCACCAGTGTCTACTAGCACACACTCCGGTGCAAAACCATTGACAGTGACCTCCCGTTCTTGATTCTTCGCTAAAGCTATGCCACCTTTCCCCCTGGCTGCTGGTTTTAAATGATCACCACGTAGGCAGACAAGCCCGGACACCATGTCCAATTCAGTGGCTTCCTTCTTAATCCAAGCCCGCATTGCTTGCTTGAATGGTTGTGCCCGAATTCCCAGGTCACGCAAACTTACCATGGGTGTATCCATGGCCTTTTCTAACAGGATCTCTGCATTTGGAGCCACCTTATCCTAATGTGCTGTGACGTCCTCGTCCTGGATCTGTCTAAAGGACTTGGGCAATTTCAACTGATTCCTATCCTCACCCGTCTTCACTTTCACACCTTCGCCGAAATCAATGCCTCTGTCACGCTACTGGCTGCATAGCGTTCAAGACACACGGAAAAATTATGTGGAGAGCGTTCACAATAACCCGCACCCAAACAAACCAACACACGCAATGCTCATCTTAAAATTTATTCAAAGCGCCAATGGCAAAATTTCATTTCGGCTTGGATGTAGGATCCAACTCGCTCACCCACACTTCAGCTAAGAGTGCAAGGAAACTTCGTTGCTACCGGGGATCCGTATGGCTGCTCCTAGAACAAACATCGCAATCCGCGCTCCGGCTTGCCATCTTATCACCTAAGTGCTTGGCGCGCCTTCATGAACCACGGGTGCCCTCGGCGGCCTTGACACCCTCCCACGAAAAGGCGGGCGATGCCTCCGTGGGCAATAATTACGCGCAATTACGGGTGATCATGATTTTGACACCCGCTACCCACCGCGATTTGTGGCCATCCTCACAACCTCGACGCATGTCATTGCATGCACATCCAACATGCATGCCCACCATGCATGCCCATAAGCGAACATACATACCACATTCATGCACATACATGCACCCATACCCTTCATACCATTTCATCGGTGGCATGGCGGTCGCTTCTGTACATAGCGTTCAAGACACGGAAAATTATGTGGAGGCGTTCACAATAACCCGCAAACAAACCAACACCGCAATGCTCATCTTAAGGCATTCAAAGCGCCAATGGCCCCCAAAGTAGCGGCTGCCATTGCTGTTGAAGTAACTTGGGCATCATATCCCATAAAACCTTCTATAAACGGAAACATACTATCACGAAGTTGGGAGAAGGGCATTCTACTCTGCGTCACAGCCAGCGCCACCCGCCTCTCTTGAGTTAGTATTCGTCCACTTGTGCCTTCCCCAGCCTCTGCCGTTCTCTGGCTCGATGGCGAGCCATAAGTTCTTCTTCCTCATCACTGTCAAGCTCCGTCTTGACTCTGGCCATCTGTGGCCCATTCAAGCCATTCACGTAGTACTGCTTTTCGATGCACTGGGTGCGTAAATAATCACCGACGTTGTGGTTGAGCAAGTACCAGCACTCGGTGGTAGGCTCATCCCATTCTAGAATTCCTGTCTGCAAGCAAGCAAACAGGCGGTAAAAAGCTCTGGGGTAGCCTATGGCGTCGTCCTGCTTTCTCCCGATGTAAATGACTAAGCCACACTTTCAAAGCTGCGCCGTCTGCGGGTTTCTCCTGCTTATACACGAAACCCTTCCTTGGGCGTGATCAAACACGATGCATAAAGAGGTGATGCTCCAATTTGCGAAATGCCCTTCACGAGCTAGTCCACACGAGCGTTTGCCTATTCATTCCCTCCACGCAAGTTCAAACAAATCCTTGTGGTCATATGGAAAATTTTGACCTTGCAAGTCTCATGATGAGACTCCACATACAAAATGCCTGTAATTCGGGAATGTCTCGGCCGTTACGGTTTGCCGGTGATATTTGCGAACGAGTCGCCACTTATCTTCCCATGGCGCTCGAAATTGGGGCACACTATGATGCATCCTGCGGAAGCAGGTCTTACATGTGTGATCTGCTTCCAGATCCATTGTCACAGCTCTACACCACACCACAGTCTCCTGCCGTTAGTCGCGCTGTCACAATTCCCACCCGCTCTGCCAGCATGCAGGTGAAGACTTCGTCAGTGGCTTTTTCTACGGCATCGCCAACCGTTGGTGTCGGCCAACCTACAGTCACCCGGGAACAACCGTGCTCACAAGGGCGCGGTTGTCGTGTAGCAGAGGCTCTCAATTCCACCAGGGTTGTGAGCTTGTCTTCCCCTCCGAATCAGAAGCGCGACCTCAATCCACAGATGACCAACAAATCACCTTGATGCAGGGATGCCACGCTTGCGATCCGTTCCTCATGATGCCAGATGCTTCAGTCGCGAGCTGTTGTTGTGCCCACGGGCGTCCTGATGACCTCCTATCGCCAACGCCGCCCACCTTGTGCTGTTGGCCCAATTCGCCGCGATGCTTAGTTTGCGCCCCCTGTCCATCACGTGTGCCTCACCAGTGCCTTAGTGCGGAACCTCTCGTGGCTATTTCTACACTGATAACCTAACCCTTTGCCTGAACAAGTATGACCCCGTTTCTGCGGTAGGGCTTCAAACACTCATATCTGTTGTATTGCCATCATCCAAAAACATCTTTGTTACTACCCACTCATGCTCCTTGCGCTGGCTTGAGCGGGCTCTTTGCGAATAGACCCTATTGGGTCGTGGTTGGCGAACTTGCAACATTCATGAGGCACACGGCCCCTGACCACTTGATTTGCTTGTGGATGAGCACACGATCCATTCCATTCACCGGAATGGTTACGAGTGGCGGTCGCAAGCAAAAAACGTGATACCCTCCGTTGCATTTGTCACAAAGCAACATCAGATCGATGCGTGACCGCAGAACTCACAAGGCAGATCAATCGGTGGTTTCCATGCCTGCGGTTGCGTTCTTGTGTCGAGATTGGGCAAGTGGCACGGTGCCAGGTGTCGCATGTGCTCCTTGCACCGACGCCCATCTTGCCCTTCCAACTCAATCACCCCTTGCTCACCGACGTGGACTACTCGCAGATCAAGCGTCCGGTGCTCACATCTAAAGTAGTTGAGGGTCGATCTGCGAGTAAAGCAATCGCGCCTCAAACTTCCTTGCTTTGGGTTTCCGATCCTCCACGGTGAATGCATATCGAAGTTGGTCCCGATGTTGGGCTATAGCAAGATTATCCATGGCCATTGGCATCACTTAAACGACTTTGCTCTTGCTTGCAATTCGACAAACATCCCATAGGATCCTGTCCACGGGCTTGGAGTAAGTGCTACTATGTTTGGCATGATTGCATTTCGCCAAACATGATGTAGTAGGGGTTACAAGTAGCTTGCTTGATTCGGTATCCTAGAGCTACATAAGGCAATAGCTCGTCCCGGCAGCGGGCTCTATCTCCATACAATATTGCGAGAGTCCTTGAAGGTGGACTAACGCTCCGCCAACCCATCGACTGGGTGATCCGGGAGGTTAAATGCGATCTATCGGACTTGATCCAGTGCTTGAAACTCTCCTCGAAACTCATTGCCTTGGTCGTCCTCGGCAAGTATCTGCGAGAACACATTGCAAAACGCCTGCGGTATATTGCGAACCGATTGGCGGAAGGCCAACTCCACCCACCAAATGTTCGATCATCAACATACAATGTCATTGCCTGCACGGTATGGTAGTTCGGCATTAGATCAAGACCATCGAAGAAAAGTCCCGATGGGTAGCGAATGCAACACCATATCTTGGTGGAGAATCGGCCTTCTTTGCATCACAGCGGCACATTTGGCCACCACCTTTTCAACGCTCGCATACATGCGACCAAAAGTACGCATTTTCAACATATGATGAGTCCGCTTCACTCCAAAGTGGCCAAGCGTGACATGTACCTTAGTCACCAATTGCCTCCTCTCTCCTATGGGTGGTACTTCCTTGAGCACTCCACGATCCGTGACCCACACCTTCGTTTTCATAAGTGTGTGACGATTTTCCGTTGTAGTTTTGCTGAGGCATCCATACCGGGGACTGTCCATCCGTAGCGGTATGTAAGCTTGCTCATTCTTCCATATGTCTCTTCCTCCCTCGGTTGCCTTCCATCTTCACATTACCTGTGACATGAGGCCATGTAATAGCGGGCATGCTTTGAATGAGTTTAAAGTCTGCCTTGCTCCGATCACATCTCCTTTGTCGCACATTGGGTTTCTCGAGACCGTCGGCATTGAGATGCACTTTACCGCTCGGTGCACTGTCGCATGTCATATTCGGCGATAAAAGCGCCCATCGGGCAAGTTTTCCACTCGTTTTCATATTTGTCATCAGCCGGTGAAGGGCGATGATGCATGTTTCAAGTTAAGCTCCAAACAAATACACTCGAAATGTAAAACCGCCAAGCGCGCGGGCATTCCCTTCATACGATGAGTAGTTTGCTTCGCAGCATTGTTGGACCTACTTGCATGTCGACAACTCGCTCCTTTCCTTCTTCATGCATGCCAAGACTCCAAGACCGCACTCGGTCAGTATATAAGACAAATGGCTTATCAAAATCGAGCCTTTTGAGCATTGGCCTTCCGCTATTGGTTCTTCAACTCCACCTGCTTTGTTCATGCTTGTCCCCATCGCCAAGGCACTCCCTTCTTGAGCAATTCATACAGTACCTTGCATATGCTGCTCATGTTTCGGACAAACCGGCGGTAGTAATTGACAAGTCCCAGAAATGCCCTTAAGGCGGCAATGTCTCTAGGCCGGGGCATGAGATCAATTGCCCGCACCTTGGCCAGCTGAGGCAACACCCCACCTGGAACTATCTTATGCCCCAGGTACTCTATCTCCTTGTAAGCAAACTTGCATTTCTTTGGGTGTGCCTTCAATCCTGATTTGGCCAATCTTTGCAGCAAAATCTCAAGGTGTTGGAGATGTTCTTCCAGGCTGTCACTGAACACTAAGATGTCGTCGACGTAACATCTTACAAGCAGCGATCCACAGAACTCCAAATCGACCACCGCTGAAAATAAATGGATGCTTTTCAAACCAAATGGCATTGTTTCCCACTCCACAGTGGTCCTTACCCCAAAGCGGTCTTGCACTTGTCTCTTTCTTGATGACTATTTGATTGAATCGACGGAAATCCAATGTAGTGAAATACTTGGCACCAATGGCATCAAAGATTTCATCCGGCGTTGGCATGGGATATCGCTCCATGGGTGTCACCTCATTCAAAGCACGATAGTCTCCACACATCCTTCTGTCGTTCCATTCGCCATTCTCATCCTTTTTTAACGGCAACCACGGTTGCGCGATATGCGGTGGACTTCGATTAGTCCAGCGCCGACTCCTTGCATCTCCTATCCACAATGTCCCTCCATGGGACTCACTGCCTCGAATCTTGGTTCATTGGTGGTAGTGGTGATCTTGAATTTGATCACGATCCTTGCATTGACTGTGCGAAGGTGTGCGGTTCTGCGGCATATCCGAATCTTACATTGATCGACTTCTTCTAACTCTTCGCATATCTGCCACTCATGCGTTGAGTTTACGCTGTGGGTGTTCTCTCTTGTCGTCACAGTCCCTGCAGTGTTCGCCGTATTATCTCCTTTGTGTCGCTGTATTGGAAACTCGCCTTCTTCAAGCACTGATAGACGCATATCACCTCCCGCCTTGCACATATCTATTTGTGTGGCCAGACCCACGTTCAACAGCCATTGCAGGCAGGTCAGATCAAACGCTTGACCCAGCAGCTTGCATCGATATGTTTCAGAAATGCCCCGCGTGATGGTCCCGTCCGCATCAAACCCCATGGCCCTTTCGCGCTCCATCACTGTGGGCTCACCTACCTCATTTCCAAGCGAGATCCACCACGGTGCCGTCCCCGCCTCTCCGAAAGGCATAAGATTGGGCAGTCCTTACGAGTGTGGGCCAGGCCCTTCTCGGCTTCCCAACCTTATTTACGGGAAATCGTGGAGGTTTGTCCATCTTCCGCACCGGCTGTGAGCGTCTGCCCTTTTCTAAGATGTCATCCACATATCGTTTCTCTGGTTTGGTCAACTCACGGTGTTGCCTGAGAACCTCTACACCGGTCACGTTTGTCCAAAAACTTCGCACCCGGTGGGCGTATGAGCCCGTTTGCGCAGCATCAATAATGAATTCCTCTCCTATCCAACTTCTGAGCTGCTCGTAGCCTCCTCACATGTTCACGCTTATCGAATGCTCCGCACATTCTCCGTACGTACGGCAAGTGGGATTGATTGTACTTCCTTGAATCCGATTATATGACCACTTCCACCGTCACCTTTCCACAACCGGCCGAAGCGTCACGCATTCCCATCCTGGCGGCATATCGACCGGGCACGCGCTTCGGTGTCGTTTCCCTACCAATCTGACGTCGTGGGGTAACCTGCTCTGACATCCCTTCACTGCCTCCATGCTTAGTAGTCCGGGATACGCCCTTTGCATCCTGATAATCCTGGATTTGGCTACTGCACGTGTCTTCTCGTCCACTTCAACACACGTGTATTGTTGAATAACGAAGGGTTATTTAATGTTTATAACCTACATTAGGGTTAAGTGTTTTAGGGTTACGAAAACACATTGTATATAAGACGCTTTGATTGCGATTAAATGTAGTAGTTGTTGTGTTCTTGCTTTCGTGTATTGTTTTAGTGTCTTGCACACATGCTCGTAAATTAGCATGGTATCGAGTGTCTGTAGTCACATGGCGATTGTAGTCTAGATTCAATGCAATTGGCATTGTCTCACGCATCCTAGCACAAGTACACTACAAGAAGGGCCGCACACCGATCATCTTTGGTGTAAGAACCGGGATGACACGGAGGAGGAGGTCTTTGGGTCCTCACGGCTTTAGGAGGAACAACAATCCTGCCCAAAGCCAAAGATCAGAAACGGGACATCAAGCTTCTTCAAGTGTCTTCCCACCACTTCGATGCACGGATGTTGAGTACCATCGTGCTGAAGGGGCCAACCTCCCAACTCCTCGCGTGAATCCTGCACAAGAATTCAGAGAACGGGATGCAGCAATCAGATCTCGTGCTGATAGTGGCGAACTTCATCGGCAACTAATCTACATTAGAATTGCAGTATTGGAAGAACGCTGAGTCGATCAATTCTTCAGAAATCTTATACGAGTGACCGGGATGAATGTTGCTCGGCACCATTTACGATTTGCTCCAAGCCGACCAGCGTTCTAGCATCCCTGATGCCCACACTTGAGAGTTTGGGCTCCCTACCTTGCTGATGTTACCAGATCTGAAACGTCACAATCTTCAGAGGAAGGTGGTAACGAAAGGGCGCAGCTTTGCTTCCTGCCTGTTTTCTTCTTGACACGGAGGATGGTTGCAGCCCTACCAACAGACAACATCAGATAGACATGACGTTCCAAGTCTTGGGACATGTGACGGTTAGGGTAAAATTTATTTAATTAAGTTTAAGTAATCTTAAGTTTGGCATGACGGGATAGCGTTTCGTAGTAATGGGTGCATTGCTTACCTCCACGTCGTTTCGTGTGTTGTAGCAGCATGCCTATTGACAACTGCACCTGTTCATTTCTGTATAGCACATGTCTGCTCTTGATCAACTTCTTGCTCAGTTTGCCGCACTTGATTTGACTGGTGGACCTGGAGCCATGAATACTGCAGCATCAACCTCTTTCACAGTGGGATCTTCCTTTTCTGGTGACTTTAAGGAAAAAGATCGCTTCGATGGGAAGCCCCACCGATTTGAGAGCTGGCGTGCTCGAATGAAAGCCATTCTTGATGCCAGGGATGTTCTGGAGTATGTCGATGGCACTATTTCCAAACCAAAGATCTGACAACAAACCGACATAGATAAGTGGAAGAAGGGTAACAAACTTGCATTTGCTATACTACTGTCAGGCCTCGATGAGGCCACAGTGACAGAAGTTGAATTTCTGCCAACAGCAGCAGAAGTCTGGACTCAATTGATAGATACGTATCAAGTGAGGAATATTTTAACCCTTGTTGCTGCAAGGAATGATTTCTATGGACTCAGAATGAAGGATGGGGACATTATGGGTACTCACATTTCCCGCTTCCGCTACTTAAGACAACAGATAATACAGCTGGGAGGAACCGTATCTGATATAGACACTGTTGCACAGCTGTTGTCCAGTCTTCCTCAGTCCTATCAAAATTTTGTGTCCACACAGAATGTAGCCTTACGAACGTCCATTGCCGCAGTCCAAGCTGGTGGTGTCTCCACACTCACTTTCAATGAGCTTGTGGGTGCTCTCTATCAAGAAGAGCAGTCACGCCAGCGTCCTTTGGTTCTGCAAAAGTCAGAACAGAGAAGGTTTTAGTTGCTTCTAAGAAACCTTTTGGGAAGGGGAAGGATAAGGGGAAGTCAGCCTCATCTGGAAATCCCAAAAGGCAAGGCAACTGCAATTGGTGCCAACTGCCTGGCCACTGGGAACGAGATTGTCATAAGAAGAGAGCTGATGAGGCTCGAAAGGAGTCAAAACCAGAAGCACATGTTGCTGAAAAAGGCAACAAGCCTTCAAGCTCTCAAAGTGTTCATAAGAGCAGCCTAACAGTTTTGACAGTCTGCTTGACTTCTTCGAGAGAAACATCTTCTCTCTGGTTCATTGACTCAGGGGCGACTTCACATGTGTGTAACAATCGCCATCTGTTCACTACCTTCACAAAACAGAAATCTCCACAGTCAGTGTATGTGGGAGATTCACGTGCTGTGGGAGTACATGGAAGTGGAACAGTAAAGGTACCTGTTTCTAGTGGGTTCACGTTGGAACTGCTGGATGTACTTTATGTTCCAGCTATGTCAAAGAACTTGCTGTCAATCAGAGCTCTCACTCAAACGTCAGAGTTTGCTTTTCGCTTTGAGAAGGACTCATGCTGTTTGTATAGTCTATTACAACCTAATGTGTGCTTAGCAAAAGGACTCCTGATTAATGACCTCTACCAGCTGTCTGTGGGATATCATAATCTGGCAGTAAATGTTACTACATCTAGGTCTCAAGCGAATCTATGGCATGCGAGACTTGGACATGTGAACAAGGTCAAGTTGGACCTCATGTCCTCGGGTGACTACTACAAAGAGAAGTTACCTTCATGCTTCAAAAATCTTGCAGTATGCAAGTCATGTGTCCTCTCCAAACAGAAGGAGCTGCCCTTCAAGAACAAAACTGCTACAAGAGCGAATGATGTTCTAGGGTTGGTCCACATGGACATTGCTGGAAAGATGCAAGTGCCTTCATTAGGAGGAGCTGAGTATTACTTGTCACTTACAGATGACTTTAATAGATACACTTGGACCTTCCCACTCAAACTGAAAAATGAGGCCTTTGATAAGATAGCTTTGTGGATACCCATGGTACAAAGGCAGACAGGACGACTGGTCAAGTGCCTGCGATCAGACAATGGAGGTGAGTTTATAGGCCACAAATATGATTCACTACTTGAAGAGTACGGGATCACAAGACAGCTGGCTGTACCTTTGTGGCGCGACTTTTGCTGACGACCAGCCGGGCGCGCACAATCCCGTGTCGTTGTAGGGAGGAGTTCGTTCCCAAGGGAATGACAGACTCCGTTTGCAGCGTTTCAGGCGATTCTCGTCTTACTTTACGTCTGCTCAGTCCTAACGCACACACCCCTTAGTTCACGTCTAACTACTCGCGACAAACACCGGGCGGTATGGCCAAGCGTTTGAGACCCGTTCGCGTCCGTTCCGTTCCCGTTCGTCTCTCACACCTCTCGTCCACTCCTCTCTCACACTACACTTATCGGTCTTAAGGGAAGACGCGCGGGTTACACAGTCCGGACCTCCTCCGTCGTTCCACCGGGCCTCTCCGTCCGGGCGCCGCACGCCCTCCCGAAGTCCCTCCGGCTCACACGTTCCGGTCCGTTCGGCGCTGGGTCGCGGCTCTGGACGAGCACGGGTCCCCAGTCACCACTCCCTGCACACACCACAACACGTTAGGTCCGTCACCAGGACCCTGATCGATCCCTCCGGTCGTGCACCTTTCGGTGACTCGGGACTCACGTTATCGAAGACACACAAGTGCAAAGCGGCATCAACACCAAGGAAAGATGATTTATTGAGACCCTCTTATACTACGCCTAGGTCGGCGTCTTTATTACACCCCTATTACGGTGGCCATTTCGGTATGCCTAATCGGCCGCCTACCATCCTATTTCCCTCCTCCTATCTCCTTCGCGGCGGTGGGGGGAAGGTCCGGGTTCCGCCTTGGGATTGGTGGTCCAATCTCCGCCACGACAATTGCGGCGCGCAATCGGATGATCCGCGAGGCGGACCCTCCTTTCTCCGGAATCACATCGGGTTGGGCTCGGCGGTCGGCGGCCGTTACCACAACGTCATCCTCCACAGCCTTCCGTGGGTCCCCTCGGTGGGGCCACCATGTCGCTCCCCTAGCGTAAGTCGAAGGGGCTCCTCCTTCTTCGAGTCGGACCTCGAGGTCGGTCTCGACTCGAACTGAACTCCAAGGGTCGGTTTATTTCCCAGTCGGTGGGTCGGCCTCGTCTCGAGTTCGGACCTCGGTCCGTACTTAGTCCGAGGTCCCCAAACTCGGACCCCTTCACCATGGACCTCGTCTTGCTAGGTCCTCCTCCTTACCCAGACCCTTGTCTTGGTTGGGTTGGCTCCCCCTGCACCCCTGCGGCCCTCACCCCCCCTCGGATCGGGTGGTGGTGAACTTACCTTGGGGTCCATTGCGTCCGCTCCTCTTGGGGCTCCCCTCCTTGTGCCGTCGTCTCCAAGCAGGGCCCCTAGGGTCCTGTCTTTGTCTCCGTGCCCTTCTTCCCCTCAAGGCCTTCCGGTCCGTTCGGGTCGCGGCTCGGGCGAGCACGGGTCCGATCACCCCTGCACACACCACAACACGTTAGGTCCGTCACGGGACCACGATCGATCCCTCCGGTCTTGTCGTGCACCTTTCGGTGACTCGGGACTCACGTTATCGAAGACACACAGTGCCGCAGCAGCATCAACACCAAGGAAAGATGATTTATTGAGACCCTCTTATACTACGCCCGGTCGGCGTCTTTATTACACCCCTATTACGGTGGCCATTTCGGTATGTCGGCCGCCTACCATCCTATTTCCTCCTCCTATCTCCTTCGCGGCGGTGGGGGGAAGGTCCGGGTTCCGCCTTGGGATTGGTGGTCCAATCTCCGCCACGACAATTGCGGCGCACCCAATCGGATGATCCGGAGACCCTCCTTTCTCCGGAATCACATCGGGTTGGGCTCGTGGCGGTCGGCGTTACCACAACGTCATCCTCCACAGCCTTCCGTGGGTCCCCTCGGTGGGGCCACCTGTCGGCTCCCCTAGCGTAAGTCGAGGGGCTCCTCCTTCTTGCCGGGTCCGGACCTCGGTCGGTCTCGACTCGAACTGAACTCCAAGGGTCGGTTTATTTCCGTCCAGGCCTGGGTCGGCCTCGTCTCGGTTGGACCTCGAGGTCCGTACTTATTCGGTCCGATCTCAAACTCGGACCCCTTCACGGACCTCGTCTTGCTAGGTCCTCCTCCTTACCCCGACCCTTGTCTTGGTTGGGTTGGCTCCCCGGTTGCACCCCTGCGGCCCTCACCCCTGCGGATCGGGTGGTGGTGAACTTACCTTGGGGTCAGCTGCGTCCCGCTCCTCTTGGGGCTCCCCTCCTTGTTGCCGTCGTCTCAAGCAGGGCCCCTAGGGTCCACTGTCTTTGTCTCCGTGCCCTTCTTCCCCTCAGGGCCTTCCGGCCGTCTATTGGCGGTGAGAGAGGCCTCTGCCGGGAGCTCGGTGTGGTAATAGGCAAAGTCCGAATCCACTTGCTGGATTGCCTCTTCCACGTGTGCGGGCACTCCCTTAGCCATAGATGCTCGGGGCTGTTGCCCGCTTGTTGCTCCACCTCCCTTGAGTTTGATATGGGCCTGCTTCTCATGGTGCCAGTGCCTCGGTCACCTCCCATGATTTGTTGCTCCACTTGCTCCAACTCTCCGGTTCCGCCTTGGGATTGGTGGTCCAATCTCCCGCCACGACAATTGCGGCGCGCAATCGGATGATCGCGGCGGACCCTCCTTTCTCCGGAATCACATCGGGTTGGGCTCGGCGTGATCGGCGGCCGCCCGTTACCACAACGTCATCCTCCACAGCCTTCCGTGGGTCCCCTCGGTGGGGCCACGTGTCACTCCTAGCGTAAGTCGAAGGGGCTCCTCCTTCTTGCAGTCAGGACCTCGAGGTCGGTCTCGACTCGAACTGAACTCCAAGGGTCGGTTTATTTCCGTCCAGTGGGTCCGGCCTCGTCTCGGGTTCGGACCTCGGGGTCCGTACTTATTCTGGTCCGATCTCCAAACTCGGACCCCTTCACGGACCTCGTCTTGCTAGGTCCTCCTCCTTACCCAGACCCTTGTCTTGGTTGGGTTGGCTCCCCGGTTGCACCCCTGCGGGCCCTCACCCCTGGGGATCGGGTGGTGGTGAACTTACCTTGGGGTCCGCTGCGTCCGCTCCTCTTGGGGCTCCCTCCTTGTGCCGTCGTCTCCAAGCAGGGCCCCTAGGGTCCTGTCTTTGTCTCGTGCCCTTCTTCCCCTCAGGGCCTTCCGGGGCCGTCTGCGTATTGGTGAGAGGCCTCTGCCGGGAGCTCGGTGTGGTAATAGGCAAAGTCCGAATCCACTTGCTGGATTGCCTCTTCCACGTGTGCCGGAGCACCGTCTCCCGCCATAGATGCTCGGGGCTGTTGCCCGCTTGTTGCTCCACCTCCCGCCCGTTGGATATGGGCCGGGCTGCTTCTCGCGGTGCCGGTGCCTCGGTCACCTCCAGCGTCATTGTTGCTCCACTTGCTCCAACTCTCGTTCCGTTCATTGCCGGCTTGCACCGCCATAGCGTTCCCCTTCCGACTTCCTCGGTGGACGGCTTATACGCTTCCGGTGCCCTCGCCTCTTGTCCATTACATTAACTCCGCCATCTCCGCTCAGACGGTGGGCAACACGGCGGTGCGGGCTTCACCGGCCCTTTTCCATCTCGGCGTCACGCTCCTGTTCCATCGCCTTCGCTCGTCCCAGCAGGGCCGCTCTATTTCCGGTCGCGTTCGCGACCATATCCTGGAACTACCATTCCTCTCAATGATAGTTTGGGCTGACTCAAAGTCTCCTTGCGGTCCTCCATCTCCTGCGCTGCTCCACCTCCGGGCTGAGTGGAGATCCTCCATCTCCTTGTCGCGACTTCTTGGGCACAGGCTGGTCGCGCTTGCTCCGCCACCTCTGCTCCATCTTGAGGCGGTGGGCGCTCTATCTGCTCGAAGTCTGGATTCTCCCATTGAGAATTCCTTGCTGCTCAAGCCAGCGTCTTGGGTTGTAACTCCAAGGTGTCCTTCTTGTCCTCCAACTCCTGCCTCCTTCTACCTCTTGCAGGCGCCACAGGGTCCCGATTTCCGGGTCTTGGCCTCCGCCTCCTTGTTGCTCCACTTGCTCCACTTGCTCCAACTCCGCCTCCCTCGGCCTTGATTGGCGTGGCTCTCTCGGCCGCCTCCCTCCACGGTTCCGATCACGCCGATAGTGATCGCGATCGGCCGCCGTGGCCTCGCCTCCTTGGCCACCTTCACGAGCCTCTCCGGCTTGGCTCTGGTCGGTCATGCCTCCGCGGATCCGCGCCCGTTACGCTTGCGCCCGGGCGTCCTCCGCTTCTGCTGCGCTCGCCCCTCTGCTGCGAGGTCCTCCGCGCTTGGGCCTCCTTAGTGCCCGGTGCTCCTCCGGTGAAGGAATTTGGTCCGGTCCTTGCGGATGGACGGACCTCCCTCTCGGCCTCGGCGTTTCCCTCCTCAATCGGCCGAGGCTTGGCCTTCCTTCTCGCCTCACAGGCTCCCTCAGCTGCTCACGGAGGAGTACCATGCGCCTCGGGTGGCTTCTACCTCACAGGTCTTCTCGGCCATCCAGAGACCCCAGGCATCTGTCCATGGCGGTGGCAGGACCCCGCCGTGTTTCTTCCACGGCTGCTGATGAGGCTCCCACAAAGTCCGTGGCGGGGCCGGCATCTCCGATCGAGGACCTCCATACATTGTCAAGTAAGTCGGTGGGTTCTCGGACCTAATCGGGACCCTTAGGTCACAGTCTTGGCTCGGGCTTCACCCTCCTTGGCCCTTTTGGCGCGAGCTCCTTCTCCGCCTTTTCCTCCACAGGGCTCGGAGGAGGTGAGAGTCAGGAGCAAGCCTTTTGCCCCTTCACCAGACCTCGTCTTGCTAGGTCCTCCTCCTTACCCAGACCCTTGTCTTGGTTGGGTTGGCTCCCCGGTTGCACCCCTGCGGGCCCTCACCCCCTTGGCCGGATCGGGTGGTGGTGAACTTACCTTGGGGTCCATTGCGTCCGCTCCTCTTGGGGCTCCCTCCTTGTGCCGTCGTCTCCAAGCAGGGCCCCTAGGGTCCTGTCTTTGTCTCGTGCCCTTCTTCCCCTCAGGCCTTCCGGGTCCGTCTGGCGGCGGGGAGGCCTCAGCCAGGGCTCGGTGTGGTAATAGGCAAAGTCCGAATCCACTTGCTGGATTGCCTCTTCCACGTGTGCGGAGCACCGTCTCCCGCCATAGATGCTCGGGGCTGTTGCCCGCTTGTTGCTCCACCTCCCGAGTTTGGATAGGCTGGGCCGCTGCTTCATGGTGCCAGTGCCTCGGTCACCTCCAGCGTCATTGTTGCTCCACTTGCTCCAACTCTCGTTTCCGTTCATTTGCCGGCTTGCACCGCCATAGCGTTCCCCTTGACTTCCTCGGTGGACGGCGGCTTCTTGCCTTCGGCGCCCTCCTCCTTGTCCATTACATTAACTCCGCCATCTCCCGCTCAGACGGTGGGCAACACGGCGGTGCGGGCTTCAGCCCTTTTCCATCTCGGCGTCACGCTCCTGTTCCATCGCCTTCGCTCCGTCGCCAGCAGGCGCCGCTCTATTTCCGGTCGTTCGCGACCATGTCCTGAACTACCATTCCTCTCAATGATAGTTTGGGCTGCGGCTCAAAGTCTCCTTCGGTCCTCCATCTCCACCTTTGCTCCACCTCCGGGCTGAGTGGAGATCCTCCACCTCCTTGTTGCGACTTCTTGGGCTGGTTGGTCGCTTGCTCGCCACCTCTGCTCCATCTTGAGAGGCTGGGCGCTCTATCTCTGCAAGTCTGGATTCTCCCATTGAGAATTCCTTGCTGCTCAAGCCAGCGTCTTGGGTTGTAACTCCAAGGTGTCCTTCTTGTCCTCCAACTCCTGCCGCCTCCTTCTACCTCTTGCATTGCGCCACAGGGTCCCGATTTCCGGGTCTTGGCCTCCAGTGTTCTGCGGCTCGTCGTGCTTGCTCATGACCACTGCTCGGCCTTGATTGGCGTGGCTCTCTCGGCCGCCTCCCTCCACGGTTCGATCACGCCGATAGTGATCGCGATCGGCCGCCGTGGCCTCGCCTCCTTGGCCACCTTCACGAGCCTCTCCGGCTTGGCTCTGGTCGGTCATGCCTCCGCGGATCCGCGCCCGTTACGCTTGCGCCCGGGCGTCCTCGCTTCTGCGCTCGCCCCTCTGCTGCGAGGTCCTCCGCCGCTTGGGCCTCCTTGGCCCTTTTCCTCCACCTCCGGTGAAGGAATTTGAAGTCCTTGCGGATGGACGGACCTCCCTCTCGCCTCCCGGCGTTTCCCTCCTCAATCCGGCCGAGGCCTTCCTTCTCGCCTCACAGGCTCCCTCAAGCTGCTCACGGAGGTACCATGCGCCTCGGGTGGCTTCTACCTCCACAGGTCTTCTCGGCCATCCCGAGACCCCGAGCATACCGTCCATGGCCAGTGGCAGGACCGCCGTGTTTCTTCCACGGCCGCCGTGAGGCTCCCACAAAGTCCGTGGCGGGGCCGGCATCTCCTGATCCGCCAAGGACCTCCATACCCTGTCCGGAGTAAGTCGGTGGGTTCTCCGGACCTAATCGGGACCCTTAGGTCACGAGTCTTTGGCTCGGGCTTCCCTCCTTGGCCCTTTTGGCGCGAGCTCCTTCTCGCCCTTTTCCTCCACAGGGCTCGGAGGAGGTGAGGTCAGGAGCAAGCCTTTTGCCCCTTTCGGCGGCAGGACCCGGCTCGTGTGTTGCAGTGTCCTCCGCTCACAGGCGCGTCCCTTTACGCCCTCCTTCTTGCCTCCGCTTCTTGCCACTCAGGTAGGCGGGGGGAAAGTCTTGGCACCGGCGAGGTGCGCGTTTAATGGTCTTGCGTCTCTTGGCTCCCTCACAGTCGGGGCTCCTCGGTAGGAGTGGTGGCGGTGGCGGGGCTGGGGTCGGTAGCTTTGCTTTCAGGTTGGGGCACCGGGGAGGAGGCGGGAATTTCTTCCATACTTCCACAGGTGGTGAGGGGTCCGTTCAGACGTATGGAGTCAATCCTCGATCGTCCTCCTCCGGTCCGTTTGGCTTTGACGATCGGCCTCCTCCCTCGGCGCCCTTGCCGCTCCACTTCCGGCGGGGCCTCAGTCCTTTCGGGCGCTCGCTCAAGCTCTCCTTCCTTGAGGAGCTCGAAATGCCCCCATACATGGATCGGTATGGGGCGGCCCAGATAAGGCTTCTCGGTCTGAGCTTGAGCCTCTGCTAAGCCGGCGAAAATAATCCTTCCCAGTCGCCCTCTTCCCATACTTCCCTGGGTGGTGAGGGGGTCCGTTCCAGACGTATGGAGTCCGGAATCCCCTCCCAGTCGTCCTCCTCCCGGGTCCGTTTGGCTTTCGACGATCGGCCTCCTCCCTCCGGCGCCCTTGCCCGCTCCACTTCCGGCAGGGCCTCCAGTCCTTTCCGGAGCGCTCGCTCAAGCTCTCCTTCCTTGAGGAGCTCGAAATGCCCCCATACATGGATCAGGTATGGGGCGGCCCAGATGTGAGGCTTCTCGGTCTGAGCTTGCGAGCCTCACAGCTAAGCGAAAATAATCCTTCCCAGTCGCCCTCTTCCGCTGCGTAGCGTGCGGGGAATACCAGCAGTTATCACCAAGGTGATCCACCTTGGTGAGTAGGTTCGATGGACAATGATCCGGGCCACCGCCCTTACTCGGTCAGCGGTCGGATATCGACCAACCGTTGGTGGTCCGTTGCGTCGAGCCTCGGCACGCTGCTGTGGCGGCCCTATCTTCCCGCCTTGAGGGGCTCGGCACCCTCCCCTCTTCCTCCTTTGGGCGGTTGTAGGCGCCCTCGGGACCTCAAGGTCCATCGCCTTGGGTCCTCCGGAGGTTCTTGGACCGCACCTCCTTATTGACCGCCGCATCTTCGGGCGAACTCCGGACGGTGACTGTCAAATGTCGGACCATGGAACACATCCAAATGCCACTCCTGCACCAATTCTCCGCTTCCTGGGCCGGGGCCCAAAGTCCGGATAGCGCGGGTCACAATGTTGCGCTCCACAAGGTTCCATGGCTCCCAAACTTCCATGAGCTTTTGGGTGCCATCGCCTTCTCCTCCCTTGGTTGCATGGCCGCTGGGAGGCTGGCAGCACGTTCGCCCTTCGTTGTTGCTCCACCTCAGCGGTGAGCAGCGCGCGCGTCTGAGTGTCCACGAGATACGCGGCGGTTGCGGGCGCAAGAGATCGCGAAATTGTCTCGGTGCGCGCGAAATGACCTTCCCCTTGACGCTCCGGGAGTAACGGCGGGCGCCTCTTCCTGTCATGCGCGAGTGCATGGCAGCCGACCTTCGCCTCCGCTTACTGCGGCCTTACGCGCGCGTACTCGGCCTTCGCGCCGCGCGGTCGCGGCGTGAATACCGCTATAACGGCCTCACGGCAGTTGGTCTCAGCTGCATGCCGTTCTCCACTCGAGTTGCCGCGTGGCGTCGCTGGTCCTCCCGGCTCAACTCTGAGTTACTTTCACAGGCGTACTTATCACTGCGGTCACAGGTGGGTCCGGACTTATCCGTTCGTGGCGCCTACCATAGTAGGTCTGATGCGTTCCTCACTCCGGTCAGGAGTATACTCAGTGCCGTCAGTGCTACCATGCTTATTTCCCCTTTTTCGCCTCATTTTATCCTTTACTCCTACAAAAAAAAAACAAAACCCTACCTATTTTCTAACCCCCCAAGGAAGTCCGTAGTCCACAACCTTATACACAGCAGCAAAACGGGGTGGCTGAACGCAAAAATCAAACACTTATGGGAATGACTCGCAGCATGCTCACATGGTCAGGTTTGTCCAAGCGTTTTTGGGCAGAAGCCATTGTTGCTGCAACTTATATATTAAACAGGGTCTTGACAAAGTCTCTGCCAGGTTCGACTCCGTACGAGTCCTTCTGGGGTAGAAAACCTAGTCTGCTGCATCTAAGAGTTTTTGGATCTCCTGCGTATGCCTACATTCCAAGACAGAAACGTAGAAAGTTAGATGACAGGGCAAAGGCCCTGATATTCTTAGGCTACTCTGAGGAAACTAAGGCGTATAAATTATATGATCCTAAAACTTCTAAGATTACCTTGGCAAGGAGTGTAACTTTTGATGAGCTGTCCTCACCGCGTGAGGGATCCCAAGCACATGTTGAGGAGGTTACCTCAGAATTGCCACTAAAAGGTGGTGATCTTTTCACACCTGCAGAAGACAGAGCTCCTGTTCAACAGCAAAACTTTCAGAATCCTGATAAGGTAGAAGATGATGATCTAGATATTTACCAGGCTCATGAGTTCCCAGTGTCGGATGGAGAACAAATGGATGCCGGCAATGGTAACATACATGACTTCTTCGCTGAGGACTCCAATGATGAGCGATCAGTGGGAGCAGTTGGAGACTGTTCAGAGAGTGAAGGCTCTTTTGCATCACAGCATTCTGATGACCTACTCTCTGACATTGAACCAGATGTTGTTCCACAGAACCAACCGCCTCTAGAACCTGATCCACCACGTTATCCTGCACGTGAGAGACGTACTCGTGAAAACTGGTTGGAAAAACCATATGAATCCGTTGACTTTAGGCAAATGTGAGTTCATGACGATGTGAGGCGACCCACAATCTTTTCTCAAAACCGAATGGACACGATGGTGACAAGTGGAGACAATCCATTGATGACGAGTATAATTCTTTGATGAAGAATCAAACATGGGAGCTTGTGGACTGCCACTGTGACGCAAGCCTATCACCGCAAATGGGTTTTCAAAACCAAACTCCATGCGGTATGCAGTTGCCGTTATAAGTCAAGATTAGTTGCCGGAGGGTTCACCAAATACATTGGACTATGGGGATACCTTTTCTCCGTAGTTAAACCACCGTCATTAGGATACTTGCAATGGCGGTGAGTTTGACTTGGAAGTGCATCAAATGGATGTGCGCACGTTTCTTCACGGTGAACTTGAAGAGATCCCATACATGTTCCAACGAGGGCTTTGTTAGTAAAAAATGGCCTAAAAAGGTGTGCAAGTTGCTCAAAACCTTGTATGGCCTGAAGCAAAGCCCCAGGGCATGGTACAAACGGATTGTCAAGTTCTTGAAGAAGCTTGGTTTCATACAGTCCCCTGCAGACTCAAATGTTTTCTTCTTTGCTGATGGCAGCATGTTTGTCATCTTGGCCCTCTATGTGGATGATGCCATTCTTGTTACCAATGACACATCACTGCTCACCAGGGTCAAGAACATGCTTCGATCTGAATTTGAAATGACAGATCAAGGTGAGCTGCATTACGCTTGGGAATTCAAATTCTTAGACAACGTGAGCTGGGCACCATAATCATGCATCAAACAAAGTATATTAAGGAAATACTCAAGTGGTTTCATCTTGATGAAGCGCGTCCAGTAACCACACCTTCGGCAGTGGGAGAGAAACTAACCATGGGCACCTCGTAGTTCAATTGATGTTTCGACATGGCTGTCCCTTATGCAAGCCGTTGGTTGCTTGATTTTCTAGCTAATCGACACGCCCAGACATCTCATATCTTTGTGAGTCTTGTATCCCAATTTCTTAAGTCACCGGCGAGCTCATCGGGCAGCGGTTAAACGACATATATAGGTATTTGAAAGGAACGTTGACATGGGGATTACACTACACAGCTAGTGGGGATAAGAAGTTTGTACTTACCTCCTTTGCCGATGCAGTTGGGCATCGACACACGTAAAAGTCTCGACATTGAACCGGATGTTGTTCCACGTAACCAACCGCCTCGAACACGATCCACCACGTTATCCCACCGTGAGAGGCGTACTAAATGGCGGTTGGAAAAACCATATGAATCCGTTGACTTTAGGCAAATGTGACGAGGGTTACATGCGATGTGAGGCGACCCACAATCTTTTTACGAAACCGAATGGACTCGATGGTGACAAGTGGAGACAATCCATTGATGAGTATAATTCTTTGATGAAGAATCAAACATGGGAGCTTGTGGACACCGCCACAAGCCTATCACCGTACAAATGGGTTTTCAAAACCAAACTCCATGCGAGATGATGTTGCCGTTATAAGTCAAGATTAGTTGCCGGAGGGTTCACCAAATACGGATTGGACTATGGGGATACCTTTTCTCCCAGTTAAACCAAATACATTAGGATACTTGCAATGGCGGTGAGTTTGACTTAGAAGTGCATCAAATGGATGTTCCAGGCGTTTCTTCACGGTGAACTTGAAGAGATCCCATACATGTTCCAACCGAGGGCTTTGTTAGTAAAAATGGCCTAAAAGGTGTGTTGCTCAAAACCTTGTATGGCTCAAAACCCGCATGGTACAAACGGATTGTCAAGTTCTTGAAGAAGCTTGGTTTCATCTGATCCTTGAGACTCAAATGTTTTCTTCTTTCGATGGCGGATGTTTGTCATCTTGGCCTCTATGTGGATGATGCCATTCTTGTTACCAATGACACATCACGCTCACTGTGGTCAAGAACATGATCTGAATTTGAAATGATGATCAAGGTGAGCTGCTCGCTTGGGAATTCAAATTCTTAGACAACGTGAGCTGGGCACCATAATCATGCATCAAACAAAGTATATTAAGGAAATACTCAAGAGGTTTCATCTTGATGAAGCGTCGATAACCACACCTTGGCAAGGTGGGAAACTAACCATGAGCAGTCACCTCGAGTTCAATTGATGTTTCGACATGGTCGTCCCTTATGCGAAGCCGTTGGTTGCTTGATTTTCCTAGCTAATCGACACGCCCAGACATCTCATATCTTTGTGAGTCTTGTATCCCAATTTCTTAAGTCACCGGCGAGCTCCAGGCGTGGTTAAACGACATATAGGTATTTGAAAGGAACGTTGACATGGGGATTACACTACAGCTAGTGGGGATAAGAAGTTTGTACTTACCTCCTTTGCCGATGCAGTTGGGCAGGATTCGACACACGTAAAAGTCATCGACATCTTGCTTTCTCTTAGTGTCCGTGCAGAATTGAGCCGTAAGAAGCAAGCGTCGTTAGCTCATCTTCTTGGGCGGTATAAGGCATTGACGGATGCATGTAAAGAAGCGTAATGGGAGCGCCAATTCTTGGAGTCAATCAAACAAACATGATTGGAGCCACTCAACTTAGGTGTGATAACATGTCTATTGCACTCGTCTCAATCCCGGTTCCATGCGAGGACCAAGCATATAGAATCGTACCACCATTATATAAGAGACGTTCGAGAGAGGGTGGTCAAGAACATGATCTGAATTTGAAATGATGATCAAGGTGAGCTGCTCGCTTGGGAATTCAAATTCTTAGACAACGTGAGCTGGGCACCATAATCATGCATCAAACAAAGTATATTAAGGAAATACTCAAGAGGTTTCATCTTGATGAAGCGTCGATAACCACACCTTGGCAAGGTGGGAAACTAACCATGAGCAGTCACCTCGAGTTCAATTGATGTTTCGACATGGCCGTCCCTTATGCGAAGCCGTTGGTTGCTTGATTTTCCTAGCTAATCGACACGCCCAGACATCTCATATCTTTGTGAGTCTTGTATCCCAATTTCTTAAGTCACCGGCGAGCTCCAGGCGTGGTTAAACGACATATAGGTATTTGAAAGGAACGTTGACATGGGGATTACACTACAGCTAGTGGGGATAAGAAGTTTGTACTTACCTCCTTTGCCGATGCAGTTGGGCAGGATTCGACACACGTAAAAGTCATCGACATCTTGCTTTCTCTTAGTGTATCGTGCGATAAATTGGTAGCAAAGCAAGCGTCGTTAGCTCATCTTCTCAAGGCAGTATAAGGCATTGGATGCATGTAAAGAAGCGTAATGGGAGCGCCAATTCTTGGAGTCAATCAAACAAACATGCATTGGAGCCACTCAACTTAGGTGTGACAACATGTCCGCTATTGCACTCGTCTCAATCCCGGTTCCATGCGAGGACCAAGCATATAGAACCACCATTATATAAGAGACGTTCTTTGAGAGAGGGGGCTGGTCAAGGTGGAATACGTTAACATCAAGACAACATGCAGATCTGTTCACAAAGGGCGAAGTTCAAACATTACAAACACATGGCAGCCCTTGGCTGCGAGTTTAAAGTCACTCCTAAACCCACCTAAATCCTACTCCAGCCCGGCGGTGGGAGCAAGAGCTATCAAAAATGTTGGCGAAAGTGTGTGAGTCACAGGCTCACACGGATGTCCCGAGATCGGTCCTCTTGACTTTTGCCTCACCGCCAACCTGCACATGAGAGGAGTTTAGGGTTAGGGGAGTGATGAGAACAACAAATTCAAGTGAGCAGACAAGCACAGTGGATGAAGCCTGAGAGTTTAATCTAAACGTGTGCTACTCACAGTCACAACAAAAACAAATGTAACGAGGAAAACCAGAGAGGAGGAACTGGCCTGGTATGCTCCTGCTTGGTACCAGATGGTTTTTCTCCCTTTGCCTCCTGTTCGTCCGTCGAGCAAGGTAGAGGGATGCGCCCATCTGCAAGCAGTGCTTCCAGCTCAGCCATTCTCTCGTTTATGACCCGTATCTTCGCAACCAGGACTTCATGCGGGCAAGGGTCGTTGTCGGCGTTTGCTGTATCCTCCTTGGTCACACCAGCGGAAGGCAGTGAGCTGTTCAGCTGGGAGCCCAGAACTGTTTCTGAGCTTGTAGCTGTGTGAGAGTGAGTGGATTCCTCACTCTTCACCTTCCCAATGGTGAACATGGCCCGTGAGATTATGGTCAGAGCCGCCATGGCCTGATCGTCGAAGACAGGGAGCTCAGTCACTGCGGGTTGAGCTGCTTCAGTCCTCTTCGGCGCCGCCACCTTTCTTCGCACCACGCTTTGTTCTCTGTTGGCCTCTACTCCCGCTGGCGTCCTCATCGTGGGGACCGTGGTGAGTGGCGGCGCAATCGAGAGGGTAGTAGCGCTTATGCAGAGTATGCTCCGCTGCTGGAGCACAGCTGTGGTTGCGATGGCGGCGGATAGTGGAGTAACGGGGTCTAGGGTTTTCCGTTTCGTTAAGTAATGGTTTTTAACCTAAGTGTAGGTTAAGTGGGAGTGTTGAATAACGAAGGGTTATTTAATGTTTATAACCTACATTAGGGTTAAGTGTTTTAGGGTTACGAAAACACATTGTATATAAGACGCTTTGATTGCGATTAAATGTAGTAGTTGTTGTGTTCTTGCTTTCGTGTATTGTTTTAGTGTCTTGCACACATGCTCGTAAATTAGCATGTATTTCCTCACCCGTATTCCACTCCTCAATACCGCTTCAAGCCCGCTACTGATCCCTGAACACAGCTCCATGAGGTGTATACCTCGCTCGTCAGGTTGCCACCGAATCACATCCGTATTGATCCTTAAAGCGGCGCTGTCTAAGGCTCCCAACCTGGGCAAGCATTTTTCCGGACACACATCGGTGGCACTGCCACACCTGCTTTGGCTTTGTCGGGTGAGCTCCGGCCAAAGCTTTCGATATGAGGGTTTTTACATACATACACCCACCGCTTTGACGCTCCTCCTGCTCCTCTTCCCGCACGAGTTCCTGAGTTTCTTCCCACACCACTTGCCTGTGCACAACGTCAGCTGTACAGGCCGTGAATGCGATCATGCTGTCTGATCTCTCAGCATGTCGCCTCATATCAAGCGGGATCCTGGCCACTTGTGTGAAGTCCCCATCCCGCCACTGCGGTCTATAAAATGCTTCTGAGTGCAACGGATCTACCCCCATTGCTGGGCCGTGCGTGGCATCAGCCCCAAGCAGCACATCGTAATTCCTTGCGTTAGACACCAAGCAATGAACTTCGATGATAGAGGCATCTTTGTGCCTGGCTTGAACTCTATGCGTCTTGGCTCACGCAGTCATTCCCATCACCCGTTCCTTGGTTCCTGCGGATGTGGTAATGTGCACTTCACATGGCTTAAGCTTATCCCCATATAGCTGGAGAGCCTCTGTACCCGTGCCCAGCAACCGGGTCGCGCTTTGTATCTACCAACACATGTTCGGGCAAAGCCGTTGGCCGTTACCTCCGACCTTGATTATTGACCATGGCAATGCCCCTTTGCCCGTGCTGGCCAGTGATCCCACGTGGTGGCGCATCCGGACACACAGTCGCGCCACCAGACTCCTTTTGTATCCGAGCCTTCATGGCACCTTAAGTTGCGTCTTGACTCCCGGATCACATAAGCTCATCACGGGCACATCCATCACCTTCTCGAGCATAAGTTCAGCACAGGGTGATTTCTCTTCAGACGTCCGTTCCTCCTGATCTTCTTCATACTGCCTAAAGGATTTGGGCATCTTGAGCTGATTCCTTTCCTCACCCTTCTTTCTTCGCACCGCTCCACCCAGGTCGACGCTAGTCCGTTCATCCTATGGTGACTTCGTGGCCATTAGCGCATACACCTCTGGATCCGAATCATAATCCTCAGTGATAGCTACCGAGCTTCCCCCCGTGCTTACACTCATGGCTAGTTTTCTTGCGGCTGCACCTCAGCAGCGGCGTGTACCCTCGTTGATTTTGCCTTGGCAGGCATCCGTTCCCCAACCCCTTTGGCTTAAATTCGGGATGAGCACGCCAACATGCGCCTATGTCCGGTTTTGGCACGTTCGGCATTGCTCCTTCTCCTTCGTCCCCAACCCGATACTCACACTCGAAGGCCTTGCGGCCCCTAAGACATTTCACCGTGGCTTTGTTGGTGGTGGCTGATGGCCGCGTGCTCTTTGGGGAATTCGCGTGTTCACTGAGTGTGCCTGCGTGGTTCTTCCTTGAAACCTTGGGTTGTTCATGGCATCTTTCTTTGTCCTCTCACAGTTGTGCTCCTCCCGATAAGCACTTGTCATTCGCCCTTCATGACCCGTTCGGCCATCTCATAGGCTTGTTCTAGCTCGTAGTCGGCACCATGCATCATGTGCAGGAAATTAGCAATCACTCTTCTTTGTCTTCCCGGCAGGGCAGCGATGTAGATCTGGGTGGCTTCCCGCATCGTCTTCACACGCGTGTCTTTCACCAGTTGCCTCAGCCTCAAATAGGCGGATCTTAGAGGTTCGTTGGGCTTGATGGTGAACTTCGACAACTCCTGAATCTTCTCTATAGAGGCTACCGGAAACATTTCCGCGAATTTGGAGAACATTTCGTCTACAGTGCGTGATGGCATCGGTTGTGTGGGCCGGGCGACTCCTCCTCTCCATGCTTTCAACATCTTCTTGGCCATTCTTGCCGGCGAGCCCGCGCATCACAGATCGATCCTTGCGATCCGGTAGCAAGTCGATTGCCTCTCGCAAGCGTGCTCATCTTCCTTAGTGCCATTTCGGGCGTGAATTCGGACTTGTACTTGAGCACCATCTCATCGATTGCCCACCTGAACTTTTCCTCAAAATCAGCCAGCGACATGCTGCCATGTCTGCCGGTGAACACATCATTTTTACTAGGCGCTATCTCGTATTCCATTCCGACTTCACTACCACTCTCTTCAAATGCTATGGATCGGACGGGACTATACACCCTCTCAATCTGACCACTTGGCTTATGGGTAGGGATATTGTAGTGTGCGAGCTTCGAGTAGGAGTAAACTCGTTTGTCCACCTGCATTTAAACACCATTACCTTACCAATCCCTTCCTCTGCGAGAAACTATGTATGGCATGTCACCAAAGTTAGTGTTGGCTCCCCCTTCCGTCCAATCAGCCAACCGTGACAGTTTGTCAATTACTTCATCCCACAACCTCTGCCACAAATATGCGGGTTCTAGTTCTGCTAGGGCAGCTAAATGCAGAATGGACCGACCCGCATAAAACAACACCGAGTAGTCTACAGCACCCTCATCACAGTTCACCATGGACTTATCTGTATGCTCCACCGTCCTTCTGTGATGTCCTTGAGTTCCCTTCACAGCACCTCGCCTGGCTAAGTCGGCCACCTTTGTTGCGTGCGAGATCCAGCTCAAGGGATTGCTGATGTGCAAAATTTCATTTCAGCTTGGATGTAGGATCCAACTCGCTCACCCACACTTCCCAAGAGCTATCGTGCAAGGAAACTTCGTTATGCTACGCTTGGGATCCGTATGGCTCTAGAACAAACATCGCAATCCGCCTTGCTCATTGCTTGCCATCTTATCGCTAAGTGCTTGGCGCGCCTTCTCTTGCGACCACGGGTGCCCTCGGCGGCCCTTGACACCCTCCACGAAAAGGCAGGCGTGCACTCCGTGCGCGGCTCAATAGTGCGCGCAATTACGGTGATCATGATTTTGACACCCGCTACCCACCGCGATTTGTGGCCATCTCACAACCTCTGGGGCGCATGTCATTGCATGCACATCCAACATGCATGCCCACCATGCATGCATGCCCATAAGCGGACATACATACCACATTCATGCACATACATGCACCCATACCTTCACATACCATTTCATCGTGGTGGCATGACACCTCCTTTGACCGACTAGGCCTTCCCGTCATCAACGCAAACACATCTTCGTCGAGTCATATGCTTCCGCCGACGCATGTCATTGCATGCACATCCAACATGCATGCCCACCATGCATGCATGCCCATAAGCGGACATACATACCACATTCATGCACATACATGCACCCACATACCCCTTCACATACCATTTCATCAGGGTGGCATGACACCTCCCCTTTTGACCTGACTAGGCCTTCCCGTCATCAACGCAAACACATCTTCGTCCGAGTCATATGCTTCTGCCGACGCACATGTATCTTTTTTGATGCTTACATTCATAGCCAGCTGCTCTTGCAGCCGCTGCACCTCACCAAGCAGTACCTTCCGAGTGTAGCTCACACCCGATTTCTGCTTGTCTATTGCTCGATCTCCTAGGCCCTTGGGCTTGAGTTCGGGATGAGCTTGCCAGCAAGCAGCTTCCGTGTGTCCGGTTTTGCCACATGCCCTACAAACTTCTTTCTCCTTTGACCCACCAACACGATGCTCACATTCATACGCCTTGTGCGGCCCCTTGCATCGCAAACACTTTACGGATGTTTTGGAGCTCGCAGCACTGTGGGCTACTCGATCCTTTGACGGCGAGTCCTTGCGCTGAGTGTTCACTTGCACATGCTCGCGGTAATGGGACTTCACGTGCTGCTTATGGATGTTCGAAGTACTGGTATGCCCTCTGACCACATTGTGTTCCTCCCAGTAGGCATTGGTGACAGCATCCCCTTTCATAACTCTTTCGGCCATCTCGTAGGCCTGCTCCAACTCATAATCTGCCCCATGTAACATATGCAGAAAGTTGGCGATCACCCTTCTCTGTCTCCCTGGCAAGGCTGCAATGTATATTTGCGCTGCTTCCCTCATGGTTTTCACCTTGGTGTCTTTCACCAGCTGCTGCAATCGCAGATACGCAGATCTTAGGGGCTCATTTGGCTTGATCACAAACTTTGACACCTCTTGGATTTTTTCAATGGAAGCCACTGGAAACATCTCACCAAACTTCACGAACATTTCGTCCACCAGATAAGTGATGACCTCAGACTGAGATGAATCCGATGAGCCTAGTTCTTCATCGTCAACCTTGGAGACTTTCCTTGCCCACTTCATTCGCAGCAAAGTATGAGCATCCTGCAAAATCTTTTCCTTACAATCACGATAGCAGGTTAAAGCTTCACCGGCCAGAAATGTGCTCATCTTTCTGAGTGCCATCTCAGGCGTGAATTCAGACTTGTATTTGAGCACCATCTCATCAATCGCTCACCTGAATTTCTCTTCAAAATCAGCAAAAGACATACTACCGTGTCTTCCCGTGAACACATCATTTTTGCTGGGCGCTGGTTCATACTCCATCCTGGCGCCACCACGACTCTCTTCAAAGTCAATGGATCTGATAGGAGTGTGACTTCACTCAAACTGACCACCTGTCCGGCGGACTGAAGAGAGTTGTGTAACGGGATTGGGGGCTTCCGATATCGGTGTACTCTCGTTCGTCCAACCTGACCGTAGCAACACCATCACTGTCAATCCCTCCCCCTGCGAGAGACTATGTAAGGCATTCCGTCAAAGTTGGTGTCAGTTCCTTCCCGCGTCCAGTCCGCCAACCATGCCGGCAGCCGATCACCTCATTCAGGCGTTGCCACCGTCGCGGCTCGGCTCCTGGCCCACTGAATGGATGCGCACGCCAGCAGTGAATAGTCCAAAGTGCTTTCACGGCAATCCACCATGGACTTATCTGTATGGTTCACCATCTTTGGATCATTGACTTCAGCGTCCTCTTCTCCGTTTTCCGCTCGAATCTCGGGCCTCTCTCTCGAACCCTTCGAGTCATGTCGCTACCTTGTGTGGCTTCACCAGCAGTGGGATTGTTGATGTGCAAAAATCCACTCTATTTGGAATGGTTCTCCTCTTATGCACACACCACTGCTTGAATCACACACAAGATACACAAAAACCGCTTGGGATCTGTATGGCTGTTCTCTTGAATCAGACATCAACAATCCAGGCCAATAGCGGATTGTTGGATTTTTAGCCTACACCGCCGCCGATATTAATCACCGAATTAGAAGTCGAAACGCCCGCACCGGAAGATCTTCGCCGTTGAGCCTTAATTACACTTGTCCGTATTCTGAGCATATGGCTCATGCAGCCATGATACCATCCTATCTCTACACACATGCTATGCATCATGCCATCACATTCCCAGTATACGCATGCAGTCATGGTTCATGCATCACCTCTCCTCACACACTTAAATGGAACCAAACCCCTTTGAACAGATACAACGAACTGAATGGTGATTTCTATTTTATTTTAATCTTATACTTTAACCTTTATCGTTTCATACCTTTTTAGGGTTTAACCTCATACGTTTCATTTCGGACTCCGTTCCTAATGCCGTTGTTCTGGGCGTTTGTTATTATGTGTGTTCGTTATCATAGGTGTACATGTGCTTTAAAACTTGTGGGCGTTCAGTTAAGGATGGCTTTGATGGTTGTGAAAAGCCAAAAGTTTGAGATCCGTTCTTAAACCCGGTATTGTGGGTGTTCGCTTAAGGATGACTTTGATGTTTATCAACTGCCAGAAGTTGATATCCCCACAGATGTTATACCTTCCACTCTACTGCTAGCTTCGAAGTTGAACAGCACATTGATGGACCTTGGTGAGATCATCACATTCTATAATATGTTTACGGCATCGCTAGCCCAGGCTAGGAGCACCACCAGAACAGGAGAGCACACATGCACATTTGGTGCAACATAGATTAACTTCGTTTAGGGTTCAAAATACATATATACGAAAAGGTGTGAGTGAGTAACCGTTTTTCTAAACCTAATTCCTAATAAGCATTATATAATTAACAGTTATGAGTTAGCGTCTGAAAACTAAACACTACTCCAACACGCCCCCTCAGACCTAACTCAGGATCTTATCCCATTAGAGTCTGCTCGAGCCGAGCGCGTCTTCTCGTGACTATCACCACAGTCTGCTGCGTGCTGCCATAAGCTTTCAGCTCGTGTTGTCCTACTCCTGAT
Organism: Anthoceros angustus; assembly: GCA_010909165.1. Classification (NCBI taxonomy): domain Eukaryota; kingdom Viridiplantae; phylum Streptophyta; class Anthocerotopsida; order Anthocerotales; family Anthocerotaceae; genus Anthoceros; species Anthoceros angustus. Next base: position 830,431 of record VJWM01000019.1, read on the forward strand.
GACGAATCCCGGCGCGTTGCTCGTGGCTCACTTGCTAGAGCTCGCCATAACTGTGCTGCTTGCCTGCCTGATACTTGTACCCGCCTAACCGAAGGCGCGACACCAAAGGATAAGCAGAAGTACCGGGCGAAGGATCTTGTGTGTTGTGGAGGAAGCTCAAAACTGTATCAGCCTGGCGGCGGTGCTGCCCGGAAGAAGCTCGCAGAGATGGCTAGAGCAAACGAGCTTGCTGCCTTCAAAACAGCATCCAAACAGCCGCTGCCTGACGACGAGGAGGACCTGATCGGCAGCAGAGGTAAGCATAATCCATGTGCTATCAACCCTGATTAGCTGACCTTGAAGATTCATCCGGCGCGGCCCGATGATATGCGCATGCGGGCGGAGGCGTGCACCATGCTCAACGCTGGCTGATACGAGGGTGCCCGAACAATGCTGCCATGCCACGAGTTTAGGTCATATGTGGAGATGCATGCGGAGCTGCTGCTGGCGCATGCTTCAGAAGATGAGTTGCTGCACTTGAACTTGACAGGCCTAGAGAAACACTATGCTGCTGATGTGTGGCCTTAGGAAGCTCTTTGGTCAATAGATCAGCGACATTCGCTGAAGTGTGAACATAGTGAAGTTTAATTGTTCCAAGTTATGCAGCCTGGCGGATGAAGTGAAATTGTATTTCTATATGCTTCGATCTTGCGTGCAGTATAGGATTAGCCGTGAGGGCGATTGCTGATTGGTTGTCGCAATGTAGAAGAGTTGCTTCAGTCTGCTGCTAGTGGATGCCATCCAAAAACTGGCGAACCCATGTAATTTCTCGTGCAGCTAAGGAAAGTGCTCCATATTCGGCTTCGGTGGATGATAAGCTGACAGTAGATAACTTCTTAGACTGCCAACTAATAGCCGAGCCTTGGAGGAGAACACAATATGCTGCAATCGATTTCCTGGAATCAACATCCCCGGCCCAGTCGGCATCTGAATATGCTGTAAGTGTGCTGTCCCCTTCTCCAGTGTAAGTAAGATACATGTCCTGTGTTCCCTTCAAATATCGTAGTATTCGCTTAACGGCAACCCAATGCTTCGGTCCTGGGTTGTGCAGAAAACGTGATACAATGCCGACTGCAAGGGAAATGTCAGGGCGTGTCCACCCAGCAAGATAAAGCAGGCTACCTACTGCCTCTCGATATGGAACTGTCAGCATAGCTGCCTTTTCAGCATCTGTAGAAGGGCAGTCCTCAACCGACAGCTTATCACTTGTGGTCACAAAGGTGGAAACTGGGTTCATAGCCTGTAAGTTAAACTTGGTGAGCAATTGCCTAATGAAATGAGACTGATGAATACATACGCTGGCCATTGTAGGGTCGAAGATGAACTGAATGCCAAGGGCGAACTTCAAAGGGCCAACGTCTGACATATCCCACTCATGTGACAGCTCCTGTTTGATATTAGTAAGTGTCTCTAAATCACTGGCAAAAATAAAATTGTCATCCACATAAAGTGTTATGATGCAAGTCTTGTTCTTCTTTTGCCAGACGTATACACTACAGTCTGCGGCAAGTGGAACAAAACCTAACTTGCGCAACTTTTTGTCTGATCTTATATTCCAGGTTCGAGCTGATTGCTTGAGGCCGTAGAGAGACTTGAGTAAGTGACACACCTTAGTTGGGTCAGTAACATATCCCTCTGGTTCGGTCATGTAAATGGTTTCGGTAAGATCCCCATTCAAGAAAGCAGTCTTAACGTCCATTTGATGGACTAACAGCTTGTGTTTAACAGCATAACATAGAAGAATACGCATTGAAGTTGGCTTGACCACAGGACTAAAGGTTTCGGTGTAGTCAAGACCCTGAACTTGGGTGTAACCTCTTGCTACTAACCGTGCTTTGTAGCGTGCCACAGGGTTAAGCTTAAGTTTAAAGACCCATTTTGTAGTTATGGGCTTACGACCTGCAGGTAAGGTTACTAGTTCCCAAGTCTTATTAGTGATTAGACTGTTGTACTCGCTGTCAATAGCCTTTTGCCATTCTGCCTTTTGTGGCCCTGACAATGCTTCCTGATAAGACAAGGGTGTGTCTGGTGGGTCAAGGATGGACGTGGCTATAGAACTGGCCAGGGCTGTAAGACTAACACGTGGATTTAAATGGGGCTGGTTTGTGCAAGATACAAGACTATCACCTGGTACATAAGGGGGATCTATCCATTCAGATCTGGGACGATGTATACGGGCAGAACGGCGAGCTGCTACTAAATCTCGTACATCATGAACATCTAAAGCAGGTATGTGTTGCTCAGCCTGAAGTAATTCCTGATCAACAAGTAATTCAGTACCCAGATCAGGTATAACTACATCTATATCTGCATGGACAGGATCCATGGCTGCTGTTGGATAACTTGCTGAGGCTGAGGTATAATTGGTGTTACAATGCTGTCTGCGAATTCAGTAGGAAAGATTGAAACATCAGGTTCTATCTCTTCATCTAATGACACATGTTGTGGTATGTGACCATAGATTGAAGACTCCGACAACGGCTTGTGGCTAGTCATGGACTCACGATGGGAATTGAGAATAAAACTTTCATTAAAACGTACGCTCCGTGCTACTGTAAGTTGTCGAGTCTGTGGATTGTAAAGCTTGTAACCCTTAGTGTGTTCTGAGTAACCAACAAACCCATGCTTTGTTGCCCGATTATCCATCTTACTTCGTCTCTCGGATGGTGTATATGCATAGGCTGCTGCACCGAAAATGCGGAGGTGTGCTATGAGTGGTTTATGTCCAGTCCAGCGTTCAAAGGGAGTATAAGTGAAGAGTGGTTTCACTGGTAATTTGTTGTGAACATAATTAACTGCAGCAACTGATTCTGCCCAATACCCTCGGGTAAGTGATGCAGTTGATAAATTAGCTCTGCAGCGTTCTTGTAAAGTGCGATTATATCGCTCAGCATATGAATTCTGTGCGGGGTGATATGGTACGGTCAGTTGGTGGATAATTCCGTTCTGCCTGCAATATGCCTGGAAATCATGGCTAAGGTACTCCTGTGCATTGTCACTTCTGAGTTTCTTTAACTGACAGCCTGTCTGAGTCTCAGCCATGTGCACATAGTCTAAAAATTTCTCATAAACTTAAGATCTGTGATGCAGGAAGTAGAGGTGGCAAAAATGGCTCCATTCGTCTAAAAATAATAGGAAATAGAGTGCCCCACCAAAAGACGCTATTGACATTGGGCCACATATGTCGGTGTACCACATCCAACAATCCGAGTGCCTTGGTTGGTTCAGGTCACTATAAGGCTTTTGGGCCATCTTCCCAATCGACAATCCTCGCAGGTAATCCCGAATTTTAAAATGATAGGATCCTTGTACAATTAGTTTACCGATAATCCCGATATAGCTTGTGCTTGATGGCGAGGCGCATGCAGGAGAAAAGTCGATCGACATCACTTTTTGCATCGATTTAGGCCGTATGCATAATTAGCAAACGTCGAATTGATATAAGTCATTGTGTTACTCCTTCACCAAGGATAAGCTGAATGGTTGTTAATGGAAGTTACTATACACTGTGGGAGTAAAACATACTGCAGATCGTGGTCCATAACCAGCTTTCTCACCGACAATAACTTTTTCTTCATGCTTGGCACATGCAAGTTACCAAGTAATGTGATATGTTTCCCTCCTTTCATGGGAAAAACAACGCCACCATAGCCAAGAATGGCCAATCCACTATCGTCCCCAAGGAACACAAACGACTAGTTGGTGCTAATTCATAAGTGGAGAATTTATCTCGGGATACACAAATGTGATGTGTCGCCTGAGTCCAAAAACCACATGTTAGTGTCGACTTGAGTGAGGGAAAGACATACCGCAAGAATGGTTGGCGGTTTGTGTCTGTTTGTGTAGCAATAATCCGTCCTTTTGTCACCACATGTGTTTCTTTGGTGGTGCCTCTCGGCGTGGCTCTCACCGCTTTACGGCACTCATTCTCAAAATGTCCAGGTATGCGACACCAATGACAGGTGCCCTTCTTATTCTGTCCAGGTGCAAAGGAGGTTGATGCATGATAGGGGCGTCCCCTTCCCCGTCCTCTCCCACGCCCACTGGGTATAGAGAACATGAGAAGTATGCTGCTGCTGACCACGTCTAGTAGCAACTCTGCTGGATTCCTCCTCCAGCAAAGCACCAACAACTTGAGAAAAGGTAACATAAGCACTTGCTTGGTTTGCAAAATTGTTTTGAGTGGTAACAAATGCTCAGCTATGTGGCGTAGATGTAAGAAGAACTGATGGCCTTCGTCTGCGACAAGACATCACCGCCCGATGCAAGCTTAGCACGAAGAGCTCGAAACTTGTGTAGGTGATTTTCAACACTATCACTCTCCTTCATACGAAGGTCAGAGTTGTCCGTCGTTGATAAGCGACATTCCGCCTTTGTGAACATGTCCTTAAACAATCAAATGCTCGCAGACATGGTCCGCCTTGTGTGTGTTGTATCATGTTTTTGTCGAGAGCAGAGATAATAATGCAAAGATGCTCTCTTATCAAGCTTGATCCAAGCCGTGCATTTGTTCCTTTAGGGACCGACAACGCTGGATTTGTAGCTTTACCAGTCACAACATCAAGGAGATCATATTCTTCAAAGATGGCCTCCATACGAAGCTCCCAAATTGGGTAATCTGTCCCATTAAATCTGTCTTTATCTTTAATATCAATCTTAATTGTATTATTTACAATTGTGTTGGTGGGATTGCTAGTTCCCATGAGTGAGGTTTTGGGAGGAGTGAAAATAGGGCGAAGTGTTATTGGGTACCTGTGTGGAGGTGACCACATACAGCTGTGGATAGGTGCTGTAAAACCTACCGTATTAAGACTAGAGAATGGAGGACTCAGAGTCCTGACCAAACATCTTTGCTAAAGACCCTAAAATTTGCTCATTTGGTTCAGGTACTAGCATCAAACCGAAAGATGGATCACAATGAGAAACATCACGGCTGGAGATGCTTGAACTGGATTTAGGGCCCAAAGAGTGAGAGAATTTTGTGAGTTGTTCTATTAGCAAGGTGGCTGTGACAATTTTTGTTCAAAACACCTATTTGTTTCGTAATTGTATTTGGTCCTTTTGTAAGTTTGGTGTGTGATACGTGCTTGGTCTTTAAGTATTGCTACTGAAAATTTTAAGTGCTTAATTGCTATATGGTCCACGAGGATGTGAGATGTTGTGGTGGCAAAGGGCGATGGGGAAGGAAAGGCCATTCTACTACATGCCGAGCAAAGAAATATTACAACGAGAACAGGCTGATGTTGAGAAAGTAGGTCTTGATCTCCACGTAATCTATTTCTATTTCGATTCTGCTGTGTCATGGTGCCGATCCACTTATCGCTGCGCCTTTGGTTGCGCTCCCATCTCGCCTGTCCCGGTATTGCTTGAAGGATCAAGATGAAGTCTCTTTTCCTCCTCCCGCCGGGGGAATCTTTGAAGGGTGGTACCGCCCACATCTGCACAATGCCGCAACATCCTCCATCGCAATTCTCAAGAGAAAAAAGATGTAATTGTGGCCTCCAAGGATCTAATGCGTGAGATGAGTGTCATCAAGAAACGCCTAGGGTTAGGATTGCTGTCAATAGGAGATGATGAATTCTTCCATGTTGATGGTGCGGATCCCATGCCATAGGGAATCTGAACACGCTCCATTAGGGCTCGATACCATAATGTGTTTACGGCATCGCTAGCCTGTGCTAGAGCACCACGAGCAGAGAGCACACACGCATCTAGTGCAACATAGATTAACATCGTTTAGGGTTCAAAATACATATATACGAAAAGGTGTGAGTGAGTAACTGCTTTTCTAAACCTAATTCCTAATAAGCGTTATATAATTAATAGTTATGAGTTAGCGATAAAACTAAACATTACTCCAACATTCTATATTAGTGAGATTGAAGAGGGATCGTTCTTCCTTTTGCTAACCAAGAGAACTTTCCTTGGCAAGCAACTTGTGAGTTCTAGGTTGTATGGAAAGCAATACTATACCCTCCATGATGAGACTGTAGGTGTGATACGTGCTTGGTCTTTAAGTATTGCTACTGAAAATTTTAAGTGCTTAATTGCTATATGGTCCACGAGGAGGTGAGATGTTGTGGTGGCAAAGGACGATGGGGAAGGAAAGGCCATTCTACTACATGCCGAGCAGAAATATTACAACGAGAAGGGCTGATGTTGAGAAAGTAGGTCTTGATCTCCACGTAATCTATTTCTATTTCGATTCTGTTTCGTGTCATGGTGCTGATCCACTTATCGTCTGCGCCTTTGGTTGCGCTCCCATCTGCTCAGGGCCTGCCGGTATTGCTTGAACAGATCAAGATGAAGTCTCTTTTCCTCCTCCTGCCAGGGAATGCTGAAGGGTGGTACTGTCCACACTGGGCACAATGCTGCAACATCCTCCATGCTGCAATTCTCAAGAGAAAAAAAAAGATGTAATTGTGGCCTCCAAGGATCTAATGCGTGAGATGAGTGTCATCAAGAAACGCCTAGGGTTAGGATTGTCCAATAGGAGATGATGAATTCTTCCATGTTGATGGTGATCCCATGCCATAGGGAATCTGAACACGCTCCATTAGGGCTCGATACCATAATGTGTTTACGGCATCGCTAGCCTGTGCTAGGAGCACCACGAGCAGGAGAGCACACACATCTAGTGCAACATAGATTAACATCGTTTAGGGTTCAAAATACATATATACGAAAAGGTGTGAGTGAGTAACTGCTTTTCTAAACCTAATTCCTAATAAGCGTTATATAATTAATAGTTATGAGTTAGCGTCGAAAACTAAACATTACTCCAACATTCTATATTAGTGAGATTGAAGAGGGATCGTTCTTCCTTTTGCTAACCAAGAGAACTTTCCTTGGCAAGCAACCGTGAGTTCTAGGTTGTATGGAAAGCAATACTATACCCTCCATGATGAGACGAGGTGTGATAGAAGCTTTAGTAGGCGCCATAAAATTTGTAAACACAAGTTTTAGAAGAAGAGCGGTATGTAGTCATGATGATTCTTTTACGGATCATTCATCGCAAGATATTGTACAAGATATGAATGCTCCTAGCGATGGTAACAACACCATAGAAAGACATAGGAAGATCCGATTTGGTTGTTGCTAGAGGTATGTTTCCTCGCACTCATTGTTGTAATCAAGGAGTTTTGGCAAGAGTTCAAGGAGTATTGGACACCCACTTCATCTTAAGTGTCTTGAAATTCTTCCTATGGAAGCCTCTACTTCAAAACATGTCAACAAGGGCAGGCTACCTCTACTTTAAACTCGCAATCCTTCCCTGCTTGTCAACAATGTTCAAGCCTTTGCTTCCTCCAATTTAGAATCACACAATGCTAACAATTCTTCATGTGTCCATGGAGTGGTCGCTTCACAACGCAGTCGCTTGGCTTGAGCTATGCGACTGCCTCAAGCACCATGGCCGAATGTGCACGAAATGGAGATGTGGAGGAAAACAAGAGAAAAGCGGAGAGAAGGGGAGGGAAACGAATGAGATAGAAAGTAAAGGGTATTTGGTAAACAAAAAAGTAAAGTAGTAAGAAGTAAAAATATATTCACTATTTTACCTCACTGCAGCCAAATAATGGAGGATTTGTAGATAGTTTAGTTCACAAATCAGTTCAATCTAAACTAAAATACACCTCGTACATCGCCAACTACATGCTATATCGGATTGTGTCTGTTCTAGTTCATGTAGTTCAAATGCGCGATAGTTTAGTTCACTAATTAGCTCGATCTAAACTAAACTACACCTCGCCACATCGAACTACATGCCACATCGGATTGTGTCTGTTCATGTAGTTCAAATCCGCCATGTGGCAAACTAGGAGCTGAAATGCAATTCAATTACATTTGAATGGCAAGTGCGGAGAGGTCTTTAAAAAGCGTGATCATTGCATTGCACCCAATATTTTGAAACTCACACAAACACTAAATATTACTATTCTATGAAATAATGATGAATATTACTACTCTAAGAAGCTTATAGAAATAGTAATTTCCTCATTGGATTGTTTTGTGGTATAAATAAAAGCCTAGTTGTACCGTGAAACATAATATATGAAGACACGAAACCGGCCGGGCAAAATTCTCTATCCGCTTGAACTTTTTATAGATTTAAAGTCGTGAACTTCTGTCAACTTAGAAATTAGGTCAAAGGACTTCTTTGTAGGCTAAAACATCAAACTTAGGGAATTTCTCTATCGGCTCATAAATTTGACATATTTTCTATCTCGAGCAGATCGGAGAGATCATTCCACGTCATGTGGAAAACTTCTCTATTGGTTTAGAAATTGGGCGACGCTTCTTCTCTATCGATGATCGAGATTGATGCACGACATGTGGAACATAGGGTGAGACCACATCCGCATCGTTGGATAGAATATTATGAATTGATTTTTAAATCGAATTTACAAATATTAGCACATTCGACTTATTCAATTATGTTTGACTTATAAATGTTATACACATACAATATGATTTTGTGACTTGGTTTGAATTTATATTTTGATTGATATTAAACCGAACCATCATCAATTATCACTAATATATATAAAAGAGTCTCGACGCCCATTTTGCATCGTAAATTAGGTGTTTTGAGTAAAGCGGATAAGATGCCTAAAAGAAAGAGAATCATGAAAGATTCAAGCTCAACATCTAATTTGAACCCCCTATAGGGCACACATGCGCAATATAAAAAATGCAAACGGTCACCAATATTCAAGAAGATAAAAACACGAACACCGTGCATGTACGAATGCGGCTTGATATTAGAGAACCGTTACATCGACACCACCGCAAAACGAAGGGCATCCGCCAATGATAACTTTTTCCCGCCTCACAAAGTCCTAGACATAGTTAATGAATATATTGAAGAAGTGCAAAAGATTGGATTTGAAAACAAACATCCAAGATTTGGCATTGCCTTTTTTCAAAAGCTGGTGGATTTGGAAAAGGGAAATTTTCAAGAGCGCGTGGTTACTATTTTGGGTTGCTAGCAAATGGAAAAGAACTCCCAAACCGCCACGAGATTAGTTATGCTACGAGAAGTATGGGTATCGAAAAGAGGTTGTTGAACGGTTGGGAAAGAACTTGGAACGATTCTTCCTATTAGAGGCTAATAGACATATTAATGCAGCTGCTGAAAAATTGGAATTGAGTTCCTCGTCCAAGACTTGGCATTGCATTTTTTAGGAGATTGGTCGATTTGAAAAAGGGAACTTTGCTAGAGGGGTAGCAGCTTTGTACGTAGCCAGCAGATGGAAAGGATTCCTTACGCATCGATGAAATTAGGCATGGTACTTGTGTAGGAATACATGAGGAGGTTATTTTACGGTTGGCAAATGACTTGGAACAATTCTTACGTGAGAAAGATGCAAAGTTGAAGGCTGAGAAAGATCGAGAGGCAGCTGAAAAAAAAGTCCTAGATATGGCTTGGAAACATATCAAGGCAGCTGGTGAAAAGATGCAATTGAGGCCCACTGTCCAAGATTATGCGTTCTATTGTTTCCAGAGATCCATGGATTTGAAATTTAAGAGAGAAATAAATTTTGAAGAGCGCGTCAGCATAGCTCTTTATGTAGCTAGCAATCTGAGAGGGACTCATCGTCGTTGGGACACAATTAATTACTATGTAAGTCTGGGAATCAAATAATACAGTTGGTAAACAACAATCAATTCTTCTAGATATAGAATATCAAAATTCAACATGTATTAAGTAGATAATGAGTTCAGTTGTACCTGTGTATCCATTGCCCTCTAGTGGGCACTCACTCAGGCGATCCTTTGCAAGGCAACACTAGCGGGTGATGCATCTTCCTCTTCACCAGTAGTATGCAAGTCGTTTATTTTTCCTGTATATAAAATTGTTGGTGCAGTAGGTGACTTTACGTAGGGAGCTTAGTCGCTCCTTTTTTTTCGTGACAATAAGGGTTTCCCTTTGTTGTTCTTTGCTAGATGGGCTTCCCCTCATTTTTTTTCTCTCAATAAAGTTTCAGTAGTACCTGTGAGATACAGGGTGCAAGCATGGTTTGGTGCTCACATTAGTGAGAAACGGATTTAAACATTGTTATTTTGTCCTCATGTAACGTTAATAATTTCAACTAATTTATTTCTTCTCTAAATTGTCTGATTTTTTTTACAAGATATACAAATATATCACTTCTACATAAAATTAAAATACTCATGAAAATATTCAAAATGAAAGTCTAAATTTAGAGACTACTTGGGACGGCATTGTCTCACCAATGCACTTGTCACACTATATTTACGTAAGTGGGCCCGAGAACAGGTGTAGGCTGCACGCCCTTACCTAAATCATTTTGTAGCATGTTTACGAGATGAGCAACGGATCGTCGGCTTAACTCAACAAATTTTGAGTTGTCACGCCACTTCGCCGCACTTCGATTTAGGGTTGCCCTCGTATCTCTTCTCGAGAAGAGGTCATCACACACCATGCCGTGACTGAAGCAGATCTCAAAGACTCATCGAGCAGAGTAGAACAGCATAATATTTGAAGCGGCTGAATATACATGAAGCGGTGTGGGTCTATATACGTGGATCCGGTTTAAGATGGTTATCAAAACGGCATGTTTGGGATTAGGCGTAAAACGATGTAAAATAAGGGTGAACATCACCGACACGCAGCTAACCATGCTCGAAAACGGTGCTCTCTCGGCTTATCATGCGTTCACGAGAAAAGTACCCATGTTCTCTCCCCTCATTGCGGGGAAAAAAAGGTCGCTCGAGTTTCCGTGGCTTGTGTTGCAATCATTGTGGCCAAGAACAGAAATCATGCATTTAAAATCACATGGAGACACATGGAGACAACTATGGTATGGGTTTTGTAGAGGTTGTCATATCACCGAAAATGTACGGCGATTGTTGGGTGTGGCATGCCGCATGCCGCCTTTTGCCGTGGCTCTACGACAACAGCATGAAACGCGGATGTGTCCGTATATACGATGGCGGAAACGAACACGATGGGAGCATATGGCGTCTAGAGGGTGGAAAGTGGAGCACACCATGTCCGTCACCTAAGCATCGCCTATAACGGCAAATGTTTATGACTAGTGCAATTGTGTAATCATGAAATGTATTGCGCAAAGATGCCAAAACATGGTAGACGCTACAAGGTGACATTTAAGATGTACTCATCGGCAGCATGGTGGTCTGCATGTCTTAAAACAATGTATGACAAGAACATGAAACTTATGTCCGACACTGTGTCCGACTTTCAAACCCTATGCCATGAAGAGAAATTAGGGATAAACATAAGGTTCCCTTGTTATTTGATTGCTTAGCACATGTCATTACTCTTCGCTGAATCGAGACCCTCGTCCCGTCCACAGGCCTCATCTCCATCTTCATCACTCTCCATTGCCTCATCCAAGTGTTTGGTTGAATGTGAGGACGAGCGCACTCAACTTTTCCTTTATAGCTTTCTTATCCACAGATGATGTTTCTGAAGTGAGTGAAACCCGTAGTATATAATAATGGTTTTCAGACAAAACCTTTTGGATGTTGGGGCCCTTTGCACTTTCCCCGACCTTTTTTGGCGGTGGTCCATTGTCTTTTCACCTTTGAAAAATTCTCCAACATACTTGCCCTCATAAGCATCCGTGGTGCTCGATTCGCCACCGGCACAAGCAAATGCTGGCCCCAAGGTGCACACTTACAACCTTCGCTACCTGTAACGCCCTATTGTGTGTGTGTGTCACAATAAACATTCCTTTCAGATCTCCATAATATCGCCATCCATCCTTCTTGCCACCTCTTCTTGGCGTTCAATAGTTTGGTAGGCCCCTAGATACATGTCCTGTGGTATGTCACGCAAAGAGCCTCGCCGGTCTGACTTCTTCGGTATGTGCAAAGGGGGACTCGGGCTTGGCAGCCCTATCGTACCATCTCCGTGGGTTTTGCGTAAGCCCAATGTTATGATCCACAATATTTGCGATTTCGTGTTGATCATTCCAATCCATCCACCATTCTTCCTCCACGGTCAAATATGTTGGCGCTTCACCGTCCTTTTTCAAGTGATCCACGCCTTCACGTGCGGTCAAACCACCATCACTAGCTTTCTTGTCCTTCGCCCGCAATGCCATCAAAGGAGCGGGCCCGATGACGTGTCCGGAACAAAAGTCAAGAACTCGAGCCCATCTTGATTCCCACAAGGGAAGTGGAGTATTGCCACGCGAATAACGGTAACCTTTCCCGCCCAACTTTGTCCTCGCGGGTGATTTTGAACGGTGCTGAAATGAAAGGTTGTTCAACTTCCAACGAAGAAGATACTTCCTACCGCTCACTAACTGTAATGGCCATACGTATGTCCAAGTCACCACCAACACTTTCACCTCTGGATTCGCGTGAACGAGGACTTCAATATGTCCTCCATAGTTGGCAATGTCCCGGCCTCCTTATGTTTTAAATGCTTAGAAAACATGAAAACATTTGATCCACTTGGTCGCGTATGCCCCACGAGGAGGAATCCAACCTTCACCTTCTCGAACGTCCCGAGTTCAACGAGCATGTTCAAGTACGCAAATAGAAGCTGGTTCTTGTTCTCTCGGCATGTATTGTCCAAATTGGTATAAGACTTTGGGAAGTATCCTTCATACGTGTGTATAACGCCCCGGATAATAGTTATTGTTAAATTTGCATCATTCGAGATTGGCATAATGCAACGCCCGAACGTAATTATGTATCATGCATCCAACAACATGCACCGTGATCCGACTATCCTCCTTCAAGTCCTTTGGCCACCGCAAAATATGCGGCAGAAGTTTTTGGTCCATGCCGTCGATAGATAACAACATATATTTTCCTTGTACGACTTCGACCGATGCTTAACTTCTTCCGTTCCTCCATCAATCGATCCGATGCTTGTTGAGTGCCTCTTGATACATAGTATGTCATGGAACACCATTGTCGACTTGTGGGCACCGAAATTCAATATCTTTGCATACACAGAGCTATTTGGGACCGGAGTGTCGTGCATTGAAACGAGATCGAAACTAGGACATACGATATTGCCGCCTATTATTCCACAGTCAAATGCATAGTGAGCTTTGCATAACCGACACCTGCAGAAGTTAATGTTACGGCAAGAACCCAACCCATGCATTCCTCGACCACGAGCCGCCAACATGCCCCTTCCATCGGAGTGAACCTTATAAGTAGCTTGGAGGGCGCGGCATGCACACCTGGCAAAGAGCGCAAGCTTCCTCATGATACACAACAAAGCACCCGTAGTTCACCGCGCTTTAGGGCCTTGGGCGTCGTTCTATCGCACTCCACATTTGGGGCGCGGCATGCGCCCGGTGGAGTGCATGGCGCCATGGCCGCCTCTCCGACACAACGAGGGCGCGGCTGCCGGCCTCATTCGCCATTCCGGCCATATCTCAGCCCTCCACGGCACAAAACGGCGCGGGCGCGACATCCCTTGTCACTTGGAGGGCCGCCATGGCCGCCTCTCCGACACAGGGCGCTCACCGCGCCTCATTCGCCATTCCAAGGCCATCCCGAGCCCTCCACGGCACAAAACGGCGCGCACGGCGACATCCCTTTGTCACTTGGAGGGCGCCGCCATGCAGTACCCTTCACCACAGACAATATGGTGCCGCCATGCGGCTCCTTTTTCTCTGGCGGTGGAGGGCTCCGATCACGCATAAAGCAACGTGTCGGCGACCCTCGAGACATCACCGCCGCCGGCGATGCAGTGGCCGACATCCGCTAACTCCTCCATTACTCCACATGCTTTTATGCCATGCATACAGACTGACCACAATAGGGGAGGAGGCCTACCTTGGTCAACTCCGATTGTCTGTATGTTGAACTTCAGCCCAGCATATGGAACAAGTCGAGAATCTTTGACTTGGGTATCTTCACCCGCTTGAAATTCCCACACCGCAAGAAATATGCATACGACACAAAGCGTTCACCTTTGACTCCATTCCACTCAGATTGTATCCAAACCTCATGCTTCGTGAAAGTGTCGTAGATTGTATACCTCCACATTCGGCGCCGGCCAAGTGAAGGAAAGTCGCATCCATCCGTGCAATTGCAGCCAAAGCATGGGAGGATTGTACACGAGGGCTGGCCTTATTAGCCCCCATGGTGCGTTGAATAACCTCCGCTTCAACTCCTCGTACCTTGCGGACCCTATGCGATACACGTCGGAAGGCTTTCAAACAACATTGCATAGAATCGACCCATGAGGTGAGTGAAAACCACTCCCTTGTTGTGGCTCGCAAATCGGCCGCTGCGATGCAAATGTCTCTTGCTCGGGTCCGCCCATTCTCGAAACTGTCTGCTGCTCATGAAAAGCTTCTTTGTGAACTTGCGGATGCACAATTTGTTGCAACAAGGCTTTGAAATCCTCTCCCATGGAATCGCCTTCACTTTTCCTCAAAGACAGCCGCCTCGCACACACGGAAGCCCACATCGCTGCTGAAAGGTATCGGCCAAAGGCTTGGATGGAAAGTGACGGCAGATCGGCCTCCAAACTTCTCAATGGTGGGGGTGTCTGAAGACATTGTCCTCATCTGCATTGGGCGTCCCGCATCTTGATCTTTGGAAATAGTAGTGAACAATCCCTCGGTCATACACTCCACCCATGCACACCTTTCCTCCTTCCAGACGGGCTTCTATCTATGGCGAGTAGAGGTTCGAGTTCACAGAAGTCGGGGAACATAGCTGGGCATACGAGACTGTGAGTGAGTTCTTCTCCACCCTGGACCTGCAACACGCACATCCTGGGATCAGAGCCACTAACACAAACCTATGCCAATGAGTATGACGGGGGCGAAGACGACAGCTCCGACGACTCAGCTATCGGCCAAAGAATACATACTTTGTGGCAGGGAGAGTGGCAAGGACTTTGCATTTGCCTGGCGAGACGGAGGGGGCCACCGCTTGCCTTCACTCTTACGGGATCGTACTCTTTGAACTGAAACATCTTGATTTTGCCCGAAATCTCCGCTTCTTGACCCTGCACATCTACATTTTGTCAATGACATAGCAATCGTTGGTATCGGTCAAGGAATGAAAGGGCACATAACACGGAAACCCACATCGCGCGTCTTGAGTGTGAACTGGAGCATTGTGTTGGACTCGTAGCTCGAAGGTTACGACGGCTATGACAAGTGTGATAAAAGGTGGTGGTGTGTGGTACATGACTTGACCGCAGAGGAGGTGGGAAGCCGTGGAGAGACAAATCACTTGATTGCCAAATCCTAAATAGATTTCAAGTAATGGAGGGGGCCCGGTGCTATTATGCTACTATGCCGCCACCACATATGCCAGCTACCATAGAGTTAAAATGAATGGCGGTAGCCATCAATAGCGGCTGGAAAAAAGGGTATCCGAACGTTATGAAAACGCTTTACTTACCCAATTGCATATTGGGCTTGCCCGCATGCGCGTAGATATAAACAAACACGTAGTTCACCACACTACCTTGCAAACCGATGTGCAATCGACAATGCGAAGGACATCGCGAACGCGGTGTGTGGAACTGTATGTTGGGTATGGGTTAAAAGAACATCGAAACGCACAGACCACATATTCCAGTCCTTGTTCCTCCATACATAGCTGATAAGGACAATAACTCGGACCTCGTTACAGCGCGTTTGTTACGGACTGGCGCGAAATTAGGGTTTGCTGCCAGCTCCTTAGAAACCCGAACCAGAATTGAAGTCCTTCTTCTACACAGTCCGAGCTGCAAACAGCGGGCGTAACGCGAGCTCTTCCAACGCGGAGCGTCTGCGATTCAAGCGAGGCCGCGTGGTTTTCCCAACAATTTGCCGTCAGCGACCCTCGCCAGCCAGCTCTCCATCCTTTCCAGAGGACGCACAGGTGAGAAATTCCTTGTCCGAAATAGAATTGGTGCTTGCCTAATCCGGATTGAGCGTGTTTGATGCCTATGCTGGGTGCTACAGACGATGGCGAGTAGAGGTTCGAGTTCCGAAGTCGGGGAACATAGCTGGGCATACGAGGCGTGAGTGAGTTCTTCTCCACCTGGACTGCAACACGCACATCCCGGGATCGAGCCACTAACACAAACCTATGCCAATGAGTATGACGGGCGAAGACGAGACTCCGACGACTCAGCTATCGGCCAAAGAATACATACTTTGTGGGAGAGTGGCAAGGACTTTGCATTTGCTGGCGAGACGGAGGGGGCCACCGCTTGCCTTTCACTCTGTTTACGGGGATCAGGTACTCTTTGGAACTGTGAAACATCTTGATTTTGCCCGAAATCTTCGTCCGCTTCTTGACCCGACATCTACATTTTGTCAATGACATAGCAATCGTTGGTATCGGTCAAGGAATGAAAGGGCACATAACACGAAACCCACATCGCCTGCGTCGGAGTGTGTGAACTGGAGCATTGTGTTGGACTCGTAGCTCAAGGTTACGACTGCGACAAGTGTGATAAAAGGTGGTGGTGTGTGGTACATGACTTGACCGCAGAGGAGGGGCCGTGGAGAGACAAATCACTTGATTGCCAAATCCTAAATAGATTTCAAGTAATGGAGGGCGGTGCTATTATGCTACTATCTGCTACCGCATATGCCGCTACCATAGAGTTAAAATGAATGGCCGGTAGCCATCAATAGCGGCCTGGAAAAAAGGGTATCCGAACGTTATGAAAACGCTTACTTACCCAATTGCATATTGGGCTTGCCCGCATGTATAAACAAACACGTAGTTACACACTACCTTGCAAATGATGTGCAATCGACAATGCGAAGGACATCGCGAACGCGGTGTGTGGAACGTATGTTGGGTATGGGTTAAAAGAACATCGAACGCAGCACACATATTCGATCCTTGTTCCTCCATACATAGTCGATAAGGACAATAACTCGGACCTCGTTATAGCGTTGTTACGGATGGCGCGAAATTAGGGTTTCTGACTCCTTAGAAACCCGAACTAAGTCCTTCTTCTACGTCCGAGCCGCAGCGGCGTAACGCGAGCTCTTCCAACGCGGGCGTCTGCGATTCAAGCGAGGCCGCGTGGTTTTCCCAACAATTTGCCGACCGCCACCGACTCTCCATCCTTTCCAGAGGACGACAGTGAGAAATTCCTTGTCCGAAATAGAATTGGTGCTTGCCTAATCCGGATTGAGCGTGTTTGATGCCTATCTTTGGTGCTACGACGATGGCGGACGCGCAGAAGAAGGACCTCCCGGCGTGCCCTAACCGGAGACTTGTTGGAGAAGCCATGGAGGCGTAAGAAATCTAAAAGCAAGAAGGAGGCGAAATCGAGAACCACGGATCCTCCACGCGACATACCGATCTGGATATGCTTTCCAACCGCTTGAGCAAGGTGGAGGTGGAACGGAAGGGGCATAAAGTCCGGGTCACTCAATTCAAGGCAAGCACCACAAAGACGTTGGTGGTGGAGAGAAGTCCGGCTTGTCCAAAGGATTGAGGGTGGGAAATCCAGATCAATTCCTCCATACTGTATGAGGAGATCAGCTGGAGGCACATGAACCAGCTTGAGGACACTATGCTTCGCGAGAATGGTTGTTGACACAAACAGAGGAGCCGGATGAAGAAACATGCTATGGACGTGGCGTCAAGCTTTGGGTTTTGGGTTCAACGGTGCACCGCAAACCAGAGAGCAAGGGTGATGGGTCCGTGGGCAACTTTGGATGGAGGCGCGAGACCCAATCATGATTCTGCACTTCAAGGCCTTATGAAGTGGACGCATTGCCGCATCGTCGATGATTACACTGTATCTCATGAAGTGGCATGTTTGCACAGGAAGAAATGTGAGCCAAAGGAGTTGTCCAGCACTTTTCGAGCAGCGTTCAGAGCTGAGAATGTGAGTACACTTCTTAATTCCAGTGCATTCGCCATCATCGTTGATTGCATTGTTGCAGCCTAACGGTGTGCTTGCTGCCTGTGACGGACAGAGTGAGAGAACATTTTACAGGTGCTTGTGTGAGGTGATTACGAGCTCCATTATCCGTCATCGCCGAGAGATGTCACTGAGGAGGACAAGACAGGGACTTTCAAAAATCGCACTGGAAGTAGAAGACAATGAGGCAGAGTTCGGACCTTCTGATGAGGAGGATGGGCCTATTCCAGAGTTGCTGGGTCATTCAGATGCGGAGGCATTTGAAGAGGATGATGGGGAGGCCGAGGTGATGGAGGGAGGTTTGCAGCGCCACGGATTCCTTCCAAGGTCGTCGCCATCCAAGCACCATGGGAGGAGTCCACGTGCACATGGAAGAGGGGAGGCCGGGGGACGCAGATGCCGCGCCCGACTATGGTGAGGAGGAGGGGGGCGCAGATGCGGGCAGCACGTGATGGAGGAGCAGGGCGCCGCATGCCGGCACTCAAGACGGAAGAGGCGCGCATGCCGCGCCCGACTATGGTGAGGAGCCGCGCGGGGCGCCGGCATGCCGGCGCCTCCCGAGAGGGGAGGATGAAGGGCCGGCATGCCACGCCCTCTTGCATGTAGAGGAGGAGGGCGCCGCATGCCGCCGCCGCCACGGCGAGTGGAGGAGGTAGGCGCCGCATGCCGCGCCAGAAAACCTGTGGCTTGCTGACTAAGGCGCTGGGGCCATGAGAAGCGGAAAAGCATGCATGATGAGGAAGGTGGTGGGCACAGCAGGTCCCGGAGTGCGGAACGTTCGATAGGAACGAGCAGGAAAAAAGTTCGAAGCGTCCCAAGGGAAACTGACAACAATGAGATTCCAACATTGCATGTCTCAACAGATGGAGAAAGACTCGAAGCGTCTATGATGCATGAGGATTATTTGCAGAAAGTCAGGGAGTCTGCATATGCGAAGAAGGTGGTGCCGTAAAGCGATCAGAAGTCGAGAATTTGAGGGCGCTTCGCTTTCTAACTCGTATGAGGAGAGGCTGCTGGAGGCACATGAACCAGAGGACACTATGCTTCGCGAGAATGGTTGTTGACACAAAGCGGAGGAGGATGAAGGCTGCTATGGGTCAAGCTTTGGGTTTTGGGTTCAACGGTGCACCGCAAACCAGAGAGCAAGGCGGGATGGGTCCTGTGGGCAACTTTGGATGGAGGGCAGCGAGACCCAGGCTGGATTCTTTGCACTTCAAGGCCTTATGAAGTGGACGCATTGCCGCATCGTCGGATGATTACACTGTGTCTGTTGAAAGTGGCATGTTTGCAGGAAGAAATGTGAGCCAAAGGAGTTGTCCAGCACTTTTCGAGCGTTGAGCTGAGAATGTGAGTACACTTCTTAATTCCGAGCATTCGCCACCGCGTTGATTGCATTGATGCGACAGCAATTAACTTCTTTTGATGGACAGTGAGAGAACATTTTACAGTGCTTGTGTGAGGTGATTACGAGCTCCATTATCCGTCATCGCCGAGAGATGTCACTGAGGAGGACAAGACAGGGACTTCCAAACTTCGCACTGGAAGTAGAAGACAATGAGGCAGAGTTCGGACCTTCTGATGAGGAGGATGGGCCTATTCCAGAGTTGCTGGGTCATTCAGATGCGGAGGCATTTGAAGAGGATGATGGGGAGGCTGAGGGTGATGGAGGGAGGTTTGCTGCTGACGGATTCCTTCCAAGGTCGTCGCCATCCAAGCACCATGGGAGGAGTCCACATGCTACATGGAAGAGGGGAGGCCGGGGGGCGCATGCCGGCGCCCTCGATGGTGAGGAGGAAGAGGGGCGGCATGCGGAGCTGATGATGCGGAGGGGGGCGGCATGCGGCCCCTCTAAGGCGGAAGAGGCGCCGGCATGCCGGCGCCTCCCGAGAGGGGAGGCGCCGGCATGCCGGCGCCTCCCGAGAGGATGAAGGCGCCGGCATGCCGCCCTCTTGCATGTAGAGGAGGAGGGGCGCGGCATGCCGCGCCCGACTATGGTGAGGAGGAGGTAGGCGCGTGCTGCAGCGCCAGGCCTGGGGCTTGCTTGGAGGAAGGCGTCGGGGATGAGAAGCGGAAAAGCATGCATGATGAGGAAGGTGGTGGGCAGCAGTCCCGGAGTGCGGAACGCGTTCGATAGGAGCAGCGGAAAAGTTCAAGCGTCCAAGGAACGACAATGAGATTCCAACATTGCATGTCTCAACAGATGGAGAAAGACCGAAGCGTCTATGATGCATGAGGATTATTTGCGAAAGTCGTGAGTGCATATGCGAAGAAGGTGGTGCAAGCGATTCAGAAGGCGAGAATTTGAGGGCGCCGTTTCTAACTCCGGATGCTCGGGTTCGTCAAGTGGATGAGGCTTGGGCGAACTACCGCTCGGCCATCTCAAAGGGTCGTATTGAAGAAGGTGTGCCTTTGCTTTGTATGATTGACCCATCCGATCATAGGATATCAAAACATTAGACCGGAAAAGTTCCGCAAAGAAGTATATTATGGGGTACTGGAGGCAATCATACTTACGCCGCCATGGCAAATTTGCGGATATATCACCAGGGAAGGCAAGGTTCCAATGGATGGAGGCCCATGTCTATTGCGGCTAACTCTACGGGGAGATGCGAGTCGCAACCCACTACAACACAATGTCGGACAAGAGGAAAAAGATGAACTTTATCGAGCGGTCGAGCACTCGTGATGAACTTTGATTGCAAAGCGGGATGGTGTGACAATGAGCATGAACTGGAATTTCTCATAAACTTAAGATCTGTGATGCAGGAAGTAGAGGTGGCAAAAATGGCTCCATTCGTCTAAAAATAATAGGAAATAGAGTGCCCCACCAAAAGACGCTATTGACATTGGGCCACATTATGTGTACATACCACATCCAACAATCCGAGTGCCTTGGTTGGTTCAGGTCACTATAAGGCTTGGGCCATCTTCCCAATCGACAATCCTCGCAGAGCAGTAATCAATTTTAAAATGATAGGATCCTTGTACAATTCGCTTATCATAATCCGTATATAGCTTGTGCTTGATGGCGAGACGTGCTGCAGAAAAGTCCGATCGACATCACTTTTTGCATCGCTGAGAGGCCGTATGCATAATTAGTCAAACGTCAATTGATATAAGTCATTGTGTTACTCCTTCACCAAGGATAACCGAATGGTTGTTAATGGAAGTTACTATACACTGGGAGTAAAACATACCGCAGATCGTGGTCCATAACCAGCTTTCTCAACAATAACTTTTTCTTCATGCTTGGCACATGCAGTTACCAAGTAATGTGATATGTTTCCTCCTTTCATGGGAAAAACAACGCCACCATAGCCGCAATGGCCAATCCACTATCGTCCCAAGGAACACAAACCGACTAGTTGGTGCTAATTCATAAGTGGAGAATTTATCTCGGATACACAAATGTGATGTGTCGCCTTGAGTCCAAAAACCACATGTTAGTGTCGACTTGAGTGAGGGAAAGACATACCGCAAGAATGGTTGGCGGTTTGTGTCTTTGTTGTGTAGCAATAATCCGTCCTTTTGTCACCACATGTGTTTCTACTGGTGGTGCCTCTCTCGGTGGCTCTCAGCCCGCTTCTACGCACTCATTCTCAAAATGTCCGTGTACGACACCAATGACAGTGCCCTTCTTATTCGCCCGGTGCAAAGGAGGTTGATGCATGATAGGGGCGTCCCTTCCCGCCCCTCTCCCACGCCCACACCGGGTATAGAGAACATGAGAAGTATGCACGACCACGTCTGTAGCAACTCACTGGATTCCTCCTCCAAAGAAAGCACCAACAACTTGAGAAAAGGTAACATAAGCACTTGCTTGGTTTGCAAAATTGTTTTGAGTGGTAACAAATGCTGTAGCTATGTGGCGTAGATGTAAGAAGAACTGTGATGGCCTTCGTCGTGACAAGACATCACCGATGCAAGCTTAGCACGAAGAGCTCGAAACTTGTGTAGGTGATTTTCAACACTATCACTCTCCTTCATACTAAGGTCAGAGAGTTGTCAGTCGCGTTGATAAGCGACATTCCGCCTTTTGTGAACATGTCCTTAAACAATCGCTAAATGCTCGCAGACATGGTCGCCTTGTGTGTTGTATCATGTTTTTGTCGAGAGAGATAATAATGCAAAGATGCTCTCTTATCAAGCTTGATCCAAGCACAATTTCACGCATTTGTTCCTTTAGGACCGACAACGCTGGATTTGTAGCTTTACCACAACATCAAGGAGATCATATTCTTCAAAGATGGCCTCCATACGAAGCTCCCAAATTGGGTAATCATCCCATTAAATCTGTCTTTATCTTTAATATCAATCTTAATTGTATTATTTACACTTGTGTTGGTGGGATTGCTAGTTCCATGAGTGAGGTTTTGGGAGGAGTGAAAATAGGGCTAAGTGTTATTGGGTACACTGTGTGGAGGTGACCACATACACCGTGTGGATAGGTGCCGTAAAACCCACCGACAAGACTAGAGAATGGAGGACTCAGTCCCGACCAAACATCTTTGCTAAAGACCCTAAAATTTGCTTGGTTCAGTACTAGCATCAAACCGAAAGATGGATCACAATGAGAAACATCACGGCTGGAGATGCTTGAACCGGATTTAGGGCCCAAAGAGTGAGAGAATTTTGTGAGTTGTTCTATTAGCAAGGTGGCTCGTGACAATTTTTGTTCAAAACACCTATTTGTTTCTCAGTAATTGTATTTGGTCCTTTTGTAAGTTTGTGTGTGATACGTGCTTGGTCTTTAAGTATTACTCGAAAATTTTAAGTGCTTAATTGCTATATGGTCCCGAGGATGTGAGATGTTGTGGTGGCAAAGGACTATGGGGAAGGAAAGGCTATTCTACTACATGCCGAGCAGAAATATTACAACGAGAAGGGCTGATGTTGAGAAAGTAGGTCTTGATCTCCACGTAATCTATTTCTATTTCGATTCCCTGCTTCATGGTGTCGATCCACTTATCGCCCCGCGCCTTTGGTTGCGCCTCCCATCTCCGTGGCCGGTGATTGCTTGAACAGATCAAGATGAAGTCTCTTTTCCTCCTCCTCGCTAGGGAATGTCTGGGTGGTACCGCCCACATCTGGGCACAATGCGCAACATCCTCCATGCCGCAATTCTCAAGAGAAAAAAGATGTAATTGTGGCCTCCAAGGATCTAATGCGTGAGATGAGTGTCATCAAGAAACGCCTAGGGTTAGGATTGCTGTCAATAGGAGATGATGAATTCTTCCATGTTGATGGTGCGATCCCATGCCATAGGGAATACGAACACGCTCCATTAGGGCTCGATACCATAATGTGTTTACGATCGCTAGCCTGTGCTAGGAGCACCACGAGCAGGAGAGCACACATCTATAGTGCAACATAGATTAACATCGCTTAGGGTTCAAAATACATATATCGAAAAGGTGTGAGTGAGTAACCGCTTTTCTAAACCTAATTCCTAATAAGCGTTATATAATTAATAGTTATGAGTTAGCCAGAAAACTAAACATTACTCCAACATTCTATATTAGTGAGATTGAAGAGGGATCGTTTCTTCCTTTTGCTAACCAAGAGAACTTTCCTGGCAAGCAACTTCGTGAGTTCTAGGTTGTATGGAAAGCAATACTATACCCTCCATGATGAGACAGAGGTGATAGAAGCTTTAGTAGGCGCCATAAAATTTGTAAACACAAGTTTTAGAAGAAGAGACGATGTAGTCATGATGTATTCTTTTACGTGATCATTCATCGCAAGATATTGTACAAGATATGAATGCTCCTAGCGATGGTAACAACACCATAGAAAGACATAGGAAGATACTGATTTGGTTGTTGCTAGAGGTATGTTTCCTCGCACTCATTGTTGTAATCAAGGAGTTTTGGCAAGAGTTCAAGGAGTATTGGACACCCACTTCATCTTAAGTGTCTTGAAATTCTTCCTATGGAAGCCTCTACTTCCAAACATGTCAACAAGGCGGGCTACCTCTACTTTAAACTCGCAATCCTTCCCCTGCTTGTCAACAATGTTCAGCCTTTGCTTCCTCCAATTTAGAATCACACAATGCTAACAATTCTTCATGTGTCCATGGAGTGGTCGCTTCACTTAACGCGGTGCTGAGTCTTTTGCTTGAGCTATGCGACTGGCCTCAAGCCATGGCCGAATGTGCGAAATGGAGATGTGGAGGAAAACAAGAGAAAAGCGGAGAGAAGGGGAGGAAACGAATGAGATAGAAAGTAAAGGGTATTTGGTAAACAAAAAGTAAAGTAGTAAGAAGTAAAAATATATTCACTATTTTACCTCACTGCAGTGAAATAATGGAGGATTTGTAGATAGTTTAGTTCACAAATCAGTTCAATCTAAACTAAAATACACCTCGACATCAGCCAACTACATGCTATATCGGATTGTGTCTGTGTTCTAGTTCATGTAGTTCAAATGCGCGATAGTTTAGTTCACTAATTAGCTCGATCTAAACTAAACTACACCTCGCCACATCAACGAACTACATGCCACATCGGATTGTGTCTGTGTTCATGTAGTTCAAATCCGCCATGTGGCAAACTAGGAGCTGAAATGCAATTCAATTACATTTGAATGGCAAGTGCGGAGAGGTCTTTAAAAAGCGTAGCATCGCATTGCACCCAATATTTTGAAACTCACACAAACACTAAATATTACTATTCTATGAAATAATGATGAATATTACTACTCTAAGAAGCTTATAGAAATAGTAATTTCCTCATTGGATTGTTTTGTGGTATAAATAAAAGCCTAGTTGTACTGAAACATAATATATGAAGACACGAAACCGGGCAAAATTCTCTATCCGCTTGAACTTTTTATAGATTTAAAGTCGTGAACTTCTCATCAACTTAGAAATTAGGTCAAAGGGACTTCTTTGTAGGCTAAAACATCAAACTTAGGGAATTTCTCTATCGGCTCATAAATTTGACATATTTTCTATCTCAGATGAGAGATCATTCCACGTCATGTGGAAAACTTCTCTATTGGTTTAGAAATTGGGCGACGCTCTCTCTCTATCGATCGAGGAGATTGATGCACGACATGTGGAACATAGGGTGAGACCACATCCGCATCGTTGGATAGAATATTATGAATTGATTTTTAAATCGGAATTTACAAATATTAGCACATTCGACTTATTCAATTATGTTTGACTTATAAATGTTATACACATACAATATGATTTTGTGACTTGGTTTGAATTTATATTTTGATTGATATTAAACCAAGGAACCATCATCAATTATCACTAATATATATAAAAGAGTCTCCGACACGCCCATTTTGCATCGTAAATTTAGGTGTTTTGAGTAAAGCGGATAAGATGCCTAAAAGAAAGAGAATCATGAAAGATTCAAGCTCAACATCTAATTTGAACCCCCTATAGGGCACACATGCGGGCAATATAAAAATGCAAAAGCGGTCACCAATATTCAAGAAGATAAAACACCGAACACCGTGTATGTAATGAATGCGGCTTGATATTAGAGAACCGTTACATCGACACCACAAGAAACTAAGGGCATCCGCCAATGATAACTTTTTTCCCTCACAAAGTCCTAGACATAGTTAATGAATATATTGAAGAAGCCAAAAGATTGGATTTGAAAACAAACATCCAAGATTTGGCATTGCCTTTTTTCAAAAGCTGGTGGATTTGGAAAAGGGAAATTTTCAAGAGCTGGTATGCGCTTTGGGTTGCTAGCAAATGGAAAGAACTCCCAAACGCTGAGATTAGTTATGCTACGAGAAGTATGGGTATCGAAAAAGAGGTTGTTGAACGGTTGGGAAAGAACTTGAACGATTCTTCCTATTAGAGGCTAATAGACATATTAATGCAGCTGCTGAAAAATTGGAATTGAGTTCCCTCTCCAAGACTTGGCATTGCATTTTTTAGGAGATTGGTCGATTTGAAAAGGGAACTTTGCTAGAGGGTGCAAGCGGCTTTGTAATCGTAGCAAAGATGGAAAGGATTTCAAAGACTGGAAATTAGGCATGGTACTTGTGTAGGAATACATGAGGAGGTTATTTTACGGTTGGCAAATGACTTGGAACAATTCTTACGTGAGAAAGATGCAAAGTTGAAGGCTGAGAAAGATCGAGAGGCAGCTGAAAAAAGTCCTAGATATGGCTTGGAAACATATCAAGGCAGCTGGTGAAAAGATGCAATTGAGGCCCACTTGTCCAAGATTATCGTTCTATTGTTTCCAGAGATCCATGGATTTGAAATTTAAGAGAGAAATAAATTTTGAAGAGCCACAAAGATAGCTCACGTAGCTAGTAACTGAGAGGGACTCATCGTCGTTGGGACACAATTAATTACTATGTAAGTCCAGGAATCAAATAATACAGCTTGGTAAACAACAATCAATTCTTCTAGATATAGAATATCAAAATTCAACATGTATTAAGTAGATAATGAGTTCGCTTGTACTGTATCCATTGCCCTCTAGTGGGCACTCACTCGAGCGATCCTTCACAAGGCAACACTAGCGGTGATGCATCTTCCTCTTCACCAAGAGTATGCAAGTCGTTTATTTTTCCGATATAAAATTGTTGTGCAGGGTGACTTACGTAGGGGAGAGTCGCTCCTTTTTTCGTGAAAATAAGGGTTTCCTTTGTTGTTCTTTGCTAGATGGGCTTCCCTCATTTTTTCTCTCAATAAAGTTTTATGGTACCTGTGAGATATGGTGCAAGCATGGTTTGGTGCTCACATTAGTGAGAAAGCAGATAAACATTGTTATTTTGTCCTCATGTAACGTTAATAATTTCAACTAATTTATTTCTTCTCTAAATTGTCTGATTTTTTTTACAAGATATACAAATATATCACTTCTACATAAAATTAAAATACTCATAAAAATATTCAAAATGAAAGTCTAAATTTAGAGACTACTTGGGACGGGCATTGTCTCACTCAACGGGCACTTGTCACACTATATTTACGAAGTGGGCCCGAGAACAGGCAGGTAGGCGGGCACTCAGGCCCTTACCTAAATCATTTTGTAGCATGTTTACGAGATGAGCAAACAGATCGTCGGCGTTTAACTCAACAAATTTTGAGTTGTCACGCTACTGCCGCACTCGATTTAGGGTTGTCATCGATCTCTTCTCGGAGAAGAGGTCACGCCACACCATCACAACTGCGAGGAAGATCTCGACTCATCGGCAGAGTAGAAAAACATAATATTTGAAGCGGCTGAATATACATGAAGCGGCTGCAGGGGTCTATATACGTGGATCCGGGTTTAAGATGGTTATCAAAACGGCATGTTTGGGATTAGGCGAAAGCGTAAAATAAGGGTGAACATCACCGTCAGTTGTGCCAACTACGCCTGAAAAACGCGGTGCTCTCCGGCTTATCATGCGCCACGAGAAAAGTACCCATGTTCTCTCCCCTCATTGCGGGAAAAAAGCTGGTCGTTCGAGTTTCCGGTGGCTTGTGTTGCAATCATTGTGGCCAAGAACAGGAAATCACTGCATTTAAAATCACATGGAGACACATGGAGACAACTATGGTATGGGTTTTGTAGAGGTTGTCATATCACCAAAATGGCGCGGCGATTGTTGGGTGTATGGCGCCGCAGATGCGCGCCTTTTGCCGTGGCTCTGACAAGCATGAAGCGGATGTGTCTCTGTTATACGATGGCGGAAACGAACACGATGGGAGCATATGGCGCCTAGAGGGTGGAAAGTGGAGCACAAGCGCCCATGTCCGCCGTCACGGTTCGCTATAACGGCAAATGTTATGACTAGTGCAATTGTGTAATCATGAAATGTATTGCGCTAGTACATGCCAAAACATGGTAGACGCTACAAGGTGACATTTAAGATGTACTCATCGGCATGGTGGTCTGCATGTCTTAAAAACAATGTATGACAAGAACATGAAACTTATGCCGACAACTCGTGTCCGACTTTCAAACCCTATGCCATGAAGAGAAATTAGGGATAAACATAAGGTTCCCTTGTTATTTGTTGCTTAGCACATGTCATTACTCTTACGAATCGAGACCCTCGTCCCGTCCACACAGGCCTCATCTCCATCTTCATCACTCTCCATTGCCTCATCCAAGTGTTTGGTTGAATGTGAGGACGAGCGCACTCAACTTTTCCTTTATAGCTTTCTCCGCTGCATGATGTTTCGAAGTGAGTGAAACCCGTAGTATATAATAATGGTTTTTCGACAAAACCTTTTGGATGTTGGGGCCCTTTGCACTTTCCCCGACCTTTTTGGCGGTGGTCCATTGTCTTTCCTTTGAAAAATTCTCCAACATACTTGCCTCATAAGCATCCGTGTGCTCGATTCGCCACTGCACAAGCAACACGGTGGGCCCCAAGGTGCACACTTACAACCTTCGCTACCAACGCCCTATTGTGTGTGTCACAATAAACATTCCTTTCTAGATCTCCATAATATCGCCATCCATCCTTCTTGCCACCTCTTCTTGGCGTTCAATAGTTTGGTAGGCCCCTAGATACATGTCCTGTGTGGTCACGCAAAGAGCCTCCAAGACTTCTTCCGGTATGTGCAAAGGGGACTCGGGCTCACAGCCCTATCGTACCATCTCCGTGGGTTTTGTAGAGGTTGTCATATCGGTGAAATGTATGCTGGCGATTGTTGGGTGTGGCATGGCGGCATCTGCGGCGTCTTTGAGGGCTCTGACGATGAAGCAGCGGATATGTATACGTATTATCTGATGGCGGAAACGAACACGATGGGAGCATATGGCGTCTAGAGGGTGGAAAGTGGAGCACAAGCGATCCATGTCCGTCACCATTCTTATCTATAACGGCAAATGTTATGACTAGTGCAATTGTGTAATCATGAAATGTATTGCGCGTGTATTCGATGCCAAAACATGGTAGGCGCTACAAGGTGACATTTAAGATGTACTCATCGGCATGGTGGTCTGCATGTCTTAAAAACAATGTATGACAAGAACATGAAACTTATGCACAACTCGGTGTCCGACTTTCAAACCCTATGCCATGAAGAGAAATTAGGGATAAACATAAGGTTCCCTTGTTATTTATTGCTTAGCACATGTCATTACTCTTACGAATCGAGACCCTCGTCCCGTCCACCTCATCTCCATCTTCATCACTCTCCATTGCCTCATCCAAGTGTTTGGTTGAATGTGAGGACGGCGCACTCAACTTTTCCTTTATAGCTTTCTTATCTGCTGTGATGTTTCGAAGTGAGTGAAACCCGTAGTATATAATAATGGTTTTTCGCACAAAACCTTTTGGATGTTGGGGCCCTTTGCACTTTCCGACCTTTTTGGCGGGTGGTCCATTGTCTTTATCCTTTGAAAAATTCTCCAACATACTTGCCTCATAAGCATCCGTGTGCTGGCACCGTGCACAAGCAAAACGGTTCGATGGCCCCAAGGTGCACACTTACAACCTTCGCTACCAGGCTATGTGTGTGTGTCACAATAAACATTCCTTTCTGTATCTCCATAATATCGCCATCCATCCTTCTTGCCACCTCTTCTTGGCGTTCAATAGTTTGGTAGGCCCCTAGATACATGTCCCTGTGGTATGTCACGCAAAGAGCCTCGTCGATCTGACTTCTTCCGGTATGTGCAAAGGGGGATCGGGCTTGACGCCCTATTACCATCTCCGGGGTTTTGCAGAACAAGCCCAATGTTATGATCCACAATATTTGCGATTTCGTGTTGATCATTCCAGAAATCCATCCACCATTCTTCCTCCACAGTAGTCAAATATGTTGGTAGCTTCACCAGTCCTTTTTTCAAGTGATCCACGCCTTCACGTGCGGTCAAACCCCCATCACTAGCTTTCTTGTCCTTCGCCCGCAATGCCATCAAAGGAGCGGGCCCGATGACGGTGTCTGGAACAAAAATCAAGTCGAGCCCATCTTGATTCCCACAAGGGGAAGTGGAGTATTGCTTACGAATAACGGTAACCTTTCCCGCCCAACTTTGTCCTCGCGGTGATTTTGAACTGGTGCTGAAATGAAAGGTTGTTCAACTTCAACCGCAGTGATATACTTCCCCCGCTCACTAACGTAATGGCCATACGTATGTCCGGAAGTCAGCCACCGTCAACACTTTCACCTGGATTCGGCGTGAACGAGGACTTCAATATGTCCTCCATAGTTGGCAATGTCCGCCTCCTTATGTTTTAAATGCTTAGAAAACATGAAAACATTTGATCCACTTGGTCGTGCGTATGCCCCACGAGGAGGAATCCAACCTTCACCTTCTCGAACGTCCCGAGTTCAACGAGCATGTTCAAGCACGCAAAATAGAAGCTGGTTCTTGTTCTCTCGGCATGTATTGTCCAGCTGCAGGTATAAGACTTTGGGAAGTATCCCTTCATACGTGTGTATAACGTCCTGGATAATAGTTATTGTTAAATTTGCATCATTCCTGAGATTGGCATAATGCAGATACGCCCGCGCTCTGAACGTGTAATTATGTATCATGCATCCAACAACATGCACTGTGATCCGACTATCCTCCTTCAAGTCCTTTGGCCACCGCAAAATATGCGGCAGAAGTTTTTTCGTCCATGCCGATAGATAACAACATATATTTCTGCGGCTCCTTGTAATGACGATGTCTTAACTTCTTCCGTTCCTCCATCAATCGTATCCGATGCTTGTTGAGTGCCTCTTGATACATAGTCGTATGTCATGGAACACCATTGTCGACTTGTGGGCACGAAATTCAATAACTTTGCATACAGAGCTATTTGGGAAGATCGAGTGTCGTGCATTGAAACCGAGATCGAAACTAGGACATACGATATTGCTGCCTATTATTCCACCCAAATGCATAGTGAGCATAACTGACAGCCTCTGCAGAAGTTAATGTTACGGCAAGAACCCAACCCATGCATTTCGACTAGAGGCCGCCAACATGCCCCTCCATGGAGTGAACCTTATAAGTAGCTTGGAGGGCGCGGCATGCTGCACACCGGTGCAAAGAGGCGGCGCAAGCTTCCTCATCAGCACAACAAAGCACCCGTAGTTCACCGCGCTTTAGGGCCTTGGGCGCCGCCATGCCCTATCGTGCACTCCACATTTGGGGCGCGGCATGCGCGCCTCGAGGAGTGCATGGCGCCGCCATGGCCGCCTCTCCGACAACGCCGCCTCATTCGCCATTCGGTGCAAGGCCATCCGAGCCCTCCACGGCAAAAACGGGCGCCGCACGACATCCCTTTGTCACTTGGAGGGCGCCGCCATGCGAGTACCCTTCACCACAGACAATATGGTGCCGCCATGCCGGCTCCTTTTTCTGTGCGGTGGAGGGCTCCGGCACTGCGCCGTACAAAGCAACGTGTCGGGCGCCGGCACGGCGACTCCTGAGACATCACCGCCGCCGCACCGGCAGTACCCGCAGTGGCCCGTACATCCGCTGCTAACTCCCTCCATTACTCCACATGCTTTTATGCCATGCATACAGACAGACCGCAATAGCTGGGGAGGAGGCCTACCTTGGTCAACTCCGATCGGTGTCGTATGTTGAACTTCAGCCCGATATGGAACAAGTCGAGAACTGTTTGACTTGGGTATCTTCACCCGCTTGAAATTGACCCACACCGCAAGAAATATGCATACGACACAAAAGCGCTCACCTTTTGACTCCATTCCACTCTGATTGTATCCAAACCTCATGCTTCGTGAAAGTGTCGTAGATTGTATACCTCCACATTCGGCGTCGCTCGGCCAAGTGAAGGAAAGTCGCATCCATCCGTGCAATTGCAGCCAAAGCATGGGAGGATTGTACACGAGGGCTGGCCTTATTAGCGTCCCATGGTGCGTTGAATAACCCTCCGCTTCAACTCCTCGTACCTTGCGGACCTATGATATACGCCGTCAAGGCTTTCAAACAACATTGCATAGGAATCGACCCATGAGGTGAGTGAAAACCTGTCCCTTGTTGTGGCCTCGCAAATGGCATTGAAATGTCTCTTGTCCGCCCATTCTCGAAACGCATCTGCTCATGAAAAGCTTCTTTTGTGAACTTGCGGATGCACAATTTGTTGCAACAAGGCTTTGAAATCCTCTCCCACGGAATCGCCTTCACTTTTCCTCAAAGACACCACCGCGCTCGCACACGGAAGCCCACATCGCTAATGAAAGGTACCAAAGGCTTGGATGGAAAGTGACGGCAGATCGGCCCGTCCAAACTTCTCAATGGGGTGTCGAAGACATTGTCCTCATCTGCATTAGGCGTCCCGCATCTTTGGAAATAGTAGTGAACAATCCCGCACTCGCCCACCGCACCGACACCAACTTTCCTCCTTCCAGACGGGCTTCTATCTATGGCGAGTAGAGGTTCGTGTTCGAAGTCGGGGAACATAGCTGGGCACGAGGCGTGAGTGAGTTCTTCTCCACCCCGGACCCGCAACACGCATCCCGGGATCGAGCCACTAACACAAACCTATGCCAATGAGTATGACGGGCGAAGACGAGCCGACGACTCAGCGGCCAAAGAATACATACTTTGTGGCGAGAGTGGCAAGGACTTTGCATTTGCTCGGCGAGACGGAGGGCCAGCGCGCTTGCCTTCACTCTTACGGGATCGTGTACTCTTGAACTGAAACATCTTGATTTTGCCCGAAATCTTCGTCCGCTTCTTGCAGACATCTACATTTGTCAATGACATAGCAATCGTTGGTATCGGTCAAGGAATGAAAGGGCACATAACACGAAACCCACATCGCGTCTTGAGTGTGTGAACTGGAGCATTGTGTTGGACTCGTAGCTCAAGGTTACGACGGCTACCGCGACAAGTGTGATAAAAGGTGGTGGTGTGTGGTACATGACTTGACCGCAGAGGGTGGGAAGCCGTGGAGAGACAAATCACTTGATTGCCAAATCCTAAATAGATTTCAAGTAATGGAGGGGCGGTGCTATTATGCTACTATGCCAGCATATGCCTACCATAGATTAAAATGAATGGCGAGCCATCAATAGCGGCTGGAAAAAGGGTATCCGAACGTTATGAAAACGCTTTACTTACCCAATTGCATATTGGGCTTGCCCGCATGCGTAGATAAACAAACACGTAGTTCAACACTACCTTGCAATGATGCAATCGACGCGAAGGACATCGCGAACGCGGGTGTGGAACGTATGTTGGGTATGGGTTAAAAGAACATCAAAACAGATATATTCCGTCCTTGTTCCTCCATACATAGTCGATAAGGACAATAACTCGGACCTCGTTACGTTGTGGACGCGAAATTAGGGTTTCTGACTCCTTATAAACCCGAACGAATTGAGTCCTTCTACACGTCAGCCGCAAACGGCGAACGCGAGCTCTTCCAACGCGGAGCTCGATTCAAGCGAGGCGCGTGGTTTTCCCAACAAGTCACCCTCGCCACCCAGCTCTCCATCCTTTCGGAGGACGACAGTGAGAAATTCCTTGTCGAAATAGAATTGGTGCTTGCCTAATCCGGATTGAGCGTGTTTGATGCCTATCTGGTGCTACAGACGGCGAGCGGACGCTGAGAAGAAGGACCTCCCGGCGTGTGGCCTAACCACGGAGACTTGTTGGAGAAGCCGGAGGCGAAGAAATCTAAAAGCAAGAAGGAGGCAAATCGAGAACCAGATCCTCCACGCCAGACACTACCGCCTCGGCTGGACATGCTTTCCAACCATTGAGCAAGGTGGAGGTGGAACGGAAGCATAAAGTCTCACTCAATTCAACAAGGCAAGCACCACAAAGACGTTGGTGGTGGAGAGAAGTCCGCTTGTCCAAAGGATTGAGGGTGGGAAATCCAGATCAATTCCCTCCCATACTCGTATGAGGAGACTGTGCGGAGGCACATGAACCATTTGAGGACACTATGCTTCCAGCAGAATGGTTGTTGACACAAAGAGGAGATGAAGAAACTGCTATGGACGCCGGCGTCAAGCTTTGGGTTTTGGGTTCAACGGTGCACCGCAAACCGAGAGGCGGGATGGGTCCTGTGGGCAACTTTGGATGGAGGGCAGCGAGACCCGTAATCATGGATTCTTTGCACTTCAAGGCCTTATGAAGTGGACGCATTGCCGATCCGATGATTACACTGTATCTCAAAAAGTGGCATGTTTGCACAGGAAGAAATGTGAGCCAAAGGAGTTGTCCAGCACTTTTCGAGCGCGGAGCTGAGAATGTGAGTACACTTCTTAATTCCGCATTCGCCACACGTTGATTGCATTGATGCCTAACTGTGCTTGCACCGTGATGTGAGTGAGAGAACATTTTATGTGTGCTTGTGTGAGGTGATTACGAGCTCCATTATCCGTCATCGAGAGAGATGTCACCGAGGAGGACAAGACAGGGACTTCAAACGACCGGAAGTAGAAGACAATGAGGCGAGTTCGGACCTTCCGATGAGGAGGATGGGCCTATTCCGAGTTCTGGTCATTCGGGATGCGGAGGCATTTGAAGAGGATGATGGGGAGGCCGAGGGTGATGGAGGGAGGTTTCGCTGGGGCCACGATTCCTTCCAAGGTCGCCGCCATCCAAGCACCATGGGAGGAGTCCCTGCTACATGGAAGAGGGGAGGCGAGGGGACGCGATGCCGGCGCCTCGACTATGGTGAGGAGGAGGGCGCGCCCTGTGCGGATGAGGAGGGGCGCGCCGCTCTGACGGAAGAGGGGCGCCGGCATGCCTCCGCCGAGGAGGAAGAGGGGGCGCCGCCCCGGTTTGAGCGGAGGGGCGCCGCCGCCCTCCCGAGGAGGAGGGCGCTGCCGCCCTGTGCAGAGAGGAGGCGCCATGCGCCGCCCGACGCGAGTGGAGGAGGTAGGCGCAGATGCGCCTCAGAAACCTGTGGCTTGCTGAGGAAGGCTGGGGCCATGAGAAGCGGAAAAGCATGCATGATGAGGAAGGTGGTAGCAGTCCCGAGTGCGGAACGCTCGATAGGAACGAGCAGAAAAAGTTCAAGCGCCCCAAGGGAAATCGATAACAATGAGATTCCAACATTGCATGTCTCAACAGATGGAGAAAGACCGAAGCGTCTATGATGCATGAGGATTATTTTAAGTGAGTCGCATATGCGAAGAAGGTGGTGCGTAAAGACTAAAGTCGAGAATTTGAGGGCGTTTCTAACCCGGATGCTCGTTCCAAGTGGATGAGGCTTGGGCGAACTACCGCTCGCCATCTCAAGGGTCGTATTGAAGAAGGTGTGCTGCCTTTGCTTTGTATGATTGACCCATCCGATGCAGGATATCAAAACATTAGACCGGAAAAAGTTCCGCAAAGAAGTATATTATGGGGTACTGGAGGCAATCATACTTACGCCGCCATGAAGCGCCTTGCGATATATCACCGTGGAAGGCAAGGTTCCAATGGATGGAGGCCCATGTCTATTGGGCTAACTCTACAGAGATGCGAGTTCGCAACCCACACAACACAATGTCGGACAAGAGGAAAAAGATGAACTTTATCGAGCGAGATACCTGTGGATGAACTTGATTGCAAAGCGGGATGGTGTGACAATGAGCATGAACTGGAAGTTCAATTTATACAAGGTGCTTAATGATAGAGGATGACGAAGGTCGGGAAGATGAGCAATACAAGCAAAACAAAGTGGACAACCGGACACATATACTATGCATAGCAAACTGGAGGGAAAGGTGTGGGAAAACGTGATGATCTTCACCAAGTGGGAGGCGATGGAACTTCCCGAAAGGTGCCAAACAGCAGTACTAGCAAGAAGAGCAAGGGCAAACGCAGTTGGAGAAGAGGTGAAGACTGGAAAGCGTTTTGTTAAGCCCAAAGAGATGCAAGGAAACCATGGCAGCTTTCCAAGGAATTCCACCGAGAGACGGTCGAAAATGCTGATTAGTGTGGAAAAGGTTTTGACAGTTTAGGACTCGAATGGTATGTCCAAGGAGGTGATATCGGAAGAAACTTCATGTCATCCAAGTGGCGATGGCGAAACACTTAGGATGTGACTCTTCGAGATGGTTAGCGAATACCCAATGCACTCTTCGGATGATGTTATTGCACGTTTCAAACAGCGTTCGATGGAAAGGTACGTGTCATTTGTTTTAAGACTCATTGAGTAGACGCCGCGCCGCCTCTCCCACCATTTCCTTCGTTGGTTGTAACAGTAGGGAAGCATGCCGCGCCGCCCACTACCTATTGTCACTTAATCGGTTTTCGATCGACCACGGTGACGCGGCACAAGTGAAAGATGTGCGGATTTGAAAAACTACGAGGACTTCCGTGCTTTCACCGGAAGTGCACACATGGAAGGGTCCGGAGAACGAACAAAGGACCCTAGCGACATGGACATGGAAGAAGGCTGCTGCTCACTGCTCCAACCACGAGTGTATCGTGAAATACCAAGTGGTAGCGAGAGATGTGTTGGACATCCGAGGGTTTTACTAAGAGGAATTACACTTTATTGGTTATGGATGTGCCTGGGATTCAACAAGGAAAGCATGATGTAAAGATGGACCAAACACGATGGGCATGTTTCACTCTTTCCATGACATGACGAGTTGTGAGGAAATGCATGATAGTTATGCATGGGGTGGAGGCCGCACATCGTGAGGGAGGCTGCATGCTGGTGCACCGTGGAGGGATGGTCTCCTCGTATGGGACAAAACTAACATGCATAATGATCAAGGTGGATATGATACCGCCGAGTACATCACGGTAGGGTGGGGGTAACTACAGAAGAAGAACAAGGTTTCAATGTTACCTAACACCGCCCTTGGCTGCTCAATAATGGTCGCATTGGGCACAACATCGTCAAGAAGCTTCTTTATATGTCATTGGACAAGCTCGTATGTGCTTATCGAGGCCATTAGGGTTGATGCGTAAGATGATCAACAACTTCTCCAAAGAAGGAGATTGGATATTAGATGCGCATGCGGTGAAGTGACGACGACCTAGCAAATACGCTATGTGGCCGCAATTGCATCGCCGTGACTTGGACAAACGATGCGGAATTCATTCCCCAAAGGATACATGGATATGAGGTACTTCAGCCGAGGAGGAATTGAATCATGAGCCACACCGACGAGGACCCGCCAGGCAAAGGAATTAAGCTTGTCCGAGAAGGGTCACTGCAAGCACAGTCGTACCTTTGGGGTTCAACAGATGAAAGAGAAAACGGGCAAATCTTGATGACGGGCAGAACTCGAGCGCAGTGCCATCCAGACTACAACACCCAAAGCGCCCTCCTCGCCTCTTGGATGTGGAGAATGCCATGTGAGAACGACAACTTCGAGGACCCCGACAACGCCTCCTCGTAAACGCCGATGTTGTGTTCGATAGCGATTCGGGCAATGCCCACCCGAGACTCAAGCCGGGCGAAGATTTTGGTAGTTAGGTTATTGGAAATTTACGCTCTGCTATGTGTCCAAATTTTAGAAATTTTTCCAGTATGACGATGCCTACGCAAACATTCCCTTTAATCTTTATATTGCTTTTAGTGCTATGTATTGCTTTCAAGTAGGTGTGAAATCACGACAAGCAACCGTCAATATCACCATGGAAGACCATTGGGGCCTTTCGGGCATACTACGACCATAACTGCAGTGCACTTGTGAAAAGTAGCCGATGTCAGAGGAAGGGAGGAATGAACCATCACCAAGAAAATTAAAACGTCAAATGGGAATTCAAAGGCTCACCATGTTTTCCAAATAGCTTGGTTTTTTCCGCAGGTTGTTTTGTATATTCACCGCCTAAATATTATGCCAGTTGTAGGCTTATCTTGAGGTCTGGCTGGACAGGGAGTATGTAGCATGAGAACTGGAACCAGATTTGTGGAGCGCAGGTTAGATTGCCTAGATCTGCGGCATGTTTGATAAACTTTTTTTTTTGGACTGAGCTCACTATGGTGGGTATATGTGGCAGGGGAGTGGTGGATTGAGGTGGCAGGGACGTGTTGGGTACGGGTGGCAAGGGGTGGCAAGGGAGTGGTGGATTGAGGTGGCAGGGAAGTGGTAGGCAGAGGTGGCAGGGTATGCAGTTGGGTTTAGGTGGTCCTTGGTTCATTGTATTTCTAATCGCTGGTTCTTGATGGCTTTCATGGAACTCCCGAGGGAACCGCTGGATATGCACGGTGGTGGAGTATCGAAGATCACCTTGTAGGATCACACGATCACAGCAGCCTGACACCTACAACCGGATCCGTGGAGGTGCGAGCTGCGACCGAGGGATCAAGCTTTAGGGTTGTGCTCGGTTCTTTGGCTCGCTGTGGCAGGTACAAAGTTGGAGTCTAACAAATAGCTATGCTTTTGTTTAGGTGGTGCATGTAGCGTATGGCTTATTACCATCACCGCCAAATGGAGCCAAGGGCTAAGTAAACGTCGACAAAGAAGAACGCCAGCCTGTGCCCAGTACATAAGTCAAGCATCTTCTAGTGAAGCTGGTGTTCAAGAGTTGTCGGGAAGGAGACTAACAAGGAAACTTGGTATTCCTCAAGTGCAGAGGTCAAACGAGGGGACCCATGCAGCACGAGAGGAAGGTGGAGCAGAAGAGGATGCCACTACTGTGCAAGAAACTCAGGTGCCCAAACTTTAACCGTCTGCATGAAGTTTAGAGAGCGCGTAGCTATGGGTCATTGCTTCGGTGTTAAGGAATGCTTGACGTCAGCAAGGTGATGTGGCTCGCAAATTAGGTCATCGCTTTCTAGAGCTTACAAGTGGATACACAGCAGAATGTCGTCAAGACATTATGGAGAAGTTTAGTAACCTACCATTGCTGAAGATGTTTTGACCAAGAGCTCGACAGGATGCCAAAGACAGCCAATTGGGAGCATTGTTGTTGAAGAATGTGCGTGAGTGTGGCGCGACTTTCGCTGACGGCCAGCCGGGCGCGCACAATTCCGTGTCGTTGTAGTAAGGAGTCCGTTCCCAAGAGAATGATAAGCTCCGCTGCTTCACCGATTCTCACCTTACTTTCCCGCTCAACTTTAACACACGCAATCGCTGCTTTGCGCCTAACTACTCATAACGCTCACCGAACAGCCCGTGTGGCCAAACGCTTAAGGACCCGCTTGTCAGATCGCTCACGCACGCCACTCTCCCTTTAGTCCGCTCTCATCACCTCACTACGCCATCAACCTTGGAAAAGAACGCAAGTGGCTACGCCCCGACCTCCTCCGTTGCTCAACCGGC
The DNA here is from genome assembly GCA_010909165.1 of Anthoceros angustus. NCBI lineage: Eukaryota > Viridiplantae > Streptophyta > Anthocerotopsida > Anthocerotales > Anthocerotaceae > Anthoceros > Anthoceros angustus. The sequence goes on from VJWM01000019.1 coordinate 869,451, forward strand.
CTCCGTCCGGCTCAGACGCCTCCCGAGTTCCTCCGCTCACACGCCCGGCCCGCTGACGCCGCCTGACGAACACGGGTCCCCGCCGCCTTCCCCGCACACACCACCACACGTTAGGGTCCGCTACTGTGACCTTGACGCCTCTCCGAGCTGCCGGCTCGCCATGACTCAGACTCACGTTAGCATGAAGACACACAAGGTCTGCAAGAAACGCGATCAACACCAAGAGAAGATGATTTATTCAGCCCTCAGCCTCTTATACTACGCCCAAGTCGGCGCTTTATTACACTCCTATTCGAGGGTGGCTACCAAGACGCCCTAATCGGCCGCCTACCATCCTATTCCTCCTCCTATCTCCTTCGCTTGGTGGGCCTGGAAGGTCCTCGCCTCTTGGTGGTCCAATCTCCGTCCCGATAGCTGCGACCCAATCGGATGATCCGCGAGGCGGGACCCTTCCTCTTCCCGAATCCCGTGTACACGGGCGGCCCTGACGACCGCCACACACAACGCTCCCCCGCCCCCGAGGTCCCTCCTGTGAGGGGCCACCGACCGATCGCCTCCCGTAAGCCTGAGGGGACTCCTCCGCTCGAGTCCGGACTCGAGGTCCGGCCTCGACTCCCGAGTCCGAACTGGAGTCTCTTTCCCGAGTCCGGCCTCACGGGTCCGGTCTCATCTCGGGGTTCTGACCTCGTGGTCCGATCTTATTACACGGGTCCGTCCCCAAGCTCCGACTTTATCTCGCGGGACCACCCATCGCTAGGCCCTCATCTACCCACCCACCCTTGTCTTGGGTCGGGTTGATTTTCTCCTTCCGCGCCTTTCTGTGGCCCCCATCTCTATCCTCCCGGACAGTGTGGACTTACCCCGAGGTCCGCTGTATTGGCTGCCCCGCCTCCTCCCGAGGCTCTTCTCCTCACGCTGCCTCCAAACAGGCCACTAGGGTCCCTGCGCCCCATGTCCTTCATCCCTTCCTCGAGCCTTCCGGGTCCGCCCGCTGTAGCGCGGCGCCGAGAGGCTTCCAATGCCTTAAGGAGCTCGTAGTAGGCAAAATCCGAGTCAATTTGGATTGCCTCTTCCACATGTGCCCGAGCACCCGATACCTTTCGCCATTGGTGCTCCGGAGCCGAGCGGGTCCGCTTTGGCTGGACCATCTCGCCAGTTTGATACCGAGCCGGCCGACCTCGAGGCCACAAGGGACGCCACCTCCTGCAACCGCCGCTGCCCGCCCAGCCCCGCTGCTTCCGCCTCCGCCATGCCATAACGCAGCCCCTTCCGCCTTCCTTAATCGACCAGTTTTTTCAAGGCCCCAAGGTTTCGCCTCCCCTGCTCATCCCGGCCTTTAGCTCCATCTCCTCTAGACGGCCGCAACTCGCCTGATCATGGCTTCCCTGTGTCCTTCTCCATTTCGACGCCCCGCCTGCTCCATCGCCTTACCTCCTCCGTCCGCCAATGTAGCCGGAGCCGCTTATCTCGCTCGTGATCCGTGATCACGCCCGCAGACATTCCCCGCCTAATGGTAACTTGAGCCGCAGCCTGTGGTCTCTTGCGTCTTCCATCTCCGCCATTGCTCCACCTCACGAATCGAGTCCCGAGATCCTCCATCTCCTTGTCGCGGCTTCCTTCTCGCATGGCCCGCACTGCCCGCCGCCTCCGCCTGCCTTCAGTTAGCCGCAGCTATCCCCGCCTCCTCCACCGGCTTCGATCACGCCGATAGTGATCGCGGCCTGCCTTAGCCGCCTCCCTGCCGCTTCACTGGGCGTCCACCGCCTCACCCAGTCGCGAGCCTTCTTCGCCGGCCTCCTCCGCCTCCTTCGCTACCCTCTCCGCAGAGGTCTTCACCGCTGGCCTCCTCAGGCTCGCTCACCGCCACCCACTGAAGAATTTAGTCCGTCCGCCGAATGGACCAGATTTCGGCCTCCCGCTTCCTTCTTCGATGCGGCCGAGAGCTTCGCCTCCGCCTCCCCGGGCCCCCAATTGCTCCCCGGAGGAGCACCATGCGCCTCCTGGCTTCCACCGGGGTCTTCTACGTCCCCAGAGACCCTAGCATACCGCCATAGCTGACCCGCCGTGTCTCTTCCACGGCCGCCATTGGTGAGGCCCCCAAAAGTCCGAGGGAGCGGCATCTCACGGTCCGCCAAGGACCTCCATACCGCAGCCGAGTAAGTCCGGCCGGGTTCTCCTGACCTAATCAGTCCCTTAGGTCCCGATTGCCGAGGTCCCGAGCTCACCTCCTTGGCCCTCTTGGCCGCCAAATTTTATTCGCCTCTTCGTCCCGGGGCCCTGAGGTGAGGGGTTCGAGCCGACCCTTGCCTCCCGGCCGGGCATGTGACCGGCCGGGTTGTTGCCTGACCTCCGCCTCCTGAGCGCCTCTTCGCCTTCTCACCGCCTTCGCCTCTTTACCTGGGTGGGCAGGCATGCACGAGTGGCCGGCGGGCACTCCGCCTTTTGCCCGCGAGTCTGCCGGGCTCATCGGCCGCTGGGGCCGGTGGTCAGCCGAGCCGGGCCGCCTGCCGCAGACTGCCCGGGGCACCAAGAGGAGGGAAGGGATATCTTCCCACACTTCCCTAGGTGGTGAGGGGTCCGCCTGCACGTATGGAGTCCGATCCTCCCGCCTCCTCCCGACTGCTTGGCCCTAGGGGTCGGGCCTCTACCCTGCGCCTTGCCCGCCTCTCGTAGGGCCGCCAACCCTTCCGAGCGCCCGCCTCTTCCCCATCCTTCAGAGGTCGAATGTCCCCACACATGGATCGTATGGGATAGTCCCGACGGAGGTGGCTCGCCTCACCAGGGCCTCGCCGAACCTCAAGATGATCCTTCCCCTTCTCGCTTGCAGCAGCATGCTGAACACTAAATTATCACCAAGGTGATCCACCTTGGTGAGCAAGTTCCAGTGGACAATGATCCGGCCACGCCTCACCTCCCCGTCCAAGCAGTCCGACATCAACCACCGCTGGTTGTCCGCCGCTCCGGCTTCAAAGACGCCGCCGCCTATCTTTCCCCTCGCCTTGAGGGGCCGGACTACGCCCAATCTCCTCCGCGGCCAGAAGCCGCCTCAGACCTCCAAGGTCCACCTCGATCCTCCCGAGGTTCTTGGATCGAACCTCCTTGTTGGTCACCGCTAACATCTTCCCGAACTCCTGACTAGGTGACATCACAAATGTCCAGATGAACACGCCTAGGTGCCACTCTTCGACCAATCCTCCGCCTCCTCCATCCAAAGTCCGGATAGCGCATAATGTTGCGCTTACTGTGTTCCATGGCTCATACCGCAGCCTTTTGGGTCCCATCGCCTTTCTCCTTTCTCTCAGAGCGATTGTCCGAGATCGCCGCACGATGCGCCTCACGCTGTCACGCCCAACCCCAACGGTGAGCCGCTGCCAAGATGCCCGAGGCTCGGAGAGATAGCGCCAGAGTGGGTTGCGAGCGCAAGAGACGCGAGAATTGTCTCGAGGTCGCAGAGAAATGACCTCCTCGCCACCGCACTGCTGGGAGTAATCCATGAGGGTGCCCTTCCTCGTCCAGAATCGCCGAGGTCTGCATGGCTTACTCGCCTTACGCCACGCCGCCCAGCTGCCGCAGCCGCTGGGCGTGAATACCGCTATAACCGGGCTACGGCCTGCCGCATGCCCGACCTCCATGTGGCCGCCACGCGCCCACCGCCTTCACGACTCAACTTCTAAATTACGCGATTTATCCTGCTTTGACCCGGAGTGGGGTCCGGACTTATCCGATACCCCGCGCACCAGTAGCTCGTCAGTGGTACCGGGGTCCACACCACTCCGAGTCCGAGTACTCCGAGTACCCCGAGTCCCGTGCTTATTCCTCCTTTTCCCTTTATTTTACTTTCTGACCTACGAAAAACAAAACCCCAACTTATTTCCTAACCCCAAGGGAAGTCCGAGTCTACAGTGAGGCTTGTACAAGTTTAAAGGATGTTCAAGTTGGTGACAAATTGCGGGCAAGGAACACCTTGTTCAACATTATCTTATCGAGGATATCCAAGGAAAGGGTCCGGTTTCGAGCCTTTCTCGGCACATAGGAGTGAGCAGGAGGCGATCCATCAAGCTTTGAGCACCGTGCGTGGAGGATATGTTTCGTGCCGAGAACATGGTGTGGGCCGGAAGGAAAGCAAGGTCCGACATCCTTCCGCCTATGTGAAAGCAAGCATCGCCCGCTTTTGGGAATCGCGGCCCTTCACAAACACAAAGATACCAAGCGCCGCGACAGCCTAAAACCTTCATCACCCACATCACGCACTTTCTTGACATGTCGCAAGCACGCTTTTGGGTCATGGTCTTGTGCCTTTGTGTGATGCACAAATCCATGTTATTGCCGGTTGCCTTTTACATGCCGCTTGGGCATCTCCTTGTCGAGTGTGTGTGAATGCCTAGTGTACATGTTGATTGTAACCTTAGTTGGCCATCCGCTTGGGGACATGATGTAAAAATTTGGTGCCGCACCGGTTCATTTGAGGTGTAGCATTGCATGTACCAAGTCGTAATAGAGGCTCGCCTGCAAAGTGGGTTTGTAAGCTTTTGACTCATTTCACCGTGTGTAATGCTTAGTGTAGATGTTGCTCCCGAACTTCAATTAGGCATCCGCTTGGGGCCTTGTGGGCAAATTGTGGCACCGGTGTTCAAGTTCATCCGAGGTGTGGCGGATCGCATGTGTGTCGGTGAATTCTACTTGCGCTTTTGTGAGGAACACCCAACATTCAAGTAGGGCACGAGCTTTGAGAAGTTGAAGCCATTTTTGTGAAGAGCTGCAGGAGCGTAATCTTTGTTGTTGCTTGGTATCATGTGGAGATGGCCTTTTGAAGGATGCGTTGAATGGCCTCCGTGGACTCTCTCTCGTGTCCATCCCCGTGGTCTTTGCCATTGTTCTTGTGAGGTCATGCTTTGCCAGTACATCTCCCATTGTTTGTAATGCTCCTCCACATGTGTGGCTGGTGAGGCTGCTTTGTCAAAGTGCTCTTTGTGCGAAGGCTGATGCAGATTGGCATGCTCGCATGTCCGCAAGGCACTTGTGTCCTATGTGGGGTGAATAAGCTTAAGTTCATCTGGAGACTTCTATAAATGTTCACCTAATGCTCTTCTAAAATGGAGATGCTTCCAATACCAAGTTGTGGGCAAGGATGTGGATGGGCGGATAAGAAACGGATCAAACTTGTCTTCATGGAGACACATCCAGAATTTGTTGAGTTCTTCAAGGGCAAGTTGAAGGATTTCATTCTCCATGACTTTGTTCAACGATGGCGGAGTTCCATGCATTGCAGAGTGGTTTCCATCGATGTGGTTGTTGTCTGGCTATGGATTTTCTCGAATTACGCATTTGGAGTCCAAGATGAAATCCACCATGCATTGGCGTAATGACCGTGTTTCCATCCTCGCTCGTTTTCACAGCGCAATGGCCCCTAGATGCCGACAACCCCGCGCAAACATTCGAAATACTACCACTTCTACATCGCTGACGACCTTGTGCATGACACGCTCTTCGCTCAACACTGCTTGATGAAGCATTGGTGGATGTTGGATCTGTGGTTCCCAAGACCTCGGGAGCATTGGTCGATGGAGCAGCAAGTCAATTCAAGGCATGTCGACCTTCATACTTCATCTCCGGTACCCTAGCTTGACAGTGGCGCAACATCGTGGTCATACTTTGGGAGTGGCCATGGCAAGGGAGCATGATGGTGCGGTGCTATTTTGAAGAGAGCCCTTAGAGTCAGCAGAGTCCTCTCCCACGGCGGAGGTTGCAAAATGCACGATGTTGTCCAAGACTGCAAGAACACATTTCTGCCGCGCAGAAGCTCTTATGCATCCGGGCAGCATGGAGTGCATAGAAGTTTCGCTTATTGGCAAGGATGAGGTGAATCGGAGGGTGAAATATGCTTGTGACCCCATACCCGGGTCCAAGAAGATGCATAGCTGTATGGGGCTAGTGTGGCGATCCTGCAACGAAAATGCGCAGCTGCCTTGTTTTGTGCAGTGTATGGAAAGCAACCATGATGCTCAGAGAGTTCCTCACGCTTTTGGAATTTAGTTAAGATTAGACCACATGCCGATGGTCCCGCCTCGGATTACCCGCACACCGGCACCTTTACTCCTGGACGCCTCCTTGTCACCGACGCCCCGATGATGAAGTGTGGATCTCGACGGCACCTCTTGGAAGTCGGTGACAACTTCATGGTTTTTGCCAATAAAGAAGATGAGGGCCAAGAATTCTACCTTCAAGGTAATCGAGGTGAAGCACACGCTTAGCACAAGCCGATCACGCCTTGGAGCCGGTCACACATCGTCGGGTGTGGTGGTTGGTCGATTACATGTTGCGTAAGAATATTCTCGGTCTGCTATACCTTGCCTCTAGAGAACGCATGTTGTTCAACCAATGAGTTAGTCAAACTATGCAAGTTTGACATGGTCCACCATGAACAGGATGGTGACGAGTTGTTATACGTCCTATCATCGATGCTCAAGTAGTGGACTCCCTTGTGGAGGAGAGTAATCGTGATGATCGTTAGGGATCCTTAGGTTGTTTTGATGTGGAGTAAAGTCGTTGTTTTGGTGTGGAGTGTGCAAGTACCGTTGGCGGACGGAGATTGTTGGCATGTCATTCCGCTTATCGTTGTTTCCTTGATCCATGAAGATAGCTTGTTTTGTATCCAATGATGATCCAATAATGCATGGTGCGGTATAAATTGAGATGCTGGTCGTGGGCACACGGTCATTTTCCAGCTCAGAGATATTGATGCTTTATAGAGCGGTGTAAGTTGTGTCCTTGAACCATGTAGATAATTTCCAACAATGAAATGCATCCGCAAGATGTGCCTGGTTTTTGCTCTTCACAGAGGTGCTCGCCATTTGGCACATCAAAGTTTGAGGAGTGGAAACATGGTTCATCTTGAATTCAACTTCCTTGACCATACACGTGTGGTGGGGATGGAGGCATGTCAGCAAGGGTTGAACAAGAAGCGCCCTGCAGACAAGTATGGACGTGGCTTTATATAGAGTGGTATGTTCCCTTCAAGTTGGTTACATGTGCACTTGTACAGTTGTTCACTTTTCTTGCCATGTGATCCTCGCATGTTCCCATGGTTACATGGGCACTTGTGCATGGCTCACTCTTCTTGCCTTGTGGTCCTGGCATGTTCCCGTTGTTACATGGGCACTTGTATATGGCTCACTCTTGTTGCCTTGTGGTCCTAGCATGTTCCCATGGTTACATGGGCACTTGTACAATGGTTCACTTTTCCTGCCATGTGGTCGTGATATGTTCCCGTGGTTATATGGGCACTTATATGGGTGTGGCATGGTGTACTTTGCTATGTGGTCGTGGCATGGTGTACTTGTCTTGCCATGTGGTTACGGTCCCGTGGTTACATGGGCACTTGTGCATTGGTGTACTTGTGTGGTTACGGTCCGTGGTTACATGGGCACTTGTATATTGGTACTTGTCTTGCCATGTGGTTACGGTCCGTGGTTACATGGGCACTTGTATATTGGTGTACTTGTCTTGCCATGTGGTTACGGTCCCGTGGTTACATGGGCACTTGTATATTGCCATGTGTGATCCGAGCTTGTTTTTCATGTTGCATTACATGGCTACTTCAACACTTGTTCGCATCATGTGTTTTGTGCGGTTGGGCACTTCACCACCGCAGTGTGTGGTAGCTTTCGTTTAGGGCTTTGCTTAAAGTCCATGCTTTGGCGTCCGTGACTATACCTTTTGTTTTGTAGGGCGCGTACGATGGCTCATCCATCACGGCAGGCACTCATCCGGCCATCACTCATCCTGACGGCTTTTAGAAGCCACATTGCCTCCACATGGCTTCGACAGCGGCTCTTTCGGCTCCGGAACCCATCCTCCGCTCTGGACGGTCCTGCTGGTTCTTCGTGGTTTGGGAGTGCTTCACCTCCACCGTTAACTCTATAGACCACTTCTCCCACAATCCCTTCATCGTCAGGGATTGAGACCGGCATGATGCTTTCCGCTTTTCACTATCTTTGTTTGAATTGGAAGGGATATGGTGGATCCGCTAAGGTTTCAAAGAGGTCAGAGGGTGTGGTGATTCCACTCCCTGGGATGTCTCGAGTATATCCTTTGGACTGACACACCCCGCCCTCTATTGGGAGTTGGGCTTTCTTGTTGATCGAATTGTAATGAAGAAGCGTTATCCTTGCCGCGGAACCGGGGATGGCGCAGATCCGAAGGATGCGGTGGAAGTGGGTGCCTAAGTCACCGCTCCAGCCGCAATGAGGAAATTTCAGTTCGAGCACGAGATCCAATGCATACCGAGGTCGGACGAGTTCAAGGGATGTATGAGTTTGAGGCAAGAATTCGCCATTGGTGCAGCTTTTGCATTTACCCGAGCATCGACATTGTTGTCGGCGACCCGGAGGCTGGTGACATGGTCCGAGTCCCTCACGAGTAAGAGATTGGTTGTCCACATGCTAAGGGCATTGTAATGTGACTAATCGGTTTGAGAAATTGAAGCAGGAGGCCCAGTGGTGGCAAAGTTTACTACAAGATGTGGTTCCAGTGCAAGTGATTTCGTTGAAGACGAACTTCTTTCGGCTGGGAAGTTGGATTGAGAGGTGGCCAAGCCAGGCTTAATGTCTAGATGTGAGCATCAGCACACCAGCCTGATTGGCATGTGAAGCAATTCTAGGTAGGCGGCTAGAATCGTTTCTAGGCTTCGACATTTTCGGACATAACGCTCTTGTGTGGGCTGCATACAAGGTTGTAGGTTGAAGTCCGTTGTAGGTTGTAGGTTGTAGGTTGTAGGTTGAAGTCTCAAAAACTTTCAGCTTCCAAACAGAGAGCTTGTTTACTTTGAAAGCTCCATACAAGTCTGCTTCTAGGTTTTGCATATGTGAATGTGCTCGAGGTGAAGGCATGTGTGTGAAAGCTTCCCGAGTAGTGGATGTGAAGCCGCTTGAGGGTTCGGTTCTAGCCTCTGCATAAAACCGACTTGCATCACACATCAAACATCATACAAAAGCATTTGAGCATCACAATCAAAGTAGACTTGGGCAATAGAAATCTTATTAGATACATGTCCGTAGTTTTCTCACCTTTCGACATCATGCCCATTCGAGGCAAACTTTACAATGCCCAAGGCCTCACTCACAAATTCAAAATCCATCCCACGAGCCATCTAGGCTTGCTTCCACGGGCATGATTCAATGAGAAGTAATCATCTCACCCTTTCAATGGTGGCCTTATGCACACGCTGGCCTTCGCCGCAACTTAAAGCCCGCGGTCTACCCTCGGTTCCACTTTATCGAGCACGAGCACCCTCGCACCACGGGTCCCGCCTTTGCACTCAATGGAAGCTATGGCGCCTTGCAGAATGGATGATATTGTTGTGATGGAGGGACATGGAATCTCCAAGCCGAGCACGAACGCCAAGGGCGCCCTCTTTGCGCGGAGGTGAGTATCACCATCTAGCTATGATGATTCACGCTTTTCAACTTGGTCAGTAAAGATTTGCATCGAATGGAACGGGCCAAGGCACGGCAGCAGAAGAAGGTGCGAGCTCTGGTTGGCCCCTATGCCAGCCTCTCCGCCGCACGTGGTGCGATGGACCGGAGGACAAGGTGCTCATGGATGACTCAAGCGAGCACGACACCGGCGTGGTAGACCGAGGCGCCTCGAGCGGAGCAACGGCCATCGTGCTTGCATATAGCATGTATGGTCGAGGCATGTCGGCAAGAGGGATGTGTGGCACACCGCTCGCTCATGGGTGTGCTATGCTTGGCGAGGCGGATGTATTCGGACTCTTCACAAATGGTCATTTTAACTGTTGTGCTTTTCATGCTTGGACAAAGACCGCCCGAGATGTGCACTTGTTTTTAGGCTGGCCTTGTGTAGCTAGCCATTCTTTTGAGGCAATGTAGCTCGTGTAGCTATGCGAGGCACACCGATTAACACCTGTAGGTGTTAATCGACAAATCCAAATGCACATCTAGACAAGCAAGGCAAGTGTGAAGGGTCACAAGCGCACAACATTCCAATTGCCAATCAACACACCGAACTCACACACACAACATAGTTTGAATCCATGTCACAACATCCGAGAGCTGGCATGTTTAACATGGTTCACCAAACTAAAACCATATCTCGTAGAAAATCGGAGGCATCCACAGCTAAATTGCCCATTGTAGATGCTTCCACACCAGGTTGGGACTCCACACTCTCTGACAAGTCGTGGATAGCTTTGCTGCAATCCCTCTCCTAGTTCGCCACAGCTTGATCCAACCATGCTCTATATCCAGCAGAAAGCCAGTACAGCTGTGGAGTCTTCTTGTTCTTCTCGTTGGCCTTCGGAATAGCTACCATTGGAAACTTTGTGGTCAGCACAGTGTCTGCTTCAAGCATTATTGGGTCACCACGTGGCCCTGAATCTAGCAGCTCAAACGCACTTTTGTCAGACGGCACTTGCTCATAGTAATAACCTTTCACCACTTTTTCACCCGTAAAATCTCACCACCCAAGCGGTCTTCGCCGCTAATGTCGTGAGTGCCTCTGCATTTCGGCATACCACTTGACCTTCTCCTTATTATCCTTCATTGCACGCACCATGAAATTGTCTCCGGATGCGTGACGGCACCAAATTCCACGGTGGTGCTTCCACCAAGGCACCTTGTCGCTTTCTTGGGACGCCCGTCTCCCGGTCTTGGAGGCACTCTTCGTTTCAATGTGCCCGAGTCCGATCCGGCTTGCCTCTTGGTTTGGAGAGCGACGTCCACGAAGCTTCACCACATCGGAGCGATGTTTCAAGTTGTGGTGCTTTCCGTCTACCAGTAATAGCTTTCGGTGAATTCAATTCCTTAACCTGCTCTGTGGGCACTTCCTTACCCAGTGCAGTAGCCATTTCGTCGGTGGCCTGGCTCATAGTGGTCAGTGCACCACCAGGAAAAGTGGCCACTGCGTCACCAGCACAAGTTGCCACTTCAACGGTGGCCTGACCCATAGTGGCCACTACACCACCACTGCAAGTGGCCACTACATCACCAACACAAGTGGCCACTGCATCACTTGCACAAGTGGTCACTTCCTTACCACTCAGTGGGGCCACTTCCTCATCGTCCTTGGTGGTGGCCACCTCCTTCTCTGCTACCAATCCCCTCTCTAAGAGCATCTCCACATCTTTGGGCAATTCATCCTCACCGGCACTTGACTTCATCTTTGGGCACTTCATCCTTTCATCTTCATCCATCAGCCTACATTCTTCCCTTCTGTCTCCATTGAGGTGGACAAAGACGGCAAAAATCTACGGCGAGTATCACCGCATAACTGGGTTTCGATGACAACCAAAGTTTCATCCTCTTGCACAACCTGAGTCTCCGTAAAAAGAATTTGGGTATCCTCCTCCACTGCCTGATTGTCCACTCCCTGAGATGCATCTTTGCCAGGCTGGACATCAACAGCCACACATGTGTGCCCACCATGTCTTGCCTGGTGAGGCATTATTGGCACACAAGCAGATTGACCCGTCTCACTCACTGGAACTTGAACACTGGGGCCAACAAACAAAGAGGTTGCCACGTTCGAGGCACCCCCATTCATCGAAGGGGCCAACCCCAAACATGACACTGCTGGGCTGCCCGGAGAGTGGGAAAAATATCGCATCACACTACACCTGTAGGTGCCACTCGGACTCAAACCACAGGTTTGAGTCCGAGGCACCACCACCTCCAGTATCTGGACATAGTTGTGCATCGCCAACAAGGACGTCTTGGATTAGCCTGCAGACCGGTATGGGAGGCCCACGAGGTGGTGTGATGAACACTGAGCACCTCCAAGGGGCGGCAGCCATCAGTATGTGCCTATGACCAAACAAAATCCAAGTTAGCACAAATGTCTTGTGAAAGTTGTCCCAAATCATGAAGCCAACTTACACAATTACTAACCAGGAGACTCCCAAACTGCCTTCTTCTGTGAGGCAACAGGGGCACTATCTTGTGCGACTCCCCAAAGCAATTCTTCCAAACGGTGCTCCATAATGTGGAAGTCTCGCAGGCAACCATGGTAATGCTCTGTCCACTCTCTCTCCCGATCACGCTCCCATGCCCGGGGGCTGATTTGTGAATGGCCAACCCTTAGCCTTGAGCCACTTTGGAACCGGAAGACAACAAGCAGGATTGGGGCAAGTCACCGTGACCAACATGTGTTGGTAGAGGCATGCATCGTGAAAACAGTGCCCACAGGGGAGGAAAACGAACTCATAGCATCCAACCCCCGCAAATCACCATGGAACCAATAGTCGTTAGAGGCATGGACACAAATTGAAACAAGAGCCAAGGCATGCAAATAGCAGGAGGACAACCTGGTGCACACGCAGCACTTTGTGATATGAAGGGGCACATTTTGGCTGGTGTAACAAGGAGCTGGAATCCACTGAGGAGTCCTTTTTCCCTTCAGCGTCAAACTATGTATGCGGCCGAAGGCATCATGTAAGTCCTCCGCCAAATTAACCCTTCGTTGAAGGGTGTCACGCTCCTTGTTGTTGGCTGTGAGATTGTCCGCCTGCCTCAGATAAGACGATGTTGCCTCTCGAACATGGGCAACATGTGCATCCTCTTCCGCAGAGAATACTCCAAAGATTTGTTCGGTTTGAAAAGAATATAAAGTTGAAGTCTGCTGGAAAGATCCATACCTTCTTGTCATAGATTATTGCGCCAAGAGCGTGCGTGTGAGCTCACCAAGAGCAATTTTTGCTGCCACTAGATTGCTTGTCTCCTCGCTTGCAATCTGTGACAAGCGGTTCTCTTCCTTCGACAAGGAGATAAGCTCCTCAACCAGCTGAGTCTTTATGTGCGTGTGCAGCTCGAGAGTATCCCAGCCTACGCACAAGAGGGTGGGATGCACATTGTAAAATAGGAGAGATGAACTTCCAAAAATGGTTGTACAGCTCATGTTATTCGCCACCAAGGCATGCTGCCCATGAAAAAGTGCACACCTGCCCTCCTTGCCCACACGACAAAATGACAACCTAAGAAAATGCTCACATGTCCACAACGTAAGAACATGAGGAATGACGAATGCCCAACTGCCTGACATGGAATGACGAAATGCCCAACTGCCCGACATTAGGAATGACGAATGCCCAATCGACATTAGGAATGATTTAAATGCCCAACCGCCCATGATGGAATGACGAAATGCCCAATCGCCTATTATGGAATGACGAAATGCCCAATCGCCACATTATGGAATGACGAAATGCCCAACCGCCGACATGGGAATGAAATGCCCAATCGCCCGACATGGGAATGAAATGCCCAATTGCCCGCGTGGATCGATGAACTAGGCACCCCATGCCAAGATGCCCACCGACAGACACATACTGACCGCAGCAAGACAAAATGACGTAATGACCAAACAACACGGATGTCAATATGCCCATTGCACCTTGCCAATGTGCACTGATGGAATGCCCAAGTGCCCCCATGAAGTATCCCTCCCAACAGAGCCTAAAGCATGTTTGAACCTGAATCAACAGGTTGGGAAAACAAATGCACAGAGCAAAGAATTAGCATGCTACCAACTTGGAAACACCCACACCATGTAGAGTGATGAGCTTACAAAACCAGAAAGCTTGCCAAGACTGATACTTTTGTACAATCAATAATCAGCCAACATAAAGTCGCGCAAATAAAGAAATAATCGATTTTGTACAAAATCGTAAATAATATTGTTCTAGATCTAGATGTACTTGTGAGTAAGTATGAATAACTTCAGAGTCGTTGTGACTATAGAATCTAGTTTGCACCATAACATATACTTCTTTATGTTGCATATATTTTATGTTTTCTTGAAAGCCCAAGCTTACACCATATCATATACTTCTTTACGTTGCATGTCTTTAATGTTTTCTTGAAAGCCTTGAGGTCACATGTGGTAGATGAGCATCGAACCGAGGAGTTTGCACCATAACATATACTTCTTTATGTTGCATGTATTTTATGTTTTCTTGAAAGCCCCAAGTGTACAAGTAGTAGATGAGCATCGAACCGGGGAGTTTGCACCATAACATATATTTCTTTATGTTGCATGTACTTTATGTTTTCTTGAAAGCCCCAAGCGTACAAGTAGTAGATGAGCATAGAACTGGGGAGTAGCTCAGTGGTGTATGATCATGAGGATAACCCATACTCTTCCGGTGCCGACCTCTAAGCCCCATACATGCTGTCCTTTTGTCCTCTTGGACTGCCATGAAGGGAATCCCAAAGCACCCAAGATACTATTGTTAGATGGTTTCTGAGCCAAGTGCCTACTAAGCTTTTACTTCTAGTCCTTACTTTGGGTTCGTGTGTGCGTGAAACTCCTCTAAAAACTTGTCCCGTCATACTAACAACAACGAACAATGAATGCGGTACCCCTCAAACTATACCGGACCTGGTATAGCTTACTGGGTTCATTTTTAGGTACACCCAAAGTTGTTGGGCTACCCTGCATCTTATAACTGGTGCCACATCATACCGTGGGGGTTGATATTGGGTTCTTCGTAACGGTGCCCTGGCGTGGCTTTGTGGGAAACTACATGTGGCGGTAAACTTTGAAGCGGACATGATGGGAGTCACTTTTTAAGATGCCCCGACATAACATTCGAATGTGAAACGACCTTCATTTGGGTTTTACGCTAAGGGCTGACCATACACGCAAACCCACCCTCACTGCCCTAGACCTGTATGCTATGCTACCCCTCGTTTTGGGATGAAGCTAAGAGACGTGCGGCCGCCACTTCCATGGCTTGGTGAACCATGCCTCCAGCCTCTCTCCTCTCACTCTTTTTCCTCCACGTATGCCACTCTCCTCATTTTGATGTAAACCCTGTTCACATGGTCAATACATGTAAAGCATCTTGTGAATGTGAGTGTCACGACAGCTAGTTAGACCGTGAATAGAAAAAGCATAGTCTCGATGTGTCGAGCACCTGATCAATGCCAGATAGGCACCCGGACGAGATGGCGGATATTGTAATCCGACATATGAAAGGTGGCATTCAATTTGGAACATGCATTCAAACGCTTGGGGGAATGTCGTGCCATCGCTGCCTAGTGTCGAAAGCCAGCATCTGGTTGTCATTGCATAAAAACTATTCATGCAAAACAATGAATGCCATCAGTCTAGCTGCTGCTCGCTACCACTCCTTGCTACATTTGTCAGCTGCATTCGCACATCCTTCCCCCTTCACATCACACTACAATTCACACATTCACATCACACTGAAGAAACAAACCAGCTACTAGTTGTTGTCTGTCCATCTTTATTGGTGCATTCTGACAGCTTCATTGTTGTGTTCTACTGCTGTCACAAACACACAAACTGATTACAATGCCACCATTCCCCCCTGCTGGTTGATGCTTCTCTAGCATTTCGTGTTTGGAAGTAACCCCGTTAGGGTTAACTTCATTTAAACGTAGTAGCTGTTAGGTTAAGTATGTTAAGTTCAGTTATTGTCAAAGGTTATGACTCTTGGAGAGTTTTTTGTATATAAACACTTTTGCTGTTATTAAATCATTATCATTTTGAGTACATCGTGTGTATAACACTCCGATGTTTTACATGGTATCAGAGCCACCAGGCTTTAATCTGCTATCCTACTCTCTATTTGTAAATGCATCAATCTAATACTGAAGATATACGTAGCAAAAATAGATCATAGACACAAAACCCAATGACCATAATTCATGGTCCCTGGTTCGTGTGTCTAAGATTGTGTTTTGCTACCTACATGACAATATTAGTGATAGGCTATTTACATTTAGCAGAAAAATCATGAAACTTTTCAGTGCAACCGCTTGTAAAAGAGCGATACTCAAGGAAAATGCCTCGACGGGGACGATCTCGCGTCGAGCATCCCGCTGGAGTGACCTGCAACCAACACAATTTCAGGCAACGCTTGGAATCAGCAAGATCTGCCAGGGATTACAGAGCAGGACAGGACGACATTCCATTCACCTTACCTTTCTCTCGAACACCCAATCGAGTACACATCGAGAGATATCCAGAGGGAGAGGTGAACACTGCCCGACGCCAAGAAGCCCTGGCTGCAATTGATCTTTTTCTGCGGAACCAAACATCTTTGCTTGAAGAAGTGCGTAATCTGCAAGAATTGGTGCGTGATTCTACCTCCAATTCTGGAGCGCCTTCCACCGCCGCAGATCTGTTGCAGATGCTTGTGCCTCCTCGCGAGAAATCGAGATCCAAAGAGACACCAGCAGCGTTGTAGTGTGCTTCATTGGCGGGCCTCCCGTGTTTGAAGGCCGCTGCGGCATCTTCCCGCGGGAGTTTCAGTGGCGCGTCCTTACCTGGGAGTCGCGACCCATCTACAGATCGTCCGCAGCGAGGTTGCTTCTCTTGCATCGGCACCGGACGCCTGCTAAGGCAAACATCCGAGTTTAGCTCGAGTTTGCCACAATCGCCACCAGCTGGCGATGTCTGGTGATATCTGACATCCAACTAACCTCACCTCTTCGCTGTTTTATATCCACTTCCCGGATGGCTACCTCTTCAGCATTTCAACCCACTTTTTGAAGAAGATCTCGCGCGGCCTGATCACCCGACCTGATTTTCTTTCAAAAGAAGGTTAGAATGGCGACTGGAGGTGGTGCAGGAGGAGGTGGTGGTGGAGGGGAGGAGGCGGGGTGGTGGTGGAGGGAGGAGGCGGGGCGGGGGTGGTGCAGGTGGAGGGGGAGGTGGAGTAGTCCCTCCATTCCCACCTGTCCCTGTAATACCACAACCTTCCTACTCTGTTGAATTTAAAGAGCGGGACAGGTTTAATGGCATGAAATTTGAAGGTTGGAAGGTGCGCATGACAGCTGCCCTGCAAGCGCGACACGTTTGGGGAGTTGTCACAGGCACGCTTCAGGAACCAGCACAATCTGCCACACAGGAGGAAAAGGACAAGTGGGCGAACCTGAATTACGTCGACGCCGCCTTAATCGGGCCGGATTTAATCTCGCCGATGTAGCTTTTCTCCACAAAGCCGAAGAGATCTGGACTCTTCTCATACAGACATATGAGGCTAAGAATATCCTTACCATGTGTGCTGTTCGGGGTGAATTATTCTCCTTGCGCCTCAAGGAAGGCGAAAAGGTGTCTCCTTTTGTCATTCGTTTCAGACAACTGCGAGCCCACCTCATCAACCTTGGTTCACAGTTTCCTGAGCTTGATGCTGTTAGCCAGCTGCTGACAAGCCTGCCCCCTAGCTACCAGACTTTCGTTTCAAGCTATGGTGCTACTGTCCGAGCTGCCGATGCTGCTCGAGCTGCAGGACAACCAACCAACATCAATCTTGCCGACGTCATAGGAGCCTTGCTACAGGAGGAACAAAGCAGGCTCACATTTACTCACCATGGCGGCCGAACAAAGACTGACAAAGTTCTGTTCACCAGAAGCAAGCCTGATAAACCTCGTTCTTCCCATGGAGCGTTCCAACTCCGATCAAACTGACCGAGCTCGAATCGTGTGGCATCCAGGGCCACTGGGAACGCGAATGTAGAAAAAAGAAAGCCGGTGAGGCACGCAAAGCTGAGAAGCCCTCTCGACAGGCTGAAGCCCATGTTGCTGCCACCAAGGACCGACCAACTTCGTCGACACCTAACAAGCAACCTGTAGTAATGACAGTTTGTTTTGCTTCGTCTGCATTTCCTTCCCCACACACATGGTACCTGGACTCCGGGGCCACGTCCCACATTTGCAATGATAAGTCCATGTTTCACCATTATAGAGAGTCTACTACCACTAACAAAGTTTTGTTGGGTGATGAAGTAACTCGTACAGGTCTGAGCATCCAAGGACACGGTACCTGCGTGTTTTGCTTGAATGATGGCTCCCTCGCATTTAGAGAACGCACATGTCCCTCATATGGCCAAAAACCTGATCTCTGTAAGTCAATTGATGTCTCTTCATTTGTACGACCTCTTGTTCACTTCGTCTAGCTGTCAGCTTACAAAGCGAGGGGGAGATAAGAAGGTCGTAGCAAATGGCACCTTAGTGCATGACTTGTATCAGTTAAATCTGACTTGTATCTGTTGGCTGACCTCATCACCGCGAAGGAGATCAGTAGCCGACACTCCCAGTTTGCGATCTGCCAATGTTGATCCGTCGCGAACTCTTTCCAGGCATGGCGGTGGGGGCCTGCTCGTTCAGCTCCGCCTCGCCCCTTTCTTCTCTGTTTCCTGGCTACCTCACAGCGATGCTGGTACAGTAGATACATCGCTATGGCGAAGGCGAGACCGAGACATGTGAGTTCCCGCCATCGCTCAGGCCCGACACGCATCTTACTCCCGTTCGGGCGTGTTTGGAAGTAACCCCATTAGGGTTAACTTCATTTAAACGTAGTAGCTGTTAGGTTAAGTATGTTAAGTTCAGTTATTGTCAAAGGTTATGACTCTTGGAGAGTTTTTTGTATATAAACACTTTTGCTGTTATTAAATCATTATCATTTTGAGTACATCGTGTGTATAACACTCCGATGTTTTACATTTCGGCACTGTTCATGCATACTCACGGGGCTTGCTTGCAAGCATTGCAAAACCAGGTCCCCTGTGGCACTTCTTTGAGCGGAGGCTACAGACAAAAAAAATGATATCCTTTGTTGTACTTGTTACAAAGCAATATAGCATCCTTGTCCTATGGCCTGTCACAAATTTCACATGGTAAGTCTTCTGGAGTCCACAAGCTAGGTTCAATTTCGGATCGAAGTCCAGCAGATGACATGGTGCTATCTGCATCCATCCCGACCTTTAAGTTCCACCACTCCGCTCTCCTTGACTTCCACCACCATCTACCTAAGGATTGGTCTACATAGGCCCAGGCCATAGCTTTTCCATCACCGCTTGTTTTACATTAGGTACTGTGGATGCTTGTCATGCCATCGTTGCCTAGTGTCAAAAGCCAGCATCTGGCTGTCATTGCATACCATATGTTCATGTTAAAAACAAAAACTACAAGCAGGCTAGCTGCTGCTCGCTAACACTTCTTTCTGCATTTGTCAGCTGCAGTTGCACATCCTACCCCCTTCACACCACTCTGCAATTCAGACATTCACACTAATAAATAGAGCAATGCATGACGATATGGTAGGGCATCGCCAACCCCTCAGTCTGCTTTCACCTTATGGCATAACTGCAGGTGTGAGCCACACTTGCAATGGTAACATCAGTAATAAATCCGTCGATGTCCCTCACCTCGTCGATGACGTCCCTAGGGGCACCCCTAACAACGCCTTAGGAAACAACATCGCGGGGGTGTGTGACGGGAGGAGAAAGAGAGTAGTTAGAGGGGAGTCACCCGCCTAGGTTAGGAGCTGAGTAGATGTTGTGTGTGCTCTCTTCCTCTCAACAGCGTGCTAAGCTTCAAGCAGCCCGCCATCCTTCACAACTCGCAGGCCACCTCTTCGAGGTGCTGCTCTTAATTTACAACAGAGTACAATGCGTTGCTTGGCTACCGCATCTACACTCCACACAAAACCAAAGCTAGCTCTCTCATCCAAGTGCTCAGCCTCGCTAGATAAACTGACACTCGAAACTTCAAACCTAGCTCTTCATTGCATTGACAAAACCCTAACTTCAGTTTAATTAGGGCATTGCCCGTTTCTAATCGGGTTGTTCTTAGCACCACAAAGATGAGGATGCTCGACTCTATCGACTCACATCCCCGTAGAAAAATAACCTTTCTTCCTCCCGCCCATGTTGTCCCATAGCTCCCATGAACACCATGGCCAAGTGAAGCGAGACCATGATCTTTGCTCGGTTTTTTTTGGCCTCGACCAATTCTACATTGATATTAAATATGCACCTTCCATTGTCCATTTATATCCTTGGTTAAAATATAGGGTGTATATACATATATATGTAGATTTATGGAAGCTTAATTATTTGTATATTATGATAGAATACACAGGGCATACGTGTAGGAGTATACTACATACATGTACATGGCACACATATTAATGGTGGGGTGGGGGAGAGTGGTGGGAGACAAGGCTTCAAAGTTGCAGTTCCATATCCCAAAAGGCTACCATATTCGTTTAGTACAATGGCCATGTAAACTTTGCAAATGTGAAACTCGAGCAATAAGCTCCACATACATAGAATCTAGAAAGAGAAGACAACATAGTTTGATGTTCTATTCTTCCATTCAAGTTGGACTATTACCAAGGGACGAGAGGAAGCAAATGACAGCCTTTCATCAATATTTACCTGGCATATATGCTGGCCTGAGGGCAATACACCCAACCGACAACCTTTGCAGGAGTTCAACTTGTACGACACCATGATAGTCTTTGCAACTTAGAACAAGGATGATGGGCAAAGCCGCTGAATGCCAAAAGCATGCATTTAGAGGTTTAGAGGCATACATGTTCAACATAATCTAGCATATCCACAGCATAAGCTATAACCACTATATTGCCAACACGCCGCTCAAAAACCGGAACCTAGCAAACTTTCGTCAAACTTCAGTCAAAGCCTCAGCATCTAATGATTTGATTCTTGTCTAAGTCTCTCAATTGTTTGTCTCATCTAGAACTCGCTATGCCATGGAGTGCCACAGATGCTCTAAGTCTTCCAATTGCTTGAAAGATAGATTTGAAAAACCCAGGCTTACACATCCAAATAAGCTTACCTCGAATACTAATGTGTGACCCACAACTGGCGGAAGTCCATTAAACTAGCTTCGGAATCAATTGCTACCACATCTACCAATGGTGTCATTACTTCTCGAACATAGGTGTCTTTGATCTCCAGCACATGCTCAATCATGTCCTGCAAAGTAGCATAGCATCATACAAAAAAAAAAGGGTGGGCAGACAAGACGGGAGAAAATGAATCAAAGTGTTGAATCGAGCGAAGAGGGCTCTAACAGGGGAATCAGGAACCGGCGGATCCTCGCCATAACTTTGGAACGGGGCCGACACCAATTCTAACCAGCATTCTACCGCTGGACCAGTTCCGTTCAGGGGCTCCAGGACCCGTGTGATAATCTACAGTCTCAGTTGTAGAGAGACCGAGTACTCGCTGCTGAGCACACAGATGTTGTGACGGGGTTTTCCATTGCATCCTCAGTGCATGGAAGACCCATCCTTAGTTCATTGAAGTTGCGGATTAGGAAGCACCTGGTCCAGCTTTATTTGGCCCCGGGGAGGCTTCTCATCTCCCACCAAGAAATTGTGAGCCACTCCATCCTTGTCTGTCCACCAGCTCTGACCAGGCTGCTTCCATGCCCTGATGCTTTTTCTCCTTGCATGCATTCTCTGGGCCTCCTCCCACATCTGGGCACCGGTGCATATGGTTGACATCAACACATGCGATTCGGCATCTTTCTTGTCTAGCTTCACTGCTTGATCGAAAGCGAGGCGTCCCACCTCCAAGTTGCTCCACTTTCGACAAGCACCCAATAATGAGTGCCAGACTGCAGCATCAGGCAGCACAGGCATTGCTGTTGCTAGAGCTAGTGCCTCGTCCAGTTGCCCTGCCCGACCCAGGAGATCCACCATGCATGTGAGGTGGAGTGCCCTGGGAGTGATACCATGGAGTCTGCTCATGGCCCGGAAGTACTCTCTCCCCTTGTCAACTAGACCCGCATGACAGCGTACTCGTAGGACACTAAAGAACGTGAGGCTGACTGGCTGTATGCCATCTTCCTTCATTCTGTGAACCAAATCGAAGACCATATCACAGTTTCCTTGACAGGTGTAGCCTGCAATCAGTGAATTCCACACGACAGCGTCTCTTCCCTGCAATGAGTTGAACACCTGCTGTGCCTCAACTACACTACCAGACTTTCCGTGCATGTTTATCAAACTCCCAGCTAGAAACACATCAGGTTGAAGCCCTCGCTCTTCTATCTCTGCATGTAGCTGCCTTCCAGCATGCAAGGCTGCCACATTCGCACATGCCTGCAGGAGGCAGGCAAATGTCATGGCGTTGGGTACAGCCATGCCTTCTTTCTTCCTGCATATCACTGTAGAGACGAAGGGCTTCCTGCCCCATGCCCTGCTTGGAATATCCTGCAATTAGAGCAGTCCATGTCACAACATCTTTGTCACAAAGGCTTTGGAACACTCTCTCAGTATCGTCCAAGCTGCCACACTGTGCATACATGTTGACCAAACTGTTAGCTACAAATATGTCAGCTTGATGTCCTCGTTCTCTAATTTGCACATGAAGCTCCTTCCCCTTCTCCAACGCCGTTGTGCCCACACTTGCATAAGCTTGTAGAAGGCACATGAATGTCACGGAATCCGGTATTGCAATGGCCTCCTCGTGCATAGCACTGTAAAAGATGGGCTTCCTGACCCATGTCCTGGTGAGAATGGCCTCCTATCATGGCATTCCACGTCACTACATCTTTATGAGCTAGTCTGTCAAACACTAGCTGTGCATCTATAAGCTGCCACACTTTGCATACATGTTCACCAGCTGTTGGCTACAACAACATCAACTTGATATCCTCGTTCTTTAATTTGCGCACGAAGCTGCTTCCCCATCTCCAAAGCTGGGGCACCTATCCCAGCACATGCCTGTAGGAGGCATACAAATGTCACAATGCCCTCGTCTTGCCTAGCAGTGTACAGACAGATGGCTACCTGCCCAGTGCAATGCTGGGAATATCCTGCAATTAGAGCAGTCCAGGTCACCACGTCCTTTCGCAAACCATCAAACACTCTTTGAGAATCGTCCAACCTGCCACACTTTGCTGCCACACCAAACTGCCAGCCACAGACACATCAGCTAGTCGTCCCCCTCTCTAATCTGCGCATGAAGGTGCCGTCCCTCCTCAAAGCTTGGTTGCCACACTCGCACACGCTTGGAGGAGGCACACGAAATCACAGCGTTGGGTATAGCTACACCTTCTTCGTGCATAGCAGTGTACAGACTAAGGGCTTCCGGCCCATGCCCTGCTGGGAGTACCCTGCCAGGATAGCGTTCCAGGTGATCACACCTTTTGGCCGAGTCCGTTGAACACTCTCCGTGCGTCTTCCAAGCTGCCACACTTTGCGTGCATGTTCACCACACTGCTGGCTACAACCACATCGGTTTCATAGTCTCGCTCTGTAATTTGCGAGTGAAGCTGCTTTCCCTTCTCCAAAGCTCGGTGTCCACACTTGAAAGTGCCTGCAGGAGGGACACAAATGTCACAGAATCAGGTGAGGCAATGCCTTCATTTTCCATTGTACTGTAAATACAACGCTTCATGGCCCATGCCCTGCTGAGAATACCCTGCTATCATGGCATTCCATGTCACCACTTCTTCGAACAAGTCCGTCAAAGACTGCCTGAGCGTCTTCCAAGCTGCCACATTGTGCATACATTTTGACCAAACTATTAGCTATAAACACATCAGCTTGACGTCCTCGTTCTCTGATTTGTGAATGAAGCTGCTTTCCCTTCTCCAATGCGCCGGAAGTTCTCTTGTTGACGAAGTAGTACAAGTCAGCTTGGGTGGATACTCAGTATCTTGCTGCTTCGGAAATGGAGATGGTCTGCGTGCATCCGACTTGAGATTGCCGATGATCTTGTCCCTCGCAGGCCTGCCGGTTACGATAGGAGTAACGTCCGAGACCGTGAGCCAGCTATGTCATGAGGGGCGTTGCGCCGAAGCCGTGGAGGCTCTGGGAGTTCTGGTGCAGACGGCTGTTGTATTTCCAAGTCCCTCGTTTATGCTGTTTTGAAGATTGTCAGGAAGGATCGCGTGGTGGGTCGCCGAGTACATGCTTTTTCGGTGAAAGCGGGTACCAGTCAGACACGTTCCTGGGCAACCAATTCCTCCGAATGTATGCTTCCATGGCAGGTTGCAAGACGCGATGGATGTATTTGCAGAAGTTGCGAAACCGGATGCCTTCACCTGGTCAGCAATTATTTCTGCGCATGCTGATCATGCACAGGAGCATCAGGCCATAGAACTGTACAATCGGATGTGCAGGTCAGGTGTGCAGCAAGATAGCCATGTGTTTGTGGCAGTTCTCAAGGCTTGCTCAAAAGTATCAGACCTGAAAACGGGGCAGCAGGTGCATGCTGATGTATTGGCCACAGGCGTTGAGCCTGATTTGTTTGTCTGCACTGGCTTGATGAACATGTACGCGAAGTGTGGCAGCTTGGAAGATGCTCAGAGACTGTTTGATGGACTTTGTCGAAAGGATGTGGTGGCGTGGAATACCATGATCGCAGGTTACTCTCAGCAGGGCATGGGGCGGAAGCCCTTCGCCTGTACAGTGCTATGCAAGAAGAAGGAATCGCGGTACCCAATTCCGTGACATTGGTATCCCTCCTGCAGGCCTGTGCATGTGGGCAACCAGCTCTGGAGATGGGAAGCTGCTTCATGCACAAATAAGACAGCAAGGACATGAAGCGAATGTGTTTGTGGCCAGCAGTTTGGTAAGCATGTATGCAAGATGTGGCAGCTTGGAAGATGCTCAGAGAGTGTTCAACGGACTCGGTGAAAAGGATGATGTGACATGGACTGCGCTTATTGCAGGGTACTCCCAGCAGGGCTTGGGCCAGGAGGCCTCAGACTCTACACTGCTATGCGAGAAGAAGGCATTGCTGTACCCAGTTCGAAGACGTTTGTGTGCCTCCTGCAGGCATGTGCAGTGTGGGTACTCCAGCGTTGGAGAAGGGATGCATCTTCATGCAGAAATTAGAGAAAGAGGACAGCAAGCTGATGTCTTTGTGGCGAGCAGTTTGGTAAACATGTATGCTAAGTGTGGCAGCTTGGAAGATGCTCAGAGTGTGTTTGACGGACTTGTTGAAAAGGATGATGTGACGTGGACTGCTCTAATTGCAGGGTATGCCCAGCAGGGCCAGGGGCAGGTAGCGCTTTGTCTCTACAGTGTTATGGAAGAAGAAGGCATCGCTGTACCCAACTCTGTGACATTTGTGTGCCTCTTGCAGGCATGCGCAAGTGTGGGCATCCCAGCTTTGGAGAAGGGGAGGCAGCTCCATTCACAGATTAGGGAAAGAGGATATCAAACAGATGTGTTTGTGGCCAGCAGTTTGGTGAGCATGTACGCGAAGTGTGGGAACCTGGAAGATGCTCAAAGAGTGTTTGACGGACTTATCGAAAAAGATGTGGTCACATGGACTGCTATGATAGCAGGGTATTCCCAGCAGGGCATGGGCAAGGAAGCCCTTCGTCTCTACAATGCAATGCAGGAAAACAGCATCGCTGTACCTAATTCCGTGACATATATGTGCCTCCTGCAAGCGTGCCAATCTGGCAGCTTGCATCTGGGAAGGCAGCTACATGCACAGATTGACGAACACAGGCTTCAAGCTGACAGGGGAGTTGCTGGCAGTTTGATAAATATGTATGGAAAGTGTGGGAGCATGGTGGATGCAGAGCAGGTGTTTGATGGATTGCAGGAAAGGGATGTTGTTGCCTGGAATGCTCTGATTGCAGGCTACGCCTGTCAAGGAGACAGTGAAGTGGTCTTTGACTTGGTCCAGAGAATGAAAGAGAATGGCATACAGCCAGTGAGCGTCACATTCCTTAGCATACTCTCAGCAGGGCATGGGGCAGGAAGCCCTTCGCCTGTACAGTGCTATGCAAGAAGAAGGAATCAGTACCCAATTCCGTGACATTGGTATCCCTCCTGCAGGCCTGTGTGCATGTGGGCAACCCAGCTCTGGAGATGGGAAGCTGCTTCATGCACAAATAAGACAGCAAGGACATGAAGCGAATGTGTTTGTGGCCAGCAGTTTGGTAAGCATGTATGCAAGATGTGGCAGCTTGGAAGATGCTCAGAGAGTGTTCAACGGACTTGTTGAAAAGGATGATGTGACATGGACTGCGCTTATTGCAGGGTACTCCCAGCAGGGCTTGGGCCAGGAGGCCCTCAGACTCTACAGTGCTATGCAAGAAGAAGGCATTGCTGTACCCAGTTCGAAGACGTTTGTGTGCCTCCTGCAGGCATGTGCAAGTGTGGGTACTCCAGCCTTGGAGAAGGGATGCATCTTCATGCAGAAATTAGAGAACGAGGACATCAAGCTGATGTCTTTGTGGCGAGCAGTTTGGTAAACATGTATGCTAAGTGTGGCAGCTTGGAAGATGCTCAGAGTGTGTTTGACGGACTTGTTGAAAAGGATGATGTGACGTGGACTGCTCTAATTGCAGGGTATGCCCAGCAGGGCCAGGGGCAGGTAGCGCTTCTCTACAGTGTTATGGAAGAAGAAGGCATCGCTGTACCCAACTCTGTGACATTTGTGTGCCTCTTGCAGGCATGCGCAAGTGTGGGCATCCCAGCTTGGAAGGGAGGCAGCTCCATTCACAGATTAGGGAAAGAGGATATCAAACAGATGTGTTTGTGGCCAGCAGTTCGGTGAGCATGTACGCGAAGTGTGGGAACCTGGAAGATGCTCAAAGAGTGTTTGATGGACTTATCGAAAAAGATGTGGTCACATGGACTGCTATGATAGCAGGGTATTCCCAGCAGGGCATGGGCAAGGAAGCCCTTCGTCTCTACAATGCAATGCAGGAAAACAGCATCGCTGTACCTAATTCCGTGACATATATGTGCCTCCTGCAAGTATGTGCCAATCTGGCAGCTTTGCATCTGGGAAGGCAGCTACATGCACAGATTGACGAACACAGGCTTCAAGCTGACAGGGAGTTGCTGGCAGTTTGATAAATATGTATGGAAAGTGTGGGAGCATGGTGGATGCAGAGCAGGTGTTTGATGGATTGCAAGAAGGGATGTTGTTGCCTGGAATGCTCTGATTGCAGGCTACGCCTGTCAAGGAGACAGTGAAGTGGTCTTTGACTTGGTCCAGAGAATGAAAGAGAATGGCATACAGCCAGTGAGCGTCACATTCCTTAGCATACTCTCGGTATGCAGTCAAGCGGGTCTAGTGAAAAAGGGACAAGAGTACTTTGAGGCTATGAGCAAACAGCACAGCATCAATCCTACATCTCGCCACCTCACCTGCATGGTGGATCTCCTGGGTCGTGCTGGACAGTTGGATGAGGCAATAGCTTTAGTGGACAATACTGTACTGCCTGATGCTGTAGTTTGGCATACTCTGTTGGGTGCTTGTCAAAAGTGGAGCAACGTGGAGGTGGGACTCCATGCTTTCCACGAAGCCTTGAAGTTAGATGGGAGAGATGCTGAAGCATATGTGTTGATGTCAAACATATACACTGGTGCCCAGATGTGGGAGGCACAGAAGATGCAGGGAGAAGACTGCAAGTCAGGGCATGGAAGCAGCCAGGTCAGAGCTGGTGGGCAGACAAGGACGGACAGGTGCACAGTTTTTGTTGGGGACGACAAGCATGATCACAGGCAGGCAAGGCTGCAGCAGGTTTTCTCCAAATTAATGAAACAGGGATGTATGCCAGACTCTGACTCGTCACCGCCCATCATACCTGGTGACGGAAAGGAGGGGTTGAGTATCACCTACGTCCTAAACAACATGTCGGCGGGGATCCCCGGAGGCATTGTGAAAGATCTGCGGGTTGTCGTTGATTTTCACACCGCCACGAAGTATACGTCCGTGGTCGAGAATTTGCAGGGATGCATTTCGGCAATCACTTAGATACACGGGTCCAATTTCAGAGCAGGCAAGTATGCTTCCGGTCCGGATGGGATTGGGGAGTCCAGGTTGCTAATACCATCACCATTTGGTTTGGGAGGCTCACATGGGGGGGCGCCTGTGTCATTGTAGAGCACCACATTGCCGTCGAGTTGGAGCTAGGCGTTGTAATCGTACAGGTAGGACTGGGATGAATTGGATGCCCACAGCACGTCACTGTGGTCTCCGTTGATGACCAGGTTTCCGTCGCGCTCCAGCACCAGGTGGCATATGTACTGGCCGGAGTTGTTGATTCCGGTAGCCCAGTACGCTTGGTCCTTGTGGTACAGCACAAGGTTGAAGTCAGTTGGAATTGCAGCAAGACCGAGTGGTCCTCGCCGTTCTGGATGGTCAAGGTGAATGCCATTCGTCCGAGGCGTACAACCGGGAGTCAGGTGGCGGGTGGATGTCAGCCATCCCGGTGCGAGCAGGGCTGCGCAAAGGACGCGGCGAGGAGAAGAGTGGCGCCCATCGCCCAGGCTGCAATTGCGACGTAGTGAATGCTGCCCTTGTTTGGAAGATCATGCTCAGGCCCGGTTTCAGAGCTGGAATTGCAGTTGTTGCTGCTGCTTCTCCTGCTGCCTCTCCTGCTGCCGCTGCGTTTACAGCGCAGTTCTATCAATCTCCGAAGGCCATTAAGGCCTGCCACTCACCGTACCGCACGGCCGTGGCAGGCCATGGCCTTCCCGAGATCATGCTATGCACATATGCTACCATGGTTTCAAGCTCGTTCCGTCGGACCGTAGCGGTGTAGAATGAGATCACGGTGACCACCATCTAGGTAGGAAATCCGGGTTAGGAAAATCTTTACCTTCTGCATACACATTTTCAAAAGACCTTGTTTCAGCCGGTTCCCGCCGCAAGTTGCTTTGCAAAGCCAGCTCGATCTTCACAATGCGACCGGCCCCTGCAATAAGAGAGAATGTTCCAGCTCGTGTTGTAGCGTTCAATTTGTAAGCTGTTGTGATGCATGCCATCTTAACGTATAAATGTGAGCTCAATTTAGCTGCGTTGTGATCATGCCATCTTAACACGATATAGATGTGAGCTGCCAAGCTTGCACTTAGAGAATTAAACAGTACTTGTAAATCCTCGGGAGGAAGCTTAGCGGTGTTTAGGGAAGCTTGTACTTAGAAGCCAGCGTGCACTTAGCGGCAACATTAGGGAGAAGCTTAGACTTAGGATTAGTCCGAAATGGATCTAAATCATGTACTAGTGTAGATGAACTACCTCGATGTGCTATTTGTTGTTCTGAGGTCGAGGACTTTCAAATGGCGACCTCCATTGGGTTCTATCTATCAAGTGAGAAGCACTCACGGTGGACACATAGTCACGAGAAGGCCGGTCAATTGCTCATATTCCGTTTATGAGTAGAAGACTTTGTGGCGGGAATGGCATATGATCACGAGCATGCTACCAACTTCTACAAGAAGGACTCTAAAGACCTTGATTTACCTCGTCCCAATACTCCTCATCCACCTGCCACACAGGCCTAGTCTTCTTATTGCTGAATGTGGCAGTGTCTTTTTTTGTGCGTAAAATTCTTTTGCATCAAGATCTTGACGCCAGCACCCATGTTTCACACTTTCCCTTTGAGAACTGCAGTGGCAAGCTTACTATATGGCCAAAAGTGGCGGAGATTGGGCTTTTCGAAGACAAACATCTCGACATGGCAGGTATCCTTTGTCATGGAGTTTCTTACCAGGCTCGAGATGTCCGGGCTGCTTGGCTGTCAGATGAGAAAAAAGATTGGGTTAGACACTGCCTTTACTGTAACATTTCCATAGATGAGATCATGCGTCGGCATACAGAGGCTTTGTATCCCAAAGTTACAAACCAAGCAGTGCCTTATCAAAAGATTAGGGATGACTTCTTGCAACGGTACGATGTAATCAATATTGCCAGAAATGTGGTCATAGGTGATTGGAAACTTCACCCTGATGATTCAACTTCAGTTTCTGTTTGGATTAGGCAGAATGCTTCCATGGTTTTCTATCAATCCATCGAGGAGCAACTCTTTGCCTTAGGTATCCAAACCTTTTTCATGCTGGAATCTATGATCAAGTATGGGAATTATAGTGTTTTGTCTTTGGATGCAACCTTCGGCATGAACAAGTACAAATACCACTTGTTCACCGTCATGGCCTTCGATCAGCACTTAAATGGTATGCCTGTAGCATGGGCTATCACATAGAAGGCAACAATTGAAACATTGGTGGCATGGTTGTCAGCACTACGCATCCGGGTTGAGCAGCATGATTCTACTTGGACACCGAGCAGCTTCCTTGTGGACGACTGCCAGGGAGAAATCTCTGCTATTCAACAAGTCTGGACTCGTAACATACCCATCTTGCTGTGTTTGTGCCACGTGCGAAAGGCATGGAGGAAAAATGTATTGAAGAAGGTAAGGTCGCAGCCCGACTAGATCTCGATTTGGGCTGAACTTGGTGAGATCATGTATGTCAATGGGTTTTCCAGTGCAGATATTTACGTGGCTACAGCAGAAGCTATGTTGGACTTGTTCTATGCACGTTGGGCAGAAAGGAAAATTGCGTTTGTTAAATACTTAAGGGAACAATGGGGCGGGACCATAAGTATGTGCCATGGGACCTTTAAGTTCATGCACTTAGTTCCTGCTCTCCTATTTGTCTCTAACTGAACTGCTTGTTATTTTGAAATAGTAATGTGGCTTTGTCGTGCGAGGATGCTGCCACATGCTGGGCAGATTACCACTTCCGCTGTTGAAGCCTTCCACAGATATATGACAGAGAGAGCATGTGTTTCCAAGTCCAGTTTAGCAGGTCGTCGAATGGATTGGTTGGTCCACCAGCTTGTGAACGTTGTTGCACGATATTTTTGGTATCAACATTTCACAAATAAAATGCTTATACTCGGAACAAGAAGCAAGAGATGTTGGAGGAGAGCGGCACTTGCGGCCTGAAGGTACATTTCAAGCAACGTGTTTGGAGCGTCAAGTATCACTTCACTCGGGACCGTGCCTTGGGGCCATGTCTTCAACTCAACAACCCTAAGCTTCGCGAACTTCTCTCTAGACCCCTTATTTTGTGGTTTAAAACTCTTCCTATGAAGAAAGAGGAAAAAGGTCGGCTTGGGGCCCTCAGGCTGCCGATGGATGGTGACTTTATAAAGCATATACGGTCTTCGATCTTTGTCGACTTCGCTCTACCTTTGATTTGTGTTGAACAAGCTAACCACTTTCGCCATTCGCTTGTAAAACCCTAGAGTAATGGTATTGATGAAATAAGATAGAAAGGTGAAAAGTTAAAAGAGGTAAAAGTTTAAGTTAGTAGCTGCCTGTTAAGGAGATGCATGTGTTGCATGCTTCATGCAATTTCCTGTTAGAGAGGAATTGCTACAACCACAAATGAAGAGCTGCTAAGAGAGGACTCTTAGTGGTCAGTGGAGAGGACTCTTAGTGATCAATGGTCTGTAAGTATCCCTAGATTTAACAGCTGCCTAGTTGAGGTTGGGTTGTGGGATTGTGGACTGCGAACTCCCCCCCTTAGGAAGGTAATAAATTGTTTTTTTTGTTTTTTCCTTAGTGTGGAGTGAGAAATAAGGCGGAAAAGGGGAAATAAGGTCGGGAACAGGTGAAAGGGAAATGGACGGCTGAGAGGCATAAGGACAGGCAGCAGGAAACCCCGGCGTGAGCCGCTCCGACCGAACTCCGGAGAAGGCCGGGGTGAGTCCAGACTGGATTCCGGAGTAGGCGGAAATAAGTCCAGACTGAACTCCGGAGTAGGCCGGGGTGAGTCCGGACTGAACTCCGGAGTAGGCCGCGATAAGTCCGCCGGGAAAAGTAACTTCGAAAGGTCTCAGTGCTTGCATGCAGATTCTCCTCTCAAAATCCACGTGGCCCTTGCCAATTCGCTCCACTTGTCACCGGGCCGTTATGGGCAAGTAACCACGACCCAAATACATGCACCCAGGCGTGACATAAGGCTAGAGTCGCGGCGTAAGACTGGCGATTCTGACAGCGAAAAGTCCTCTTGTGCTTCGATTACTTCGGCGTTACGCGAGAAGGCCATTCTCTCGATCGACTTCTCGACAGTTTTCGCAGTCACTTGCGCTCAGGCATCCTGCCCTCTGGCGCTATCTCTTCCGACGCTCAAGCGCAACTACGAGCGGCCATCTCCCCCGAACTCAGCGCTCATCGCGGCGGAACGTAGCGGGAGCATTGTTGCCCACCACCTCACAGCTACACACCAGCCATCGCGCGAGTATGGGACCCAAGAAGGCAGTGGAGGTCTAGGAGCCCTGGCGCCTAGTAGAGAAGAACATTGTCATCAGGCGCTATCCGGTTGGACCACGGGCCGGTGAGGCGGTGCGGTGGCGCACTGGACATCTTCCGGGCGGTGTGGACCTTTGGCGTGGCGCTGGTGCATCTTGGGAAGATGGCGGTGCCAACAAAACCGTTAAAGCTTGAGAGCTTGAGAAGAGGGAGGAGATGGATCGTAGAGGTCCTGCGGGCATTCTACAATAGACCGGTGAAGGAGATTGGGGGCGTGGTTCGGAGCCCTTAAGGTGAAGGTGGAGCGGCAAAGGCGCTTTTGAGGCCGGGGACGCAGCGGTCCTCAAACGGGTGGCTCATGTCGGACCTGTTGGACCGACATGTGAGAGCGGTAGCGAAAGTCATCGTTCACTGGAACATGCTCACCAAGGTGGACCACCTTGGTGACAATTTGCCTGTGTTCCTCCATGCCTTGCAGAGAGGAAAGAGGAAGGCGGGGAGGATCATCTTCATGCGGATTAACCCGAGGAGGCGTGAAGTTGAGGCAGCAGCCACCACCTCCCCATTCATCGTCCACGATGGGAGCCTAATCTCTGAAGGAGGGACGGGAAGGCGGCGGAAGGGTTGGTGACCACTGAGGCGAGAGGCAAGGGCAGGCAGGAGGGCGTCCACCCAAGCCCGGTAGGACCCGGGGAAGACGAAGATTGGGAGGGCATTCCGGACTCCATACGGCTGGAGCGAACCCCCTCGCTGCCCAGGGAAGTATGGGAAGAAATTTCCGCTTCCCTCCTTTTGGTCCCTCCACCAGAACACCCCTCACCAGAGGCAACCATTGTAAGGGTATTAAAGCCCAATGTACTTAGACTAATACACTTAGTCTAAGTTAGGTGTCAGTTAAGTATCATTAGTTTAGCTGAAGCTAATCACTAGGAAGCTTCTTGTGCTCCTTCCTAGGGGCTTCTTGTGGAGCTTCCTAGGGAGCCCTCCAAACCCTCATCTCAATGGGAGAGAGTTACACTTGCCTCCTCCTCTCCTCTCCTCTTTCCACCATCATGGGCGCCACGATCCTTCAACCGTATCGAGCTTTGGTTTGGTTGTGTTGTGATGCTAGAATTTTCTAGCTGCGGGGCGGCGGCTCGTGGAATTGCGGTGATCCACATCGCGGCGGCGCCCGCAAGTGGCGAGGCGGGCGCGGCCGCCGCGCGCGCGCCGCGGCAGGCGCGCGCGCGGCGAGGCGCGCGCGCGGCGCGCGGGCGGCGCGGCCGGCGCGCGCGGCGCGGGCGGCGCGCCGGCCGCGGCGGGCCGCGGGCGCGGGCGGCGCGGCCGCGGCGCGCCGCGGCGCGCGCCGCGGCGCGGGCGCGGGCGCGGCGCGGCCGCGGGCGCGGCCGCGGCGCGCGCGCGCGCGCGCGGCGCGCAGTCTTGAGTGCGTGGCGCCACGTGGCCGGCGGCCCGGCCGCGCGGCGAGGCTGCGGCGCGCGCAGCGTGGCGGGCGGGCGCGGCGAGCCGCGCGAGGCGCGCGCCGCGGCACACGAGGCGCGCGCGCGGCGCGCGCAGGCGCGGGCGGCGCGCGGCGAGCCGCGAGCCGCGAGCCGCGCGGGCGCGGCGCGCGCGGCCGCGGCGCGGGCGCGGCGCGCGCCGCGGGCGCGGGCGCGGCCGCGGGCGCGGCCGCGGGCGCGGCGCGCCGCGGCAGGCGCGGGCGCGGCGCGGCCGGCGCGCGCGCGCGGCCGGCGCGCGCGCGGCGCGCGCGCGCGGCGCGGGCGGCGCGCGCGGCCGCGGCGCGCGCGGCCGCGGGCGCGGCCGCGGGCGCGGGCGCGGCCGGCGCATCAGCCGAAAATTGCGAAATATTCGGAATACTCGAGCGATAGCAGCAAATATACGGGCCGCGATGACTTTTCTTCTTTGACTTTTTGACAAGGCGAGTCAGTGTTTTATACATGTCGATTTTTGAGTCATGATGTCTTCATCATCGAAAAATCATGTTCAATATCGAGAAGTTAGATGGTACTAACTTCCCGTTGGAAAGAACAAGTGTATAATGTTCTAGTCTGCGAGAAGATCAAGCCCATAAAGTTGTTAGGCGTCAAACCGATAGTATGACAGGGATGAGTGGCGGGACTGGATGAGCTTGCTAGATCTACTATCATGCTAACATTGTCAAAAGCGTGTACTTCAATGTGAAAGATAAGACCACGAGTTATTTGTGGCGGATGTGACTGTATGAGAAGCAAAGTGCGGCTTCTCGGTGTATTGGTTGAAACGGTGGTGGACTTGAAGATGAAGGAAGGGACGAGGATGTCCGATCATCGAATGATTTCAATACCATTTTCAGCCAGCTCTCATCTCAAGGTATCACATTCCCAGTTAGTGAGCTATGTTTCGCTGGTCACATTACGAGAGTTGGGACACCTTTTAAATGCACGAGTAATTACGCTGCTAGTGGTCTTACCATTGTAAATGTAGAAGGTAGCCCGTTAACGAGGAGGTGAGCAGGAAAAACATGGAACCTTCAAAAGGTTCCGGTGCCCTCATAGTGAGAGGGAGGTCCGCTGCGAAGGGGCAGGAAGCTTCTTGTGCTCCTTCCTAGGGGCTTCTTGTGGAGCTTCCTAGGAGCCCTGCTGGAGGGTATAAATACCTCCAAGCCTCATCTCAATGTGAGAGCTACACTTGCCTCCTCCTCCTCTCCTCTTTCCACCATCATGGCCGCCACGATCCTTCAACCGTATCGAGCTTTGGTGGTTGTGTTGTGATGCTAGAATTTTCTAGCCGCAGTCGGCAGCAGCCGTGGAATTGCGGTGATCCACATCGCGGCGAGGCGCGCGCGCGGCCGGCGCGGGCGGCGCGGCGCGCGCGGCGGCGCGCGCGGCCGCGCGGCGCGCCGCGGCGCGCCGCGGCGAACACGGCGCCGCGGCGGGCGGGCGCGCGCGGCCGCCGCGGCGCGCGGGCGGCGCGCGCCGCGGCGCGGGCGCGGCGCGCCGCGGCGCGCGGGCGCGGGCGCGGGCGCGGGCGGCGCGCCAGCCGGTTGAGGAGCGCGGGCGCGGCCGGCGCGCGCGCGCAGCGCGGGCGCGGGCGCGGCGCGCCGCGGGCGCGGCGCGCGCGGCGCGGGCGCGGGCGCGGCGCGCGCGCGCGCGCGGCGAGGCGCGCGAGCGCAGTGAGGTCGCATGAGCGAAAATTCGCGAAATATTCGTTCGTGGAATACCAACGAATACACGCGACGATGACTTTTCTTTGACTTTTTGACAAGGCGAGTCGAGTGTTTTATCCAGATCGATTTTTGAATCATGATGTCTTCATCATCTAAAAACGCATGTTCAATATCGAGAAGTTAGATGGTACTAACTTCCCGCTCGAAAGAACAAGTGTATAATGTTCTAGTGCGTAAAAAGCGCATCAAGCCCATAAAGTTGTTAGGCCAAACCGATAGTATGACATGTGATGAGTGGCGGGACTGGATGAGCTTGCTAGATCTACTATCATGCTAACATTGTCAAAAAAGTGTACTTCAATGTGAAAGATAAGACCACGTTACGGATCGCGGGTGTGGGACTGATGAGAAGCAAAGTGCGGCTTCGTGTATTGGTTGAAAGGTGGACTTGAAGATGAAGGAAGGGACGAGGATGTCCGATCATCCGAATGATTTCAATACCATTTTCAGCCAGCTCTCATCTCAAGGTATCACATTCCCATTCCGTGAGAGCTATGTTTCGCTGGTCACATTACGGAGAGTTGGGACACCTTCGTGACCTGAGTAATTCCGCCTCGCTAGTGGTCTTACCATTGTAAATGTAGAAGGTAGCCTGTTAACCGAGGAGGTGAACAGAAAACATGGAACCTTCCAAAGGTTCCGGTGCCCTCATAGTGAGAGGGAGGTCCATGAAGGGAAGCAACCGAAGCTTTTCTCGTAGCAAATCTCGTAGTCGTAACAAGAATGTGGAGTGTCACTATTGTCACAAAGGGTCACTTCAAAAGAGTGCGAGAAGTTCAAAAGGACCAAGGAAAAGAAGCGGGGCGACAAGGCGAGTCGAGTGTTTATATCGATTTTTGAGTCATGATGTCTTCATCATCGAGCGTCATGTTCAATATCGAGTTAGATGGTACTAACTTCCGTTGGAAAGAACAAGTGTATAATGTTCTAGTGCGGAAAAAAGCGGATCAAGCCCATAAAGTTGTTAGGCGTCAAACCGGATAGTATGACACGGGATGAGTGGCGGGACTGGATGAGCTTGCTAGATCTACTATCATGCTAACATTGTCAAAAGCGTGTACTTCAATGTGAAAGATAAGACCACGAGTTACGGAGTGGCGGTATGTGACTGTGAGAAGCAAAGTGCGGCTTCTCGGTGTATTGGTTGAAACGGTGGTGGACTTGAAGATGAAGGAAGGGACGAGGATGTCCGATCATCGAATGATTTCAATACCATTTTCAGCTCTCATCTCAAGGTATCACATTCCCAGTTAGTGAGCTATGTTTCATTGGTCACATTACGGAGTTGGGACACCTTTTGACAACTAGTTGCCCCTAGTGGTCTTACCATTGTAAATGTAGAAGGTAGCACATTGGCGAGGAGGTGAGCAGGAAAAACATGGAACCTTCAAAAGGTTCCGGTGCCCTCATAGTGAGAGGGAGGTCCGCTGAAGGGAAACAGCAGAAGCTTTTCTCGTAGCAAATCTCGTAGTCGTAACAAGAATGTGGAGTGTCACTATTGTCACAAAGGGTCACTTCAAAAGAGTCAGAAGTTCAAAAGGACCAAGGAAAAGAAGCGGGGCGACAAGAAGGCGACTTAAATGCAGAGTTGGAAGAGTTAAACTACATTGAGGGCGGAGATGTCCTTATCTCTTCTTACTTGAATCTTGCACAATTGAGTGGATAGTCATTTATTACGCAATTGGATAATTGACTGGTGCATCTTTCCATGTTACTCCTCATAGAGTGGTTTAGCACGTATGATGCTACAAGGAAAGGATGCGTTAGGCTTGGAAATAACTATGCATGCGGATCGCGCGTGGGTGATGTGCAACTCAAGTTTGACAACGGATCTTCATTCATCTTTGAAGGGCGTTAGGCATGTTCGAAGTTGACAAAAGCATGATTAGCGGGGTTGGATGATCTTTGGTTACCACTTCTTTGGTTTGGGGATCACTCTTGGAAGATCTCAAAGGTTCTCTTGTGTTAGCTCGTGGATCGAGTGTGGCACTTTGTACTCACTTGAGTAAACCTCAAAGATCATGTGATGCATGTGAGCGACCAAATGTTTCCTTGTGGCATTGCGGTTAGGACATATGTCTCGAGAAGGGAATGAAGGTTTTATCTCGTTACGGTTATATCCATTCTTAACTTCTCGATCTCTCGATGTGTGAGCCTTTGTTTATATGGGAAGCAGACAAAATCATCACATCGAACAAGAGGTAAAGTAGGAGTAAACCTCTTGAGTTGGTTCACGATGTGTATGTGGACCTATGCCTCTGCATCATTAGGCGGTGCCTCTATTTTGTCACTTTCATAGATGATTTCTCACGCAAGGTGTGGGTTTATCCTTTGAGGAAAAAGGATGAAGTTACGGTGTTTGAAATTTGTCACCCTTGTAGAATCGATCGCCGATTGAAGTGTCTAAGGAGATAATGGTGGAGTATGTTTAGCTTTCGGTCATTACGTGATTCCAAGGGAATCAAAAGAGAATTATTTGGTATACTCCTCCACAAAATGGTGTGGGCGGCGGATGAGCAGAACCATTCGGAGAGGATCGTGGTTTGTTGTCAAACTGGATTGCCTAATGGGTTTTGGGCGAGCGATGTCTCTGCAGTTCATCTTATTAACGGATCTCCTAATAAAGTGATGAGCGGGTTCGGAGGAGCTATAGTGCGGAAAGAAACCATCCTACAAGCATCTGCGAGTGTTTGGTTTGAGGCATCTTGCCATGTTCCAAAAGAGTTTCGGGACAAGTTGGCACCTAAGTCCAAGAAATGTATTTTTCTTGGCTATGGTGATTACGGTGAGATGGGATCTGGTTTGTGGGATCGAGGCTAGAAAGGTTGTTCGTACTAACGTGTTCTTCAATGAGAACAAGATGCAGGAAGCCTACTCCAAGCTGTGGAGGTGCGAAGGGTGATCTTCAAGAAGATGGACATGATCATCATGGGCGGGTTGATAAGTGGTAATGCGAGCACATTCCTCCACCGATAGATGAACCAAGAGTCGAACAAGCACCTATAGAGGTGCACGTGCGTGGGTCGGCGAGGATTACGACCTCACGGCGGTATGATCCATCTGGATTATGTCTGCGGAGTTGTGGGAACCCTCTTCTTACAAAGAGGCCATGTCAATGAGTAACAAAGAGAAGTGGGAGAAGGCCATGCGATCGAAATGAATTCTGCATAAGAACCAAACTTGGGAGTTGGTTGGTTGCCTAGGATAAGAAGGCACTCAGGTGCAAATGGGTGTACAAGATGAAGGTCATACCTTGATGGCAAACCAAAGTACAAGGCACGATTGGTTGCTAAGGGTTTCAAGCAACAACCGGCATTGACTTTGATGAGATTTTCTCACGATGGTCAAAATGACAACTTTGCGATGTGTTCTTGCTTTGGTTGCCAGGAATGATATGGAACTTGTACAGATGGATGTCAAGACGAAGCAAGCCATATGGCTTGGTGACCTGATTCTTGCATGGTGACCTTCAAGAATTAGAAGACCAAGCCATATGGCTTGCTCGTTTAGTGGGAGACTTGGGGATCAAGGTTGAGCTGCCAGTGTTGCATTGTGATAGTCAGAGTGCTATCTAGTTGGCAAAGAATCCAGTGTTTCATGCGAAGACTAAACATGTGGATGTGAAGTATCACTTCATTCGAGAGGTGTTGGATGACAAGAGGGTACAACTTGTCAAGGTTCACACCACCGAACCTAGATATTCTTACCAAGGGACTCTACGAGCAATTGCTGGCTTCGGACAACGATGGGCATGAGGTAGTCCATTCTTCTACGGTAAATTGGCCTTTAAGTGGGAGGTTGTAAGGGTAGTAAGCCCAATGTACTTAGACTAATATACTTAGTCTAAGTTAGGTGTCGATTAAGTATCATTAGTTTAGCTGAAGCTAATCACTAGGAACCTTCTTGTGCTCCTTCCTAGGGGCTTCTTGTGGAGCTTCCTAGGGAGCCCCGTTGGAGGGTATAAATACCCTCCAAAGCCTCATCTCAATGTGAGAGAGTTACTCTTGCCTCCTCCTCTCCTCTCCTCTTTCCACCATCATGGGCTGCCGCACGATCCTTCAACCATGACGGGGAGGGAGCTAGTAGTCGCCGTGCCAGCAGACCAACAACCTGCGTCGGCCCCAACTACCGAGCCTCAGGACGGGAGGAGGCAAAGAAGGCAGCCCGCACCACCACCCCAGGTCCGCTCCGGTGCCCTTGCCTTTGCCAGCGGGTGGCGGAGGCGAAAGTGGTGAGAAGAGGCGGAGGCGGGATCTGACCCGGTGGCGGGCACACCGAGCCTCGCGGACGGGAGGAGGCGGGCCGAGCTCCGGACTCCTTCACCGCCTCCGGACCCCAGCGTCGGTGAGCCGGAGAAGGAAGCAGGCGGGCGGAGAGGGCCAAGGAGGTAGAAGCTCCCGGCCAGAATAATCAGGACCTAAGAGTCCTGATTGGGTCTAGAGCTCCTAATCCGGACTCCCTCCCGGTTTGTGATCAGCGGTCCTTAATGAAGGAGATGCCGCACCCTCGGCGGACTTCGGTATCCCAGTGGGCATGGAGGAGACACGGTGGGTTTTAGCACGTCAAGGACGGTATGCTCTGGGGCCTCTGCGGCGAGAAGACCCGAGGAGGTGGAGGCCACTCGTGGCGGATGGTGGAACTCCAAGGCCGAGGCGGAGGGCTGTAGCGGCCAAAGGAAGCAAAGTCCTCGCTAGGGTCGAGGAGGAGAAGCGCCGGATGGTAGGAGTTGGAGGCAGGTCCACCCAACGAGGCTAGGGTGCTCCAACTATGTGAACAAGAAGGACGCCCGGGCGCAAGCAAGAGCGGAGGACCTTTGCCCAGGTGGAGGCCACTCGTGAGCGGATGGTGGAACCCCAAGGCCAGCAGAGGTGGCACAAGCGCCAAAGGAAAGCAAAGTCCTCGCTAGGGTCGAGGAGGAGAAGGCCGGATGGCCGAGTTGGAGGCCAGTCCACCCAACGATGGTGGCTAGGGTGCTCCAACTATGTGAATCAGGACGCCCGGAGGCGCAAGCAAGAGCGGAGGACCTTTGTCAAGGAGAGGAGTGGCCCGAGGAGGCGAAGGAAGCAGGCGGGCGGAGAGGGCCAAAGACTTGGCGAAAGCGGCCCGACAGGGCGAGAACCGAGCTTGGGAGGCTCGGTGAAGAAGCGCGGAGGCGGAGGCTTCTACCAAGGCAGACGAGGATCACTCTGGCCGGCCAGCCGGTGGAGGCGGCGAGGGCCAGGAGGTAGAAGCTCCGGCGGAATAATCGGGACCTAGAGTCTGATTGGGTCTAAACTCCCTAATCCGGACTCCCTCCCGGTGCGGGGTCTAATAGACCCGAGATGCCCGCACCCTCGCGGACTTCTCGGTATCCCAGTGGGCATGGAGGAGACACGGTGGGTTTTAGCAGCCGTCGGAAGACGGTATGCTCTGGGGCCTCTGCGGGAGGAAGACCCGAGGAGGTGGAGGCCACTCGTGGCGGATGGTGGAACTCCAAGGCCAGGCGGAGGGCTGTAGCGGCCAAAGGAAGCAAAGTCCTCGCTAGGGTCGAGGAGGAGAAGCGCCGGATGGTAGGAGTTGGAGGCAGGTCCACCCAACGAGGCTAGGGTGCTCCAACTATGTGAACAAGAAGGACGCCCGGGCGCAAGCAAGAGCGGAGGACCTTTGCCCAGGTGGAGGCCACTCGTGAGCGGATGGTGGAACCCCAAGGCCAGCAGAGGTGGCACAAGCGCCAAAGGAAAGCAAAGTCCTCGCTAGGGTCGAGGAGGAGAAGGCCGGATGGCCGAGTTGGAGGCCAGTCCACCCAACGATGGTGGCTAGGGTGCTCCAACTATGTGAATCAGGACGCCCGGAGGCGCAAGCAAGAGCGGAGGACCTTTGTCAAGGAGAGGAGTGGCCCGAGGAGGCGAAGGAAGCAGGCGGGCGGAGAGGGCCAAAGACTTGGCGAAAGCGGCCCGACAGGCGAGAACCGAGCTTGGGAGGCTCGGTGAAGAAGGGCGTGAGGAGGCGGAGGCTTCTACCAAGGCAGACGAGGATCACTCTGGCCGGCCAGCCGGTGGAGGCGGC
The DNA here is from genome assembly GCA_010909165.1 of Anthoceros angustus. NCBI lineage: Eukaryota > Viridiplantae > Streptophyta > Anthocerotopsida > Anthocerotales > Anthocerotaceae > Anthoceros > Anthoceros angustus. Next base: position 910,525 of record VJWM01000019.1, read on the forward strand.
GAGGGCCAGGAGGTAGAAGCTCCCGGCCAGAATAATCAGGACCTAAGAGTCCTGATTGGGTCTAGAGCTCCTAATCCGGACTCCCTCCGGACTGTGGTCTGGCGGTCCTTAATAGACCGGGAGATGCCCGCACCCTCAGCGGACTTCTCGGTATCCCCAGCGGTGGCTGTGGAGGAGACACGGTGGGTTTTAGCAGCCGTCAAGGACGGTATGCTCTGGGGCCTCTGCGGGAAAGCAGAGAAGACCCAGGAGGTGGAGGCCACTCGTAGGCGGATGGTGGAACTCCAAGGCCAGGCAGAGGTGGCACAAGCGGCCAAAAGGAAAGCAAAGTCCCTCGCTAGGGTCGAGGAGGAGAAGCGCCGGATGGCCGAGTTGGAGGCCAGGTCCACCCAACGGGACAGGGCTAGGGTGCTCCAACTATGTGAACAACTGAAGGACGCCCCGGAGGCGCAAGCAAGAGCGGAGGACCTTTGCCGAAGGAGAGGAGTGGCCCAGGAGGAGGCGAAGGAAGCACGCAGGCAGGCAGAGAGGGCCAAAGACTTGGCAAAGCATTGACAGGAGGCGAGCCAGGCTTGGGAGGCTCGGTGAAGAAGCGCGGAGGCGGAGGCTTCTACCAAGACCAGACAGGATCACTCGCGAAACCGGTGGAGAGGCGGCAGAGTAGCCACGCCAACCTGAAGGCGGAGTAGGCAGCCGCAGAGCAAGCACGGGTAATCCGTGAGGGGGAGATGGAGGCCAGCACTAGGGAGCTAGGAGACCTCCGTGTACAGCTACAGGACATGGAAGAACGGCGCTAGGAGTTGGAAGGCCAGAAGGAGACCTTGGAGCTCTGACAGGTAGCAGGCGAGCAGGCCTCAAGGAGGATCGAGGATCACGAGCGGGAGTTAGAGCGGCTCCAGCTCTGTTGGAGGGCGGAGGAAAGTCGTCGGCGAAGTAAGGAGCAAGATATCGCCGAGTTGGAGAGGGACTTGGAAGAAGCAGCGTGAGGTTGCTAGAAACGCTGGAGCGAGACATGGTGGCCCTTGGGCAAGATGGAGCCGGAGGAGGGCTACGAGGAAGAGCAAAAGTTGCTGGTCCGTTTGCGGAAAGTAGAAGGAGAGACTATGGCGACAAGTTAAGCCGTCTTTATGCGGCGAGAGGAGGCGGAGGCGGGCGGCGGAGGTTGAAGTGGCGGGCGGCCTTAGCAGCCTCAAGAGACTCAGCCGGACCGTGGGTGACCTTCTTGGCTGGCCGGGCAACTCGACATGCCGGTTGCAGAGAACCTATGGAGGCGTGAGTATCGGGTGCTCCGCGCCCATGTGGAGGAGGCCATCCGGAGGTCTCCGCGCATATTATCATCTGAGCTCCTCAAAGCCGGTGGAGGTAGTGCACCACACAGGGCAAATTGAAGGGCCGCTGGAGGAGTTAGAAGGAGCGTGGAGGCGAGGCACAGGGGATAACATCGCCACAGGAACCACAGGCGTTGTTCGGGGGAGGCGGCGGAGAAGGAGAGCACCCAGACGAGGGGAATATGGCGGACACCATAAGACCATAGGTAAGTCCAGGAGTTCGGGCACGGCAGGCGGCTGCAAGGAAGAAGGAGAGGGTCCCCAACCTGTGGGGATCCGGGATGGGGAAGGGGTCCGGTGGGTGAAGACAGACCCATGGAGAATGCTCTGGGCGAGGATGCCCGAAACCCTGAGGCGGACCTTGGTCCGGACTCGAGCGAGCGGACCCGGTCCCGGACTCGAGGGGGAAGGGGTGGATGAGGGTCAGTGTCAACCCACACAGGAAGAATGGGTTCCGAGCGGACCCACGGGTGTGGACCCACCAGCATGCCAAGAGGCGAGGACCCAGCATGCCAAGAGACGGAGGAGAGACTTGGTGGTCAACTGCAGTTGTTAGGCCGCCGCCCATGGCCGACAGAGTCTCGGCGAGGAGAGCCTCATCGCGGATCATCCGATTAGATGCGCCGCAATTACGGTGAGGATTGGGTTGCCCGGCGCTAGAAAGGAATCTGATCAGTGACCCACCGCCGTGGACGTAAATAGGACAGGAGATAGAGGGTTGCGTGCTAGGGCACAGTGAGCTGGACATCAACTCAGAATAGGGGTGTAATAAAAGCGCTCCCTCAGGACGTAGTATAAGAGGGTGGTGGCCGCTCCAGTAAAGGGATCTGTCTTTTGGGGTTGATACCGCGTTATCTTTGCAGGCCCTTGTCGTCACGCCTTCTTGTGATCCAGGTCAGAGTGGGCAAGACTACTTCGGAGATCGACTGATCCAGTGGGTCATAGAAGTAACTAGGGGGTAAGCGACCGTTGGGAAGTGCCTCCGGACTGGTGGCGGCGAGCCACGATCGTGCAAAAATGGGACAAATCATTCCCTTGGAAACGGACCCCTTACTGCAACGACACGGGATTAGTGCGAGCCCGGCTGGCCGTCAGCGAAAGTTGCGTCACAGGGATATATAAGGGCTAGAGCAAAGGCTTTGAGGAACAAGTGAGACTCACTCTTTGACAAAATAGGCAAGTGTGCGTTGCAAGCTTTGTGTTGAGAAAGCTGTGGAGAGCTAGCTAGTGAGCTTGTCGTGGAATCAAGAGCACTAGCCAGTTGGGCGTAGATAGCCAGATTCTATCGTTCTATTCTTTCAATAAAAAGCAGCACCTCCAGGAGGTGGTCTGCAAGTTGTCAGTGGACGGCGGACTACTTGGAGCCTAGTGCGGTGTTGTGAGGTTGAGAGCGCTGAGAATCGTGCAAGTCTCTTGTGGAGTGAATTGGCGAGGTCTTAGATCGCTGGGAAGCCAACACTTGTCGCTTTCTTACTGGCTGCGCAGTGAGGGGTGATTCCTAGGCCCTCATTTGCCTGATTTGTTATTCGAAAGCGATAGATTTCTGACTAACCCCTTCCTTGGTGAGAACCACATGTACAAGTTTCCTTGTGTGTGGTTCGTCTATTCCTCATCACGGACCGAGCCAAGGGCTGGCCAGGGCCGCATGGCTTACGTCCATAAGTGAGTCGAATTTGCCTCAAAGCAAAAGTTGAGCTTTCCGGGCAATGAGTAGTGTCACTCCCTCCTCGGGGGCGTGTGGACATACATCTGCATTGCGGCTGTTGCCACTCACATGGTACACCAAACTGTGCTTTCACCCGACACTAAAGGGCAATAGTGGAGCTAATAAGCTGCATGAAGACATCCCCAACCTCAAGTGAGCGCAAACCAAAACCTGCTAGCAAGTTGGTCATTATGGACAAACCATAGCAACCAACTTGCTAACGTGTGAGATCCGGTGAGGCGCCTATGGAGCTGTAGAAAGGGCCAAAGCTAGAGTAGCCCGGTCGAGAGAAAAACTATCCTTGAGACAAGTCTCGAAGATGTCATAGGAATGAAATCCGTGGAGGTTGGATGGAGGGTCTGAAGCGCAGCAATAGTCCAGATCTTCTAAAAAGCAGGGGTTATGGGAAGTGCGAAAAAGCCCTAGCTGCGTGGGCATATTCACCCGCTCGACCTATGCCCCACAACATCCGAGCCACTCGTTTTTTTGTCCGGGAAGGTGCAAAGAGCATCGGGGTGGTGGGTCAGGTTGGCCACCCCACGATGTGGGATAATTTGCCACAGGAAGTGGGAAAGATAGGCCCGAGTTCACATCTGGGTTAGATTTGGAATTGACGCCGTGATTGCCAGCACACTCAAAATGCTGAATCAAGAGAAGAGGGCCCTAACAGAGGAATCGGGAACCGGCAGATTTTCGCCATAACTTTGAAACGGGGCCGGCACCAGTTCTAACCAGCATTCTACCGCTGGACCAGTTCCGTTCACGGGCTCCAGGACCCGTGTGAGAGCATTGTGGACGCAGCCCTTGAAGCAGCTGCAACCTCCATAAAGATCCGCTTTCGCTCAGGAGGAGAGGGAGTCTCTCTACAGTCTCAGATGAAGAGAGACCGAGTACTCGCTGCTGAGCACACAGATGGTGTGAGGGTGTTTTCCATGGCATCCTTAGTGCATGGAAGGCCCATCCTTCGTTCATTGAAGTGTCTGCGGATTAGGAAGCACCTGGTCCAGCTTTATTTGGCCCCGGGGATGCTTCTCATCTCCCACCAAGAAATTGTGAACCAGCCCATCCTTGTCTGTCCACCAGCTCTGACCAGGCTGCTTCCATGCCCTGACGTTTTTTCTCCTTGCCTGCATTTTCTGGGCCTCCTCCCACATCTGGGCACCTGTGTATATGGTTGACATCAACACATACGCTTCGGCATCTTTCTTGTCTAGCTTCACTGCTTGATCGAAAGCGAGACGTCCCACCTCCACGTTGCTCCACTTTCGACAAGCACCCAATAATGAGTGCCAGACTGCAGCATCAGGCAGCACAGGCATTGCTGTTGCTAGTCCTAGTGCCTCGTCCAGTTGCCCTGCCCGACCCAGGAGGTCCACCATGCATGTGAGGTGGAGTGCCGTCGGAGTGATACCATGGAGTCTGCTCATGGCCCGGAAGTACTCTTTCCCCTTGTCAACTAGACCCGCATGACTGCATACTCTTAACACACTAAGGAACGTGATGCCGATTGGCTGTATGCCATCTTCCTTCATTCTGTGAACCAAATCGAAGACCATATAACAGTTTCCTTGACAGGTGTAGCCTGCAATCAGTGAATTCCACACGACAGCGTCTCTTTCCTGCAATGAGTTAAACACCTGCTGTGCCTCAACTATACTACCAGACTTTCCGTACATGTTTATCAAACTCCCAGCTAGAAACACATCAGGTTGAAGCCCTCGTTCTTCTATCTCTGCATGTAGCTGCCTTCCGACATGCAAGGCTGCCACATTTGCACATGCCTGCAGGAGGCAGGCAAATGTAACGGCGTTGGGTACAGCCATGCCTTCTTCTTGCATAGCACTGTAGAGACGAAGGGCTTCCTGCCCCATGCCCTGCTTGGAATATCCCGCAATTAGAGCAGTCCACGTCACAACATCTTTGTCACAAAGGCTTTGGAACACTCTCTGAGCATCGTCCAAGCTGCCACACTGTGCATACATGTTGACCAAACTGTTAGCTACAAATATGTCAGCTTGATGTCCTCGTTCTCTAATTTGCGCATGAAGCTCCTTCCCCTTCTCCAAAGCCGTTGTGCCCACACTTGCACAAGCTTGTAGAAGGCACATAAATGTCACGGAATCCGGTATTGCCATGGCCTCCTCTTGCATAGCACTGTAGAGATGAAGGGCTTCCTGACCCATGCCCTGCTGAGAATGGCCTCCTATCATGGCATTCCACGTCACTACATCTTTATGAGCTAGTCTGTCAAACACTAGCTGTGCATCTGCCAAGCTGCCACACTTTGCATACATGTTCACCAAGCTGTTGGCTACAACAACATCAGCTTGATATCCTCGTTCTTTAATTTGCACATGAAGCTGCTTCCCCATCTCCAAAGCTGGGGCACCTATACCAGCACATGCCTGTAGGAGGCATACAAATGTCACCGAATCAGGCACGGCAATGCCCTCGTCTTGCATAGCAGTGTAGAGACAGATGGCTTCCTGCCCCATGCACTGCTGGGAATATCCTGCAATTAGAGCAGTCCAGGTCACCACGTCCTTTTGAACGAGGCCATCAAACACTCTTTGAGCATCGTCCAAGCTGCCACACTTTGCGTACATGTTCACCAAACTGCTGGCTACAGACACGTCAGCTTGTCGTCCCTGCTCTCTAATCTGCGCATGAAGGTGCTTCCCCGCCTCCAAAGCTTGGTTGCCCACACTCGCACACGCTTGGAGGAGGCACACGAAAGTCACAGCATTGGGTACAGCTACACCTTCTTCTTGCATAGCAGTGTACAGACTAAGGGCTTCTGGCCCCATACCCTGCTGGGAGTACCCTGCCAACATAGCGTTCCAGGTGATCACACCTTTTTGGCCGAGTCCGTTGAACACTCTCCGTGCATCTTCCAAGCTGCCACACTTTGCATACATGTTCACCAAACTGCTGGCTACAACCACATCGGTTTCATAGTCTCGCTCTCTAATTTGTGAGTGAAGCTGCTTTCCCTTCTCCAAAGCTCGGGTGCCCACACTTGAACATGCCTGCAGGAGGGACACAAATGTCACAGAATCAGGTGAGGCCATGCCTTCATTTTGCATTGTACTGTAAAGACAAAGCGCTTCATGGCCCAAGCCCTGCTGAGAATACCCTGCTATCAGGGCATTCCATGTCACCACGTCTTTTTGAACAAGTCCGTCAAAGACTGCCTGAGCGTCTTCCAGGCTGCCACACTGTGCATACATGTTGACCAAACTACTAGCTATAAACACATCAGCTTGACGTCCTCGTTCTCTGATTTGTGAATGAAGCTGCTTACCCTTCTCCAATGCGCCAGTACCCACCCTTGCACATGCCTGAAGGAGGGACAAAAAGGTGATGGAATCGGGTACTACAATAGCCTCTTGTTGCATAACACTGTAGAGTTGAAGGGCTTGCTGGCCCATGCCTTGCTGGGAGTATCCTGCTATCATGACATTCCACGTCACCACGTCTTTGTGACCGAGTCTGTCAAACACGCTCTGAGCATCTCCCAAGCTGCCACACTTTGCATACATGTTTACCAAACTGTTGGCTACAACCACGTCAGCTTCATGCCCTCTTTCCCTAATTTGTGAATGAAACTGCTTTCCCTTCTCCAAAGCAGACGCACCCACACTTGCACATGCCTGCAGGAGGCACACAAAAGTCACGGCATTGGGTGCAGCTATGCCTTCTGCTTGCATAGCACTGTAGAGACGAAGGGCATCTTGTCCCATGCCCTGCTGGGAATACCCTGCAATCAGAGCAGTCCATGTCACGACCTCTTTTCGACTGAGTCCATCAAACACTCTCTGGGCATCTGCCAAGCTGCCACACTTCGCATACATATTCACCAAACTGCTGGCTACAGACAAATCATCTTCACGTCCTCCTTCCATAATTTGCCCATGAAGCTGCCTTCCCTTCTCCAAAGCTCGGGTGCCCACACTCGCACATGCCTGCAGGAGGCACACAAAGGTCACAGAATCGGGTGCAGCAAGACCCTCCTCTTGCATAGCATCGTAGAGACCAAGAGCTTCCTGGCCCATGCTCTGCTGGGAATACCCTGCAATTAAAGCAGTCCACGTTACCACATTTTTCCTATCCAGTTCATCAAACACTCTCTGAGCATCTGCCAAGCTGCCACACTTGGCATACATGTTCACCAAGCAGTTACAGACAAACAAATCAGGCTCAACCCCACTGGCCAACACGTCAGCATGCACCTGCTGCCCAGATTTCAGGTCCGATCCCCTCGCACACGCCTGAAGTGCTGCCACCAGTACATGTCCGTCCGGCGTCACACCCGACCTGCGCATCCGATGATACAGTTCTATGGCACCATGTACTTCCCCCTCCTTAACATGCGCAGAAATGACCGCAGACCACGTGAAAGCATCCGGTTTGCTCACCATTCCAAACACATCCATCGCGTCTCGCAACCTGCCATGAGCAGCGTACATTCGCAAAATATGGTTGCCCAGGAACGTGTCCGACTGGTACCCCTTCCTCACCGTCAAAGCATGGACCCGGCGACCCAAAACAAGATCCTTCGTCACCGCACATTCCTTCAGCACAATATAAAAAACAGACTTGGCAATACAACAGTCTCCCTGCACCAGCACCCCCAGGGCCTCAACGGCCTCACGCAGATGCCCCTCATTACACAGCTTGCTCACGGTGTGATCCGTTATGCCCCTATCATACCCTGCGGCCCTGCCTGGGTAGGGATCATCAGCCAACCTCCAGTCAGAAGCAGCCCGACCCATCTCCACATCCAAAGCAGCAACCCAAACTGCCTTGCAAAAGTGAACCTCCTGGGACTGCCTGTGCCCAATGCAAGGCCACCGGAGACTCTTCTCGATGCAACATCCTTGCTTCCTTGAAGCCAGGCCAACAGGAGCTCTCCCTCGACTGCCAGTCAGCCCACCAGTTTGCTGGGTCCCCACAAACTGTCCCCACAACGGAACCTGTTGCCCTCTGCGTGCCTGAATTGCAACGCTCTCGACAGCCATGGCTGCAAGGAGCTACCTGGGATGGCAACTAGCCTACAAGATACACATGCTGTACGATCACATTATTCAGGCACTGGTGATGGATTATCATGCGATTAGCAGAGCTATGACCGAGTCCATCAATTCCACTGAATTGGAGTCATCGGACACGGTTTTCAATGAGAATCTGTCGTCACTCTCAACAGCTACACACTTGTGAGAGACATCATGCAAGTATGACATAGCTTAAACAAAACGTCTCCGTCAGCACGGAACATGCATCTCAAACTCAAACAAGGGACGATCCAAAATCGAGACGACGGTATCGCTTGCGGTAATACGATAAATTACTGGGTTTTGTTTGGAAGGCGAGAGAGTCTAGAGAATTCTTCACCAGGCGTCTCAGCTTGCTTTGCATTTCATTGGGTGGAAAGTTGTAGAAACGGAAGTCTCCAGAAGGCACGTCTGAACTCCATTACACCCACACTCGCTTCCAGCGCAAGCGTTTCGCATCGTGCGCGCTCGGAGGCCAGCCTGCCAGTCTCACGCTGAGCGACCTCTGTCTCGTGCATTGATCCGCCTGCGTGGCCGCCACCTTTTCTGGTACGTTGCTGCGTCGTGCCCACCTGCCCTTTGCAGCTGAAGCTTTGGGCAGTTGGTTGCAGACGGTTCTTTCCCGCTCCCAGCGCATCTGAAGGCCGCCGCGGCGGGCACTCGATTCTCTCCGTCGCCTGCTGCTGAGAAGCCGGCTCTTTTTTGGTCTTGTGCAGAGCCTACCGTGTTGCTGCTGCAGGGGGGCTGCTTTCGGTGGTGTTGCCATGGAGGATTTCGAGCTTCCCGAGGCTGAGGACCTCGGAGAAGAGGATTTCGGAGGGGACAAGGGTTATGGGGATGGAGCCACCTCGGCTGGGCCGCAGAAGGTCGGTGAGGAGCGGGAAATCGTCAAGGGACGTGTCAAGAAGCTCGTGCAGAAGGAGGGAACTGGATGGGAGACTCCTGATGCCGGGGATGAGGTGACAGGTGAGGGAGTGGTGCGAGTTGCGTGAATTTTGGTTACTGGCGTTGGCTCTGACACTGGCACTGCGGCCTGCTGTGGTGCTCCAGTGCATTACACCGGAACGCTGCTGGACGGAACCAAGTTCGACAGCAGCCGGGATCGAGGGACTCCTTTCACGTTCAAGCTTGGCCAAGGTACGGGTTTTGCTCTTTCGCTGGAGTATGTGGTGTCTTGGGGCTCGGCACTGAGGCGTGAGCGTGGGAGCAGGTGAGGTCATTCGGGGATGGGACGAGGGTGTGGCAACCATGAAGAAAGGAGAAGTTTCGGTGTTGACTATTGAACCTGAGTATGCGTACGGAGAGACCGGATCGCCTCCCACAATTCCTCCTAACGCCACTCTGAAGTTCGAAGTTGAGCTGCTGTCGTGGAGCAGCGTGAAAGATATCTGCAAGGATGGCGGCGTGCTCAAGAAGGTTCTCAAGGAGGGTGAAAAGTGGGAAACGCCAAAGGGAGAAGACGAGGTGACTGGTAGGTTGTCACCTCTTAAAGTGTGTCCTAGCGTTTTTGACATAAACCCGTGCTCCAGGTTTCCTGTAGTGCCGTTCGGTACCTGATACTATGTGTACCCAAATGCAGTGCGATTTGAGGCTAGGCTTGCAGACGGCAGTGTTGTGGAGAAAACCCCTGAGGAGGGTGTCGAGTATGTCTTGAGTCAGGGTAAGTATATCGTGCCACCCTGGAGTGCCTACGCAATGGCATGTTGTGAAATAGTTGGTTTCCCCGCGAAATTGCAGTTTTGCTTAGCTTGGTGCTGCAATGATCCATGGCAGGTTATTTCTGCAATGCCATCAGCGCAGCAGTAACAACCATGAAGAAGGCTGAAGTTGTGGCACTAACAGTTAAACCTTCATGTAAGTATCGCTATGTTTTCCCGATGGTGTGTTTTGTTCTTTTGATGACCAGCAATTGATGTAATGCGCTTTCTTCCAGATGGTTTTGGTGACAAGGGAAGGCCAGCACAAAATGGTCTGGCAGCTGTACCACCTAATGCATCATTAACTATTGATCTTGAGCTTCTTTCTTGGAAATCCGTTGAGTCTGTGACGGATGATAAGAAAGTAACGAAGAAGATTTTGAAGCCAGGAGAAGGCTATGAGAAGCCAAACGATGGATCCGTTGTGCAAGGTCGGTCTACGTGGGATATGTGATTCAGATGGAGAGATTATTTTGAATGCAGCTTCTGTCTCGATGCTTGCCGGGTTTTGGATTTGAGCTGTAACAGGCTTTGGTCGTCTTGTGCAGTTAAGTACGTTGCAAGATTGATTGATGGGACCATATTTGAAAAGAAAGGGCATGATGATCAGCTTCTTGAGTTTGTGACGGACGAAGGTATAGGGGAGCATCTCAGTCTCCACCTCAGAAGTCCAGCCTGTGTTCCTTTTCGTTACGAGTGACTAATTCTGAAGCGGTGCATCACAGAGCAAGTGATTACGGGTTTGGATAGGGGAGTTGGCACCATGAAGAAGGGCGAGACAGCACTGCTGACTATCCACCCAGAGTATGCTTTTGGGGATGTGGAGGTGAAAAAGGATCTGGCTACTGTGCCCGCTGGGTCCACTGTGGTGTATGAAGTTGAGTTAGTATCTTTCACGAAGGTGAGTTGCTTATTTCCTCTCCTTATGCGATGGGTCCGCTTCAGTAAACTGGTGAATTCATGGTGACTTTTCACGAAGGTGAGCTGCTTTTTCTCTCTCCTCCTGACACTGGTGGTTCCTCTTCCTCTTCTGCAGGAGAAGGAGGTATGGGATTTGGACACCGCCGAAAAGCTGGTGTATGCTGCAAAGAAGAAGGAAGATGGGAATGTTTTATTTAAAGCTGGGAAGTACTGGAGAGCGGCGAAGAAGTATGAGAAGGTGAATTTCTTGGTCTGCCCGTTCGTCTGGAGTTGTGAAAAGTGTGGTGGAACACCACACCTGGTGAAGCTGTGGAATCTAAGGTGGACTACACTGGTTCATGTGCAGGCTGTGAAATACCTTGAATATGACACCTCATTTAATGATGAACAAAAGAAAACATCCAAGGCTCTGAAAGTTACCTCCTACGTGAACAATACGGCCTGCAAATTGAAGCTTAAGGATTTTTCAGAGGCCGTGAAACTGGCCACCAAGGTAAGTTCTGTCCCACCCGACGGCTACCGTTTTGATTAGGGCGGTCCTCCTTGCGTTGATTTCTTCAAGCTGACCCGTGTTTCTCGGTGGATCTAGGCTTTAGCGTTGGAATCCTCAAATGTGAAGGCACTCTTCAGACGAGCCCAAGGGTACATAGAGACGGCAGATTATGATTTGGCTGAATGGGACATAAAGAAGGCATTGGAAATTGAGCCAAATTCCAGGTCTTACCAGTTCCTGAGCCTGCCTGTGTACCATGAGTTTTTTGCTTGATCGAGCTTGGGGTTCTTGGAAAGCTATCTCACAAAGCAAGCTGGCAACTGCAGAGAGATTCGTGCGCTCTTGAAGTCGGTGAAGCAGAAACAAATCGAACAGAACAAGAAAGAGGCAAAACTGTATGGCAATATGTTTGCTCGGTTGAGCAAGCTTGAAGCGAAGGAGGTCAAGGTACCAAGCGAACACCCTGCCTCCTGATCTCGTGCGATGCCCTGAGCTGGCTGGTCGTACTGTTGCCCTTCCTATTTTAAAACTTTGGTATGGTCTTTGCGGACAGAGTGAAGGCGGGGAGCCTATGGAGGTGGACAAGGGAAACGGGAATATCACTGAGGTCAGAGCTGAGGAGGGTGAGGCCATGGCGGTGGACAAAGATTAGGTGCTGTGGACGGGTCGCATTGTAGAGACACCACTGATTAGGTTTAGGTGAGGCACGTTAGGTCATAATACTGGGATTCCAAGCGCCCTGGTTCGATTGATGACGGAAAACAATTTGTAAAATGGAGAGCAGCAGGAGGGGCTGTGTGCCCATGTTGTGTGGCAGAACCATTTCCTTTTGACATGTGCACCCTCTGTCATACCAGGCTTACCTGGTTTCGGGCTGTCACCCGACTTGTGGAACTTTTCTCGGCTATCAGCTTGTCTCAGATCGAAAACTGCCAGGCTGCTGTCCGTTATGGCGAAGAAAGAAGTCTTCAGGTCAAAAATTTGTAATATAGGTCCACATATATAGGTCTATAAAAAGGATGAACCAATATTCTCGCTAACAATCGGAAGCGATTCACAGTTTGGCTATATATGAGTGTAACGCAGAAAGGCTGGTTAGGTTTCGCGCAACGTTTAGGGCACAGGAGTAAATTGCTCTCTCCTTTTGAGCAGCAGAACAGGTTGCAAACGCTGTCGGCGACTCGTTTGCCTTGAGTAGCAATGGTGCATGTGGCGTTCTACCGCAACTATGGCAAGACGTTTAAAAAGCCGCGTCGACCTTTTGAGAAGGAGCGGTTGGATTCGGAACTGAAGCTGGTGGGCGAGTATGGCCTGCGGAACAAGCGTGAGTTATGGCGGGTTCAGTACGCCTTGAACCGCATCCGCAACAATGCCCGGATGTTGCTCACCTTGGATGAGAAGAACACTCGTCGTATCTTCGAGGGCGAGGCCCTGCTCCGTCGGATGAACAGGTGTGTCTCAGCTGGAATAACCAATTGTCTGCAGGTTGTGCTTGTGTGGGACTGTGTCGGAGAATTGCTGTGAAGAAGCTCAGCCTAGCGACTAGGGCAATTGAGAAATCGGCTGTGGCCCTAGAAATTAGGGCAGGGTTACCTTGGCCTGCTTGACGATGGATTGCAGGGAGAGCCTGCAACTTGAATTTTTCCCCTTGAATTCAGTCTGCTGGTAGCTCATTTTTGGTCCTTGCAGGTACGGTCTGCTGGACGAGGGCCAAAACAAGCTCGACTATGTCTTAGCTCTGACCCCCGAGAACTTCCTGGAGCGTCGTCTGCAGACTTTGGTGTTCAAGTCTGGCATGGCCAAGTCCATCCACCACGCCCGTGTGCTGATCAAGCAGAGGCACATCAGAGTGGGCAAGCAGATTGTGGACGTGGCTTCCTTTCTGGTGCGGGTCGACTCCCAGAAGCACATCGACTTTGCCCTTTCCAGTCCTCTCGGTGGCGGCCGCCCTGGACGCGTGAGGAGGAAGAACATGAAGGCAGCGTCCAAGAAGGCAGCTGGTGGCGATGGTGACGAAGAGGAAGATGATGAATAGAGTAGCTATTCCAATTAGGGTTGCGGGAACTCATTTCTAGGGTACCTAATCCATTGTGCACGGTGCCGAAGTCCCTCTTTTTGGGACATTTCGTGGAGCTCTTCCTCGGGAGGAAGTGGAATTCTTTGTCCATACCTTGTCCTATTCCATATTTTTTCCATCGGCTCAGTCCTTGCATCAATCGGAAGGGCAACTTGTCCCTGCATGTGCTCCTGCGAAAGCATGACTTCTTTTCCCGATTCTGGTGGCTCCTCCAAGCCATGCACGTTTGAGCATCTCCGCATTCCTTTTCATTACATCAATGTTGTAGACTCCCCAAGACAGTGCAGATTGCGGGTCCCAAGCCAGCTGAGCTCAAATGCTTCCAAACACGGGCAATAATGCTCCGCGGTAGGGCCCACCGGTGACGTGCTTGACACCACGTAGATTACTCTACTTGTGATAAATGCTGAAGGCCACCGACTGGCTCTAGAAAGCAGTCGCAGATCCTAGCTTGTGGGCAGCGTGGGCTCGTTAGCTTCCTTCCTCACGGCTGCACCCAGACCTGATCTACGCCGTACGCTGAGCACGAGCTGGAACTCGAACAGTTTCATACTCTGTTGGCCGAGCTGGATGCCATACGAACAGGACTCGGCGTCCGCCCACGTTGTGTTTTATCATTCTTCCATAAACTCTCCCCGGTAGTTGCCTGCACATAATAAACTTCAGAAGGATTCCAGCGAGATGTTGCTTGGTCGCTTGGTCTCGGCTCAGCTGGCCCTGCTTCCAATTCCCTTCCTCACCCTCTCCCACATACAACACAAATTTCCGGTCAGTGGGTTTTGGAAGTACTGTTTGACCGCCGGGATGGGAACATTGCAATCTGTACGACCCCTCCTCGCATTTGGCAGCGCGAGGAAAGCAAGGCCATGATCACATGTGCGTAATTCGGAAGCTCCTGGAAGCTCGATAGTGGATAGTCACTGCCGGCCCGCGCACTACAACTGCCCGATCTCTGCAGGCTTCTCCTCGAACTCTTCCACTGCTTCCACAGGCAGAGCTCACAGAAAACGTTTCGTGGCCTCACAATTCGTGAAAGGGCTTCCACAAGCCTGCCGGCGCCATCCAGACTCCAGACTCCACATCACTGCCACCGAGCGCGAACCGAGTTCCAACTTCCAACACACCAGCTTCCACGCCACCGATACAGGATACATGGCGAGGGAAATGGCAGTGCAACCCATGGTTACGCTTGCAATCGCTTGCGTCGTCGTGGTCGTTTGCCACGCTTTACAAGCGTCTGCCAACATCACGTATGGAGACGAGGGCCCGTACAAGGTGGACAAGGGGCGCAAGGGATCGGAACCCATCACCCACTACTTCGACTGGAAGGTTAGTGCGTACTCCAGATCTGGATCATTCCAAAACTCCTCCTGGACAGCCATCGGATGCGATGGTCTTGAAACGTGTTTGAATCTCGAGCTCACCAGCTCGCCTGATGAATTCATGTGAGACTTGTCATGAGAAGGATATCTGGCAATGAATCTCATGAATTCAAGTGGTGCATGCCTGCCAACAGGTGCAGTACGTGAATGTGACTCGGCTATGTCTTACAAAGCCGCTCGTCACCATCAACGGCCAATTCCTGGCCCTCCGTCTACATTAGAGAGGACGACAGAGTTGTCATCAAAGTGACCAACGAGGTTTCGTACAACGTCACGCTCCACTGGTACTGGGCCTTCCTCGCCACCTTTCTTAAATGCAACGCATTTGGAGTTCAGTTCAGGGAATCGTTCCTGAATTGAACTCCAAGAACTCCAGGAACTTCAATGCAGGACTTGCATTCCTGGCACGATCGTTTGAGGGCCAATCTTGGCGGCTGAGGCTGATTGTGCGCAAATTCGTGTATCACTGCAGGCACGGATTAAGGCAGGTGCTACAGAACTGGCAAGATGGTCCTGCATACATCACGCAGTGCCCGATCCAGACAGGAAATTCCTTCACTTACGACTTCGTCGTGGACAACAGTCAGCGGGGAACCGTGTGGTGAGTGCCACAACCGTTTTGTCATCCACGACCATTTTGTCGACTCTAGCAGCTGGAATGCTTTGCTTAGATCTACTGGTATCGTGTGAACGTATGTGCATAGCTACTAGATAGGTCATTTGCAATCTTAGCTTGCAAGGCTTGACGAATTTTTATTGCCTCTTTCCCGGAAAAGCTTACGTCGGCACGCGTCCTACTTTGGATTAGGAAATTCTTGTTGAAGATTCGTCTGGGTTTGTGTGCCGACATTCAGATGTTGAGCAGCAAATTGATGTGGAATTCGTCTGCAGGTACCACGCTCACATCACATGGCTACGAGCTAGCCTGTACGGAGCCTTCATCGTCCTCCCAAGAAGGGGTTCCCTACCCATTTCCCAAACCCGCTGGGGAGCAAGTTATCCTATTCGGTAGGCTCATGGCTTCCGTCCATCGCCACTTGCAGGATGCAAATTCTGTTCCCTCGAGCTCGAGACTCATGTAGATTGGTCTTTCCCCTGGCAGGAGAATGGTGGAACACGAACTATGAAGACGTGGAAACTGCAGCCATCAGAGGAGGAGCTGGTTACAACATCTCAGATGCCCTCTTGTTGAACAGCCAGCCCGGCGGTCTCTACAACTGCTCGTCTCAGGGTACGTATCAAACTCTATTGATGGATTCAAGTTTCTTGGAACACATCCGGGCTGTCCACTGAAGGAGGTTGTCGTTGTGGTGCATCATGATGGCAGAAACCACGGTTGTGCAAGTGGAGTACGGAAAGACATACCTGCTCCGACTGATCAACTCCGGGATGAACTTCGAGCAATACTTCAGCATCTACAACCATGACCTGACGGTGGTAGAAGCCGACGGCGAGTACACCAAGCAGCTGAAAAGGTCCGTGGTGCTGTTGACACCAGGCCAGTCCATGAACGTGCTAGTGAAAGCCGATAAGGCAGGAGGAGGAAGGTTCTACATTGCGACCAGCGTGTGGTCCCCGGCTCCAACGACAAGCGTCCCCTTTCCCACCGTATCGGCCACAGCCATTCTGGAGTACGTGAAGCCCCAGACCGATCCGAGAAAGGTGTTGGCTTCCCAGCTGCCCGCCTTCCCTGAGCACAACGACAGCGCGTGGGCCTTGGACTTCGACGACAAGATCAGAGCCTTGGCCAGCAAAGAGTTCCCCATCACCGTGCCCAAGAACATCAGCCCAGGAAAGACCTGCTGTTCACGGTGGGATACAACCTGCAATTTTGCAATGCCACGGACGGATGTGGGCTCCGGAACGGCACTGCCAAGCTGGTCACCAGCATTAACAACATCACATTCGTGGAGCCCAAGAGGTCCATTCTTGAGGTACAATGAAGCTTCTTCGATCATTCTTCGAATTTCGTTACCTTTGCAAGGAATCGCTCTCAGACTGATTGATGTGGTACTGCTGCGATGGACAACAGGCCTACTTCGACCACACAAACAACATCTACTCACCGGACTTCCCCGATGACCCGGCCTTCTTCTACAACTTCACAGGAACCGTTATCCCCGCCAACACGCAAGGGCTGAGGGGGACCAGGCTGAACGTTATCCCATTCGGGTCTGAGGTGCAGCTGGTATTTCAGAACACTAATTTGGTTTTCTTTGAGAGCCATCCTTTCCATTTGCACGGCTTCAGCTTCTACATCGTGGGCTCTGGATTTGGTACCTTCAATGCCACGGAGGACCCCAAATATTTCAACCTCCACGACCCACCTCTCCGCAACACGGCTGCCGTCCCTGCTGGGGATGGACTGCCATTCGATGGAAAGCAGACAACCCCGGTACAAATTTATCCAACACTCGCATCAATTTGACCCTGTGCCTGCCCTTCACCTTTTCATATCACGTGTGCATTTTGGCTTATAACCTCATTGTTTGTGTAACTACTGCAGGTGTTTGGTTCATGCACTGCCATCTGGAGATCCACACCTCGTGGGGCATGGCTATGGGCTTCATCGTGCAGAATGGACATGGGCCTCTCGAGACTCTGCCTCCTCCCCCGCCTGGCATGCCCAAGTGCTGATTTGTCATAAGCGCTTGGGGCAACCCTAGTGCTGATTGGTGATGAGCGGTTGGGTTTAGTGTTTTATTTGTATTAATGAATTTATTTATTTATTTTAACCAAGTAATTAACACCAATTAATATAAAAGTGCTTATATTAACTAAGTGTTAATTAAACATGATAAGTTAACTGGGTAAGCACAACCCTACTAGAAATGACATCCTATATTACAGTCGTTGTTGCAATTTTATGTTACACTTCCAAATTACAACATACTTTGGAACCGCGGAGCGGGAGGATGCGGGCAGTGCGGCTAGTGCGGCCGGTGATGGAGGACAAGGTGGGACGCGGGGTTTGGCGGTGTGCGGAAGCGGCGGACGGCGTGTGAGGCCCCGGTGTGGTGGGCCACCATGTGCGGGTCGGCAGGGGCGGTTTGGCGGGCCCGCCTTGCCCTGCCCCTGCTAGCCCTGGCTTCTGACCGTGCGGGCCCAGGTTCCAGCCTTCCGCTGGTCTGGCATGCGTCCGTCGGTGCGACTTGCGTCTGTGTCCACGGGCTTAGTTTTAGGGTTTATGCCTTTTTTCTGGCAGGGTTTCTGACAAGGGTTCTAGCCATGCTTGGCGTCTAGTTTTGGTGGATTCTGGCATGGGGATTAGTAGTTTTTAGCATTAGTTTTAGTTTTTTCTGGCGTTGGGGGTACTAATTTTTAGCATCAGGTTTTGGCATCAAGCGTTGCGTCCACGCCCTTGTCCCCCTTGCCATCGAGACTCTCCAGGTTCGTCAAGGCCTGCGCCAAGGCTTATCACAGCCGCAAGAATGGGGTTGGCCTCCCCCTTTCTTGTATCGTTGCTTTCTTACGGGAGAGGGTTTCCATCGCTCTGCAGAGGGTGTTGGCTAACGTAGTGTACAAAACAACAGCGAGCGCGGGAGATGCAGCTTCTTCGACACCGGTAGTACGTAGGCCTTTTCACATCCCTGACCACGAAGTTCTTCGGGCGGTTGGTAGTTTTGAGATACGTGATCGTGGAGGCTAGTCCCCCTGACATGATGGTTTGGTTTTTCCTCCTTTGTTTTTGGGGTGGATGGGTTTTTCCCATCTCTTTTTTATAATAGCCTCCTGTTCACCAAAAAAACATACTTTTGAGGCTTGATATTAAGTTTGTCATTTCTTTTCCCATGTGGTGCCACCATCTTAACCCGAACCTCCTAGTTCTCTCTTCTCCTACCTCACCTTCTGAACTATACCCCTCTCTCATAACCATTTTTTATTATTTCTCACATGCAATTGCAACATGAATGTAATCAGGAGCCTCCTCTCCCCCCCCTTATCAGGCTCCTCTCTTGATTACACCCTCTTTAAAGAACTATTAATACACGCTCCAACCTCATAACTACACCATTTTTTAATCAATTCTTTTACTTGACCATACCTATACATAGGTTGAACACTAATTTTTTTGGCTTTCAACCAGTCATACATAGATATTAAATATGCACCATCCCATTATTCATTTATATCTATGGTAAAAATACACGGTATGTATACATGTATATATAGATTGATACAAGCTTAATTATATGCTTTATTATTATGTCAGACTATACAGGGCATACATATAAGAGTATATTACATATATATTCTGAATTTTGCCAACGCGGGATGCAACCGGATGGAATGTATTCCTGAATTTTGCAAGGCTTCCGGAATGCAATGGAACGGGATGTAACCTATGTGACATGTACATATATGTAATATACTCTTATACGTATGCCCTATATAGTCTGTCATAATAATAAAGCATATAATTAAGCTTGTATCAATCTATATATACATGTATACATACCCTGTATTTTAACTATAGATATAAATGAACAATGGGATGGTGCATATTTAATATCTATGTAGGACTGGTTGAAGGCCAAAAAAATTAGTTTCCAACCTATGCATAGGTATGGTCAAGTAAAAAAATTGATTAAAAAATGGTGTAATTATGAGGTTGGAGCGTGTGTTAATAGTTCTTTAAAGAGGGTGTAATAAAGAGAGGAGCCTGATAGGGGGGGAGAGGGGGCTCCTTATTACATTCGTGTTGCAATTGCATGTGGGAAATAATAAAAAATGGTTGTGAGAGAGGGGTATAGTTCAGAAGGTGAGGTAA
Source organism: Anthoceros angustus (assembly GCA_010909165.1). Taxonomy (NCBI): domain Eukaryota; kingdom Viridiplantae; phylum Streptophyta; class Anthocerotopsida; order Anthocerotales; family Anthocerotaceae; genus Anthoceros; species Anthoceros angustus. The sequence goes on from VJWM01000019.1 coordinate 929,953, forward strand.
GAGAAGAGAGAACTAGGAGGTTCGTGTTAAGATGATGGCACCATATGGGGAAAGAAATGACAAACTTAATACCAAGCCTCCAAAGTATGTTTTTTGGTGAACATGAGACTATTATAAAAAAGAGATGGGAAAAACCCATCCACCCCAAAAACAAAGGGGAAAAAACCCAACGAAGGGCACCATGCCAGGGAGACTAGCCCCCATGATCACATATTTCAAAACTACCAACCGCCCGAAGAACTTCGTGGTGAAGGATGTGAAAAGGCCTACTTACCACCGGTGTCGAAGAAGCCACATCTCTTGCGCTTGCTGTCATTTTGTACACTGCGTTGGCCAACGCCCTCTGTAGAGTGATGGAAACCCACTGTCGTAAGAAAGCAACAATACAAGAAAGGGGGAGGCCAACCCCATTCTTGTGGCTGTGATAAGCCTTGGCGCAGGCCTTGACGAACTTGGAGAAATCCTAGCCCATGGCTCCATGAGTCTCGATGGCAAGGGGGATGAAGGCGTGGACGCAACGCCTGATGCCAGAACCTGATGCCAAAAACTAGCCTGATGCCAAAAACTAGTACCCCCGACGCTGAGAAAAAAACTAAAACTAATGCTAAAAACTGCCACTACAAGAATCACAGGTATTTTACAACGTATTTTACAACATAATTTACAATCTCATGTTGTAAAAACGGACATTGTGATTAATAACAATAATAAAGAGTTAAAAAAATAAAGAACACAATTTGAGAAAAATGGTTTACAACGTAATCTACAACAAGGGAGCCACATCATCAATTGCTGTTGTAAATGGCCTCCAATCATATTTTTGTGATTAATAATAATAATAATAATAATAAAGGTTAAAAAAATTAAAAACACATTTTGAGAAAAATATTTTACAACGTAATCTACAACAAGGAAGCCATGTCATCAATCGTTGTTGTAAATGGCCTCAAATCATATTTCTGTGATTAATAATAATAATAAAGAGTTTTGAAGAAATAGAAAATAAATTTTGAGAAAAAAGCTTTACAACGTAATCTACAACAAGGCAGCCACGTCATCACATGCTGTTGTAAATGGATTCCAAACATATTTTTGTGATTAGTGATATTAATAAATATTTTTAGAAAAAAAAGATCAAATTTTTAAAAAAAGGCTTTTACAACGTAATCTACGACGAGGGACCCACATCATCAATCCATTGTTGTAAATGAGCACCCGAAAGAGTGCCATATCATCCAACTAAAAACCTCCATTGTAAACCGAGTCTTAAACTTGCCACATCAGCGAAACTTAAACCAATTTACAGCGGAGGTTGTTAGTCGTTATAGAGATTAGGACAGTTGCAAAAGGGGGCCACCAAAATTAGACACCAAGAATAGCAAGAACCCTCGCTGGAAACCCTAAAACTAAGCCCGCGGACACGCACTGCCGGCTGACGCAGCCGCTACCGGAAGGCGGAGCCCCGGCCCGGTAAGTCCGGTAGGCAAGGCATGCCCATTACAGCACACCGCCAGCCATAAGCCCGTGACGCCCGCCGTGAGACGGTTATGCAGCTAACCCGCTTAGGTTATCGACCCAGAGGTACCACTACCTGCTCGAAAGAGAACCCGGAATGTGATAATGACGCGTTAGGGCATGCTAAAACTTAAACTTGTTTTCCGAAACTAGTCCTAGTAAATAGGTTATTTACTAACTTAGGCTAGAGAAAGGGGATTAAATCCCCATTTACTGTGGTAGTTAGACTTGATCCTGAACAGACTTCCCAGTCTGTTACCAGGGGCTTCTTGGCCGGACACTAGCCAGCCCCTTCTTGTACTATGGACACTAAGAATTCAATAGCCATTTGCTGAAGGCTCATCTCACGACGGGGAGCTCAGGTCCTGAAAGCGCATCTGGGTTTGAATGCAGATCCTTGCCGTGACACTTGGTATCAGAGCAACGACCTTGGACTCAACGACGAGACAGGCCCAACTGCCAACCTAGCGTAGAGAACACAAGGAGTCAGGGAAGCGAGATCAAGGAACAAGAATCGGAGTTGGGATTCCTGAAAGATCTAGCCCTGAAGGTTGTGAACACTTACGGCGCCGCTGTGCACGGTTGTCTCGGGGAGAGTCGGGCTACCTCCGGCGGACCGGCGAGGCCGCCAGGTCAGCTCGTGAAGTCTTCGACACTGCGACGCGCTTCGGACATCTCGAACTCCGGATCCACTAGACACCATGAGTGACTACATCACGAGAAGCGGTGGAGAGGGAACTTACCACCGGCCAGGCGGCGGGAGAGGCTTGGAGAACATTGGGGAACGAGTGCAGGCGGGGCGGAGAGTGGCAGGCGCAACTCAAGACAGATTGACCAGTATCCATGTCTTGGGACGCGCGCCAACAGAATCTTCGGAAGGCCAAGCTCGGCGACTCCGAAGGTTGAATAGTCGGCAGCAACGGGAATACCAGGAGCGTTCGGAGTCGGAACGCGATGGACCAGGCATGACCACCGCCGTGGAAGGTCCAAATCCCGCATATGCTAGCGAACCTGTACCCCGAAGGCGAGGACGTCCACGCAAGCGACCTTTGGCTTCGGCGGATCCGACATCTGCGGGCGGCGGCCCTACGGGACAGTGAACCCGAGAAACCCGGCGGTCCGGGACATGGAAGCACGAATGGCTAACCTCGAAAACGCGTTGGAGAAGAATTAAACCCTCACGGGTCGGGGCCGAAGATAGGTGGTGTGGAAGCCACTTGAAAGCCTTTGGATGAGTTGTGTCGGACGAACCAACACCGGTTGGAAGGCCAACTGGCGGGTGTCCTTCAACTGCTCGAACACTCAACAATGGGTCGAACGGTGTGACGGACCCACCCAGCACTTCCCCTGGTCCCACAATTCAGAGGAAGTCGAGCCACCGGAGCACCCACCTGCTCCTCAATGGGGAGGAGTGGGCAGGGAGGGTCGGACCTCACCAGCACTGAACCTCTCATCCGGTCGAAGTCGAGGGGTCGATGAGATCACGAAAAAATGGTGGTGGAGCTGCTGCACAGGAGAAAGGCGACAAGGAGATCAAAGGGCCTTGGCAGATGCCTTATGGCGGGAGAAGGCCAAGGCGGTTGGAGTCGGACACATTGGAGAGTGAGGAGCAGCATTTCAAGCCCCGCCCTCAGCTCGACAAGGAGCTTTAGAGGAAGATCAAGACCACGACCTTCGATTAAGAGGGCAGTGTATATGGCTGGACAAAATGGAGAAATACCTCACAGCGAGCGAAAAGGATGACTTACAACGGATTCAATTGCGTAATGTCTACGGAGGATATGCGTATAGGTGGTGGAGAGAGGAGCATGTGGACACAGGAATGGAACGACCATATACACTGGGCGGTCTTGAGACGCGCCAGTAATCTTGGAAGGCCAAGCTCGGCGACTCAAGGTTGATCGATCAGAACGGAATACCGAGGCGTCGAGTCAACGCTGGACCGAGCATGACCACCGCCGTGGAAGGTCCAAATCCCGCATATGCTAGCGAATCTGTACCCCGAAGGCGAGGACGTCCACGCAAGCGACCTTTGGCTTCGGCGGATCCGACATCTGCAGGGCCGTCGGCCCGCACGGAGGACATTCAGAACCCAGAAAACCCCGAAGCGGTCCAGGACATGGAAGCACGAATGGCTAACCTGGAAAACGCGTTGGAGAAGAATTCTGAAACCCTCACGTCAGCCAAGATAGGTGGTGGAAGCCACTTGAAAGACTGGATGAGTTGTGCCGGACGAACCAACACCGGTTGGAAGGCCAACCGGCGGTGTCCTTCAACCGAACACTCCCAACCGGCCGAACTGACGCCACTGCACTCCACCCAACCTGACTCGTCCCCACAAGTCCCACGAATTCCAGAGGAAGTCGAGCCACCGGAGCACCCACCTGCTCCTCAATGGGGAGGAGGCGGAGGGCCTGACCACCAAGATCAACCTCTCATCCGGTCGAAGTCGAGGGGTCGATGAGATCCTGAAAAAAATGGTGGTGGAGCTGCTGCCTGGGGAGAAAGACGACAAGGAGATCAAGGCGTTAGCACGCCGGCTTCAGGTGATGCCTTATGAAAACTGGGAGAAGGCCAAGGCGAAGTTGGAGTCAGACCTGTTGGAGAGTGAGGAGCAGCATTTCAAGCCCCGCCCTCAGCTCGACAAGGAGCTTTAGAGGAAGATCAAGACCACGACCTTCGACGGAGTCGTTAAGGAGGCGCAGGGAGTGTATGACTGGCTGGACAAAATGGAGAAATACCTCACAGCGAGCGAAAAGGATGACTTCGGATTCAATTACGTAATGTCTCCGAGGGATATGCGATAGGTGGTGGTGGAGACAGAGAGAACGCTAAGTGGACTGGAATGGAACCATATACACTGGCGGTCTTCGACAGTTTTCTTGGAGCAGTTCCTTCCCGTCAATCATAACCGAGACACAGATCACCGCCCGCAAGATCTATCAATGTGGCACTATACAAAATCTGCGACAAATTTTTGCAGCTTACCTTGGATCTACCCCGTTTGGACGAGGAAGGTGGAGAAGTTTATCGGCGCTTCGCTTTGAGTTAAGCGGTGTTAACCAAACAAATCCGGGGACCACAGTAGAAGCTATCCGGCCGCCATGAACTATAAGCTTGAATAAATACAAACACCTGGGAACAATCGGTGGTCAGAAACAGAGGTATGGAAAGTCTGTCAACGCAATGAATAAAAAACCAGTTTTCAAAATCCTCTCAGAAGCAGAAAAGAAGGAGTATCAAGACAAGAAGATGTGCTTCACCTGCACAAGTGCAGATCATGGTTCACGAAACTGTCCTCATCGCAAGGAGTTCATTGCATGGCTGAAGGAGACGGGCAACACCACCCGAACCAGCCATCAGCACACCCGGCAACGCGATAATCATTCGGTTACCATCGAGGTAGGAGGCATCACCTCGGTAACCCCAAGGCTTACCTTGGTGTTGTGTCTTTGGAGGCTGTGCTCTACACCATGTCCCCTTAAATTCCGAGTACAATTGGAAGGCATGGCGGTCACAGCCTTAGCAGTGGGGCCAGCCACCACTACATCTCAGGCGGCAGCCATGCAGAGCACATGCGGGACTCGGGTCAACTATCTATGGTAGCGGCTTGGAGAAGGACACGGCGTGAAATGGGTAGAAGCTCACCTTACCTTCCTGGGGGGATATACGGAAGAGTTAAAACTGATAGTGATGCCCAGTCTCGCCCATGATGTGATAGTGGGGAAACCCTGGTTAGCTGCCCATTCCAAACATCTCCAGATAGATTGGTCGAACAATGTGGTCAACCTGCGAGTGGACCACCAGCAGTATGAGTTAGTAGGGGAAGCACACCTCCCAGACAAGCATTTGTTCGCTGTTTCCGCGCTACATAAAGCAAGCGCCATGGCGACTTCACGTATAGCGAAATTGAAGAAGGTTCACCTTTGGAAAGCCTGCGAAACACGGCGGAGCTAGCAAGGCGGTGAAGAGGAACTGCAGGGATATGCGTATAGGTGGTGGAGACAGAGAGAACGCCAAGTGGACCTGGGAATGGAACCAGCCATATACACCTGGGCGGTCTTCGACAGTTTTCTTGAAATGGCCTTCCTCAATCATAACCGAGATAGATCACCGCCCGCAAGATCTATCAATGTGGCACTATAGTGAGTAATCTGCGACAAATTTTTGCAGCTTACCTTGGATCTACCCCGTTTGGACGAGGAACAAGGTGGAGAAGTTTATCGCTCGCTTTGAGTTAAGGGCGACGTTAACCAAACAAATCCAGTGGACCCCGGTAGAAGCTATCCGCCATGCCATGAACTATGGCTTGAATAAATACAAACACCGGGAACAATGTGGTCGTAAATGAGAGGTATGGAAAGTCTCATAACGCAATGAATAAAAACCAGTTTTCAAAATCCTCTCGAAGGTAAAAGAAGGAGTATCAAGACAAGAAGATGCTTCACCGCACAAGTGCATCATGGTTCAAACCGCCCTCATCGCAAGGGAGTTCATTGCATGGTCAAGGAGACGCAACACCACCCGAACCAGCCATCCCAACGCAGACACCCAAGAACAATAGAATCATTCGTTACCTCGAGGAGGTAGGAGGCCACCTCCCAAGAACCCCAAGGCTTGCAACGGCTGTTGTGTGCTGGAGGCTTGTGCTCTACACCATGTCCCCCTTAAATTCCGAGTACAATTGGAAGGCATGGCGGTCACATGTTGGACAAGGGGGCCAGCCACCACTACATCTCCGGCGAGCCCGCAGGCGCACTCGCATGCAAGACTCGGGTCAATATTCAGTGGTGACGTAATAAAGGACACCAACAGAGAGAAGTGGTAGAAGCTCACCTTACCTTCCCGGGGATATACGGAAGAGTTAAAACTGATAGTGATGCCCCATGATGTGATAGTGGGGAAACTCGTTAGCTGCCATTCCAAACATCTCCGATAGATTGGAACAATGTGGTCAACTGCGAGTGGACCACCAGCAGTATGAGTTAGTAGGGGAAGCACACCTCCCAGACAAGCATTTGTTCGCTGTTTCCGCGCTACATAAAGCAACTGCCCATGGCAGCTTCCTGTACATAGCGAAATTGAAGAAGGTCACCCCACTGGAAGGCACTGCAGAAACACGAGCGGAGCTAGCAAGACAGGCTGAAGAGGAACTACCCGAGGATATGAAGTCCCTACTGGTGGAATTCAAGGACCTGTTTGCAGATCCCACTGAGCTCCCTCCTCAACGTTTTGTGGACCACCGCATTGACCTGGTCACAGGCGCCAAACCTGTCAGCATCCAACCATACAGAACCTCAGTCATGGAGAATGCAGAAATCAAAAAACAGGTAGATGCTTTCCTGGCTCAAGGGTTTGTAAAACCCTCCATCTCACCTTATGGAGCCCCAATACTACTAGTTGCCAAGCCTGATGGGGGTTGGAGACTCATATAGATTACCGAGGTCTCAACTGGCAACTATAAAGAACATGTATCGGTGCCCGAATTGATGATCGGACCAACTACATGGGTCGGTGTGGTTCACCAAGATTGACTTACGCCCGGATTCCACCAGATACGTGTCAAGAGGAACCGAGGACATGAAGTCCTTGGTGGAATTCAAGGATCTGTTTGCAGATCCCACTGAGCTCCCTCCTCGACGTTCTGTGGACCACCGCATTGACCTGGTCACAGGCGCAAACTCCAAGATCCAACCATACAGAACCTCAGTCATGGAGAATGCAGAAATCAAAAAACAGGTAGATGCTTTCCTGGCTCAAGGGTTTGTAAGACCCTCCATCTCACCTTATGGAGCCCCAATACTACTAGTTGCCAAGCCTGATGGGGGTTGGAGACTCTGTATAGATTACCGAGGTCTCAACCGGGCAACTATAAAGAACATGTATCAGATGCCCAGAATTGATGAGATTCTGGACCAACTACATGGGTCAGTGTGGTTCACCAAGATTGACTTACGCTCTGGATTCCACCAGATACGTGTCAAAGAGGGTGTGAACACAAAAGCGACTCCAACCCGCCATGGCCATTATGAGTGGGTGGTGATGCCCATGGGCCTCACAAATGCACCGGCTACCTTCCAGTGCCTAATGCAGGACATCCTCAGACCATTGTTGGGGCGAGGTGTGGAAGTGTTTCTGGATGATATCCTCATCCACTCCGCGGACACAGAAACCCACATTAAGTTGGTTAGGGCAGTCATGCAGCTCTTACAGAAACACCAGCTCTTAGCAAAAAGGAGCAAATGCACCTTCATGCGCCGGGAAGTGGAGTACCTGGGGCATATTGTTACAAGAGACGGGACTAGAATGGACTACGCAAGATCAAAGCCATCACAGTGGACTACCGGACATTACCAACTCGGTGATTCCTTGGACTTGCAGGGTTCTATCGGAGATTTATCCAGGGCTTCAGTCAGATCGCCCTACCTCTGACAGATGCTCTCAAACAATCTGCTAACAAACCCTTCCACTTGGATGCAGCGGCCCAGCAAGCTTTCGCCCAACTGAAACAGGCGTTGAGCACCGGACCAGTCTTGGCAGTGGCAGACCCCAAGGGTACCTACAGTGTACACACGGATGCATCAGACTTTGCCCTTGGGGCAGTCTTATCACAGGACGGTCGAGTCATTGCCTATGAATCTCACAAACTCCAAGGTGCACAAGTCAACTACGCAGTCCACGACAAGGAGATGCTAGCAATTGTCCATGCACTCAAGGCATGGTGGCATTACTTGCTCGGACAAAAGTTTGATTTTCGACCATCATTCCTTGACATTTCTTCACTCAACCGAATTTGAATGCCAGACAAAGGCGGTGGTCAGAGTACTTAGCCGATTTCCATTTTGACATCAAGTATGTCGTAGGGCCCTCCAACGCGATGGCGATGCCCTCGGTGACTCTCACCATGTCCTCCCAAGCTGGACACCATCGAGCGGTTCGGCAACATCACGAGGATCCTCACTTGCGGTGGTTCTATCGGAGATTTATCCAGGCTTGATCGGATCGCCTACCGATGAGATGCTCTCAAACAACTGCTAACAAACCCTTCCACTTGGATGCGGCTCAAAGAAGCTTCGCCCAACAGGAGCACGGACCGCCTTGGCAAAGGGGGTACCTAAGGCACACACGGATGCATCGACTTTGCCTTGGGGCGGTCTTATCAGGGACGGTCGAGTCATTGCCTATGAATCTCACAAGCTCCAAGGTGCACAAGTCAACTACGAACAAGGAGATGCTAGCAATTGTCCATGCACTCAAGGCATGGTGGCATTACTTGCTCGGACAAAAGTTTAAAGACACACCGACCATCATTCCTTCAGATTTCTTCACTCAACCGAATTTGAATGCGGACAAAGGCGGTGGTCGAGTACTTAGCCGATTTCCATTTTGACATCAAGTATGTCGCAGGGCCCTCCAACGCGATGGCGATGCCCTCGGTGACTCTCACCATGTCCTCCCAATCGACACCATCGAGCGGTTCGGCAACATCACGAGGATCCTCACTTGCGGTGGTTCTATCGGAGATTTATCCAGGCTTGATCGGATCGCCTACCGATGAGATGCTCTCAAACAACTGCTAACAAACCCTTCCACTTGGATGCGGCTCAAAGAAGCTTCGCCCAACAGGAGCACGGACCGCCTTGGCAAAGGGGGTACCTAAGGCACACACGGATGCATCAGACTTTGCCCTTGGGGCAGTCTTATCACGGGACGGTCGAGTCATTGCCTATGAATCTCACAAGCTCCAAGGTGCACAAGTCAACTACGAACAAGGAGATGCTAGCAATTGTCCATGCACTCAAGGCATGGTGGCATTACTTGCTCGGACAAAAGTTTACAGTACACACTGACCATCATTCCCTTCAGCATTTCTTCACTCAACCGAATTTGAATGCCAGACAAAGGCGGTGGTCAGAGTACTTAGCCGATTTCCATTTTGACATCAAGTATGTCGTAGGGCCCTCCAACGCAGTGGCAGATGCCCTCAGCAGGCGAGCTCTCACGCTGATGTCCTCCCAACTGGACACCATCAGAGCGGTTCGGGCAGCGATCCCTGAGGATCCTCACTTGCAGGAGATTTATCAGCAACTGATCAAGGATACGGCAGGAGGAACACCCACAGCCTTGATGCAAACTTACCAGCTTAAAGACGCCTGTGTCTACAGAAAGGGCCGGCTGGTGATCCCACAACACTTGACGGACATCCAGCAAAGTATCTTGCATGACTTGCATGATTCCCCCATCTCTGGACACTTGGGCATCGACAGGACCTATGAACGGGTGAAGACCCATTTCCATTGGGAAGGCCTGCGCAATGACTGCATCCAGTGGGTCAGAAGTTGCACCTCATGTCAGCAAGCAAAGCCCGAACACCAGAAAACACCAGGACTGCTGTTACCTCTGCAGGTACCTGAAGGCAGGTTCCAATCCATCTCCATGGATTTTGTGACAGCCCTCCCACGGACACGCACAGGAAGGGACAGCATCTGGGTAGTTATGGACCGGTTGTCCAAATGTTGCCACTTCATTCCGGTGAATTCCAACATCACAGCTCCAAAGTTGGCCAGCATATTCACTAAGGAAATTTTCAGACTTCACGGCTGCCCTCAGAACATCGTTTCAGACCGCGACCCTAAGTTCACAGCAGGGTTTTGGCGAACCTTTACTGAAACCTTGGGCATCCAGCAGAGTTTGTCCTCCACAAACACCATAATGTTCTTTCCGTCGGAATAATGAACGCCGGTTCCAGAACGATTGCCGCCGGTTCCTCTTTCTTGTCCCCTTACCAATTCGGCTCTAAAGTAAGCCAAGCAGGCTTGTTGGACCGCACTATGCATGCAAGACTCAATAAAGCCTAGTTTACAAGATCGACCGTTTTATTTAATGGACCTATAGAAAATACTTTCTTGGTTTTGGCCGCACCATCGGTAAATTTGTAAGAGAAAACCTAAACATTTATTAAAAGCGTTCGAACCGTTCAAGTCATTACCCTAAACCCATAGTAGGATGCCGGCATACCGGTGGCCTTGCACATAAAACTCATGGTCAAACCATAGCTTGATGCTAGGTTTACGGGGCATTACATGTGTCTGGTTCGGGATCAACAGGATTACACTACACACATGCGGATACATCGGGGACAGTAATGTTTCTAAGGCGACTATCATCCGGGTCTTGAAAGTGTCTGCCTTCATTGCCTCTCGCATCATCTTCCTCTATCCCATCAACCCGATGATGACCATCTTGTGTCTAGTGTTTGTTGACCCTCATCCAAAAGGTCTCCGTATGTTCTTTCATTCTCCACGGCGACAAGAGGCACAATCGAGCCTTTCCAATTTCTTTTCACTCACGCAAACCTCCTTGGCCCGTAACCGAGATATTCCTCGTGAGTGCGGCTCATGGGTGAGCTCCTCTTACGCATCAGCAATACTTCATATCCATGCACTCGGCTGCGGAATGAACTCACACACCTCTTGTCGGCCTCAATAGAAAATACAATGGCGGCGGACAACAAAGCGGCCATCAAAGATGTCCCACTCCCTGAACAAGCATCCACTATCCAGTCGCCTTCTTTGGAGAATGTCTTGATGAGCTTCATCATTAACCCCAAAGGCCTCGTGGATTTGTGACAGCTCTCCTTCTCTCGTGCTCCTTTACCGCGTTAAGATGGAATTTCTCGAATTTTGCCATTATCTCTTCCATCTTGTTCCCCTGTTGTTCCACTCTCTTGGCTGCCACCTCAGCCTCCCTCCTTGCTTGTTCCGTCCTTTTCGCACATCGCCTCTTGTTTTGCCCTTGCCGCCTCCTTGTTGTCCTGCACGACCCTTCATTTCTTTTTCCATTTGGCGCGCCTCATCCGATGACGCCCTCCGAATCACACTGCTTCCTCCGAGGAACTTTCTGTGGAATCTTCTGTGGAGCTCTTCACCGATGAACTTTCTTCCGAGGAGGATGAGGGATCCTTCTTTTTTCCGCCCGGCTTCTTCTTCTCCTTCTTAGCCTTCCTCCTCCCTTGCGGGTTGGATTCCTCATAGTTTAGCGCCGCCTTGATAGCCTTGCCCAAATTCTTCTCCGCTTGTAACCTTACGTGTCTCCCCATCTTAGAACCTGTGCCTTTAGCGAACCACCGTATTGCCTCGCAACTCCGAGTGAGGGCCACTGATCGAAGTCGTGAAACCTCTCCACATACGCGCAAGGTTTCCTTCTTTCCTCTCTCGCAGCTTTTCAAGTTTGACAACACGTATCCCTCCACGTCAAGCCCCAACCTCTCATGGCGGTTTTAACTCTTCATAGGTTATGGAGGTGTGGCCGACTTGAGGTATTCGCCTATACCACTGGACCCTCAAGAACTCCATAGAACAATACTGTGCATCTCCCGCCTCGGTTTGCAAATGTCACCGCTCAAAACGCTCAACAAATTCATCGGTCTTCATACCCTTCCCTCTCCATACAAGGTTGTTGAGGTGACCACCACCGGTGGTGGTCATGACTATCGTTGCTGATTCGGCGACGTGGTTGGTTCAACAACGGTTCCTGCGGGAGTCGATTGATCTCCAACAGTCTGCACACTTTTGGAAGAGAGGTCAGTAGATGGAATTGGTCCGAGGTTCCTTGGCCGTGGTACCTCGTCCAAGTCCAGAGGTTGGGGATCTTGCTCCAACAAGATCGGACCCCCGTCCCCTGGTTGATTCCTTACTTCCTTCTTCTCCCAAGGCGTCTTCCGGATCCTCCTCAACTCGCGGTTTGCAACCCTTTTCAACCTTTCCAAGGCTTGGCGTTGTCGCCTCTTGTTTTGCCCTTGCGCCTCCTTGTTGTCCCGTGCACGACCCTTCATTTTCTTTTTCCATTTGGCGCGCTCCTCATCTGATGACGCTTCCTCCGAACTGTCACTCGTTTCCTCCTCCGAGGAACTTTCTGTGGAATCTTCTGTGGAGCTCTCTTCACCTGATGAACTTTCTTCCGAGGAGGATGAGGGATCCCTTCTCTTTTTCCCAGTCCTGGGCTTCTTCTTCTCCTTCTTAGCCTTCCTCCTCCCTTGCGGGTTGGATTCCTCATAGTTTAGCGCCGCCTTGATAGCCTTGCCCAAATTCTTCTCCGCTTGTAACCTTACGTGTCTCCCCATCTTAGAACCCAGGCCTTTAGCGAACCACCGTATTGCCTGCAACTCCGAGTGAGGGCCACTGATCACAGAAGTCGTGAAACCTCTCCACATACCGCAAGGTTTCCTTCTTTCCTCTCTGCTTTTCAAGTTTGACAACACGTATCCCTCCACGTCAAGCCCCGAACCTCTCATGGCGGTTTTAACTCTTCATAGGTTCGGAGGTGTGGCCGACTTGAGGTATTCGCCTATACCACTACCCCAAGAACTCCATAGAACAATACGTGCATCTCCGCTTCTGGTTTGCAAATGTCACCGCTCAAAACGCTCAACAAATTCATCGGTCTTCATACCCTTCCCTCTCCATACAATAAGGTTGTTGGTGACCACCACCGTGGTGGTGGTCATGACTATCGTTCTTGATTCGTGGTTGGTCAACAACGGTTCTGCGGAGTCGATTGATCTCCAACGATCGCACACTTTTGGAAGAGAGGTCAGAAGATGGAATTGGTCCGAGGTTCCTTGGCCGTGGTACCTCGTCCAAGTCCAGAGGTTGGGGATCTTGCTCCAACAAGATCGGACCCCCGTCCCCTGGTTGATTCCTTACTTCCCTTCTTCTCCCAACGGGTGCGTCTTCCGGTTGGATCCTCCTCAACTCGCGGTTTGCAACCCTTTTCAACCTTTCCAGTGCTTGGCGTTGTCGCTTCTCTTGTGGCCTTCCGTCCCGACTTGACTCTGAATCCTCCGACTCAACCCGTGGCATCCATCTACCTAACTAGATACACTCCAAAACTAGACACCTAAGCTATGGTTAGTCCCCCTATAACCTTGATGTTAGCATTCCAACGGCGCCAAAAATGTGGAATGGGTTTTTGCATCCGAAGACGCAAAGAGGCCACATTTACCCTCTATGTCGTTATAGTCCTAGGATTCGATCCCAAGGGAATGGTTTTGTGTCAAGGTGTTCTAATCTATGGATTCTAGACCTACCGTCGCTCACTACCCCACCTTCTCCAGCTACCCCCCAAACCCACCACCGTATTGCCTCGCAACTCCGAGTGAGGGCCACTGATCACAGAAGTCGTGAAACCTCTCCACATACCGCAAGGTTTCCTTCTTTCCTCTCTGCTTTTCAAGTTTGACAACACGTATCCCTCCACGTCAAGCCCCGAACCTCTCATGGCGGTTTTAACTCTTCATAGGTTCGGAGGTGTGGCCGACTTGAGGTATTCGTACCCACTACCGGACCCTCAAGAACTCCATAGAACAATACGTGCATCTCCGCTTCTGGTTTGCAAATGTCACCGCTCAAAACGCTCAACAAATTCATCGGTCTTCATACCCTTCCCTCTCCATACAATAAGGTTGTTGGTGACCACCACCGTGGTGGTGGTCATGACTATCGTTCTTGATTCGTGGTTGGTCAACAACGGTTCTGCGGAGTCGATTGATCTCCAACGATCGCACACTTTTGGAAGAGAGGTCGATGGAATTGGTCCGAGGTTCCTTGGCGGTGGTACCTCCCAAGTCCAGAGGTTGGGGATCTTGCTCCAACAAGATCGGACCCCGCCTCGGTTGATTCCTTACTTCCCTTCTTCTCCCAACGGGTGCGTCTTCCTTGGATCCTCCTCAACTCGCGGTTTGCAACCCTTTTCAACCTTTCCGGCTTGGCGTTGTCGCTTCGTGGCCTTCCGTCCCGACTTGACTCAACCTCCGACTCAACCCGTGGCATCCATCTACCTAACTAGATACACTCCAAAACTAGACACCTAAGCTATGGTTAGTCCCCTATAACCTTGATGTTAGCATTCCCGAACGCGCCAAAATGTGGAATGGGTTTTGCATCCAAGACGCAAAGAGGCCACATTTACCCTCTATGTCGTTATAGTCCTAGGATTCGATCCCAAGGGAATAGTTTTGTGTCAAGGTGTTCTAATCTATGGATTCTAGACCTACCCCTCCGCTCACTACCCCACCTTCTCCAGCTACCCTACCCAAACCCACCACCGTGGCGGGTCCCACCACACGGGTTCGCCACGTGGCGGGTCCCACCAGCCGCCCGTCGGGGTCTATTTGTCACCGGCTCGGGCGCAGACCTTGGGGCTATGGGCACGACACCCATATACACCTCACTCTACCTCTAGGAATTTCTGCGATTCCACCGCACGCTTCCACCCACACGATTTCGATTTTCCTCACACACTCTCACAATCCCTCACAACAAGACTCATCTACCCCTTGAGAACCTTTCTTCCTAATGCACTCTTCGCCTCACGGGCCACACGGCCACAGACCTCCTTGGGCCACACAGACCCCTCCTTGGGCCACACACAGACCTCCTCACCTGGGCCACACAGACCCCTCTAGTGGAATAAACACACCGGTGAATGGGAAAGGATCGTGAAAGAAAACCCCGGCCGTGCTTGGGCGATCCGCCTTCCGCCTCCGCCTCGACCATCCAGGATCTTCCGCCTCGCCTCCCGCCACCACCTCCGTCACCCAGTGGAGCTTGGCCACCCGCCTCGACCATCCAGGATCTTCCGCCTTCTTGTGACGAAGGCGGTGCATCGAACGAGTTTGATGTCGATCGACGCTCCAATCAACCTCGCATAGCTTCAACACACGGAAGTTCACACCGAAATTGTCGTTAGGAGAGACTCTCAAGGGTCTCTTATACATTCACCGTGGATTTCCACCACCCCTACCAAAGGTGTCTAGAAAATATGGCCCACTACCACGCCTCCTACCAATTCAGAAACTACCCCCGTCCTCAAAACATCCTATCCCTACCGCCGCGGCTCCTCATGATGTCGCTCTCCTAAAATCAGGCGTCTGCTGTTGTGCCTAGCCTCGGGCTGGGGTTCCTGCTGCCGCCTCCCGCCACGCCCGATCCGAGCGATTCTCCCCAAAACCTCCACCTGCCATCGCCCGCAGCTTTCGCCTTCCCATGGGCGTCGCCTATAGGCCCTAGGCCGTTATTCCGCCTCCTCATCGCCACAGCCACACTGTGCTCCTCCCTCCACGCCTCAAGCCCGCCATTTCCTCGATCACCACTTGGGGTAGGCCCCGCCTCCCGCTCGGAAGAACCATCGTAAACGCCTGGCGGCCAAGATGTGCGCCCAATAGTTTCGCCTCCGCCCAACAACCACATACACATTTAGAGTGAGCACCGCCACCATGCGTGTGGCTGTGGACATGAGCATCCTCATCCGACGCCAGCACAATACGCCTTCGACTACAGAGGTTCTTACCTCTCCTCCGTGGACAATCCCGAGCCGGGCCGCTTCCGACCTGTGGGATCGATCCCCACTGCAGCCTGCTTGACTTCCCCACCTCGGTTCCTCCTTCCGCGACGGTGGTTTAGCCACCGTGGTGGTAGTTTCCACGGTGGTGGCTTCTCATGCGGCTGGGCTTGGCTCGCCTCTTTGGCCACCTCTCTCTTGACTCGGCCCTAGCTTCATCTCTCTCGCTTATATCTCCGCCACTTCTTGAATTTCTCCAGGCGCCATTGTTTCCATTTGTTCTCGGCTCATGAGACCTCATCTTGAAGCTCCTCGATTGTGGCATGCGCCTTGACCTCGATTCACTAAGGCCTCTGTTGGGTGGACATGGCCTTTAGCTCCCTCGTGCCTTGCATAGGGCCGCCTCGCATTCCGTCTGCGCTCCTCGCCACCTTGTTCTCGCCTGTGCTCCAACTTCTCCTTGAGCAACTTTTCCTGCTGGCCTGACACTCGCCTGTGAGAGCCATGGTACGGGTCGAGGAGATCCGCTCGAGCCATGGTCAAGTCAAGGCTCGCAGATTCGAATTGCCCCGTGCCCATTCCTTCCACAACACCTGACGCGAGTGTGTCACCGCCTCCACTTCAGGACGGGTCGTGAAATGTCGCCAAAATGTTCCGAGTCTCCGGACTTGGCTATCGAACTAACCCCTCTTCTTCTAGGGGTTGGTTTGCCACAATCTCCTCATCCGCTCCAATCTCTCCTAGCGGCGACTCCTCCCCGCACCCGAGAGGGGCACAACTTGTCGCTTCCTTTATTTTCCTCCTTCACTGCCTGCCGCCGATTTCGACTGTGACCCTAGGTGTGTGGGTTCCTCTTCGCCGCGGGTCGTTCTTCCCTTCTTCGGCCCCCGCCAGCCCGCCACGCGTCGTCCAACTCCGCAATGACGAGCGAAGGCTCCCGCCCAGCGCCTGCCCGAATTTCGCAACCTCGCGGTCTTTGGGTGTGTCCGCTCGCCAGCCCGACTGTATGCAGCCGCCCGCCACTAGGGTTGTAAACTCCCTCTCAGACGCCCCGCTTCTTCTGCCCACCGTGGTGGAACTGGCTACCTCCCCGCTGATCCCATTGTGGCGGTGGTGTAGGCACCCTAACATATATAGACACTTTCTTATTTCTAAAATCACCAAAACCTAAGGACTCTATCTTCGACCTACCTATCCAAAATTCGAAAAACCTAAGGTTCAAAAAAACAAATTATTATCCCAAGGGCCAAGGACCATTCTCGTATAAAAGACCTTACCAGCGATTCTCAAAGCACTTTGCTATACAAACACTCTCAAAACAAAAAAAATCGTTCATCCCGACACTTCAGAGAGGGGCTAGTGTATATGTGGTCTTCCACAATGATATAACAATTTCTTCACCACAGTATCGTGGCCAATCACCGATCTTCCATTGTTAAATGTGCCTGCATATATTGTCGTAACATGACTGCCGTTGCAAGTCACTTGTCTTCCTCAAACCCCATCCTCATCACATACTCGATGATCGAACCCACCTTTGTTTATTGTTTACGCTTTGTCTTGTCCTAGACAAACGAAATGAGTCCCCCCTTCTCGCACCACTTCCGCATAGCCTCTCTCACCAAATGGGCATCTTCAACACCATGCATGATTATCATCCGATACCGATCACATTCTGTTAAATCATGGAAGGAGTGCAAAACATTTCCCACTTGCCAAATATCAAACGTCTGGCCCTCAGTTTCTCAAACCACGGGTACATCCATCACAAACAAAGAGTACCTTCTCTTCCTCACGCACTCGCATGTCGAGGATATCTCGTCCATGTACCGATATTGCACCTTTTCTCGAATGTGGAATGTTGAATTGAAGGAGTCCATCCTCTATGTCTTGGTCGGCTAGTTGTCTTTGCTCATCCTCTAAGCCCTTCCATGTGTTCACCTCATAAATGAATTGTTGAAAACTTTCAGGGCACTTCGTTAACACCTCAATATCCTTCTGTTGCTGCAGGCATGAAGGGAAACCAATATTAGCATTAGACGCGGCCTTCATACTTGAATCCGGAAGATGCCAGCACGCCGGCCTTCCCGGCCTTATGGAGGCGAGAGGGATGGAGAGGGCGCCGGCATGCCGGCGCCCTCTCCATCCCTCTCCTCCATAGGGCGCGCCGTGGCGCCCGCCACCAAGAAGCGGGTCCCAAGGGAGGCGCGGCATGCCGGCGTCCACTTGGCTCTAGCCTCTTGGTGGCGGGGGCCCAGATCGGGCGCCCCGGCCTCAGCGGCGGGGTCCGAGGGAGGGCGCCCGCGCCCGCCTCAAGCGGGTCCCAAGGGAGGACGCCGGCATGCCGCCCGCCTCAGCGCGGGTCCCAAGGGAGGCGCCGGCATGCCGCCCGCCTCAAGCAAGCGGGTCCCAGTGGGAGGCGCGCATGGCGCCCCCACCCTTCAAACCACATCAGTTCAAATCACTTCAAAACTGGATTGAAATTAACAAGGTCTCCTTAGGACTGGTGACGGCTCCTGGTCACTAGTTGGAAGGGTGGACACGGGTCTAAAGGTTCACAAAAGCCACCCAAAACCATGTTTTCCTGATTTCATTAAAAAAATCAACTCCTGAAACTAGGAGCAAATCATAGAGGGATCTGTTTTCCCGTGTTTGTATGTCCGCATCTCATATTAGTTTGGCTAACCAGCGGGTACATTGCCTATAAATGCAGTATTTGAAAATCAGGGCAATTTTGTATGGACAACCAAAAAGGCAACGCGCAATGGAAAGTCCACGTGTGTTGCGTCGGTGTCCACCGTCATGGTCGCCGCTCTGCATTAGTGGGGAGGGTCGTGGTGGCACCGGACGTTCTGTGCATAAACCTTGCATCTCCTGCCCAATGTCGGCGCGGGAGGGGAGGAAGATTTCGGACTGCCTACCGCTCATGTCTCAGACACCGCGAGCGACCCCGTCTGCGAATCGTTTGGAAGTGGCTTGCCACTGCCTCTGAATTTTTGCAAGCGATGGAGACCCCACCTCTACGACCATCAAACGAGAATTCCACATGGGCGATGGAAATTGGAAGTTGCCCGCACTGGTGGCAATCACAACATGGGCAGTTCCTTTCAAGCACGCTGGAGTGATCCCGCCCGCTTCATTGCTTGGTCCTTAAGGAATTTCGGTTGAGGCGGAGTCGGCGGCAAACTCGCGACATCAAGGTAACGTGTTGATCAACACCGGATTCCACCACGGGGTTGGAGCGGTGAATGGTGTGGAGGGCAAAGGAGCACCGACATGTCCAGTGTACTTACCGGTGGTCAAGGATAAAATTGGAGAAAGTCATATTGCTACATGTGTGTACCGGTGTGTTAGCAAATATGTGAAAGCGAACATCGTGTTTGAGTTGGATTGTCACATGACATCCATTGTCATCTTCGACACCTGCTTTTATCTCGTGGGTTTACAACATACATAGTCTTCCTAGCGTGGGAGATTAGGAACAGCTTTGGCGATTGTATTGATCTCGCTCAGAAATGGACGCCGCACGCGCTTCTTTGAAATCGGTCCGTTGTTTCGTGAAATCCATACCTTGCAGTGCAGACGCCCATGATCTCGCTCATCAAACACCCGGCAATCAACACACGGATTCCACTGGGGTTGGGCGGTGTGAATGGTGTGGAGGGCAAAGGAGCACGACATGTCGGTGTACTTGGTGGTCAAGGATAAAATTGGAGAAAGTCATATTGCTACATGTGTGAGGCGGTGTTAGTGCGGCTATATGTGAAAGCGATTGAACATCGCTGTGTTTGATTGGATTGTCACATGACATCCATTGTCATCTTCGTACCGGTGTTTTATCTCGTGGGTTTACAACATACATAGTCTTCCTAGCGATTAGGAACGATTTGGTGTATCTGCTGCATCATGCGAATGGACGCCGCACGCGCTTCTTTGAAATCGGTCCATTGTTTCTGTGAAATCCATACCTTGCACGATTGTGCGACCGACATGATCTCGCTCATCAAACACCGGCGGCAATCATCTGCGAACACATTCTCGAATCGCCACCACTCCCATGCTTCTGGCTTGCGTGCTCCACCAGCACCGTGTTGGTTGTCTAGGTCTGCTCCAGGACCTTGCCCCGATGTGTTTGTTGTGTTCATAGCCCGCTTGCATGCACGTTCTACCAGCATACCACCGGTGTCCGTGCTTAAGACCCCACACCGGTCCTCCTACCGAATCCTCGAAACAAACACGTAGCCTATCCACCGTCCGCACGACACCTCGATCCGTGGAAGCAAAGTTTTCCAATCCTACATCCCCACCATCCGTCTGCACACCCGGAGGAGGGTGCTCTTCGCCTCCTTCACTTGTTGCCCGCATCCCCAAGGACCATTGAGTTGTCGCTGCTGCTTCACCACTTGCCATATGACCCTTGGTCTCGCTTCCTCGTTGGTCTCGCTTCAACGACACATATGAACCCCGAGCACCGCCCATGTTGTTCACCATGGGCTCCTTATTGAACGCCTTTCCGCCTCCATAGCGGGCCTCGCCCACCTCCTCCTCTTCCGCCACCGTCCATGGAATTGATTCAAGGTCCATGAATTGAGCGCACTGGGATCCACATCAATGAAATGACATTACGGCATAACCGAATTGCTATCATACCCGATCCCCGATCCCGCCAAAGACCCAATCTCCCTCATCAGATACAATCAACCTCTTCAAGAGTCTTAGGGGCTTCGATAGGGGAAACAACCCGATCATCCGCAGTGTTGTAACACAATTTTAGTTCCACCGCCGCTCGCAAACAGTTGTCACCCACCGCCAAGTTGCGCTTCTCGAGCACAAACGGTTGAGGCACACAATCCTTATCCAAGCTCGCGCAAGTGAAAAGTCCTCGCATCGTACATGCCCTCCTCGACAATCTTGTCACATTGGTTTTATGCCGAACATGTCACACAAAGACCCCGCACGCTTCCATCAAGACTTCTCTAACCATAGATGTGTCATCCGGAGAATGGAAGACCACACCGGTCCTCCTACGAATCCTCGAAACAAACACGTAGCCTATCCACATCGCGACACACCTCGATCGTGAAGCAAAGTTTTCCAATCCTACATCCCCACCATCGGGCATCAGCACACCCGGAGGAGGGTGCTCTTCCCTCCTTCACTTGCTCCGCATCCCCAAGGACCATTGAGTTGTCGCTGCGGTGCTTCACCACTTGCCATATGACCCTTGGTCTCGAGCTTCCTCGTTGGTCTCGCTTCAACGACACATATGAACCCCGAGCACCACCATGTTGTTCACCATGGGCTCCTTATTGAACGTCTTTCCGCCTCCATAGCGCTCCTCGCCCACCTCCTCCTCTTCCGTCCAGTCCATGGAATTGATTCAAGGTCCATGAATTGAGCGCTGGGATCCACATCAATGAAATGACATTACGGCGAGCATGCTATCATACCCGATCCTGCGCACCCGTCCAGCACCCAATCTCCCTCTACTCTATACAGCTGAATCAACCTCTTCAAGAGTCTTAGGGGCTTCTGATAGGGGGAAACAACCCGATCATCCGCAGTGTTGTAACACAATTTTAGTTCCACTGCTCGTTCGGCAAACACAATTGTCACTCCACCGCCAAGTTGCGTCGGTTCTCTGAGCACAAACGGTTGAGGCACACAATCCTTATCCAAGCTCCTGCGCAAGTGAAAAGTCCCACGCATCGTCACTGTCCTCTGACAATGTTGTCACATTGGTTTTATGCCAGTAACATGTCGTCAGCACCCCTGCACGCTTCCATCAAGACTTCTCTAACCATAGATGTGTCATCCGGAGAATGGAAGACCACAATACGAAATACAGGATGTGGTGATGCCTTTGAACCG
This sequence comes from Anthoceros angustus, assembly GCA_010909165.1. NCBI lineage: Eukaryota > Viridiplantae > Streptophyta > Anthocerotopsida > Anthocerotales > Anthocerotaceae > Anthoceros > Anthoceros angustus. The sequence goes on from VJWM01000019.1 coordinate 951,679, forward strand.
CATGATGACCCCTTCAAACTCGCCTTGGTAAATCTTGTGTCATACTCGTGATTGGGGATCTAGATCCAAGCCTCGGGAGGTCTAACAACAACAAAGCATACGGTCGGGGCTCTACAAACCGGGCCATGTTCACTATGTTCCACACGATCCCGACCTTGCCGGGTTTTTCGGCTTGGAGTCGCTCACGATTGTCATCGCTTATCCTCGTGTGGTCGATTTCAAGGCACGTTGCGACTCCTCCATCCGCTTCCAAGCTCGGCCTTGAATATGTGCTCCTTGAAGTTCTCGTAGGGCACCCCACTCAAGGCAAGTGTTGGCACGCACATGAAAGACACATCCCCACCTCAAATGCAGCGGCCTACCGCTCGAATGTAATGGTGTGAATGCCTCCACTTTCCATGACTTATAAGGACAAGAAGCACAAGAGAGAAACTCGATTTGGGTATAGCTAAGTGTTCATCGAGGACCCAGATTTTTGAAGGCAGGAAGTTACTAATTTGATTCACCATGCGAATCGGGATATCGTTCTGAACCTCTTCAAATGTCTCACGGTGCAAACTCGCGACTGTTGCAGCGTGTTGATCAACACACGGATTCCACTGGGGTTGGGCGGTGTGAATGGTGTGGAGGGCAAAGGAGCACGACATGTCGGTGTACTTGGTGGTCAAGGATAAAATTGGAGAAAGTCATATTGCTACATGTGTGAGGCGGTGTTAGTGCAGCTATCTGTGAAAGCAGTTGAACATCGCTGTGTTTCGAAGTTGGATTGTCACATGACATCCATTGTCATCTTCGTTCACCGGCTGTTTTATCTCGTGGGTTTACAACATACACAGTCTTCCTAGCGATTAGGAACGATTTGGTGTATCTGCTGCATCATGCGAATGGACGCCGCACGCGCTTCTTTGAAATCGGTCCGTTGTTTCTGTGAAATCCATACCTTGCACGATTGTGCGACCGACATGATCTCGCTCATCAAACACCGGCGGCAATCATCTGCGAACACATTCTCGAATCGTCACCACTCCCATGCTTCCTAGCTTGCGTGCTCCACCAACACCGTGTTCGTTGTCTAGAGTCGCTCCGGGGACCTTGCTGATGTGTTTGTTGTGTTCATAGCCTTTGCTTGCATGCACGTTCTACGGTGCGATACCACCGGTGTCCGGTGCTTAAGACCACACCGGTCCTCCTACGAATCCTCGAAACAAACACGTAGCCTATCCATCGTCGACACACCTCGATCGTGAAGCAAAGTTTTCCAATCCTACATCCCCACCATCGGGCATCAGCACACCCGGAGGAGGGTGCTCTTCCCTCCTTCACTTGCTGCTCCGCATCCCCAAGGACCATTGAGTTGTCGCTGCGCTTCACCACTTGCCATATGACCCTTGGTCTCGGGCTTCCTCGTTGGTCTCGCTTCAACGACATATGAACCCCGACCATGTTGTTCACCATGGGCTCCTTATTGAACGTCTTTCCGCCTCCATAGCCGGCTCCTCGCCCACCTCCTCCTCTTAGTCGGTTGTCCATGGAATTGATTCAAGGTCCATGAATTGAGCGCACAGGATCCACATCAATGAAATGACATTACGGCATAAGCCCAATTTCATACCCGATCCCGATCCTGCGTCCAGCCAATCTCCCTCTCATTCTGGTGAATCAACCTCTTCAAGAGTCTTAGGGGCTTCGATAGGGGAAACAACCCGATCATCCAGTGTTGTAACACAATTTTAGTTCCCTTTGCGTTCGGCAAACTTGTCACTCCACCGCCAAGTTGCGTCGGTTCTCGAGCACAAGCGGTTGAGGCACACAATCCTTATCCAAGCTCCTGCGCAAGTGAAAAGTCCCACATCGTAAATGCTGTCCTCGACAATCTTGTCACATTGGTTTTATGCCGGTAACATGTCTCACGGCACCCCACGCTTCGGCACTTCTCTAACCATAGATGTGTCATCCGGAGAATGGAAGACCACAATACGAAATACAGGATGTGGTGATGCCTTTGGATGACCCCTTCAAACTCGCCTTGGTAAATCTTGTGTCATACTCTCGTGATTGGGGATCTAGATCCAAGCCTCGGGAGGTCTAACAACAACAAAGCATACGGTCGGGGCTCTACCGGGCCATGTTCACTATGTTCCCACAGTATCCCGACCTTCTTTGGGTTTTTCGGCTTGGAGTCGTTCACGATTGTCATCGCTTATCCTCGTGTGGTCGATTTCAAGGCACGTTGCGACTCCTCCATCCGCTTCCAAGCTCGGCCTTGAATATGTGCTCCTTGAAGTTCTCGGTGGGGCACCCCACTCAAGGCAAGTGTTGGCACGCGCACACATGAAAGACACATCCCCACCGTGCAAGCGGGCGTTCTCTGCCGTTGAATGCGGTGTGAATGCCTCCACTTTCCATGACTTATAAGGACAAGAAGCGGGAGAAACTACGATTTGGGTATAGCTAAGTGTTCATCGAGGGAGTTTTGAAGGCGGTGGAAGTTACTAATGATTCACCATGCGATAATCGGGATATCGTTCTGAACCTCTTCAAATGTCTCACAGTGCAAATGCTTGGCGGTCACATGGATGAGGTTGAGTTTTTGGCCTTGTCCACCCACACGAACATTTGTTTCAATGTCAATTCTCCACCGGGACTTTCATGCATGTTGTCTTCAAGTTGTTGTTCCCCAGATCGCTCGATGCCTGAAACACTTCCATACCCTCACCGGTATACTAAGCTCCTTTGTGTCAATGACCAAGTTTGCTCTAACCGCTGTTGTCTTCCTTGAATTCTGCGCCTTGACTGTTTGTGAGAGCCCGAGCTGCCCACCGCTGCAAGCTTGCCTCCACTTCTCAAAGATTTCATCCACGCATTTCCACACCTCATCATCAACCTTCGCAACACAATAATCCAAAGGTCCGGTTATCCACGGTGATAGTGACCTTAGGTCCATGCTTGGTCGCATCCCACTTAGGAACCCCGCCACCGGGCATATATCTCCAACTTCCGCCTAAGTCACACTTCACCCATCGCCTAGCTCGGCCTTCATCTCGATTCGATGTACCTCACACGGTCGATGAAAGTAAAAGTCTTCCGGCATCCGCAATGGTGTTGTGATCTGGCAACTAACCTCATCTCCTCATTTGTGAGGCCGAAGAACATATGCATCCATCCACTGCATCTTGAACCAATGGATACAAGTCGGCTAGTCTAGATCGCTGGAAGGAATGATTCCTCCCAATACATAAAATTTGTACACCCCGATCCACCTTATCCATGTCAAAGAAGTTCTTGTTGGGACACCGGGCGGGTCTACAATGACAATCATGGGCAGCACACCACCCACGTGGAATGCTTCATCTTTTGCATCAAAGCCTCCACCCAAGCCAGTCTAGCTTACGACCTTGCCAAACCGACATAGTTCTTCCGGAGGTCTACAAGCTGATGGATGCTTTAACGTGGACTCCCATACTCTTTTCCCGCAATTGCCTCCTCGCAACATCTCTCTCCTCACCGGCCGCCGCAGCCGTCATCCGTGGCTACGACCGTCCTTGGCCTTCTCTATGAACTTTGGGAGCTCTTCCGCCCCTCTCGGACATCATGTGCCATTCGTTTGCCGCGCACTTGTTGACCTTCCCACCCCGCCGTCCTCCACTTGCGACTCTCAATCCCTTCCTCTTTTTCCTCGATTGTCTACCCGAATCGATGACGGCTTGAACCCTTCGTGCCATGGATGACCCAAATCCCGGTCCGTTGCATCCACCTCGCCCCATCGTCATCTTCCACGTCTTCGTCGTCGGGGCTGGATATGATCCACCGGCCTCGGGCCATCACCGAATGCCATCGCCAAACCCCTCATTGTCTGGTCCCCACCCGCATCCTCATCTTCGCCTTCGTCGGCTAGAGAGGTTAGGGTGACATCATCATGCCCCATGGGCTAGGAAAAACCTGCTCGGAGTGTGGGCGGACTGTTGCTTGGACTCAAGCACCGGACGTCCGTGGCTCGCAACCCCTCTTACCGAAGCTTTCATTTCGCAAACTAGTTGTCAAACGTGTCCCGCTGGAATTATATTTTGTGCCACCACCTTTTGTTGCGTTTCACGCGGGCAGATCATGCATATCGATGGCGGTTAACGACACCGGCAGTGATGGATTTGCTCGATCCCATTCCGCACTAGGAGTTGCCATTTGATTTCCACTGCAGATGCCATGCTAGGGGCCTTCTCGCAACAAGATGCCCTTTCGATGTAAGCAATGCATCATCCGCACACCTTCTAAACATTGCTGGTGCAAAGCCTTGTGGAAGACACGATGTCCATCACCGTGTCGCAATGCCTCCAAAAGTTCTTGCCTTTTCCGCTCCGGTTGGCACGCCACAATGTCAAAGTTCTTCACCGCAAGATGTATACTCTAATCCATTGCGGGTCCGACGAAGAGGCTCCTTGTGCTTGAGCGGATCGAATATGACGTACACCGCTCATCCTTCATCGATCGCGTGAAAACAATCGCTCCCACATTTCTTTTTGGTGTGGTTGTGATCTGGCAACTAACCTCATCTCCTCATTTGTGAGGCCAAGAAGAACATATGCATCCATCCACCTGCATTTTGAACCAATGGATACAAGTCGGCTAGTCTAGATCTGGCCTGGAAGGAATGATTCCCTCCCAATACATAAAATTTGTACACCCCCCGATCCACCTTATCCATGTCAAAGAAGTTCTTGTTGGGACACTGGGCCGGGTCTACAATGACAATCATGGGCAGCACACCAGCCACCCACGTGGAATGCTTCATCTTTTGCATCAAAGCCTCCACCCAAGCCAGGTCTAGCTTACGTACCTTGCCAAACTGACAAAGTTCTTCTGGAGGTCTACAAGCTGATGGATGCTTTAACGTGGACTCCCATACTCTCTTTTCCCGCAATTGCCTCCTCGCAACATCTCTCCCACCCGCATCCTCATCTTCGTCTTCGTCGTCATCCGTGGCTGACTCCTTGGCCTTCTCTATGAACTTTGGGAGCTCTTGCCCCTCTCGGACATCATGTGCCATTCGTTGCTTCGCCGCGCACTTGTTGACCTTCCCACCCCGCCGTCCTCCACGCTGATTGCCAGGACTCTCAATCCCTTCCTCTTTTTCCTCGATTGTCTACCCGCAAGAATCGGATCGACGGCTTGAACCCTTCGCGTGATGCACCAAATCCCGGTCCGTTGCATCCACCTCCGCCCCATCGTCATCTTCCACGTTCGTCGTGGGCCCGGATATGATCCACCCTCGGGCCATCACCGAATGCCATCGCCAAACCCCTCATTGTCCCGGTCCCCACCCGCATCCTCATCTTCGCCTTCGTCGGCTAGAGAGGTTAGGGTGACATCATCGCAGCCATGGGCTAGGAAAAACCTGCGGAGTGTGGGCGGACTGCTTGGACTCAAGCACCGGACGCGGCTCCGTGAACCCTCTACCAAGAAGCTTTCATTTCGCAAACTAGTTGTCAAACGTGTCCATGGAATTATATTTTGTGCCACCACCTTTTGTTGCGTTTCACTGCATCAGATATGCTGGCGGTTGCCAACGACTGCAGTGGATGGATGATCCCATTCCGCACTAGGAGTTGCCATTTGATTTCCACTCGCAGATGCCATGCTAGGGGCCTTCCTCTGCATGCCCTTTCGATGTAAGCAATGCATCATCCGCACACCTTCTAAACATTGCTGGTGCAAAGCCTTGTGGAAGACACGATGTCCATCACCGTGTCGCAATGCCTCCAAAAGCTCTTGCCTTTTCCGCTCCGGTTGGCACGCCACAATGTCAAAGTTCTTCACCGCAAAGATCAGTATACTCTAATCCATTGCGGGTCCAAGAAGAGGCTCCTTGTGCTTGAGCGGATCGAATATGACGACACCGCTCATCCTTCGTGATCGATCGCGTGAAAACAATCGCTCGCACATTTCTTTTGGTGTGGTTCGCATCATCCTCCATCGACACATACAAGAAGAGCAAGTCTTGATTGGGTCGTTGCACCGTCCAACTTCTCTTTGTAATGTCAAATGGCGAGATCATCTTGTACATCCGTGGATCAAGTCAATATCGGACCGCTTGTAAGGACTCGGAAAGATGCCTTGGTCGGGGATGCTCTTGTGGAAAGACCCGCATCGTGGCGCAGCTTTGAGTTGTCCTTGGAGTCCGGCTGGGTCCGGGCTCCGCCTGCTCAAGGCCCGTGAGTCTGCTCTTCGCGCCTTTTTTCTCCACCGAGGCCCCGCGATTTGTTGGAGTCATTCTTCCGCTTGAGCCCTTGGAGGAGCCATTCGTATGCAACTATGAAAGAAGTGAGATCACGAAGTGTTTAGATTGTTAAAAGTCGATACTGCATGAGCTGCAACTTCTCGAACACGGATGCTGGTGTGCGAGCGGGTTGATGCTCTGACGACTAGCCCACCCTGCACCCTCGAGAGCAAATTGCACGCGGCCGATGAGGAGGTCGAGGTCTCGACATCTGCATGCCGCCCCGCCTCCGATGGACAAAGTGCGGGTGATGTGAGCGACCGTTTTCTCCGGTCGCGCAATCTCTTGCTTTTCCGCCCACACATAAGCTAGATGGAAATACACATCTTCCCGCCAAAGCGAGAATGAATCTATACCATCCGAAAGGGGAAGGTGGGGTCGTGCCGTCATGAAGGAAGACACAGGCAAGGCGTGCTCGTAATCAAGCAACTCCTTAAATGCTTTGTCGCATGACCGTGTTTTGCCATTGTCGGCTAATGTGGCAAATGCAATATTGAGCATATTCTAAGGTATATGCTAGTTATGCCACGGCTAAAATAGTGTTCAGCGGTGGCATAACGATGGGCACCTAGAGTGATTCAGCATCCACCGACTAGCAGCTGTACACAGCCGCCGTTTCCTACCAGCCGCAAAGTGGGCACCTCGACTTCATTGCCAGCATTTAGTGCGAAGGCTTATTTCGGCACGGAAGCCCGCGAATTGTATCGAGTCTTGCGCATCCACTTCTCATCCACCTTGCGCATCCCCTCCTCCTCCCGGACGCCACGCCTCCGTGAGAGCAATGGCCAACGACAGCAGACGGCGTGTTCGATTTTGCAAATTTCGCCGCGGTCGATGCATGTCATTCCGAACGGGTGGCCATGAGTCCGACGACTCAATTGTTGATCTCGCGATGATGCACAACCCGCGTCGTAGTTTTAGAGGATGATTCACAGGCTATGGCGGCCGCGTCGACAGGCATAGTCCTTGAAGAGACACTGGTGAAAGCAGACTTCACAACGGTGGAGAGCGGCGATGTGCGTGTTCCGATATGGAGGGGGAACGGAGGATATGGTTGCCGATGGGGACCTTTTTTCCAGACGATCCTGCAATGCGTGAGGCGGAGAGGATCGCACAAGAGGAGCTCGTGCGCTTAACCGGATGTCCGGTGCTCGACGCAGACGCCGCGACGCAGGGCCCGACCGTGTGCCACCACGAGAGGCAGGACCGCACCATCCATCCGGACTTCTTCGATCACCATGGGCGCATCGCGAAGATGTACCTCCGGCGACGGGCGTAAACCGGATAACACCTGGACGCCCTGCCGGCGACAAGGTCGGCCTCCAGCGGATGTTGTGGGCGGGTCCCAGGAATACTATCGAGAATGTGCTACACCTGTGAACACCGGGCAAGACTCGATGGAGAGTGTTGCGAGTCTCCGGACTTTGGTGAGAAGATCCATGATTGTTGATTTTGGGCTTGGCTTGGAAACAATATCGCACGCGGGTGATGGCGGAGTTGCAAGTACCGGGAGTCGCCCAAGAGCTAATGTGGTCCGTGGTCCCGGATCTTTGTTTGGTGATTGTGATGCCATCCAGCTTGGAGTTGCTCGAGATGATGCCTCGCGCACATCCGGCCAAAGGTGAGGATCTGCGTGCAACGAGCGCACGACGCTGCGTAAAGTACCTCCGGCCGAGCTAGAATGGATTTGGTCTTAGAGAAGCATTGTTCCAGGCCAAGTTGTGCGCCGATTTAAAGCGGCATTGTTGTGACAAAAATGTTTAGAGCGTGTTGGCCATTCAAATTGAAGGTGATTCGTAGCATTCTTCCGCATGACAAAAGGAGAGCAGAACAGCATTTGCAAGACCATCGGATCCGATCAAGACGAAGAGGAGTTGTTGCCCATAGTATGGATAAACCGGATTCCACATGGGAAGAAAGTGTGTGTGAGGGCTTTCATCGGGTTTTCGCATTGGGTCACTAAGATACAAGAATGCAAACCAGGGTAGTGAAAAATGTTAGATGGACCGTAGGCTACGGTCTCGCAAAGCAGCCAACGCCATATGGATTACACGTCATGTGGATGGACGTTTTCTTCAAAGGTCGGCGGAAAGATCGCCGAATCGGAAGTCTTCAACTTGCACTCAGACACGAAGAGGAGATCTTCATTGAGTATGCCGTGCAGCGTAATGCATTGTGCTCCACGCTTGTTACGCTACTTTTGCAAGCTTTGGATGAAGTATTTCGGTGTTAAAATACCACGTGCAACCGGTTTTCGATCTGCGGCATGCGATGACCTAAAGAGGAAAATAAAAGACGCAGGTCGGATCACGACAAGGTGAGATGGCGGTCCTTATTCCAGGTCACCGGATGTCCGCACCGAACTTTGGCGCAACCCCATGGCCTCACACCCTTTTCTTGCGAATGAAGGCGGGGCTTGAAACAATAAACTGTGCACATTGTCGACGCCTTATTGTTGCGTGCAGACAAGAATGTGGAGCCGAGTCCACAGAGAACAACAATGTAAGAGCGAAAATGGCGCACCGCACAAGTGCTTGGGCGGCTAAGTTCATTGGTATTGCCATAGATGGTATGGACCAAAACAGAGTTGCCCCATTACCGCAGAGATTGCCAAAGACGGTTGATTCCGGAGCCCTTGTCGGGCTTCACGTTCTAGGTGTGCTGGTGTTCAACTACTTGGTGCGCACAGTGTATTTGAGTTTCGAATGTGAGAAATGATCCGAATGGAATCTGAGCCGTGATTCAAGATGTTATCAATACAGGAGGGCCGCCCCTATTCTATACTTGCGGATGGACAACACGCTCAAAACAAGAATCGGAGGTATTGGCATATCTCCATGCTTGTGGCGAAAGGTATCTTCAAAAATCAAGGTGGGGTTTCTTCTTGTTGGCCATACCCACGATCGATTGACCAAATGTTTTCGAGGTTCTCGGTTGTGCTAGGGTTGAAGGATGCTTTCACATTGCCGAAATGATAGGGTTGCCGGAGCGGGCGACACCCCATCACCGCAGATTCACATAAAGGTGCCGACTTCAAGACCTATCTATGGCGAAGGGGATCGCGCAACGTATGACTTGCATAATCACGATTTTCAACACGTTCAAAATAACAAGGAGAAGCTGCTATCGAGAGGACGTGGTGCTAAGATGCAAGGAGTTTTCAAGTTCTGATCACTGGTCACCGGAGGGTGGTGTGCAGCTATTACGTTCAGGGGTGCCACCACGGGTGATTGTGGCACTCCATTGTTGCCGTTGGTCCCATCACATGCCCAAGGTAAAGGAAAGGGACAAGCAAAGCGGAAGGATGCCTCGATGCCCCCGATGATGGTAGTGGTAGTGTAGTGGCGGAGTCCATGAAGTAAAAGCGGGCCTAGAACGCACGGCGACATATGAATGTGGAGCAACTAGCATGGTGGGATACGTTGGGATGAGCAGTAGCAATAGCCAGAGACTAGCGGTGGCATTCCATTCCGTTGGAGACAGAATGGTCTTGGTACACTCGCGATGAAGAAAACGAGGTACCACCTGTAGACCCTCCAGACTCAACTTTGGTTGATCCTGCAATGGCCAGACGGATTTTTGGACATGGTCGGGAGGTGTACACAGGGGCACATCGAAGTGCGGAGGGGAGGGCAAGGGCAGAGGCTCAGGTCAGAGGTTGTGTGAAGGAGATTGAGGAGGGAATGATGGTTGCTGTCCAAGCTGGGGATGATCCAGAGGGCAGACCATTCTGGCTCGCAAAAGTGGTGGAGGTGGACCATGATGCTGGGGTCCCTTTCATGATAGTTCATTGGTGGCGGACAGAGAACAATGATGCATTCGAGGGAAGGTACATGGAGGAGTTTGTGATACGGAAGCGCCCACCAGGTCGAGGGAAAAAAGTGCGGCGATCAAAGAATGGAGGCAGAGGGCGTCAGGAGAAGCATTTGCAAAGCCTCAACTTCCGAGACAATGTGCTGGCCTATGATTTCACCGACAAGGAACAAGACGCTGAGAGGACAAATGAAGCGATAAAGACCAAAGTCTTTGAGTTGCGGTCGAGCCGCCGATGAACCGGCGAGACTTCCGCCACCGACACGAATGTCATGCCCAAGACATGATTGACTCGGAAGACCTCGACAATGTGGAATCAACGGATGAGTCCACGACGTGGTGGTGGACCACCGGATGGTCCGGACTGGAGAGGAGCCGAGAGAGGCAACCTAATATTGTCAACTTTCCGCCTTGTACCAGACCGTTATGTCCCCTCGGGCTTGAATGCGTGGATTGTTTTCGTCTTTTCGGAAAGGTTTAACTTGCCATGGCATCATCTGTTGTAGGAAGTTGACGGTGTGATAATGTCCGAGCATGTAACGGCGACTATGTCGAAACCGATCCAGCAATGTGGTGCTCTAATTTTCTAACAATGTTCGTGGTTTTGTCCAGTTGAGAGTAGCAGCGCGAGGTTTCAATGGTGATCATGCAGGTCATCTATGTTCTGACCTTGCAGTGTGGCGAAGTGTTCCCAGAGGATGGTCACAGCCACAGGATGTCCGTGGCAAGGTATGTATGAGCAAGTGCGCAATGTTTGTTTTTCGGTTCTAGTTCCGGGACCGCCTAATGACTATGGGGTGGAACGGACGGGGTCCAGCCTCAGCGGTGGCCAGTGAACGGACGCACCAGTGAAACGGTGAGTACCAAGACGGGCTCAAAACGGCGTCTTCCTCCGCCTGCTTCACCGCCAGAGGTTGTCTTCCACCTCCTTTGTGGTTTGTGCACGCGCTCATCCCTCCTCGGCGGAGAGCCGCCCTCACGCCATGCTCCTCCACCTCCTTCCACCTCGACTGTCCGGGTTTTGCCTGTTGTTCCGCCTTCTCCTTACGTCCCATCCATCCATCCAACCTTCCTTGAACTAACCCCGCTTGCAGCCCTTCCGGATGAGGACTCGCAGAGGTGGCTACGAGTCACCACCTCGTATCACAAGGGAGGATGTGGAGGCAAAGCGAGAAGGCGGAGAAGGATGGAAGTTGCCCATCCAGGACTTGTGTGGAGGCCATTTGGGTCTCCAGGCGTGGTGGAAAGACGGTATGGTGGCCATCTCCTTCCATGCAGAGGTGGCGGTGGCATCGTAGATTTTCCAGATGCAGGGAGGTAGGAAAAGCCAAGGAAGAGGACTATAGGATAGCGAAGGAGGGGTTCCCGGAGGCGAAACGAAGGGTGCAGCAACTCCAGAGCCGCAGAGGAAGGAGGGGTGAAGGAAGAGCGAGGACTGTCCGGTCCCAAAGAATTGTTTAGAGCTTCCGTGACCTTGCATGCCGTGAGTCCATGCAACCACGCGAATGAAGGTTGCCGCAGAGGAGGCCGCCTGACCGAGCGGGAGTGGAAGTGAAGGAGGAGGTGTAAGCACTTACCTCTACCTTTTCGCTTGAGTTGAGCATGGTTGTCGCCGCATGCACTAACGGGCTGTTCATTGTGGCGACAGTGATGGGGACACCCTTGGCAAACCGGAGGAGCACTTGGAGATAGGAGCGTGAAGTGGGTTACCTAGGTTTTTGCAAGCGATCAGACTAGAAGCGGGGGGAGGGGAAGAAAGGGAGGAGAGGGGGTTGGATGCTTCGTAGCTTTCTCGTGGCTTCACCGGGTCGAGTTGGGGACGCAATCACATGATTTTGTGTATGTCAAGTTTTAGCGTCGATGTGCAAGCCATGGTCCGCGCCAAGTGTGAAGCGGAAACGGGGTTTGAGTTTGGGGAATGCCTCGAGAATGTTTTGTCCGTCACGGACCGGCTATGAGCCAACGGTCAATGTCACATGGCATGGACTAGAGGGGCGGTTACATGAACTACACCATAGCGGTTTTCCAATACTTTATTAGCGAGAAATGTATTCATCAGATATACTTTGTACCTTGGGGATGTATATTTGAATAATATTATTCCATGTATTTTACATGAATAACCCTAAGGCCCACAAACAGTGAGCCCGCTAGTGATGCATTCATCCAATTGTGTAACATGACGGTGTACACTTTTCCATATGCCGCTTGTAAAGGTAGCTTTGGTCGTAATGTATCCCAAAAGTGACACCGATTGAAATAAAGCCTAAATAAATGTTCTAGTCCGCACGCCATAAATTTATAAGGATCTCTACTTTTCTCCCCGAATGCCTCTTTTGTTTAACCATGAGACATCGAGGTGTGGAAATATTGCCAATAAATTTCAAGTTTTGATGAAGTGGAATGGGTTTGGGTGTACAGTGCGTTGTATTTTTAGCAGCCGTTTCCCACAAACCCTCAAAATCAACGTTCCGAGTTTTCTTAAGTGCAAATTTTGATGACATATTTGGCCCGTCCCCGGAATGTGGAGTGTGTCACTAGCCCTAAGGAGACCCTGTTAATTACCTTGCCCTCAAACGCCGTTTGGAATCTAGCGACAACTTTCGATTGGAGTCGAGGATACTCTGTCTCACCATCTCGAAAGATGAACACCCAAGGTGCTTGGCCATTGCCACACGAATGATATGCAACTTTTTCCGCAAAATAATCTCATCCGACATTCCCTTCAAATCGATGAGACGGTGACCACTTTTTCGCTTGCAGATGAGCATTTGCCCGCCGCTGTTGGAATGCCTTGAAAGCAACGCCAGTCGCATCTCCTTTGGTTTCACAAACACCCCTTCTTTCGCTTCATGTCTTGATTGCCTTTGCGCTTCCCTTTGCTTTTCTTGCTCATACCAGCCACATGTTTTTTGCTCGGGCAATTCACAAGCCTCCCACTTGAGAAGATCTTGTCAACATTGGTCCGACTTTCCTTCCAGCTATGCACAAGATGTGCGTTCTGTTGTCGACTTTGTTCTGTTTGTATGCATCATCTTCTCGTCCCTCATCGTCTTCGATCAGGCCCAAAACCTTGTATAAGTTGAACTTCCAAGTCATTGACATATGCACGCCATCTCGCTTCGCAATGAGCAGTTCATCCCTGAGGTATCTAACTTGCTCAATAAAAGACATCTTCCGGCGTTTATCCGACATTGTGTTGTGATCTGTTGCCAGTACCCTCATCTCTTGTAAAGTAAGCCCACAATATACATGAGCCTCTATCCACTTGAATCGCTCTTTGAGCGAAATGTCCGGATGTTGCATAGCAACAAATGTGTGATTGCCTCCCAAAACGCCCATTACATACTTCTTTACAATTTCTTCCAGTCCAAGTCTTCTGGATCATCACACTCCTTTGGGTCGATCATACATAGGAGCGGCAATACGCCCTCTTCCACTCGTCCCTTTCCAATAACGCGGGCCAAGTAATTGGACCATGCCTCATCCACCCGCCTTATCTGCATCCGGGTGAGGTGCAGGCGGGCTGAGATTCTCCAGCTTCACTAACACAGTTTCGGGCACAACCTTCTTTGCATACGCTGCATCCCGAATGCTGGTTAGATAGTCCTCATCGTGAAAAGAAGATGCCAGCCTCTCCTCATCCGTTGAAAGATGAACTGTAGGTATGTCATCTTCACTGGGAGGAGCTAAACTCCTTTTCACCTTTTTGCGCAGTGAAACATCTACATCATCCTGCAGTTGACTCTGGTTTCCGCCATCTGCTTCTATGTTTCCTTTCCTCTTCCCACCTGCCCTGTTCACATCCGCGATGATAAGCTCGTTCCCGGAAGGTCTGTCTTCCTCTTCCATTCGGCTTGGGGATCTCCTTCTCGATGACTGTCCAGGCCCACTACCCCTTGTTTTCCCTGTAGGCGGTCTTCCAGTGCTTGGTCCCCAAAGCCCTGTCACCTACATCATCGGCGCGGACAGCTCCAACCATTGTGGACGGGTGCCGCCGAGGAAGATGAAGGGAGGGCGCATGCGGCGTCTGCCTCGTCCTCCACGTTCCACGTATATAAACGTGCGGCATGTGGGGTTGGCGGGCGGGACACTCAGGGGAGGACGCCGGCATGCGTCCTGCTCGTCCTCCACGTTCCACGGACATAAACGTGCCAGCATGTGGGGTTGGCGGGGGGAGGACACTCAGGCGAGGGGGCGCCATGCACGTCCTCCGAGGTCATATGCAACAGTAGGCAAGGCCACAGATGCTCCAGGCATAGCAAATTCTTGGTTTTCTTCGGCTTCCTTGTCTTCGTCCTCTGCATCAGATTCCATATTTTTTCCCTCTTCGTCATCCGACTGCCCTTCCAGGGGTTTGTCATGCTCGTCTTCAGGTCCTAGTTCTTCATCTTCCGAGCTACCTGTTGCATCGTTTCCCATAATTCGAGGTAGCGCTGCTCTCGCCCGCCGCATGCTTTTCTCTCTCCGGTGGTCAATAACTGACTGCGTGATGAAACAACACAGTTGCTTGTAGAAAGCCCTCCCAGCCTGCACAATTGCCAAAGTTCGGGAATCACACCTTCAGAGCGAGAAAGGACCTGGAGGAGGTGCAGCAATTAAATCCAGATCACAGAATACTTACTTGTGGGTTGTTCATACTCTCGTGAAATGCGGTCACCAACACCTCTGGTGTGCACTTATTCACCTTGAACATTCCGAGCGCCACCGTGAAAACCTTGAACTCATGAGGAACTGGTCGTATTTCATCTAATTCTTGGCTTCCTTCGCCCTCGCATCGATTCCATATTTTTTCCCTCTTCGTCATCCGACTGCCCTTCCAAGGGTTTGTCATGCTCGTCTTCAGGTCCTAGTTCTTCATCTTCCGAGCTACCTGTTGCATCGTTTCCCATAATTCGAGGTAGCGCTGCTCTCGCCCGCCGCATGCTTTTCTCTCTCTGGTGGTCAATAACTGACTGCGTGATGAAACAACACAGTTGCTTGTAGAAAGCCCTCCCAGCCTGCACAATTGCCAAAGTTCGGGAATCACACCTTCAGAGCAAGAAAGGACCTGGAGGAGGTGCAGCAATTAAATCCATCACTTACTTGTGGGTTGTTCATACTCGTGAAATGCGGTCACCAACACCTGTGTGCACTTATTCACCTTGAACATTCCGAGCGCCACCGTGAAAACCTTGAACTCATGAGGAACGGTCGATTTCATCTAATTCGTGGCTTAGTTGTCAACAACATCTCAAACTCCGGGTCCCCTTCGACATGTCCAAGGTAGCCTGACAACCCATCCGACTCTTGCTCTCGATTAGGCTGGTCCATATCCTGTACCCACAATTTCAAGAGCGGTGTCCACCGCTCGATCATCCAAATTTTTCCCGCTGAAGAAACCACTCCTTGTCCAGCAAACAATTGCATCATGAGAATTGGTGGTCTCCTCAACGCATGGTTTCCTCCGGTTATAAAGCGGCAATGCGCTCTGGTTGCCCTTTCTTACGCCTTTTGATCCACCGCCTTCACCGCCGCCCGCTCCGGACTTTGTCGTGCTTGCTTTTGTGGAATTGCGGATGCGGTTTTCGATGCCCCGCGGTGTTTCTCCACCTGGACCCGATGCCACGCTGCCATCCTCGCCTTGGTCGACTTCTTCTTCCCTTTCTTACGCCTTGGGGCCACTTCGGGTCGCCAAGTCGTCGCCATGTCCTTCTTGCTCCGCAACTTCCTCCCGATGCCATGATACCTGCATACGGCGGTGGAAAGCGGGCGGGTTAGATAAAGTGGAATTGTGCATGTAGACCGCGTAGTGGAAAGGAATAGGCAAGGCGGTGCGCACCTACTACCTGGCGCCGAGCGCGCAAAACGATGAAGGGAATTGGCCGGTGGCGCTCCCAATTCGACTGGCCTCTTTTGCGCCGCCGCAGCGTTCAAACAAGCGAGGCCGCTGTGAAGGTGTTTCGCGCTTGTGGCAGCGTCGAGCACTTGGGAACATAAACCCCTGTTTGAGCCGCGATTACCATATGAGTTGCCCCGGTCTCAATCGTTTGGCAGAGTACGCTGGTAAAATCCATGTAGATTTACCTTCATTTAAATTGATTCCTTGTTTCAAATCCAGTTTCTGTCTGAACTGGTGGCCTGCATGTCGTTGGGGAAAGGCGGCGCCCTTACTCTCCAATGAGTTCAAAGATTTCCGTTGCTGAGCATTTAAGTGGTGCATGCATCGCATTTGTCACCGCGTCTGACTCTTCTAGCTAAGACTCTACATATGTCACACGACTCTAAGTGAGCGGTAGTCGGGTTGGAGACTAGTGTGACCTCGAGTTCGAGTGCACCACGATGTTACACTTAACTCCACAGCTACGCGTTTGAGGTGATCGCCGTTCAGGTTTGCAATTGTATAGGCTTTCAAATGTTCCTCCGGGTGACAATCGGCTTCCACCGGATTTTGTAGGGCGAGGAAAAGCGATCTTGTGTCGCAATTCGGAGGGACTTTGATGCTACTCGGAGAGGAACGCAATACCGCTTGAACGCTGGTGCAGGGTGTGTCGAAGTTTGTATCTGCGACACCGCAAACCCCGTGCAATGTGGACCATCGATGGTGTGTTTCGTCCTCTCGTCTACACTCAAGCGCACTTCATAGGGAACTGGAATTGTAGACAAACCATGTGGATGCTTGCGTCTTGAATCTGTTGAGATGACTTCTACAGAAGGAGGAGGCGACGCATCATCACCAAGACTTCCTCGGTGTGTTCCCCACACTCCAAGAAGCGTGAACCTCTATGCAGCTATGGAGCGGAGTCCGGGAAGTTCGAGGCATGGAGGAAGAGGACAAATACGATCGCCGACATTGCGCCGCCGGGGTTTGTTTGCAGCGGATGAAAGCAGGGTCAGCACGGCTCAACCTCGCGATGAATCACCGATTGCCGAACCGGTATCGGAAGAAGGGATGGGTAATGAGAGATGCTCTTTCCACCCCAAGCCACTGAGTGAAACATTTGTAGCAGAACGATGTGTGGATTCGGTGATTCAAAAAAGGCGGGCATGTGGGGTTCCATTGTCCAAAAGCGATAGCGGTAGTCGGGTTGGAGACTAGTGTGACCTCGAGTTCGAGTGCACCACGATGTTACACTTAACTCACACTGCGTTTGAGGTGATCGCCGTTCAGGTTTGCAATTGTATAGGCTTTCAAATGTTCCTCCAGGCGATCGGCTTCCGGATTTTGTAGGGCGAGGAAAAGCGATCTTTGTCGCAATTCGGAGGGACTTTGATGCTACTCGGAGAGGAAGCAATACCGCTTGAAGCAGTGCAGGGTGTGTCGAAGTTTGTATCTGCGACACCGCAAACCCCGTGCAATGTGGACCATCGATGGTGTGTTTCGTCCTCTCGTCTACACTCAAGCGCACTTCATAGGGAACTGGAATTGTAGACAAACCATGTGGCTTGCGTCTTGAATCTGTTGAGATGACTTCTACGGTGAGGAGGCGCATAAACATCACCAAGACTTCCTCGGTGTGTTCCCCACACTCCAAGAAGCGTGAACCTCTATGCGGCTATGGAGCGGAGTCCGGAAGTTCGAGGCATGGAGGAAGAGGACAAATCGATCGCCGACATTGCGCCGGGGTTTGTTTGCAGCGGATGAAAGCGAGTCAACGGCTCCTCGCGATGAATCACCGATTGCCGAACCGGTATCGGAAGAAGGATGGGTAATGAGAGATGCTCTTTCCACCCCAAGCCAGTGAAACATTTGTAGCGAGCGATGTGTGGATTCGGTGATTCAAAAAGGCGGGCATGTGGGGTTCCATTGTCCAAAAGCGATAGCGAGGTAGTGATGGACTTTGAAACCATCAACAAGCTCGTGTGCAAACTCGTGCAAGGCAAACTTGCAAGAGCGTGATATCGTTATCGAGGATGGGGAGGCGGAGCAAGAAGCGTTTTGCGTCACTAGTGGATGTGGACATCGGCGAAACCTAAGGAGAAGGTCATCACACATATCATGGGAACTGGGCGCATTCGGTGTTGTTTGCAAGCATTCCGGAGAGTTTACTGCATAGGCTCCGAGCGGTATGAGGAGTTGAAGGCCAGAGTATTGTGCAATGCTCCATGGGACGGAGCCAGACTGAATCCTCGGCAACCCTCGTCGCATGCAGAGGGAGCTGTTGCATGGATGGATTCCACTTTTCAATTCATGTCAGAAAGACTGCCGAACGTCGATGTTTTTCACATGCCCGATACATTTTCCAAGTTGGAAATATGGGCCCGATCGACGGATATGGCACGGTCCTCCATGAAGTTCGTCTCCTGCGTGTTCTTAACCTGTGGAGAAACAACTTTCCGAAGGTCCGGATACCAAAATCAAAGTTTTCTACTTGTTCTCTGTGCGAGGGCCTCAAGCGCACTATTCGCAACACATCTGGCAAGGCAGATCAAGGTTTGTTCCTTTAATCACAAGGCGAATCAAGCCCGGGGGAAATTCGAATGCTGTTCGTTGACATGTTGCCGGCATGGTAGGGACCGTGTTTATCCAATCTGGTTTATGTGCGCCGTCATGCCCACAGCACGGTCGATAACATGTGGCGGCATGCCGCACCATCGTGCTTACAATGGCGGTGGTGGCGTCAGCACATGCGTGCATGATGTTTGGAGGAAGGCGCCGGCATGCGGTATGTAACCATAGCTCCGGCATGGGCGGCATGCGCCTATGCCCATAGATATGGTTACATAGGCGCCGGCATGCCGGCATGCGCTTCTACAGGTGCGGGCGCGGCATGCCGGCCTGCATAGCTCGGTGCGGGCCGGCATGCGGCGCCTGTAGCTCAGGTGCGGGCGGGCATGCCGGCGCCTATGTACATAGCTCTGAGGCGGGCGGCATGCCGGCGCCTGTACATAGCTCGGGCGCCGGCATGAGCGCCTTTTGCGTACTGCTCCTATTACATACGTGACGCGCGCCTATGTTCATACCACGGTTTTTGAGCGTCCGACCGACCTATGTCCGTAGCAATGGTTATGCGGTGCGGCATATGCCCATACATCGGTTTATGCGCCGTCATGACCCGACCTATCGCAATATATGTGCGCGCTGGCGCCTATGGGCATATATTGTTCCCCATGGGTATAGTGCATGTCGCAATACATGGTCGCCATACATCCGGTGCCTTCGCCTTAGTCCTTGCATGGTCGGTGGTGGTACCGTACGGTGTGCCCGTACTCATGTAGGAGTTTTGTGGTCAAATGTGGTGGAGGTCGTTGTGCAATACTCCTTGTTTTGACATGTGCATATTTTTCCGGTTGTGCAGAGGTATATGAAGGGGCACTGGCGTCTCATCGACTACGTCTACAGAACGAGAGGGACAAAGCTGCAAAGCATCGCTCTAAAAGTTATGCTCAACCTCACAAGTACATGCTTACTATCGGTATGGACCAAAAGAAGACCGAGGCCCCATTTTATTCGATACCCAAAAGATTTAGCGGATAGTTCACTTATTAATGTTCATGTAGTGGGCTGTATGGTGCATAATTACACTTTCAAGGCGAGCGTATTTGCATTATGCCAATTTGCGGAATGATGAATCTAACTATCAACATAATTCAAGATGTCATATTTTCATATGAAGGGTGCTTCCAAAGTGCTTTATCTCCGACTTGACAATACATGCCGGAGAACAAAAATCAGTTGTTATTCGCATACCTAAATATGCTCGTTGACCTTCAAGTGTTTGTGAAAGTCAAGGTTGGTTTCCTTCGTTGGTCACACACATGATCGTAGATCAAATGTTTTCTTGTTTCTCAAGCTTCGAGACACAAAGAGGCTTTTACAATAGATACTGGCGGACATTGTGACATTCACTCCAAAACCGGAGTGAAGATTATAAGCGAAGCGGACTTTCGTTCATATGTATGGCCGATCGGAAAGGAGCAAGAGGATATGCATACGGCGGTAAACGGTGAACAACCTTTCCTTCCAACATCGGTTCAAAATCACACGGAAGAACGGCAAGTACATTCTTGTTGTTGACAGCGATTCCACTTCACCTGGGAATCAAGATGGTTTAGAATTTTTGAACTTCGTTCCCACCATTGCAGTTGGTCAGCTCCGCTTATGGCTTTGAAAGCGAAAGACAAAAGGGGATGGTGGTCTGTCGCCATCGAAGGTGTGAAGCACTTGAAGAATGGGTTATTGAACTTGAGGACATACATAGCGCGGGAGAGAGTGTGGTGGAGGTTGTTTTGGATTGATCAAGAGGAATCGCCCTTATTGTGGAGAACAACATAGCTCTTGTGCTAAACGACCATGGAGATGGTACAATAGGCGGAGGCGGGCGAACTTGCCTCCGCTCCAAGTCCTCAAGAGGTTGTCCTCGACGAGCATTACTCGAGAGGTACCCCAACGCGATATGTATTTGGGGCATATCGAATATTGGTCGCCATGTGACAAATTGAAAAATGAATGGGGATATCAAGGAGATACGGAAAGGAATGTTCATCGCTACTCCATGTGCGTGAGACGCACATACAGGCTTTTGGATTGGGAAGGTGGGCGTGGACTTTAATTGTGAGAAGCCTTCGCTTATGGTCCATCGAGGCACACCGATGCGTTTGAAGGAAATATGTTGAAGAATTTTTGTTCGTCGACGCCGAGCGGGACATGGGAAGCGGTGGGAAAAGAGGATTACCAAAGAACATCCAACGGTTGTTTGTTGACAAGACTATAATCCTCTATTATGGATTCAACTTGAATGGAAGGAAACACTTGTATGCTTGGATAAGAAGGCCATTAAAAACTCAGCCGCCTTTTCGCAACTGTGAGAGGACGATAGCGACTGTGAAGTCGATGACGGAGGTCCTATATTGGATGAAGGAATTGAGTCGGCGAGGTGAAATTCGCGGATGTTTGAAAGGGCCACTGTTCGAGAACATGCCCTTGCAAAATAGGCGAGCATGTTGAGTAGTAGATGTTCACAATTATATAGTTCTCTATGGGACTCACCCTATTAAATGGAGCAGCGCCTACTTTATTCTTGCCGCTCATTAATACGATGTTATCAATTCAAACCGCACAAACGGACACGAACGAAAGTGTCACCCACATCCGCTCTTTGTCGTCTTGTCCCAATGCGAGGTTAATTAATATGCCCATGAACTCGGCGTAAAATGCGCTTGTTGCTTCTTGCTATCGCGCTAACGCGAGATGGGAATGGATAGAAGTTCATCTATGTACACGGGGCGGGGGAGTGGGGTGGCGGCACCCACAGACTACGTGTGCCTTGTATACGACCAGCCACAATAAAATTCTGGGAAAAAACAACCGGCCTGCCTTGATGTTGCATTGGCGTGTGCGAGAATACAACCAAGGCCGTACACCTCATCCACGTTACAAACTGTTTAAGCCCGTCTGTGCTCAACACTTCATGCATATCCATATATTTCCCAAACCACTCACCATGCATGTAAAAGTTGCATATTACAAAGCATAGTAGGCCCTCTGCAGCCCCCGGCCTACATGGACTTAAATATGGGCATGTTTTGCAGGCAAAATTGCATTCAGTCTTCCAACAAATCCCTTTGTTTGGCCACCCCATGTCATGAACTCATGTTTAAGAACATGTGCCACCCTTTTTCCCTCTTACTTTCAAACAAATAGTCCAAGAAGGGTTTGAGTGCCCATGTTGCCGCCGGTTATTTGTATAAAGTGGGAAAACGCCGCTTCCTGTTTATTACGACGGAAAGAACATTATGGTGTTCACATGCCATCCCGAATCCGATGGCCAGACAGAACGTCAGATACAGGTGCTGGAAGACATGTTGAGACACTACACGCATGACAAGCAAGGCAAGTGGGAAGAACTTCTACCTCTCCTCGAGTACGCCTATAACAGCTCCAAACATGCGGCCACAGGGGTGTCCCCCTTCAAGTTGCTCTACGGAGAAAACCCCCCACCACCAGGATTGTGGCCCGCCAGTGACACCAAATGGAGGAGTGCAGCGGAAGTCGCCGAGGACATCTGGCACGAGATTCAACAAGCCAAGCAACGACTCCTTTTAGCTCAAGACCGGGCAAGGAAATCGAGCAACAAACACCGACGAGACATCTCTTACGCCATCGGGCAGTTAGTGTGGTTGCGCATCCGGCCTCACAGGTACCCGTCACTGATCCAGCAAAAGAACAAGCTGACCTACCGGTTTGCAGGTCCCTTCAAAGTCTTGCGCAGGGTCAACGACGTCGCCTACACCCTCGAACTTCCAGCCGGTTGGCGCATGTGCCACACCTTCCATGTGAGCATGCTTAAACCGGTGATCCAGAGGCCTGCCCATCTTGCTCCACCGTTGCCAACGGCTCCAGCCACCGCGACCACCTCTGCAGCTCCAGTCATCACTGCCGATTCTGCAACTCCAGCCGAGACGAGCAACTCTGCCAACCTCGCCGGACCGACCAACTCGGCACCCATGCCACCCAAGACGTCAGCGACACCTACACAGCGGCGAACCAGACTTCCCCGCCATCCCCAGCTCACACCCCTCTCCCAACCGGATCGAATCCTCGAGGTACGCAATGAGATTGCGCAATGTGTCATCGAGACTATTTGGTTGGGTGGAGCTAAGACAGATGCCCCGCCCACTTGGGAGCTGACGAGGCGATCTGCCGACGATTTCCCCACCTCAGAGTGACGGCCGGAGGACCAGCCTCTGGGTTGGGGAGAATGTTACGACCGCCGAGCCACAAGCCCGTGACGCCCGGCCGGAGACGGTTATGCAAAGCTCTAACCCGGCTTAGGTTATCGACCTAGAGGTACCCATGCAGACCGGGTTAGTAAAGAGAACCCGACGGAATGTATAATGACGTTGCTAGGGCATGCTAAAACTTAAACTTGTTTTCAAAACTAGTCCTAGTAAATAGGTTATTTACTAACTTAGGCTAGAGAAAGGGATTAAATCTACTTCATCGTGGTAGTTAGACTTGATCACGAGCAGACTTCCCATTACGGCCGGGGCTTCTTGGCCGGACACTAGCCAGCCCCTTCTTGTACTATGGACACTAAGAATTTAATAGCCATTTGCTGAAGGCTCATCTCACGACGGGGAGCTCAGGTCCTGAAAGCGCATCTGGGCTTGAATGCAGATCCTTGCCGTGACAACCAAGGTGTCATTTTGACCGAGTACTAGCTCGGTCCGGACCGCTAGCTCATACGCCGCCGGTCCGGACCAAGCAGGACTGTGCCTTTTCGACCCTTGGTCACTAAATATAATATATATTAAATAAATAATTTATAAATAATAATATAAAAAGGCAGATCGGAGTCTATGATCGCAGCTAGCCGATCAGAATGCGTCCATGATAAGATGTCTATGTGTCCATAATAAATATAAATTTTTGGATATAAAATTAAGTAATTTACTAATTTTAAACCGGACTTTATGAACCCTCGGTCCCGAGGGTAATAGGGGACCGAGGGTGGGGACGGACTCTGAAGAGCCTCCGGTCCCATGTTTTTAACACATGCCGGGGACGGGACCGAGCTTGGGACGGGGTCAAAATGACACTGATGCCTGGCCACCACACACGCTGGCCCACCACACCGGCCTCACACACCGCCCGCCTCCTGCACGCCAAACCCCAGGCCCCACTCTATCTTCCGTCACCGCCGCACCAGACTGCCGCCGCCACACCGCCTCAGATCCCGCCCGGGCTTTGTTGTAATTTGAAAGTATAACATAAAATTATAACAACGACCATAATATAGGATGTCATTTCTAGTAGGGTTGTATTACCCAGTTAATTTATCATATTAAATTAACATTTAATTAATATAAATACTATATATTAATTAATATTAATAATTACTTAAAATAAATAATTCAATTTATTAATACAATCAAACACTAAACCCAACCGCTCATAACAAATCAGCACTCTAGCGCTCATGACAAATCAGCACTCGGGTGGCCCCGAGCGCTTATGACAAATCAGCACTTGGGCATGCCAGGCGGGGGAGGAGGCAGAGTCTCGAGAGGCCCATGTCCATTCTGCACGATGAAGCCCATAGCCATGCCCCACGAGGTGTGGATCTCCAGATGGCAGTGCATGAACCAAACACCTGCAGTAGTTACACAAACAATGAGGTTATAAGCCAAAATGCACACGTGATATGAAAAGGTGAAGGGCAGGCACAGGGTCAAATTGATGCGAGTGTTGGATAAATTTGTACCGGGGTTGTCTGCTTTCCATCGAATGGCAGTCCATCCCCAGCAGGGACGGCAGCCGTGTTGCGGAGAGGTGGGTCGTGGAGGTTGAAATATTTGGGGTCCTCCGTGGCATTGAAGGTACCAAATCCAGAGCCCACGATGTAGAAGCTGAAGCCGTGCAAATGGAAAGGATGGCTCTCAAAGAAAACCAAATTAGTGTTCTGAAATACCAGCTGCACCTCAGACCCGAATGGGATAACGTTCAGCCTGGTCCCCCTCAGCCCTTGCGTGTTGGCGGGGATAACGGTTCCTGTGAAGTTGTAGAAGAAGGCCGGGTCATCGGGGAAGTCCGGTGAGTAGACGTTGTTTATGTGGTCGAAGTAGGCCTGTTGTCCATCGCAGCAGTACCACATCAATCAGTCTGAGAGCGATTCCTTGCAAAGGTAACGAAATTCGAAGAATGATCGAAGAAGCTTCATTGTACCTCAAGAATGGACCTCTTGGGCTCCACGAATGTGATGTTGTTAATGCTGGTGACCAGCTTGGCAGTGCCGTTCCGGAGCCCACATCCGTCCGTGGCATTGCAAAATTGCAGGTTGTATCCCACCGTGAACAGCAGGTCAGTGCCTGGGCTGATGTTCTTGGGCACGGTGATGGGGAACTCTTTGCTGGCCAAGGCTCTGATCTTGTCGTCGAAGTCCAAGGCCCACGCGCTGTCGTTGTGCTCAGGGAAGGCGGGCAGCTGGGAAGCCAACACCTTTCTCGGATCGGTCTGGGGCTTCACGTACTCCAGAATGGCTGTGGCCGATACGGTGGGAAAGGGGACGCTTGTCGTTGGAGCCGGGGACCACACGCTGGTCGCAATGTAGAACCTTCCTCCTCCTGCCTTATCGGCTTTCACTAGCACGTTCATGGACTGGCCTGGTGTCAACAGCACCACGGACCTTTTCAGCTGCTTGGTGTACTCGCCGTCGGCTTCTACCACCGTCAGGTCATGGTTGTAGATGCTGAAGTATTGCTCGAAGTTCATCCCGGAGTTGATCAGTCGGAGCAGGTATGTCTTTCCGTACTCCACTTGCACAACCGTGGTTTCTGCCATCATGATGCACCACAACGACAACCTCCTTCAGTGGACAGCCCGGATGTGTTCCAAGAAACTTGAATCCATCAATAGAGTTTGATACGTACCCTGAGACGAGCAGTTGTAGAGACCGCCGGGCTGGCCGTTCAACAAGAGGGCATCTGAGATGTTGTAACCAGCTCCTCCTCTGATGGCTGCAGTTTCCACGTCTTCATAGTTCGTGTTCCACCATTCTCCTGCCAGGGAAAGACCAATCTACATGAGTCTCGAGCTCGAGGGAACAGAATTTGCATCCTGCAAGTGGCGATGGACGGAAGCCATGAGCCTACCGAATAGGATAACTTGCTCCCCAGCGGGTTTGGGAAATGGGTAGGAACCCCTTCTTGGGAGGACGATGAAGGCTCCGTACAGGCTAGCTCGTAGCCATGTGATGTGAGCGTGGTACCTGCAGACGAATTCCACATCAATTTGCTGCTCAACATCTGAATGTCGGCACACAAACCCAGACGAATCTTCAACAAGAATTTCCTAATCCAAAGTAGGACGCGTGCCGACGTAAGCTTTTCCGGGAAAGAGGCAATAAAAATTCGTCAAGCCTTGCAAGCTAAGATTGCAAATGACCTATCTAGTAGCTATGCATACGTTCACACGATACCAGTAGATCTAAGCAAAGCATTCCAGCTGCTAGAGTCGACAAAATGGTCGTGGATGACAAAACGGTTGTGGCACTCACCACACGGTTCCCCGCTGACTGTTGTCCACGACGAAGTCGTAAGTGAAGGAATTTCCTGTCTGGATCGGGCACTGCGTGATGTATGCAGGACCATCTTGCCAGTTCTGTAGCACCTGCCTTAATCCGTGCCTGCAGTGATACACGAATTTGCGCACAATCAGCCTCAGCCGCCAAGATTGGCCCTCAAACGATCGTGCCAGGAATGCAAGTCCTGCATTGAAGTTCCTGGAGTTCTTGGAGTTCAATTCAGGAACGATTCCCTGAACTGAACTCCAAATGCGTTGCATTTAAGAAAGGTGGCGAGGAAGGCCCAGTACCAGTGGAGCGTGACGTTGTACGAAACCTCGTTGGTCACTTTGATGACAACTCTGTCGTCCTCTCTAATGTAGACGGGAGGGCCAGGAATTGGCCGTTGATGGTGACGAGCGGCTTTGTAAGACATAGCCGAGTCACATTCACGTACTGCACCTGTTGGCAGGCATGCACCACTTGAATTCATGAGATTCATTGCCAGATATCCTTCTCATGACAAGTCTCACATGAATTCATCAGGCGCGCTGGTGAGCTCGAGATTCAAACACGTTTCAAGACCATCGCATCCGATGGCTGTCTAGGAGGAGTTTTGGAATGATCCAGATCTGGAGTACGCACTAACCTTCCAGTCGAAGTAGTGGGTGATGGGTTCCGATCCCTTGCGCCCCTTGTCCACCTTGTACGGGCCCTCGTCTCCATATGTGATGTTGGCAGACGCTTGTAAAGCGTGGCAAACGACCACGACTACGCAAGCGATTGCAAGCGTAACCATGGATTGCACTGCCATTTCCCTCGCCATGTATCTTGTATCGGTGGCGTGGAAGCTGGTGTGTTGGAAGTTGGAACTCGGTTCGCGCTCGGTGGCAGTGATGTGGAGTCTGGAGTCTGGATGGCGCCGGCAGGCTTGTGGAAGCCCTTTCACGAATTGTGAGGCCACGAAACGTTTTCTGTGAGCTCTGCCTGTGGAAGCACTGGAAGAGTTCGAAGAGAAGCCTGCAGAGCTCGGGCATTTGTAGTGCGCGGGCCGGCAGTGACTATCCACAATCGAGCTTCCAGGAGCTTCCGAATTACGCACATGTGATCATGGCCTTGCTTTCCTCGCGCTGCCAAATGCGAGGAGGGGTCGTACAGATTGCAATGTTCCCATCCCGGCGGTCAAACAGTACTTCCAAAACCCACTGACCGGAAATTTGTGTTGTATGTGGGGGAGGATGAGGAAGGGAATTGGAAGCAAGGCCAGCTGAGCCGAGACCAAGCGACCAAGCAACATCTCGCCGGAATCCTTCTGAAGTTTATTATGTGCAGGCAACTACCGGGGAGAGTTTATGGAAGAATGATACAACACAACGTGGGCGGACTCCGAGTCCTGTTCGTATGGCATCCAGCTCGGCCTACAGAGTATGAAACTGTTCTAGTTCCAGCTCGTGCTCAGCGTACGGCGTAGATCAGGTTTGGGTGCAGCCGTGAGGAAGGAAGCTAACGAGCCCACGCTGCCCACAAGCTAGGATCTGCGACTGCTTCCTAGTACAAGTCGGTGGCCTTCAGCCATCCGCATTTATCACAAGTAGCGTAATCTACATGGTGTCAAGCTCGTCACCGGTGGGCCCTAATGCGGAGCATTATTGCCTGTGTTTGGAAGCATTTGAGCTCAGCTGGCTTGGGACCCTCAATCTGCACTGTCTTGGGGAGTGGTCTTGGGGAGTGTGCAACATTGATGTGAGTAAAAGGACTAGTGCGGAGATGCTCAAACGTACATCGCTTGGAGGAGCCACTACAATCGGGGAAAAAGAAAATATCATGCTTATGCAGAGCACATGCTGCACTTAGAAACAACCTGCCTATTAAGAAACTTTGTTTTATAGATTTAAAGCAGATAAGCCAAGTACCATGTTGTCCTCAAGTATAAACTTATACGTCCAAAGAACACAAATTCGATGGACAACAGCACTGTTTCTCAGTCTTGGAAAATTTAGAATCACTAAGTCTTATTTTAAAGAGTATAACTTTAGTTGGGGCAGAAAAACAAACTAGATACTCCTTTGTAAGCATTCTCTCTTGACAACCTTGGAGAAAATGGCTCCAACAACTTTGTGCGGTTTCACAAAATTTATCGCATCATACAATAGGAGCGGATGAATTGAACCTTACAAAATGTGCACTCTCCATGCTTATATATGCAAATTTTCCTAAGACCTTCCGATTGATACAAGGACTTAGGCGATGGAAAAAATATGGAATAGGTGAGCTTCTTGAAGTTGGTAAGCGATGACTTCAGCGCTAAACAATCATGTCATCATGTTTATGTCAAATGCTTACCTAGGATTGTAGCGCTAAACAATCAGGTCATCATGCGCTAAACAATCAGGTCATCATGTTTATGTCAAATGCTTACCTAGGATTGTAGCGCTAAACAATTAGGTCATCATGTTTATGACAAATACTTACCCAGTAATTGACATCATTCCTTCTCAATCTCTCTCGATTCCCGCCTCTCTCCGATGTGTTTGCGGCTCCAGCAACAAATCCTATAGTAGCTGTCTCTCTTTAGCTAATGGCTCTCCCAAGGCCGAGCAATTTAGTGACCTAGCGAGTTCTCTCTTCAACATCTTCAATGGGTAGTCCCGGACTAATATGATTGAGGCAAGCTTGAAGAAGCAGTACAAGCATGCAATTGGCGTTTAGAGTCGTGTCTCGATGAGATAGGATATTGGCGGTGCGGGGAGGGAGAGAGAAGGGGGTCAGTTGGGAGTGGGGGATGGGACCATTTTGCAAGAGGAAGGCCATAGTCTTGCCCACGAGGTGTGCATATGCAGATGGCACCGCATGTACCAGGTACTTGCAAAAGTTAACAAACAATGGTTAGTAGGAGAAGATGCATACCAAATGTGAATGAGGTGGAAGGGAGGTGCAGGTGAAGGTTTCATTTGATGATATGCGTGTTCAATAATTTGTACCAGGGTTATCTACTTTTCATCTAACAGCCCCAGTTCGTCTAGCAGCCTCAGTTCATCCAACAACAAGGATTTGCCTGCCACGGAGATATAACCATAGAGGTAAACCTCTTGGGGTCATGGTCGAATTAAGGGAGGCAAATACAGATCCCCAGTGTAGAAGGTAACACCATGGAAACAGGAAAGATGGCTATCAAAGAATAATTTCGGTAAAGTTGTCGTCATGCCTTTGGCAAAACGGATGGGTGCATTTCCAGAAAGAGGATGCAGGATGTCTCTGCTGTGCACAAAAATCTGAACTTCAGTACAACCGAGGTGGTTGCAAGGTATAGGTTGTAAGCACCATCCCACTATATTCCAGTTAACACTGGGGCATGAGGGGAGGTGAACCTAGAGGTTTAGCACTGGGGCAAGAGGGGAGGTGAACCTAGAGGTTTAGCACTTGGGCATGAAGGGAGGTGGGCCTGGGAGAGTTTCCTCAGGTCCCTTTCCATCCTTTACGATGAACGCCATAGCCATACCCCACGAGGTGTGGATCTCGAGATGGCAATGTAAGAACCAAACACCTAATGCACACAGCACACAGATGAGAACAAATTCTAAGGCAGGCTCAGACAATTTATCTCGAATGCAAAGTTTCTTACCTGGATTGTCAGCTTTGAAACGAATGACTGTCCATCCACCAGCAGGTACGGCGGCTGTGTTACGAAGAGGTGGATCTTTGAGGTTGAAGTTCTTGGAGTGCACTTTCTCATCAAAGGTTCCGAGTCCAGAGCCCACAATGAAAAGCTGAAGCCGTGAAGATGGAAGGGTGGCTCTCAAAGAAGAGGGAATTGGTGTTTTGAAACACAAGTTGCACATTGGCTCCAAACTTGAGAACATTCAGTCTCGTCCCTTCTCACCCAGAAGGCTAGCGGGCTGCACCGGACCAGTGAAGTTGTACTTGATCTTGGGAGTATCTGGAAAATCGGTGGTGAACACTTTTTTCTCCCTGAAGTAGTAAGCCTGTAGCAAAGCAATCAAGTTAGAGATGCAGCCACCTGGAGGTAGGAATCAAGTTCGGAATAGAGGACAAGGAAACCACTCACCTCCAGAAGAGATCTGGTTGGGGCAACAAAAGTGATGTTGTTGATGCTGGTCCTAAGCCTGAAGTCTCCGCCTGGTGTAACTATACCGCATCCTTCCCCAGGTTTGCACGCCTGAAGATTGTAGCCGACGGTGAATTCCTGGTGCTCGTCCAGGTTCTTGGGCACCGAGATAGGGAACTGCTTGTTGGCCAGAGACCTAATCTTGTCATCGAAATCGAGAGCAAACTGACTGTCGTTGAAGGCAGGGAACTTGGGCAACGCAGACCTTTTCTTCTTGCCATCCTTGGGCTTGGGCTTCACGTACTCCAAAATGGCAGTGGCAGGAGTGGTAGGAAGGGACGAAATTAGTTGGAGCAGGAGACCACACACTGGTGGCGATGTAATACTCCCTCCCTTCTTCTGCGAGGCCTTCAGCAAAACGTTGGTACTCTGACCGGGGTGATGATGAGAACATCCGTCGTGAATGGCTTGGTGTACTCGGCATCGGCTTCAACTACAGTGACCACGTGCCCGGCGATGCTGAAATATAGCTCAAAGTTCAAGGCCGCGTTGATAATTCGCAGAAGGTAAGTCTTCCCAGCTTCCACCTTGAACTTGGTGATCTCTGCATTCGACAAACGTCCAGAGTTTAGAGCAAACCAAAATGCAACACTTGTCCCTGGCAGCCATCACGTGGGCAGTTGAATGTAACCTTTGGCTGAACAGTTGTACTGATCTCCAGGCTGGCCGTTAAGCGTGAGGGCATCCGAGATTCTGTATCCAGCTCCCCTTTTGATTGCATCGACTTCCACCTCCTCAGTGTCAGGCTTCCACCATTCGCCTGCAGGATTTGACAAGAGACGCAGCCAGTACGGTGAGTTTGAGGGAAGCCACTTGTTGCAACAGCATCTTCATCTCTCTCTCTTAGGTGTCAACAGGATCAACTCGAACTGCTCACCGAAGATGAGCGTCTCTTCGGCGTAAGGCTTGGGGAAGGGGTACGGGACGCCCTTCTTTGGGTAGACGATGAAAGCGCCGTGGAGCGTGGCTCTGAGCCAGGTGATGTGAGCGTGGTACCTGCGATTTGTGCGGAAGATAGGGATTCAGCACTGCTTCCAGGCGAGTGCAGCTGCAATCCAAGTTCGCTCGTGAAGCCGAGGATTCGAGGTTGCGTGGTTGAGGCAAACTCACCACACGGTTCCCCGCTGACTGTGATCCACCGTGAATCGGTAGGTGAAGGAATCGCCGGGCTGGATGGGGCACATTGTCACGTACGCGGGTCCATCCTGCCAGTTTTGCAGCACCATCTTCAGACCGTGCCTGCAGACCCAGCACGATGTCATTGCCGTGTATTTGCAACCGATTTCGATCCCATTACCAATTCTGAAAGGAGGGATTCCGGGATGCAGGATTCAGGTTGTACCAGTGGAGTGTGACATTGTGCTCCACGCGATTAGTGACTTTGATGACCACGGTGTCATCTTCCCGGATGTGGATAGCAGGTCCTGGGAACTCGTTGTTGATGGTAACGATCGTCTTGGACTCGCAGAGCCGAGTGACTTTGGTGTTCACGATCTGCAAGCGACAGAAGCCAAAGCCGAAACATTACAGCCCACAACCTGCAATGCCGCATACACCCGGCACCCCATCCAGTAGCCTGGGCCATGGTCCCTGTACGCACCTTCCAATCGTAGTAGTGCGTGATGGGCTCGCTACCCTTGCGTCCCTTGTCCAGATCGTAAGGCTTTTCGTTCTTGTACGTGATGTTGGCCGCCACCCCGGTGGCCAGGCACACCAGGGCCAGCACGAGGGCGGCGACCTGGGCCTGAGCCTGCACTGTCTGTTCCTGGCCATTGCGATGGGCGCAACCCGGCAACAATAGATCGATGCCCAGGCCGCCCCGAGGTTTCACACAGAGTCGAGACTCGGAAGCAGGCGATCGATCGCCTGATCCGAGTACTTTGCTACCACCGCCGTAGCCTGTCAGATTTATACATCCCGGGCCCCCGCAGAGGTCAAGGCGGGCAGCACGCGGAAGTCAACAATTCTGCTGCAAAGTGGGCACAGCCGACTGCAGGCGATGAACTGCGTGTCGGATTACGAGGCCCTCCGAATTGTCCTGGGCAGTCAACGAGATCGATTGCGCATTTGTCTTCGGTGGGCCTCCTGGAGTCCTGCCTGCTCCCAAAGATCTCTCACCTCGCTGCTGGAGTCGCCGCACAGGAATGTCTATTGGAGGCAAGCCGCAACATGGGCTCAGCGTGCAAGCCGGCCTGTCAGAATGCGGATTGACCCCGTCTTAAAAGCTTCCTCCAATGGCAAATATCTCCCGAGTGCCCGATCTTTTCCTAGAGTCTTCGCAGACCCCTCCAGGATTCAGGCCCAGAAATCTTCCATATCTATCTAGACTACCTTTTTAGTCTATCTATCTGGCCTACACTCTGTCACTGGAACAATACAATGCGCAGCGGGGAGGTCGTCCCTAATCCTAATAAAATTCTTCTTCTTCTTCTAAACCACATTGGCAATTTGGCAGAATGCAAACTTGTACAAAAGCCCATTGGCAATTTGACAGAATGCTAACTTGTACAAAAGCCCAAGTAGCTAAGCTCCAGTAGGAGTATGATTGAGAAAGGATGCATTCCCAACCCATGAATATGTGATCCAGCACATATGATAGTTGTGCTGTGTGTTCTCAGTTGCTAGTATTTTCGTATGCAATCCTTACTTGCGTGGCAGGCGAGTGCGTCGCCTGTTCCCATTTTCCTGTGGATTCGCCCAGTTTATGGGTCGAAGCCCGAAGCCCACAGGCGGAAAAAGACGAGCAAGTGAGACGTGGTCGTCCTCCCTGAATCCTCCCCACCTTCAAAGGTGTGCAGGAATTCTGAAGCGCCAACAGGGCTGTGCTGTCCATGGCCGTCTGTGGCAGCGTTGAGGCGAGCTTGCCAATATGGAACAGCTTACCAACAGTGTAAATCCAGCATATGTATCTGGGCGATGTTTCTCGACACAGAATGCCCCCAAGGTTTCACATGCGTTGTGGGCCGATGGTGGAAGGGCAACTTGGGCAAGGGATCAAAAACGACCCACAACCCCATGAGCATTCTACATACCTGTGTCGTTTGCGGATTTGGAAGGAACGCTATTTATAGAAGGCATGAGCCTCATCAGCTCGGCTGGATGTACTGTATGAGGCATGTGCAACCTTGGACAGCTCTGAGAAACCCATGTCCTACACGAAGTACATATTCCTATTGGCTCGATTCTTTTCGTATTTCAGATTATCAAGGGTGAATTGCTATGACGTGTAGAGATATCTGGTAGAGATAATTCTTTTCGCGCAGATCAGGAAGTGGTTTCTTCACATGCAGATTCTCTCTGACTTTCTAAAGCTACAGCTGCATAGTGGAATGCACCGTGCGCAGCTGGGCATTATGCACCTAGTGACGTACGCCACCACAGCCTCCTTCCTGACGGGTCTTGAAATTCGTGAATCCTAAGCAGTTAACTTTAACATCGTGAACAAGATGGCTTTTATTATAAGAACAGGTTGCAAAAAGGCTGTCAATAACATCACACCACTGTTTCTGCTACAGATCTTGCACACCTTGGAAGTTGGAAAGTCGGAACTTGGAAGGATTCGGAGGAGAGAGGACCACAACTGCCACTTGCCCGCCTTTCTTAGCCTTCGGGCTTCGAGCCATTAAATGCAGAACAAAATCCAAAGTGAAACATGGGCGACGCAGTCAATCGCCTGCCACAAGATTACCATCACGATGTATTCAGCACACACAAGCACAAGTTTTATCACAAGTACTGGATCTGATGGATCACCTGGTAGTGCATCCTTACCTACGATTCTCGTGGAGCCTTCCTTGCAGCTCCATCGTCTTCCGTGTACAACTTTGTTCTTTGCCGTATGCAGATGTTCTTTGATGGGGTCGGTCTTGAAAAGTCAGAGCACAAGGGCATGCGCATATGTAGGATGGTTCAGGACGGGAGCCCTGCGTCGGTGCGCCGCAGCCATAGCCCAATACTGGATACTGTTAAAAAAGTATCTGAAGACAGAGAAAAAAAGCGGTCGTGGATATGTACCGGTGCGAGATATTTGCCATTGGAGGGAAGCCTGTGCCTTGTGCGACATGGTTAACCCGAATCCGCATCTGACCAGGCCGGGGCCCGGGTTGCACGCTGAGCCCATGTTGGGACTTTCCCCGGATAGCCAAAGTGGTGTGGCAGCTCCGGCTTCCCAGCACCGAGATCTTTAAGAACAGGCTGGAGGTCTTGCGGTGAACAGGCCCCACCAAATGCAAATGCGCAATTTGCAAACGCAAACGCGCATTGGACTCTGGACTTGGATAACTAAGAATGTCCATACTGTCCGGGCCCCGGTTCATCAGCGCCTGCAGTCGCCATTGTCACGTTGCAGCACAATTATTGATCCCGCGTGTTGCCGACCTTGACCTCTGGGCATTGCAGTCCTATTATCTCTATTATCGGCAGGCCCGGGATGTATAAATCGGAGGAGCTCCTTTTGCAGTCAGCAGCATCTCGGCTCGGCGACCTGACTTGGAGGTCAGCACTGTTAAGGACGCGATCTGGGCGGGCTCGGCTTGGATCCATCGCTGCCAGATTGCGGGCCGCATTTGCGAACCGCAATGGCCAGGGAACAGACAGTGCAGGCTCAGGCCCAGGTCGCCGCTCTTGTGCTGGCCCTGTTGTGCCTCGCCACCGGGGTGGCAGCCAACATCACGTACAAGTCTGAGGAGCCTTACGATCTGGACAAGGGCCGGAAGGGCAATGAGCCCATCACGCATTACTACGACTGGAAGGTGCGGGAGATCGACCCTGGCCCAGAATGGCTGCCATCTTCCATCTTGCTTGCTTATTATTTCGATAGCTAATGTGTGCAATTTGTGGGTTTACAACGGTGCAGATAGTGCACACAGAGGTCACTCGTCTCTGCTCGACGAAGACCATCGTCTCCATCAATGGCGAGTTTCCGGGACCTGCTATCCATATACGGGAAGATGACAGCGTGGTGATCAAAGTCACCAACCATGTGGAGCACAATGTTACACTTCACTGGTACTGCTTCCTCAGTCCTCCATTCCGGGATTTGTCTCTGGATTTCTGTTGAGATACCAGAACAACAGAGTGTGTGGTTGTAAAGACACACAATTGGATGACGTAGTGTTGTGAAATTTACAGGCACGGGCTAAGGATGGTGCTTCAGAACTGGCAGGACGGGCCCGCGTACGTGACAATGTGCCCCATCCAGCCGGGCGACTCTTTCACCTACCGATTCACGGTGGATCACGGACAGAGGGGAACGGTGTGGTAAGTTCGCCTCAACCACGCAAACAAGATGCTGGGTTGTGTTCGCCTATGAGCAGTGCTCAATGTGCGCAACTCCCAGGTACCACGCCCACATCACCTGGCTCAGGGCTACTCTTTACGGTGCTTTCATCGTTTATCCCAAGAAGGGCGTCTCGTACCCGTTCCCCAAGCCGCACGCCGAAGAAACGATCCTCTTTGGTGAGCTTCTTGAAGTTGGTGGCGATGACTTCAGCGCTAAACAATCATGTCATCATGTTTATGTCAAATGCTTACCTAGGATTGTAGCGCTAAACAATCAGGTCATCATGCGCTAAACAATCAGGTCATCATGTTTATGTCAAATGCTTACCTAGGATTGTAGCGCTAAACAATTAGGTCATCATGTTTATGACAAATACTTACCCAGTAATTGACATCATTCCTTCTCAATCTCTCTCGATTCCTTCTCAGTCTCTCCCGATGTGTTTGCGGCTCCAGCAACAAATCCTATAGTAGCTGTCTCTCTTTAGCTAATGGCTCTCCCAAGGCCGAGCAATTTAGTGACCTAGCGAGTTCTCTCTTCAACATCTTCAATGGGTAGTCCCGGACTAATATGATTGAGGCAAGCTTGAAGAAGCACAGAGTACAAGCATGCAATTGGCGTTTAGAGTCAGGTGTCTCGATGAGATAGGATATTGGCAGAGTCGGGGAGGAGAGGGAGAGAAGGGGGTCCAGTTGGGAGTGGGGGATGGGACCATTTTGCAAGAGGAAGGCCATAGTCACGAGGTGTGCATATGCAGATGGCACCCATGTACTGCAAAGTTAACAAACAATGGTTAGTAGGAGAAGATGCATACCAAATGTGAATGAGGTGGAAGGGAGGTGCAGGTGAAGGTTTCATTTGATGATATGCGTGTTCAATAATTTGTACCAGGGTTATCTACTTTTCATCAGTTCGTCTAGCAGCCTCAGTTCATCCAACAACAAGGATTTGCCTGCCACGGAGATATAACCATAGAGGTAAACCTCTTGGGGTCATGGTCGAATTAAGGGAGGCAAATACAGATCCCCAGTGTAGAAGGTAACACCATGGAAACAGGAAAGATGGCTATCAAAGAATAATTTCGGTAAAGTTGTCGTCATGCCTTTGGCAAAACGGATGGGTGCATTTCCAGAAAGAGGATGCAGGATGTCTCTGCTGTGCACAAAAATCTGAACTTCAGTACAACCGAGGTGGTTGCAAGGTATAGGTTGTAAGCACCATCCCACTATATTCCAGTTAACACTGGGGCATGAGGGAGGTGAACCTAGAGGTTTAGCACTGGGGCAAGAGGGAGGTGAACCTAGAGGTTTAGCACTTGGGCATGAAGGGAGGTGGGCCTGGGAGAGTTTCCTCAGGTCCCTTTCCATCCTTTACGATGAACGCCATAGCCATACCCACGAGGTGTGGATCTCGAGATGGCAATGTAAGAACCAAACACCTAATGCACACAGCACACAGATGAGAACAAATTCTAAGGCAGGCTCAGACAATTTATCTCGAATGCAAAGTTTCTTACCTGGATTGTCAGCTTTGAAACGAATGACTGTCCATCCACCAGCAGGTACGGCGGCTGTGTTACGA
The DNA here is from genome assembly GCA_010909165.1 of Anthoceros angustus. Taxonomy (NCBI): domain Eukaryota; kingdom Viridiplantae; phylum Streptophyta; class Anthocerotopsida; order Anthocerotales; family Anthocerotaceae; genus Anthoceros; species Anthoceros angustus. The sequence goes on from VJWM01000019.1 coordinate 988,734, forward strand.
AGAGGTGGATCTTTGAGGTTGAAGTTCTTGGAGTGCACTTTCTCATCAAAGGTTCCGAGTCCAGAGCCCACAATGAAAAAGCTGAAGCCGTGAAGATGGAAGGGGTGGCTCTCAAAGAAGAGGGAATTGGTGTTTTGAAACACAAGTTGCACATTGGCTCCAAACTTGAGAACATTCAGTCTCGTCCCCTTCTCACCCAGAAGGCTAGCGGGCTGCACCGGACCAGTGAAGTTGTACTTGATCTTGGGAGTATCTGGAAAATCGGTGGTGAACACTTTTTTCTCCCTGAAGTAGTAAGCCTGTAGCAAAGCAATCAAGTTAGAGATGCAGCCACCTGAGGTAGGAATCAAGTTCGGAATAGAGGACAAGGAAACCACTCACCTCCAGAAGAGATCTGGTTGGGGCAACAAAAGTGATGTTGTTGATGCTGGTCCTAAGCCTGAAGTCTCCGCCTGGTGTAACTATACCGCATCCTTCCCCAGGTTTGCACGCCTGAAGATTGTAGCCGACGGTGAATTCCTGGTGCTCGTCCAGGTTCTTGGGCACCGAGATAGGGAACTGCTTGTTGGCCAGAGACCTAATCTTGTCATCGAAATCGAGAGCAAACTGACTGTCGTTGAAGGCAGGGAACTTGGGCAACGCAGACCTTTTCTTCTTGCCATCCTTGGGCTTGGGCTTCACGTACTCCAAAATGGCAGTGGCAGGAGTGGTAGGGAAGGGGACGAAATTAGTTGGAGCAGGAGACCACACACTGGTGGCGATGTAATACTCCCCTCCCTTCTTCTGCGAGGCCTTCAGCAAAACGTTGGTACTCTGACCGGGGGTGATGATGAGAACATCCGTCGTGAATGGCTTGGTGTACTCGGCATCGGCTTCAACTACAGTGACCACGTGCCCGGCGATGCTGAAATATAGCTCAAAGTTCAAGGCCGCGTTGATAATTCGCAGAAGGTAAGTCTTCCCAGCTTCCACCTTGAACTTGGTGATCTCTGCATTCGACAAACGTCCAGAGTTTAGAGCAAACCAAAATGCAACACTTGTCCCTGGCAGCCATCACGTGGGCAGTTGAATGTAACCTTTGGCTGAACAGTTGTACTGATCTCCAGGCTGGCCGTTAAGCGTGAGGGCATCCGAGATTCTGTATCCAGCTCCCTTTGATTGCATCGACTTCCACCTCCTCAGTGTCAGGCTTCCACCATTCGCCTGCAGGATTTGACAAGAGACGCAGCCAGTACGGTGAGTTTGAGGGAAGCCACTTGTTGCAACAGCATCTTCATCTCTCTCTTAGGTGTCAACAGGATCAACTCGAACTGCTCACCGAAGATGAGCGTCTCTTCGGCGTAAGGCTTGGGAAGGGGTACGGGACGCCCTTCTTTGGGTAGACGATGAAAGCGCCGTGGAGCGTGGCTCTGAGCCAGGTGATGTGAGCGTGGTACCTGCGATTTGTGCGGAAGATAGGATTCAGCACTGCTTCCAGGCGAGTGCAGCTGCAATCCAAGTTCGCTCGTGAAGCCGAGGATTCGAGGTTGCGTGGTTGAGGCAAACTCACCACACGGTTCCCCGCTGACTGTGATCCACCGTGAATCGGTAGGTGAAGGAATCGCCGGGCTGGATGGGGCACATTGTCACGTACGCGGGTCCATCCTGCCAGTTTTGCAGCACCATCTTCAGACCGTGCCTGCAGACCCAGCACGATGTCATTGCCGTGTATTTGCAACCGATTTCGATCCCATTACCAATTCTGAAAGGAGGGATTCCGGGATGCAGGATTCAGGTTGTACCAGTGGAGTGTGACATTGTGCTCCACGCGATTAGTGACTTTGATGACCACGGTGTCATCTTCCCGGATGTGGATAGCAGGTCCTGGGAACTCGTTGTTGATGGTAACGATCGTCTTGGACTCGCAGAGCCGAGTGACTTTGGTGTTCACGATCTGCAAGCGACAGAAGCCAAAGCCGAAACATTACAGCCCACAACCTGCAATGCCGCATACACCCGGCACCCCATCCAGTAGCCTGGCCATGGTCCCTGTACGCACCTTCCAATCGTAGTAGTGCGTGATGGGCTCGCTACCCTTGCGTCCCTTGTCCAGATCGTAAGGCTTTTCGTTCTTGTACGTGATGTTGGCCGCCACCCCGGTGGCCAGGCACACCAGGGCCAGCACGAGGGCGGCGACCTGGGCCTGAGCCTGCACTGTCTGTTCCCTGGCCATTGCGATGGGCGCAACCCGGCAACAATAGATCGATGCCCAGGCCGCCCCGAGGTTTCACACAGAGTCGAGACTCGGAAGCAGGCGATCGATCGCCTGATCCGAGTACTTTGCTACCACCGCCGTAGCCTGTCAGATTTATACATCCCGGGCTCCCGCAGAGGTCAAGGCGGGCAGCACGCGGAAGTCAACAATTCTGCTGCAAAGTGGGCACAGCCGACTGCAGGCGATGAACTGCGTGTCGGATTACGAGGCCCTCCGAATTGTCCTGGGCAGTCAACGAGATCGATTGCGCATTTGTCTTCGGTGGGCCTCCTGGAGTCCTGCCTGCTCCCAAAGATCTCTCACCTCGCTGCTGGGAGTCGCCGCACAGGAATGTCTATTGGAGGCAAGCCGCAACATGGGCTCAGCGTGCAAGCCGGCCTGTCAGAATGCGGATTGACCCCGTCTTAAAAGCTTCCCTCCAATGGCAAATATCTCCCGAGTGCCCGATCTTTTCCTAGAGTCTTCGCAGACCCCTCCAGGATTCAGGCCCAGAAATCTTCCATATCTATCTAGACTACCTTTTTAGTCTATCTATCTGGCCTACACTCTGTCACTGGAACAATACAATGCGCAGCTGGGAGGTCGTCCCTAATCCTAATAAAATTCTTCTTCTTCTTCTAAACCACATTGGCAATTTGGCAGAATGCAAACTTGTACAAAAGCCCATTGGCAATTTGACAGAATGCTAACTTGTACAAAAGCCCAAGTAGCTAAGCTCCAGTAGGAGTATGATTGAGAAAGGATGCATTCCCAACCCATGAATATGTGATCCAGCACATATGATAGTTGTGCTGTGTGTTCTCAGTTGCTAGTATTTTCGTATGCAATCCTTACTTGCGTGGCAGGCGAGTGCGTCGCCTGTTCCCATTTTCCTGTGGATTCGCCCAGTTTATGGGTCGAAGCCCGAAGCCCACAGGCGGAAAAAGACGAGCAAGTGAGACGTGGTCGTCCCTCCCCCGAATCCTCCCCACCTTCAAAGGTGTGCAGGAATTCTGAAGCGCCAACAGGGCTGTGCTGTCCATGGCCGTCTGTGGCAGCGTTGAGGCGAGCTTGCCAATATGGAACAGCTTACCAACAGTGTAAATCCAGCATATGTATCTGGGCGATGTTTCTCGACACAGAATGCCCCCAAGGTTTCACATGCGTTGTGGGCCGATGGTGGAAGGGCAACTTGGGCAAGGGACTGCAAAAACGACCCACAACCCCATGAGCATTCTACATACCTGTGTCGTTTGCGGGATTTGGAAGGAACGCTATTTATAGAAGGCATGAGCCTCATCAGCTCGGCTGGATGTACTGTATGAGGCATGTGCAACCTTGGACAGCTCTGAGAAACCCATGTCCTACACGAAGTACATATTCCTATTGGCTCGATTCTTTTTCGTATTTCAGATTATCAAGGGTGAATTGCTATGACGTGTAGAGATATCTGGTAGAGATAATTCTTTTCGCGCAGATCAGGAAGTGGTTTCTTCACATGCAGATTCTCTCTGACTTTCTAAAGCTACAGCTGCATAGTGGAATGCACCGTGCGCAGCTGGGCATTATGCACCTAGTGACGTACGCCACCACAGCCTCCTTCCTGACGGGTCTTGAAATTCGTGAATCCTAAGCAGTTAACTTTAACATCGTGAACAAGATGGCTTTTATTATAAGAACAGGTTGCAAAAAGGCTGTCAATAACATCACACCACTGTTTCTGCTACAGATCTTGCACACCTTGGAAGTTGGAAAGTCGGAACTTGGAAGGATTCGGAGGAGAGAGGACCACAACTGCCACTTGCCCGCCTTTCTTAGCCTTCGGGCTTCGAGCCATTAAATGCAGAACAAAATCCAAAGTGAAACATGGGCGACGCAGTCAATCGCCTGCCACAAGATTACCATCACGATGTATTCAGCACACACAAGCACAAGTTTTATCACAAGTACTGGATCTGATGGATCACCTGGTAGTGCATCCTTACCTACGATTCTCGTGGAGCCTTCCTTGCAGCTCCATCGTCTTCCGTGTACAACTTTGTTCTTTGCCGTATGCAGATGTTCTTTGATGGGGTCGGTCTTGAAAAGTCAGAGCACAAGGGCATGCGCATATGTAGGATGGTTCAGGACGGGAGCCCTGCGTCAGTGCGCCGCAGCCATAGCCAATACTGGATACTGTTAAAAAGTATCTGAAGACAGAGAAAAAGCGGTCGTGGATATGTACCGGTGCGAGATATTTGCCATTGGAGGAAGCCTGTGCCTTGTGCGACATGGTTAACCTGAATCCGCATCTGACCAGGCCGGGGCCCAGGCACTGAGCCCATGTTGGGACTTTCCCCGGATAGCCAAAGTGGTGTGGCAGCTCCGGCTTCCCAGCACCGAGATCTTTAAGAACAGGCTGGAGGTCTTGCGGTGAACAGGCCCACCAAATGCAAATGCGCAATTTGCAAACGCAAACGCGCATTGGACTCTGGACTTGGATAACTAAGAATGTCCATACTGTCCGGGCCCCAGTTCATCAGCGCCTGCAGTCGCCATTGTCACGTTGCAGCACAATTATTGATCCCGCGTGTTGCCGACCTTGACCTCTGGGCATTGCAGTCCTATTATCTCTATTATCGGCAGGCCGGGATGTATAAATCGGAGGAGCTCCTTGCAGTCAGCAGCATCTCGGCTCGGCGACCTGACTTGGAGGTCAGCACTGTTAAGGACGCGATCTGGGCGGGCTCGGCTTGGATCCATCGCTGCCAGATTGCGGGCCGCATTTGCGAACCGCAATGGCCAGGGAACAGACAGTGCAGGCTCAGGCCCAGGTCGCCGCTCTTGTGCTGGCCCTGTTGTGCCTCGCCACCGGGGTGGCAGCCAACATCACGTACAAGTCTGAGGAGCCTTACGATCTGGACAAGGGCCGGAAGGGCAATGAGCCCATCACGCATTACTACGACTGGAAGGTGCGGAGATCGACCCTGGCCCAGAATGGCTGCCATCTTCCATCTTGCTTGCTTATTATTTCGATAGCTAATGTGTGCAATTTGTGGGTTTACAACGGTGCAGATAGTGCACACAGAGGTCACTCGTCTCTGCTCGACGAAGACCATCGTCTCCATCAATGGCGAGTTTCCGGGACCTGCTATCCATATACGGGAAGATGACAGCGTGGTGATCAAAGTCACCAACCATGTGGAGCACAATGTTACACTTCACTGGTACTGCTTCCTCAGTCCTCCATTCCGGGATTTGTCTCTGGATTTCTGTTGAGATACCAGAACAACAGAGTGTGTGGTTGTAAAGACACACAATTGGATGACGTAGTGTTGTGAAATTTACAGGCACGGGCTAAGGATGGTGCTTCAGAACTGGCAGGACGGGCCCGCGTACGTGACAATGTGCCCCATCCAGCCGGGCGACTCTTTCACCTACCGATTCACGGTGGATCACGGACAGAGGGGAACGGTGTGGTAAGTTCGCCTCAACCACGCAAACAAGATGCTGGGTTGTGTTCGCCTATGAGCAGTGCTCAATTTTGCTGTGCGCAACTCCCAGGTACCACGCCCACATCACCTGGCTCAGGGCTACTCTTTACGGTGCTTTCATCGTTTATCCCAAGAAGGGCGTCTCGTACCCGTTCCCCAAGCCGCACGCCGAAGAAACGATCCTCTTTGGTGAGCTTCGGTTCTTGTTTGGCTGCCAGTGTCCAGATTGAGGAGAGGGTGAATAAGATCGATGCTGTTGCGACAGTGGCTGCCTCCGATTCCCACTGTAATTGCTGATTCGCGAAACCATTGCAGGCGAATGGTGGAAGGCTGACACCGAGCAGATCGAAGTCGTTGCAATCAGGCAGGGAGCAAAATACAACGTCTCCGACGCGTACACGCTCAACGGGCAGCCTGGAGACACCCAGAACTGTTCAGCCACAGGTAACCCACCAAGTGCCTACGAGATGGCTGCCAGTGTGAACAAGTATTGGAACTCCAAGCCCATCGCATTGAGCTTGCAATGAACTCTGGGGGTTTGTCGAGTGCAGAGATGACAAGGGTGAAGGTGGAAGCTGGCAAGACATATCTTCTGCGCCTTATCAACGCCGCCATGAACTTCGAGCAGTATTTCAGCATCGCCGGGCACAAGCTGACGGTGGTGGAAGCCGACGGGGAGTACACCAAGCCATACACGACAGACGTGATTCTTCTCACCCCAGGCCAGAGCACCAACGTGCTGCTCAAGGCCTCCCACAAGGAAGGAGGGGAGTATTACATTGCCATTAGTCCGTGGTCTCCAGCCCCGGTCCCCTTCGGCAAGATACCTGCTAGCGCCATCCTGGAGTATGTGAAGCCTAAGAAAAGCAAGAAGATAAGGTCTCCGATGCCCATCTTCCCTGCCGCCAACGACAGTCAGTTTGCTCTCGATTTCGAGGAGAATCTGAAGTCCCTGGCCAACAAGGATTTCCCCATCTCCGTGCCCTTGGAGCTGGACGAGCACCAGGAATTCACCGTCGGATACAATGTGCAACCGTGCAAGCCTGAAGACGGATGCGCTTTCCGAGGTAACCAGTTCAGGCTGAGGACCAGCATCAACAACATTACTTTCATCGCCCCAACCAGATCTCTTCTGGAGGTGAGTGGTTTCCTCTTCCTCTCGTCCAATAATGTTTCCACCTACCTTGGCGTTCTGCATCTCTAACTGGACGGATTTCTGCAGGCTTACTACTTCAGGGAGAAAAAGGTGTTCACCACCGATTTTCCAGATACTCCCAAGATCAAGTATAATTTCACTGGTCCGGTGCAGCCTGGTAGTCTTCTGGGTGAGAAAGGGACAAGACTGAATGTCCTCAAGTTCGGAGCCAATGTGCAACTGGTGTTCCAAAATACCAACTCCCTTTTCTTTGAGAGCCACCCCTTCCATCTTCACGGCTTCAGCTTTTTCATTGTGGGCTCTGGATTCGGAACCTTTGATGAGAAAGTGCACAGCAAGGGCTTCAACCTCAAGGATCCACCTCTTCGTAACACAGCATCCGTTCCTGCCGGGGGGTGGACTGCGATTCGATTTAAAGCTGACAATCCAGGTAGGAGTTTGTCAGTTTGTGATAAATGTGGCGCGGTTTCTGAAATGGAAACTAACTCGAGAGTTTCACAGGTGTCTGGTTCATGCACTGTCATCTAGAGATCCATACCTCGTGGGGCATGGCTATGGCGTTCCTTGTGAAGGATGGAAAGGGACCTCTGGAAACTCTTCCCGGCCCGCCGCCCTTCATGCCCAAGTGCTAGATGTATGCCGTGGGCAGACTATTTTTTCCCACCGAAAGCAACTATCTCGGTTGTTTCAGAGGCTCTTCTGCTCCACGTGCTCATCCTTCGAAGAAGCGTGCATTGCTCTTGTACCAAAAAAGGCGAAAAAATGTATAGATTGGACACCCTGGAATATTTATTTTTCCAATAAATGGCTGAGCCCGGCAGGCCCCGTTACACTCGTTATGTTCTTGCTCGTATAACAGTTGCAGGCTAAATTTTGGTTGGACTGCGGTTTTCTTGCCAAATGTAAAGCAAGATAGTGCATCTGTTTATGACGTTACCTTTCTTTCATCATCCACAACATCAGAACAACTTGTTCTAACCTCTGTTTCCTTCTCAGCGAAGCTGGCGCCCCAACTGGCTGAGGGATCCAGGTGAAAGTGCACCTGTGCCCTAGCTTCGTACACTGAGCCAGATGGAGCCTCAGCTGGGCCGGTCGGACGCGATGAGGCTGTTAGTGACATTCCCAGCCAGGTTTCATCGGAGGCAAGCCTTACCACGGGGCACTATGCCGGCGGTAAAAAACAAGGCCTGAAACTAAGGGATTGATGGGACCAATTGCATAATATTGTAAGTAGATTTGACCTACAGGTGCGACGGCTCTACCTTAATCAATCGGGCTTGGACAGCCCACAGCCGCGCGCGGAGCTGAGATTTTAGCTGGCTTCGGCCATCAAGTTGGAGCTCCAGCTGGATGCACCGAGCCAGGTAGCGCGCCAGCTTCGCACAAAAGAAAAAAAAGGTGACCATGAAGTTTTCCCTGAATTTCTTTGACGAGATCGGTAAGCCATCTTGTCCTCCTCACCCAGCAGAAATGTATTTGACGGATGGAAAAGCGACTACGAATCCGACATCGCTATGTGTACAGACCATGCCGAGTGCCGAGAAACACCAATGGAACTAGTCATGTCCACTTGATGACCGTGAGCTGCAACATTCCCATTCATCAACAATATCCTTCATCCTTCACACTATCCTGCAATTCCATTTTTATTCACATTAATAAAGGTTATACAACCAATAGCTTACAACGATGCAACAACAGCACCCTGTTGCTACGTATCCGACTACATTTGATGATCCAACAACATACTGTAATATACAGTGTCACTGACGATGGGGAGCAAATAGACATTGCCCCCAACAATCCCATTCCCTTCACAGTTGACATATTTACAAACAAGCAAGCGATCTGGATTGGTTACTCTTTTCATAACCTGATCAGATTTTTCTGACCGTGCAAAACTGAAGACGCTCCACCCACCATCTCCTCGCAAAGTCGTTACGTGCCCGGGAGATTGCCACCAGAGGAACTGGACAAGATGATGTAGGCACAAATCACTGATGACGAGAACAAGGACACCCATGTTCCACTGGGAACAAGTTCCATGGCTGCTGTAACTGATGATTTCTCTCGCCCTTCTGCCCACATGCGCAACCTGTCCGCCTCTGCTGCATACACTGCTCTTCCCTGTCAAACACGAAGATCATTATGAGATTCACTGATCCTACGAATCTGTTAAGATCGACATCAGAAAGCAACCAGTTCATCTGGAACACAAGGACCACCCCGGAGTAGACTTATACCTCCTCATCAAACCAACGGCCCCGCCGCAGCCATGCTGTCACTATTGCAAGTATTATCCTTGGGGGGGTCAAGTAGTTCACTGCTTTTCCTGTGCCTTTAACTGTTCTCATCAGAGGGACCAGCGCGCGTGCCACAGTCTCAGGCTGCTCACAAATGAAGTTGAACATCTTTTTGTTCTGAAGGGTCGCACCACTGCCAAGAAAAAACGCTTGACATCAGCAGTGCCCGACTGGCATTAAGTGGTACACTGTTTACCCAGAGGGAGCGGCAGCCCAGTTAGAACTCTCTACAATCAAATCAAATTCCCGTTCAACCAAGAAAGCAATACGACCACAAAAGGTCACCTTAAAAGAAGATCAGTGAGCACCATCCCAGGAGAGGCCGTGTGAATTCCCACCCTATAACCCTTACATTCTTGAAGAAGAGATGCATGCAGCTGTCGTAGACCACTCTTTGTGGCTCCATACCTGGTTGGAAGGCCAGAACGGGTCAGCCTCTTCAGAGAACCGTGCAGACAGAAAAACCTAAAACAAAAGTGAGAGGACAAGGTATCTGAAGTCTCACACAGCTGTCAAAGGTGTACTAGCGCCTCCAGAGCCCGCACCATCCATGTTGAAAATATGGCCAGCTTTGCCCTGTGACTTCATCACTTGGATAGCTTCACGAGTGCACAAGATAGAGCCTACAAGATTTGTGGACACTATCTGCTCTCGGTTGACAGCAGAACACAGGATATTCAGCATCATGTCTCTGTCCCAACCATGTTTTGGACTCTAGAGAAGGAAAGATCTTGTAACCCAGCTGCTAGTGGGAGATACATCCAAGCACTGCCATAGATAGTAGAGTTCACCAAGCACCTCTAGCCTCACCTGCTCTATCTCATTGTCGGAAAACTCCACGAGTGGCCTGAAGCCCTTATTTACCCCAGCATTATTGACCTGTGAAAAGAGTTTGTCGTCAGAACGTGTGCATCCTACTGAGAAAGGGTTTGAATGGAGAGTGTCAAACTTCAAGCAAATGGTTCCATCTGATTAACTCAATCAATCACCACCTTAAATGTGAACCTTACCCAGATATCTACAAACCCAAATTCCTGAAGAGCCAGGTCTCCAAGTGCCTTGACATCTTCACTTTTGGAGACATCGCAGGCTATACCAATGACTCTCGACTGACTTCCTTGGAATTCCTCCTCAAGCTCTGCCACTGTGCTACGCACAGAATCCACGCTGTCGTCCAAAAAATGCAGCAGAGAATAACTCAGTCCACAAGCACTGTGATGCTATTGCGTGTACTGCTTGTGAGCACTAAAAGTAGCCCATCGAAGAAGACACGGTGGTAATATTGACCTTCGTGAAGCAATGCATACATTGTCACCAGATCGCAGAAACTCCCGAGCCAAAGCTTTCCCTAAGCCTCGAGTGCTGCACCACACAGAACATGGTATCACGCTTCGCTCCTTTCTTGTCTAGCCATAATAGGGAGAGAACAAGGAGTTCTAACTCCACTACCTAAATTGCAATTCAATAGAGAGCCAAAGTAAGAACTACCTGCCAGTAATAACAACATTACGTGTACCACGCTTGCAATGATTCTCTAGAACTTGGTTAGCGCCAATCATAGATCCTATGATTATCCCAGCAAGCCAGCTAAACCATAATACACCTTCTTCATGCGAAGTGCCATCTGGGCCAAAGGAAAAGAGGATCAAATATGCTCAGGAATACACGAAGATCGACAGGCTAGGATGACCAGAGACTAAAAGTTCCACGATCTAAGACAGAGGTCGACAAGAATGTCAAGCCAGTTCAAGGAACTAAGCCAGAGAACCAACCAGATAGCTGAAAACCTGTTGCGAGAATAACCCCGGTGCTCATCATGATAAAGATGTACTTCCCTAGCTGCCCTGTAAACTGGTCACACGGAACATAATTGAGGCCCCAAAATCCAGACAATCTGTAGAAGCTAGACCTCCAACAAATCTCCAGTAAAATGGTCCGGATCCAACCTAGTCCACTCCCAGCTACTTACAGCATAGAAGTCTGCCTCAGCTTGACGCCAAGCCTCGCCAACCGTCCTCCTTACAACAGCATCTTCCAACTTTGCCAGTGGATTCCAGAACAAAGCCATCTTGGATCGGCCTTCTCCATCACTCGGTAACACGTCTTCAACCGAGCCCCCTTTTCTAACAAGAGTTCCGTCAACTACCTTAATCAGTGGTCTCACTACAGTCGTGAACAGATTCTCACGCCGTCTCGGCTTTCCTAACACTGCACCTCCACCACAATCTGCCTCTCCCGTGGCCCCCGTACTAGTGCTGCACGTCGATTCCCCCGTGCTCATATCCTGCGCTGAATCCTGTACCACAATTGTCCGCTCCACATCCGCTGTACCATGATCCAGCTCGTTTCGAGAGGCAGATGAGCCCGACCCCCCCGTCTCATCCCGGGAAGCTCGGATTGCGAGGGGATGGCAGCCTGCTCTGCCAAAGCCCTGGCCCTGAAACGGGCCACGCATTACGCTTCTGAGCTCACAAGCACAGGGAGCTTGATGCAGAGGGCTACGACCCGGCCGCAGCGCTCGACGTCGAAACCTGACACCGGAATCCGAGAAATCCACACCCTCGACACCCGCCCTGTGCACATCGATCCGGAGAGCGGGACCGGGACCTGAAGTCTGAGGAACAGCGGGGGAAGAGGCACACAACCACTCCATATCCAGCCACGATTTGCTACCGCAGACGCCCTGAGGTTGTGTGCATCCAAACCCGATCCGGCAGAATTCCTTCACAGGAAGGCTTGCGGCCAAGCCTCCGAGGAGCGCATCACAAATTTGCAGATCCGAGAGATGGAATGGCAGGCGCGCGGGCGCGCGGAGGGACGCGCAATTGGGAGGAGTGTGCTTGTGACGGACGCAAATGGCATTAGGACAAAATGAGACGGCTTTCAGACCAGCGGGGCGCATGGCCAGCACAAGTGCCCCAAGACGTGGCGTGCCCACCGCTTGTTGCTTCTGCTTCCAGCGATGAGGAGCCTCGGGCGGACGTTTAAAGAGGTTACCGGGCCCGCCAGTTTCTCCACACTACTGTCATGGGGATGTTATTCATTCTCTGATCAGATCACTTGGCAAAACGGCGCGGCCAAAGTATCTGGAGCTCGTGTCACGACACACTTGCGTGGCAGGACAAACCCACAAATATCTCTGTGTCAGTTACAGTCCAGCCCCCTCTCCCTTTAGGAGTAGGTAGCTCTACACGTCTGGAATGGGGGATGGGATGGAGCTTGTCCTTACCTTACGTCTCTCTGCCTAGGCAGCATGAATCAGCTGCTGGACCCTTGCACCTTCCAGACACAGGAAAGGAGACTGGAATGGGGGATGTCGCTTGTCCTTACCTTACTTCTCTCTGCCTAGGCAACATGAATCAGCTTCTGTGACTCTTTCACCTTCCAGACACAGGAAAGGAGACTGGAATGGGGGATGTAGCTTCTGGGCAACCTCGTAAGGCGTCCATATTTCACCACACACAGACTTCGCCTTCGGAGCTGGTGGATGGATCACCGTGGGAAATTCGTAATGTCTTCGTGGTGGCGGATCGAGGACACCTTGGACGCCACGAGGTAGTAGAAACAAGGTAGGTATGTAACAACAGACATGATACAAGAGTGGAGGAGGTTGAGGACATAGGTTTGTTTGACAGCAGGTTGGGAAGCTACCTGTTTGCCAGCGACAGAGTCCTGCGTCCTTCCATGCTTGTGATGCTACTCGCATTTCTTGGATGCTTTTAATTGCTTCACCATATGAACTGATGTTTGACATAAACATCCATACATATGCTGAAGCGTCGATTCTTCTATCCACGCTCACTGCACATCCGAAAGCCCGCTTTCCACATTTTCCCACTTTTGGAAAGCACCCAGGACGTTTCTCCGCACTGCAGTGCCAGGTTGGAAGAGCATTCCTTTTACCCTGTCCATCGCCTTGTAGACTGGCCTGCACGGCCAAGAAATTCGACCATGCAATTTTAGTGTTGATAGAAGAAGCGATGCCATAGTCTCTGGTCATTGTCTGAAAGCGTTATGCAGATCTGTCTCAAAATCCACGTCTAACCAAGTCAGCATGAATCCTCTTACCGCTTTCTAGGTCCCCCAAGGTGCTGCATGCCTTCAACAGAGCAACAAAGGTATGTGGCCTTGGTGATCACTCCACAGTTTCGCATTCCCTTGTCTATTTCCCGGAGCTCTCTACTTTGCCCGAGCTTGGCATGCTGCGATATCAGGGCCGCCCAGGAATCCTCCGCCTTCTGCATCCACAGCCGGAATCGGTGCCACTCCCAACGCTGCCTCTAGCAGCTTTTAAGCATGAGGCGCTTCTTCTGCAGTACTGTGTAACCCATGGCGAAAACCTCCTTCTGTCCATCCAACGTCCCTCCTTCAGACAAACCTGCCCACAGAGTAGCCAAAAAGTGAGCAGCTAGTCCAACGGGTCACAAAAACATCTACATATGTAAAGGGCATGGGAGTTGCAGTTTTCTACTTACTCTGTCCCGTCTGTGCTTCCACCAATCCTTCACATAATTCTGCCATAGCGAGCTCACATTCGGTCTAGTCCTTCTACATGCGAAACCCACAAACCAAACCTCAAATCGTCAGGCCAGCACTAAAATGCCTTCTCAAGCTCCCATACATCTGATCAAATAACATCATACGAGAAACCCCTTCCCCTCCTACACCTTGACTTGCAAGCTTTTCAATCTCATGCCCCGCTCGGTATCCGGAGACATGTCACTTGGTCTCCTCACCCTTCGACCGGGCGCATGGTTGGAGAGGGACATATGTATACCCTCTAGATACCCGTCAGAACAGAAAACTGTATCTGAGTATCCATCAGGATACAGTTGTCTGATCTGATGGGAATCTGATGAATATCACAGTACCTGCATTGGTGTGTCTGTACACTGGACCTTTCACTTCTGAACCGATTCAGAAGCTTCTGAAGCGCTTCAGAAACCTGGGAAAGTTGAGAACCCGCATCGCTTGTTGCTGTCGCACTGGCAGACCTCAATAGAAAAAGAGGTTCCTGGTCAGAGGTGGAATCGCAACAGACACAGCGTGTGGAGCGTGCAAATCTTTGTTTATTCTTGACTGGAGAGGCAGCTGAAGATCAAAGGCGGTGCCTCTGCTCCACCATACGTTTCGATGTCAGGCAGCCATGGAGACCGAAATTCCCAAGTATGCAAGGAAAGGAGGAGGATGGAGGATGGGCGAAACGATGAAACAGGTATACATAGATGTGTACTAATGGTATCAAGCAGCAGAGGTCTGTCTTCGGCTCTGGAAAGCTATCCGCAGCCCCTGTCGTCCTTGTCACGTTTGGCTTGATTAGGTACTAGCCTTGGCCGGGAATATCCTCTAATCAGTAGATGTTTCTCCGCTGCTATGTAGGCCTTGGCAAGCCTCACAACTCAGGGTATGGTGTCGTATCCCATACTGGCTCGAAGCTCTTGTTTGTAGAATTCCTTGATCTCTTGCATTTGGCGGGCTCGTTCTTTCTGGCATCGTTCGTGCCAGTACTCTCTGCATCTGGCAAGACAGTGCATGGCAAACGGTGGCAGGATGTGAAGCTGACATAAGGTCACCGTGATGACCATTCCAAGCTCTAAGAAAAAGGCACCTCCAGTACCTGTGTTTGATCAGACCACATAGCTCAGGGAGAAGCGTTGCTTGCGGATAGACTCCCACCTGCACACATAGGAAGGCTATGGCACGTATCCTGTTTGCACTCTGAAAGCCTGAGGGACGCCAGAATGGACTAGATCTGTTGTACCTGTCTGCAAAGGGGGCATTTGGCAGTCAGTTTGGCATTCTCCAGTCCTTCAAACGCTGTGACAGAGGCAGTTGAGCAAGCACACCGGTGGCAGAAAACGTGCCCGCAGCCAAGAGCCACCGGAAGGAACAACGTCTCCTAAGACGCACATGGATCATGGATGTCAGATTCGCATGCCATGTAGTACAGTGAGCAAGGGCTCACTGTCAGGACAGGGGGAGCTCAAGCTTGTACTGCAGACACGTACTCGTATGGACGTCCCCATACTTACGAGGCAGATGGAGCATGTGAGCTCGAAGTCGAGATTGAAGGAATCAAGCGCAACACACGACAAGGTTGGCTTCACGCCGGGCCCTTCGAACTGACAGGAGAACCGCTGAAACCCACCAGGCAAAGGCTTCCGTTTGTGGTCCCCTTGGGAATCGGCATAGGCAGCAATCAACTCCACAAGCAAAGGTGACTGGAGAAGCTCCGAGTGCAAGGTGGACAGCTTAGTCCTCAGTGCGAGGTCTCCCTCTTCCCCTGCCCCTGCCCCGGACGAGTGCTCCTGAACCGCACATTGCACAAAGCAGTCAGACTTGCGATCCGTCTTCCTAACGGCAGAGGTACTCAGATTTTTTGACAGTCCCCAAGGCAGTACGATTCACAGACATACTTGCGCAAGTCTCTTCTCCACCCTCTTCTCGATCTGCCGGATGGCCAAGGCGTAGAGGGCGGCGTAGCTGATGACATACACTCCCTCCTTCATGCTGGACGATCTGCTCGCCTTCATCAAGCCAAGGCTAACCAGAGGCTTGCTCAAACCACTTCCGAAGCGTCGATGCAGCACCTTCAGGGAATGGACCTTGTAGAAAGCCACCACGGCGGACAACCTCTCAATCAGGCTGTCCTCTGCGGCACACATCATCCAGGGACTTCCAATCATTTACAGGCTTTGAATCAATCCAGCACCACGCTGTACCGGGTGACCGGAGCTCAAATTACCTGGCGCGTCCGTCTGCAAATCCAGTGCTAGCAAACTGGCAAGGTCGCCCAACACCATCATCTCCCCGAGCTCACCGGACGAAGAGCCGGCGGAGTCGGGGACCGGGGAGATGGCATTACCCAGAGAGCTGTTTTTCTTGAGCAGCCGCTTGAAGCGCTTGTACTGCACTCGCGCACAGAAAGTTGCCTGGCTGCAGTCCATCCCCCTTACCGCATAGCAATGCTCATTCCAAGGATGGTGGCCAGCTCGGGGCCCTGGCAGAGAGCCTGGCAGCCTCTGGAATGATCAAGGCTGGAGCAGAAAGAACGCACTGTTCACAATGTCACATCAGGGATAACCGCACTAGGCGCATTTGCAGGGGAGTTTTCCAGCACGGAGGGAGTACTAACGAACCAAGCATCATGGCAGGCCAGGCAACAGAAACATGGAGAAGGCATGACACAGGGCGGAGCGTTCATCACAAGGCAGGCACGCCAGGCAGAGTCCTAAAACGCACAGTGCTGGAAAGGCACAACAGAGACCTGCAGAGGTACATGGCGAGGGGGAGCCTGTTCCGAGTCTCCCAACCTGGTCCCCTGGCAGCGCACTGCACCGACGCATGGCACCCAATCCGCTCCTTGCGGTGTTGCACCAAGCACGGCACACCAATCAAAATCAGGCCCCGCCTGACATGACTGAGCGATTTTTATAACAGCACGCTTGATGTCACACAAGAACATCCAGCCATGGCGGCATATTACCAGCAGATTCGTTTGGTTTCGTTCAAGTCCGTGGACTTGTCCTCAAGGCAAAGTCTGCAAGTTAGGTGAGTACTGGAGCCTAATGTTGGCGACAACATGACATTTACGAGGTGGCGAGCTGCGCAGAGTAGTCACCAGTGTGGGGGCTGGAGGCACGGTATCTCTTCAGAACTTGAGTCACAAATTCACGTTTGTTTGTACCTGCACAAAATAGACACCGACGTCAGCTCACCAACTCATGAGGATGACATGGGCGCAACCTCCTCACAATTCAACCTCCTCTCAGGGCCGCAGGAAAACAAATTCCCCAACTTCTCCACCACACGTTGCGACATTGGTCGGCATTCCCAACTTCGGCATAGCGTGATGCTCTAGCACTCGCATAAAGGCAGGCTGAAATGTTACGGCATTATCTCATACGAAGACAGACCTTGAAGATATTTTATATGGATATCTATGTATGGTATACATATAGGGAGAACAAGAATCCATGTGAACTGATTTTTTTTGTCGGAGTTCGGAGATTAAGGGTGCTTGGTGTGTGTTGTTTCGTCCAAGAGCTTGACATCCATGTGCATCAAAATTCCGTGTTGTATCAATATTTTGGTGAATGGTGGTGTGCTAGACAAGAATTGTTAGGTCATTTGTGGGTAGAAGCCGTTGACACCTTGTTCTGGCCAGCCGATGCTTTGATCTAAATAAAAATGACAATTATGATAATGCGTATGGCGTAGCACCAATGGGACTTAGCCGACGAGCTTACACAAGTCTCGACTTGAATAAGTCTCTCCAATCCAAAAATAATCTTGTTGTTGGTGGTAATCCACCACTCCCTATCACTCACTTTCTTCAGATTTGTTTACTTTGAAGACAAAAGGAGGGCTTCGCCTAAACCACCTGCACAAAACTCTGAAGTGAGAGGGCACTGACCCCACACTTCCTTATGAAACTAGAGCCACTGTAGAAGCTTTCAAAAATGAACAAAATCGGTAATTTATTTGTCACGATCGCAGAATTCACCATCTTGAAAGAATAATCAAATAGATACTTCAATTGGTCAATGATATGGAAGGAACATTACATCATTACTACCACATTGTAAAAGCAGGCAAAATGCAAATATAGCACAAAACGATTACAAAAATACACATAAATCAAATATTATAATAATTTACAGAAAAAGGCTCACGATAAAAAATAAAGAAACCTACTGAGAAGAACAGTACTGTCAAGAAGCCTCTGGTTAAAGCAAAAGACCATATACAAGTACTGATTCAGCTATCGCTGAACTCTTTAACTAGTTCTCTCGAGATTCCAGCCGGCACCAAAAGCCTGCCCAACAGTAAGCTCCGTAGAATACACAGTTTTGTCTCATTGTGACATATCAGACATTGCTTGTATGGCACAAGATAAGACGTGGTTATTTCCAGGACGCCAAACTAAAACCAACCCAGGCAACCGAGTGCGATGGCGGCAAGCTTTATATTACTACAAACACACTCGAAGATGAACCACCACCGACGACTCCAAAAATCTCTGCGCTTTTTACAACCGCTTGCAACATAAACCAGCCATCAGTACTGTGTAGGTCAGAGTCCCATCGCAGACTGAAGTTGCTTCTCCCAATAAGCCTTCGCTTCTTGGACTTGCTCCACTCGCTCTGTATGTAACCGGTCGTTCCAGTACTCTTTGCACCTGACAGGCAGCAAAAACAACTCAGCTTAATAGTGATACTACATGCCTCTGAGTTCCCACGTACGCATCAGGCCCAGAACAAGGCATGCACCCACATAGAAATGCGATAAACCATGCATTCGAGAGCCTACAGACG
The DNA here is from genome assembly GCA_010909165.1 of Anthoceros angustus. Taxonomy (NCBI): domain Eukaryota; kingdom Viridiplantae; phylum Streptophyta; class Anthocerotopsida; order Anthocerotales; family Anthocerotaceae; genus Anthoceros; species Anthoceros angustus. The sequence continues at coordinate 1,007,216 of VJWM01000019.1, forward strand.
AAAAGATCAACTCATGCCATACCTGTTGCTGATAAGGGCTCCCAACTCCGGTAATCGGACCGCTTGCCCGTAGACATCCTCCTGCATCCAATTCCAAACCAGCAAGTTTAGGGCATGGTCAACTTCGGAAGTTTATTTCACTCAAAAGTTGCGGTTGTAACACATGAGGAGCTCACCTGTCTGCACAAGGGACATTTTGCACCTTTGTCAGCCTTCCCAACGCCCAAAAACGCAGGGACAGAGGCAGCCGAACATACACAGCTGTTGCAATATACATGCCCACAACCAAGAGCTATCGGGTCAAATAGAGTCTCCTGCAAGAAACCAGCAAAAGGGTAGCGAGTCTGTCAGGCTACACCGGCATGTTGTGCTGCACGACACACAGGGTTTAAACGACTGTGAAGACCAGGATACAAGGCAATGCGGGAGTGGGCAGAAGCAACATCTCACCAAGCATATGGAGCACGTCAAATCAACCTCCATCTTGACAGAATCGAACAAAGTGCATGATATAGTCGGCTTGACGTTTTCAAAATCACAAGAGCAGTCTTTGAACCCTTCAGGCAACGACATCATACTATCTTGGGCCGCCAGATTCATGTGCAGTGCACAGAGCTCGATCAGCCAAGGTGACTGCAGCAGCTCGACCCGCTTGGCCAGTAACTGTTTCTTGGATGGTGTATGCTCTGCCGATGCACAGTGCACCTGCAATGGATGGCGTTTAAGGTAACACAGAACCAGTCGACGGACATCCTACTTCAAAGAGGAACTTGATAAGCAGTCAAACCTTGTCATACTTCTTCAGGATTTTACGGATAGCCATGGCATTTATCGAAGCATAGCTTACAAGAGCTCTCCCCTCCTCAACAATAGCCGCATGATCCCCAGGCACCTTGTGACGGAGCCTGAGCATGAACCTCTTGAGCCCTTTGGAAAGATGCCGCTCCAGCAGCTGTTTTGCACAAGCGTTAAAGCAGCCCAAAACAGCTGAAACTTCCTCCATCAGCTCAGGAAAAAAGTTTCCATCACAAACTGCACGTCACACACCCAGAGTGTATTAGACGCTGGTCCAGGCAACATGACCCAGAACAGCCAAGCATGACACAGCAGGGGTGGCGACATTACCAGGCCACAATGACCCAAGGCCTTCGTAATCAAAAAGGAGGAAATCCAGCCAAGGATCACGTAATTCCTACCCTCACCAGCAGAAGGTAATTACCGGGGCAAGATGGTGGACAATTCTTCTCCAGCGAGCACTTCGACACGCTTAGATTCTTGAGGAGTATGATCGTGCTTGCGCCCTCTTGGGATGCCTCAGACTGCAGCAGATCGCTCCCTCTAACCACGACTTCATCCCGGGGGCCGGCCCTACCACCCCTTAATGCATCCTGAGCAGGGCACTTTTTCAGAATTTTCTTGAACCGCTTCAACTTCACGTACGCAAGGCCGGGAAGCTTGCGCTGGCCCTCCCGCTCTATGAACTCCAAGTACTTCTTACAGAACTTCATCCTCAAGCATCACGACCATCAATCAACCTCCGACGACTCCCCGGCTCGATCGCCAGGCTCCCTCTCTCACACCTCCACCACAACCAGTGCAAGACGGCGCCAGGAGCTGCAGCATGCCATCCATCAGCACGCCAAACAATCTCACCAACGCACGCAAACGAACCGCACCAATACCTACTCCCGCACTCCACGTTCACGACAGCCACAACACTCGAATCAACAATCACACCACACCGTCCGACATGCACGCTCCCGAAAAATTCAAAAACAAGGTCAGACAAGCAAACACACCACCCCCGGACCCCTTCCAGCGCGGGAAGCGCAACTACCAGCAGAACAGGAACCGTCCTCCAGTCCCCCGACTCCTCACCATCCCTCCATCTCTCTCCCTCCCACACATTGCCCTCTCCCCCTCCAAACGCAACCTCAGCTTGCGCGCACAATCACAGTGCAATTACTAAACAGATTCCTGCCTCAGACACCGCTTCCTTCCCGCATTCCATCCTCAAGCCTGCACGATCCAGATCCGCCATGCAAACCACGAAGAACACCAACCTTTCGCGCGGCAATTCCAAGAGCGCACGCCGGAGAAGATCGGAATCCTGAGGACCTGGTGACCGCCTCTGATTCAAGATTGCAATGCAATCCGCAGCTGTCATGCAGGCAACAATCCAGGCGAACGCAGAGGCCTCCGCGAGCTTTCTTCCTCTTTCACGACGCGTTCCAGCTCAGAGCAAAAGGTCGCTTGCCGCCGTGGCCGGGCGTGCCCGCCGTAAAGGAAACGGATCCCACTGCCGCGTCACACTCAGCGCCGTTAGGGATTGTATATTTAATACATGGATGTTCAAAGGAATCAGGTGCACATAGAGCCTGGCGACCTGCACCTGGAGAAAGGCGGGCCACGGAAAGGACAGGGCAGGATCTCTCTCTCTCTCTTTCAAAGGGTGGGTTATCCCTCGGGTGCTGTGCTCTACTACTATGTATAGTTCCCACGTAGCCTCTATAAGTCTCGCCTTTTTTAGCATAAATTGGATGAAGCCAGCTGTTGCAAGGAGTCGAGGATAGCCCTAAATTATCTAACAGCTTATCTTAAAGTTAAATCATAGTGTAGGGAATTTTTTGAGTTAAGTAATATTTTTATTTTTATCGGTCTTTTTCTCTCTATCAGTGATGGGATCATGGGCAAATGGAGATTTTATAAAATGCAAGATGGTAAGTCCCATCTACACCCAGACATAGGGAACAACCCTCTATAGGGCCCAGGCCAAGAGGGACTGGCCCTACTATTGTCTACCGTGGAGCTATCTACCACTCCCAAGATGGGTGGTCTGGAATGAGGAAGGACCTACTTATAGTCTCGAATGAGGAAAGGCCTACTTACCATCGGAGCTACAGATCTCCTGCATTGGAAGCCGTCTTGAAAATTACGTTGTCAACGCTAAAGATGCCGTGTCCCCTATGTTTGAAGCCGTCCTGAAAATTGCGTTGCCAACACCCTTTGGAGGGCTATACAATAACATGATAAGATTCTGTAGTGGGAAGATTAATACATTATATCTGATTCAACTTCTATTCAGTGCGATTGCAAAGTTTGCAGTATTCAGTGCGATTGCAAAGTTTGCAGTAGTTGAGAGCTGGGGGTTTTTGGGAGTGGATAACTTAAAAGTTCCATTAAGTCCTTCTGAAGAAGGAGAGACTATTTTGATCACTGGAACAAGCAGTGCAACATTTAGCACAAGCCATCTTTCAAAACAAGATCATGGAAAGGTTATACTGGAACAAGCACATGAAAGGGGTAGTAAAGATACATGTTTTCATAAGGCTTATGGTATTTTGTTGAATAGTTGTGAAGTTATATCAAAAGATGAGGAGAGAAGATCACGCATGGCTTTGGGTATTGCTAATTGTTTCTTAGCAAGCTCAGGAAGAACAATTGTGGATTGTTCCATGGCTACACCTATAATACGATGTGTTAGTACACTGAATGATCACAATCACAAGATCTATCTGAAGTTCTATATTGAAGTTGAACAAATATGTCACTACATAGAGTTAGTCTCATTGCCACTTGATTCGATACCATATATTGCTATCCATATCACATCAAAAGTAGTGTTGGTTCATATGATTGATTTTTAAAATGCAAAGTTGTGGGTTGTTTAAATTGTTCATGATTTAGGAGATTGACCTAACGTTAGAGTGCCATCAGGAGTGCTGCTTTCAATGCAAAGACCGAGCAACTTATCAATGAATTGAAAGAAACAACAGAATATGTTCAAGAGAGGTTGAAAAATGTCGGATTGAAGTCAAATGTTATTCTGGAAAAATCAAACGATATTCTTACATCACAAGATACTTTAAAAGCAAGCCAAGCTGAATTGCAAAGTTCAATTAGTAAAGGCATGACTGAATTGAGTGATATTGCAAAACAAGCACACACCTATTTGTTGGTATATGAATCTTGAATCTTATAAATGTGCTATAAAATATAAGTGAAATGATGGATGAAATTAAAAGTTGTTTATAATTTTTGGTTCTCATGTTTCTAGATCTTTTATGTGTCATCTTATGGAACAGACAATTAACGAGGCTCAACAACAATTGATTGGATCTAATGAGGAGTTATCCTTTATTATTGATGATGACCTAACCAAGTTGAAAGAAAAAACTATCATGATTACAAATGCATTATCCATTTCTCTTATAGAACAAGAAAAGTTATTAAAAGATCAAGGATCTACCATAGAAGGATTAAGAAACATAAAACATAAAGCAATAGATGCTGCAGAAGAAAGTCAAAGGGAATTTTCCAAGTTTTCAGAAGAAGCTAGAAAACATAGGGATGATATCATCAGTTGGCAACGTGAAATTACCGAGTTATATGACCGGCTAATGGTTGGTTCAAAAACAATGTTGGATGCTCAGGTAATATAAATTCAATTCCATTTCAATAAGTTTTTTGGCTATAATAAAAGCTAAGTAAAACTGTCAACTTAAAAAGACAAGTATAATCAAATCATCATAACACAGGAAGAGTTTACAGATCAACAAGCAAAGATATTCCAATCGTTACACAAATTGTTCAAATTACATTCAACAATTATGAATCACTCTAGATCTTATATATTTAGTTTGTTCTATATATTTGGCGTTCTAGTTTTATATTATGTTACAAGTTTCGAGAGAATTTCAAGTGCAAGGTTGCCATCTATGTTGGGTATGTGTTACTAGTTGAAGTTTTAATGAAAATATTATAAATTAAAAATTAATATACTCAAATATTTTGGACATGTACATAGTATTTTCATAGTGAAAACACTCTTCTTTTGTGCAGTCATTATATTGGGAATTTCAGGTGAGCTTTGGATTCATCATAAAACCTTCGTTATATCTGCACAAGAAATTTCCAAATTGAGACAACAAGAATATGTCATTGGAGTATTAGTTATTATTCTAGAAGTCAGTATCTTCATTTACACAATAAAAACATTCAAGTAAGAATATGCACATGTTGAATATTGAGCTTACGGTTTTAATTCAGTAACTAATACAAAGCTATATATTTCTTTATATTTTTTATTTAATTTTGGTATTAAACTAACTGATATATTATTAATGAGTTTAGGGATAAACTTGATATAAGCTTTGGTGAGCTACAAAAGGTAGTTCAAGATAACCACTTCTTGGAAGAAAAATTGGGTATTATTTTCTTAGCACCAACAATCAATAGCTACCTTCCTCATGGATTTTGTTATCATCATCATGATGGATAGATTTTATACTTAGGAAAAATTTATCGACCATATTCTATATTTTTTCTCAAAAACTAATTGGTAAATTTAATATTATTTAACAACTTAGTATCTAGATAATTTATAATATCTTTTTAAATGAATATTATATTTTCAATGTATAGATGATCTTATTCGATGGCATGAAGAGAAGAAAGAAAACAACGAAGATCCAAATTATAAGCCTAGAAAATCACATGACTACAACTTAAGAGATCACAAGTATGATCGAGATCTATTTGCTTATAAAAGTACATTTATGTTGACTCCATGACCAATATTAAGAACTAGCCATGACAATTTTCATATTGCAGACCTATTGATCATCGTGCAAGTCCTGGAGTATCTATTTTGGCCCATGAAACACCGAAAGATTTCACTAAATTGGTAATGAAGGGTCGGCCCTTTTGAAAATTGTAAGTGATATATGATTTTCAAACCAAATATTCATGAAATTTATTTGATCAATTTTATGTTGGAATGGTGAACCTTTGCATATTAGTTGACTATTTTTTTAATGCAAAATAAGATTCTACGGTTTCCTGTTTGAGATGTTGTACATGTACGATTTCAACTACGACATAATGTATACATAGAGAACTATGAATACATACGAATTGAGTGCACCACTAACACCATTGTAAGTTCTTGAATTGTGGATAAGATCTCAATAAAAACATACAATTTGCTATGAACTAACATGGTTACGAGACTTACTTTACTTACTACAGTAGGGGCTATTATTATCGGGACTACTTTATTTTTGGAGTTTATCAAATTTAAGAGTTACTTCTACAAAAAATTAGAAAATAATAGAACCATGAACTAACATGGTTACGAGACTTACTTTACTTACTACAATAGGGGCTATTATTATCGGGACTACTTTATTTTTGGAGTTTATCAAATTTAAGAGTTACTTCTACAAAAAATTAGAAAATAATAGAACCATGCGCCCAAAATTCGACATATAGGCCTAGCCCCAAGGGCACTTGGCCATGATGATAGATCCATAGGGCGGACCACTAGGGGTGCGTGGTCCACTAAGAATGGAAAGACCAGCATGGAAGAGCTCTTGTGCACCCATAATTTAGGATGAAGATAATGTACACATTTGTGCGTCTCAAGTAAAGAGACTTAAACGGGAAAGACAACACAAATGGCAAAAATTAGTAGAAGGCTACAAGCTCAACAAGTTGTGCTTATGATCAAATGTCTCTAAAAGACTTTGAAATATGAAATGAGACTTTGAGGATATAAAAGAGACTTTCAAGATATGAAATATTAAAAACCTTTGCATGGAAAAATGTGCATACTAAACACTAAAATAAAAAAGAATATGAAATATACAGAACCTTCGCATGGGCAAACTTCCACACTAAAACACCAAAACAACAAAGAATGTTTAGAATCCATCCTAATAAACCAAAGGTCAATCTCAGCTCAAAGGTTATAACAATTGACCAATCAATAAGCAATGTTTAGAGATGGGATGCAAAGCGAGCCAACTTGGTTCCTATTTCTACACACTAGGCCATCTGTGTGCAACCATGTCGCAATATCCTATTGGGCCATGCCATACATTTGTCCTGGCAAGGTGTTGTGCACAGGGAATGGAGTGATGTATGACATATGCAAGCACATTTGGTAGAAGATCGGCCTGTTGCCTTAGTAAGAATGGCACTACCGATTTGCAAAATTTGTACTATCTTCATAATAATTGTTGGTCTCGTAAGAATGGCGCTGCTGATCTGCAGGATTTTTACTATCTTTAAGATAATCCTCTCATACGGGCACTTAAAAAAAATCAAAGAGTAATGAGCAAATGGAAGAAGAAGAATTTTATTCCAGTCCAGTAAGGACAAATTCACGTCATGGGACTTCCGTCTAGAGTGAAAGTATGTGTTACAAGCATATCAATATACTATGATATTCATAGTAGTATATAATATATGATGTTATATACTATATATATAATATTATTATTTAAATTAATCAAAACAAGATTTTTTTATAATTGTTTTTGCAAGAAAGTAATAAATATATGTCCTCCCTTAAGCTTCAGGAGTGACACAGTAGCCAGGAGTTCATGATAAGAAAATCCTGTCCAAGTGGACTAAAATAAATTTCTTCTTCGTCATTGGAACTCCGTGGTTAACCAACCCTGTAGACGATCACTATTGGGATAGAGTACCTCCTACACCATATTATTATGGGTTCAGAAGCACTTTAGGGTTGCTTGATGATATATGACCTATGATGTAAGGCTCCAAGGGTCTTCTAAATTACACGGAATGCAAATACCCCACCAAATTCACCCAAGAAAGAAGAAAAGGTAAAAATTACATGAATTTTATATTCCTAATTGTGTACCACATTAAACACAATCTCGGACCCTAAATGACTGGTGGTTGGGTAGCTAAGTTTTGGGCAAATCAAAACTAAATCACACCAATTTTATCTCTATCCCACATTGGTACCTTTATCGAACCATAGTTGCTTACCTGGCACATACGAACTATAATTGTATACAACTCTGGGCTCAAACCAAAGCCTTGCTTTTTTTTACCTATCTTGGTCTGAAAATTTATCTCAAGGTTAAAACTTGTGCATAGTAAAACTAAATTTTTAATAGAAATGGATTAATGAAAAGATGAGTATAGTAAAATAATTATCTTAATTATATTAGTTTATTTTATATTTTATATTTCTTTATTTTATTTTAAAATTAAAAAATTAATCTAAATATTAAAACTAGTCTTTTATTTATTGGTGCACCCCTATAGCATTTCTCTAACTATCTCTAAACATGCATGTTAGCCTCTAGCCTCTGTTTGAAAACACGCTTATGTTTTAGTTTGTCTCTAAACATGCATGTTAGCCTCTAGCCTCCCTGTGAATGCACGGTTATGTTTTAGTCTGTCTCCAAACATGCTTGTTAGCCTCTAGCGTATGTGTGAATGCACTATTATATTTTAGTCTTTTCTTTTTTAGTCTACTTCTTCTTGAAAGACTGTTCGGAAGGGAGAGGGAAAGGAAGGAGAGCAAAACCTCTTCCATATTTTTTGTATATTCCTTGGTTTAACTGCATCATACGACTTTCTTTCATTTTCACTTTTCATTCTTCACTATATGTTCTACAGTTTACTACAACAAGATTAAAGCATAATTTCCTTGCTTTTATATGATCTTACAAGTCACTTTAGATTAATCAGACATAGCTTGTCAATGATATGTCAAGTCATGACAATTGGAATGCATTCGCATGTTGAGGACCCAAAAGCACAAGACATAGTTAACTTTTCCAACCAAAATTGTCGTGGTTTGGAACTACACAAATTTTTATCATTTTACTTGAGTTCATGATAAAAAACTAGGATTCTCAACTATTCGAGTCACAGCGTGTTCAGGCAAAGCTTGTAAAGTATGGTCATGGAAAATTCAACAAAGTTTAAAGACTAACTAACCAAACCCGAATCAAAGGTTAGAGTTAACAGAATACAGTGCAAACATGGGGTGAAAAGAAGAGAAGAAGATTATACTCTTTTGAAGCAAATTGCATTCTGCACTTTTGATCATGCATAGGAGAAGCAACGATAATCGCCCATTTAACCACAATAACCATGAGACACAAGGACAAAGTGATCTACCTCTTATCCGTTTTGAAGTGATAGAAAATGCGCAGTTTTCTTATTAGTAGTACTAGTTACTTAATCATAACTGATTCTACTTTATAGATATAGACCTTTTTCTCTCTCAACAGTTAATCGGTTATTTTTCTCGCACTCGCGTCCTCTCCACCGCTCTCATTCGTGCCCCCTCTGCCAGATGCAAGATCCGTTGCTGCGCTGATCCAATACCGCGACATTCCTCTTCGCCGTCCTTCAATTCGTGGTTTTCTTCCTCGTGGTCTTCTGTTTCTTATTTCCTTCTCACCATGGCTGCTAGGTACCAACAAATTTACAAAGTTACATGACGTGAACGAAATTGCCATAGTTACAGGCGACAACCCGAAGAGCAGAGATTGAAACGGCTTTTCAGAGTGTGCAAACGGTTTTATAGAGTTTGCATTATACTAGTGGACTTAGGTTTTGCATGTCATGAGACGAGTTCCACTGAGGTGATTTAACAACCACAGGATGGCAGAGATTGAAAGTAAAGGTGATCAGTGGACTTAGGTTTTGCAACTTGAGTTGGGGTAATTTAACAAATACGGGACGGCAGGCATTGGCAGTTTAATAAATGTGTGTCCAAATGGCTTAGGCCAAATAAACACACATTTATAAGAACGTTGAAATTAAGCATCCTGAGCTTAGATCAGTACTTAGATGGGGTGCCTAAAGGGAGTGGATGCACTTGGTGCAAGTAGCTTAGGCACACCATGGTACAAGTTGTTAAGTACTAAGTCCCATGACAGAAATCCGTCCTTAGCGGACTTAAATAAAATCCTTCTCTACTTCGAATCGTGACAATGATTTCTTGAGTACGAGCGTTCTCGAGCAGTCACGCTGTCGAGATCGGAGAAAACTGACACGCTTCCGCATGAAAATCCAGAATGCCATGCCACTTGGAGCATATGAACCCCTCCAATATTTACGAGCTCAACAATCACCGCCCTTCGGCGGCCTACAGACAAGTAGAACCAGCTAAGTAATAAGTAGAGTTTGAATGATTAGCAGAAGGAATTTGATATCGGGCTAGAAGGCCTCAACTCGGACTGAGCAAGAGACAGTGAAAAGTCCATAATTAAAACAATGCCAGGCCAGATCCATGGGGCACTGGTGTGAGTATCACAATGCATAATCCAAGAGAGATTGCAGCATCCTGGATTCCTTAGGACACTCCTGAAAATTCCTTAGGACAGTCTTTGGGACACTCCGGAGTCCCGACACACGCGTGGTCCGCTTTACACTACGCCTTCCGGAAACACGCAATCAGGAAATGCGTCATCGTGATGACATTCTCAAAGTCCGTGCTGTACCAGTCGGAAGTCCAGTTGTGATGAACAGGCATGCACTGGTTATCCCTTCGGACCATGGCGATCACATAATCCGCAGTTCCAGTCACCATGTTCAAAACACGTTGGTGCATATGCCGTGACAGCACATCTCGTACCGGCTGCAGCTGATGTCGCAAGCTCCGCAATACGCAGGGTCCCAGTCAACATCGGCGCAAGTCGATCGAGGATTGTATTCAAATTCAGGTACAGAGCAGCACATCGGGGAATACATCCAAAACCCGAAGGAACGTGAGCACTGGAGCTGACCATGAACAAGGAAGGCAACAACACTCAGTGTAAGAAATGGACAATTGAAGCCGAATTCCTCAAATGCGAATTAACAATGTTGGTCAGTTGATAGGGAACTTACAAAGTCATGCCAATCAGAAGTGCAATTTGATCCTAGATCAGGACTGCCGGCCCTGACAAGCGTGGCTGAAAAGAACAGAAGCAGGGCGAGCTTGAGCACAGAGGTGAGCGCCATGACGCCGCCGGAGCGTGAATGAAGCTTAGCTTGCGGAACCGTTCTTGAAATGCAGAAAGGCGCGCAGGCGAAGAAGAGGCAGCACTGGATAGTGCTGTCGGGTGCAGGTGCCGGACGAGCACGGCCCCCTCAAATATGTATGTATGTACGGTAGCCAGCCGTAAATTAGAGGGAAGTCAGGCCTCCTTCGCCTGCGAGACTACGAGACTCGGTTCTCCTGATATATTAAATGTTTTTAATAACTAGAATAATTCTATTATGTTCGATGTAAACAGTCTCCGTTTAGCAGCGCGCGAAAAATAACCAGTAACCAAGATCCTCTGAAGGGCTACCAAAAGGACTCCTGTCTTGAAAATATGCTTGCGATTCTGCTGGAACCTTGAGCATGCTATGTCAGCAGGGGAAGCTTCCTGAGAGTCCGTTGGAGCCCTGGAATATCTGGCCCAGGCACACACTCCGCCATTTCTCAGTCTCTGTTTCACACCGTGCCATGAACTCTGTGCAGGAAAAGGATTTGGTTGTGTGGCGGCGAGGTCATGACCTTACTGTCAAACTGGGTACGACATACTTGGGGAACCCTCTCCTACGAATGTATGCATGTGGAGGCAGGCTGCAGGCGGCCAAGGATTTGTTCACCAGGGTAGACAAACCTAACGTCTTCAAGTGATCTCTGAACTGGGAAGCGCGGAAAACCTAGGGAGGCAATATATCTGTACCATGAGATGCACCAGTCATGAGGGAAGGCCGATGTCACGTCTTTGTAGCTGCCCTTCAAGCTTGTGTATTTTGCGCCGAATTGGAATCTGGCAGAATAGTGCACTTAAATCTACGTGTTGCACAGTGGCATTCCTCTCAACTTGTTTGTTGGCACGTACCTGGTGGACATGATGTAATATGGGGGGGAACTGGAAGATGCACGCAGGGCTGGGGTTTTGACAGCTTGGCCACAAAAAATGTGGTGACACGGAAGGTGCTGATTGCTGGGTATTCCCAACGAAGGCACTAATTGTGTATGGACTAATGGAGCAGGAGGGGCTGATTTTGGCCGATTACAATTGAGATCCGTGGAATAATAAAATCCCGTCATCCTTACGAGCAATTTCCTGCTAGGGACGTTGACATTCACCTACATCTGCCTTTTGTCTCAAATGCTTGGACTATACTGGTAAGCAGTTCTCAAGCAAAACTTTACCCACTTTCAGCACTCAGAAGTGGGAATCAACAGGAAGCAATGATCACCGCGTGAGGAGATAGAAGCCGCCTAATGGTGTCATGTTCTGTCACTGAGATTGGCCAAAACTCAGTGTGAGGTCCGCTTATTCTGGATGCCAAGACGTCTGTGACTGAAAGAGAACGGGGGGCAGATTTTGAGCGGACTCTCCCAGCACAGGCATCGTGGCATTCAGACTCCTGAGGCAATTGAACCGAAGAATGTCTGAATCGGTCGGCCCTGAGAAGGCAGTTCGGGCACCTGCCCTTGAAGGACTAGCCTGCGATGGAGAGAAATGTTCCGAGGCAAAATGGGACAATAGCTTCAATTTTAGAATTCGTCTTCACATCACACATGACTTGCTTTAGCATTGGAAGAATGATCGGAGAGCCACCATGGTCCGACTCATGAGGGTTTTCCTAAACCCTACATAGCGTGATGTTAACGAATTTGTCGGACTCAGCACTCTCACTACTGGAGAGGGATCAGCAGCCCACTGGAAGACGGAGCTCTAGCTACCGATGATCATTCAAATCCGTGGGCAGGATGTGGATGGATGCCGCGCTAGCCAATTTCTGCGCTTTCCTCCTCCTCCCTAAGCCTGACGACGAATCCTTTGAATTTCGCCTCAACACACGAAAGTCCCGTAACGGAGTGGTGAGCAAATCCGGTAAGAGTTCGTAGGTTCGAATCCCGTAACAGCGTGGTGACGAACCCGCTCTCGAGCTGTCACGCTGTCGAGATCGGAGAAAACTGTCACGCTTCCGTATGAAAATCCAGAATGCCATACCACTTGGAGCGTATGAGCCCCAGAAATATTCAATGAGCCCCTCAAATATTCAAAGGTCAACAATAACCGCCCTTCGGCGGCATACAGTATTACAGACAACTAGAACCAGCTAAGTAGCAAGTAGAGTTTGAATGATTAGCAGAAGGAATTTGATGTCGGTCTTGAAGGCCTCAACTCGGACTGAGCAAGAGACAGTGAAAAGATTATCAAAACAATGCCAGGCCAGATCCATGTGCCACTGGCGTGAGTATCGCAATGCCTGTTCCAAGACAGAGAAGCATCCCGGATTCATGAGGACATAACTTCCTTAGGACAGTCTTTAGGACACTACGGAGTCCGAACGCACCGGCGCTTCCCGATACACTTCGCCTTCCGGAGACACGCACTCAGCAATTACGTCATCGTTGATGACGTTCTCAAAGTTCGCGGTGCACGAGTCGGGAGTCGAGTTGTGATGGACAGGAATGCACTGGTATCCCTTGGGACATTGGTGGTAACATGATCCGCAGTGCCAGTCATCATGAAACAGGTTGGTGCATATGCCCTCACAGCACGTCTCGTCCCGGCTGCAGATGATATCGAAAGCTCCGCAGTACTCACGGTGATCGGCAATATCGACGCCATCCGATCCGGCGTTACGAAAAATTTCTTTCAATTCACACACAGGGAACCACGTCGGAGGATACACATAAATGCAGCGATTGCACCGGGGCTGACGATGAACAAGGAAAACAACACTCAGTGTAAGACGTAGACAATTGAATCCGAATTCCTCAAATGCGAATCAACAATCTCGGTCAGTTGATATGGATCTTACATATTCATGCCACTTAGAAATGCAATTCGATCCTAGGCCAATTCTGCCGGCACTAACAAGCGTGGCTGAAAAGAACAGAAGCAGGGCGAGCTTGAGCGCAGAGGTGAGCGCCATGACGCCGCCGGAGCGTGAAGATGAAACTTGCTGAACTGTTCTTGAAAAGCAGAAAGGCGCGCAGGCGAAAAAGAGACAGCACTGGAGCTGTCGGTACAGCTCCCGGACTAGGCACTAGCACACAGTACAGTGGCAGCCGAAAATTATTGGGGGGAAGTCACGCCATCCAAGACCTTCCGCATCCTGGTAACGGGTGCACTGGTTGTAGGGGCCGCAAAGCCGCAGCTGGGCAGCATTGTAACCCCTCAATTCTCATTCGGCGTTGAACCATCGTTTGCACATACCGTGGATTCGAATCCCGTAGTAGGTTCCAATTAATTTGATTATTTGTTTGTAGTGGAGTGGTGACGACCCCGCTCCCACTGCAGCGGTCGCAAGGTCGATTCCTTCAACCATACACTCTCCCTGTCAAACCTTCAATCCCTGTCTCCCTCTATCGTAGCTCACAATGTCAGATGCGGACATCCAACTGTAAGCCCTGTCCTAGCTACTAACTTTGCTGAAAGCCTGAAAATATATACAAAACCCATTAATGGGAATTCACAGTGGTCACATATGGACGACATCCAATTGTAACCCCCGTGCTGAAAGCCGCAGCAATGGGTATTCACAGTGGTCACATATCCATGGACGACATCCAATTGTAAGCCCCGTCCTATCTATCTGCCATGCTGAGGCTGAGGCTGAGGCTGAGGCTGAGGCTGAGGCTGAGGCTGAGGCTGAGGCTGAGGCGCAGATACTGAAAGTAAAGCTGACAAGAGAGAACATGGAGACTCTATAAATAAGCAGAGATGGGAAGTCCCATGTACAGCGAGACGGTAGCTGACAAGTGGACTCAGGTTTGGGCTTTGGCAAGTCCAGTTGACGTAATTTAACAAACATGGCTGACCAGTGGTATCAGGTTTTGCGTGCGACATGTTCCGTTGAGGCAATTAAACAAAAACAGAAGAAGAAGAAGAACTTTATTTAAGTCCACTAAGGACGGCAGAACAGGATGGCAGGCATTGGCAGCTCCACACTTTGGGACAATGGTATAGAATACGAGCTTTCCTTAGCTGTCATGCTTTCGCGATCGGAGAAAACTGTCACGCTCCAGTAGGCAAATCCAGCATGCTGTCCAAATCCAGGTGCGGAACAGCACATCGGGGAATAGAACCACGGCCCTCGGACATCACACTGGACCTGACAATGAACAAGGAAGGCAACACTCAGTGTAAGAACTAGACAATTGCAGCCGAATTTCTCAAATGCAAATTGACAACCTTGGTCAGTTGATATGGATCTAGCAGAGGCTTCGACATCAGGAGTGCAATTTGATCTTAGACCCATACTGCCGGCACTGACAAGCGTGGCTGAAAAGAGCAGAATCTAAGCGACCTTAAGCGCAGAGGTGACCGCCATGAAGCCGCCGGAGCGTGAAGTTGAAGCTTGTGAAACCGTTCTTGAAATGCAGAAAGGCGCGCAGGCGAAAACGAGGCGAGGCGGCACTGGATACTGCTGTCGGTGAAGGTGCCGGATGAGGCACTGGCCCAGTAAAACATAACAGTGGCCAGCCAGAAATTTGGGCTCACTTTGGGGTTTCCCGTGACTCGTTTCACCTGCAATGTTCGTAGATAAAAGTGGAACGTATATGAATTAACTTTTATTATTGCAACAATTCTATCATGTTAGGTGTATGTATCCAGTCGATGTTTTTTTAGCGGCAATACTTAAAGCTTTATGATTAGGTGTAAAGAATTGAGATACCAAGAATGAGCTTCAAGAGCACGGACAGAGCAGCCCCGAAAAGAAACCGAGGTCCTCCAGGGGCTACCAAAAAGACAACTGTCTTGATCAATGCTTGAGAATTCTTGCCTAGCAAGCAAGAGTGCATGGGTGACACGGCCTTCTTCTAGTTCTGCATTTCATAACTGAATACAGTTAGCAGAAAAATCTTGCAAATGCTTAGCCCACGAAAGGTAAGTATGGAACATCACCATCAGAATGCCTGAAATCCTTGCAAATAGCTCAGCCGAATCAGAGTTTGGAGCATCTGTCCACGGAGCACAGAATGGGATGGACCCAATCACTAGCTACCGTTTGTCATTGGTGGGCAAAACCAACAAAAGCCTGCCGCAGACCAACACGTAGTCCGTAGTTACAGCACCAACGATTGTTACAGATCAGTAGACACCACATAGCAAACTTTGCCAGGCAAATCATGATCAACCTCACCAGGAAAATAATGTCTCGCTCTAAACTAGATTCCTCCAAGCCAATCTTTCAGGCAAATGACTGACAAGAATGCGAGCATGATCTCCCCAGCTGCTTGAATAAGTAGCTTACCAAAGCCAGGCGCGCTGCTGGCATGAGAGTCATCTGCAAGCCGTCTCCGCTCTTCCATAATGGAGGCCCCAGTGAAGTACCAATTCTCATGAAGATGATATCCGCAGATTCTGCATGTTACGACTGGAACCAGAGGCAGACAGCATGGCTGTAGCCTTCCATCTGTTCAGACACAGATCCACAGATGTTTGAAGCCACAAGGCCTGCAGGCCATGGCATTTGGACAGTCAACATAGGTGAACGAGCAAACTTCACTCGGGCCCTTGCTGTAGCAGGCCCGAGTCCCAAAGGAGCCAGGATCGAGGTTGTTCAATCGACACATTACCAAGTTAGGAAGCTCAGCGGAGTGAAGGCAGCTTATCCCCAGCAAGCTACAAACGTCAAGGGCAGTTACGTGTAAAGAATCACAGCGGCCCTACAGCGTCATGTAAACTTTACCAGCAGAGCGGGCATCTATTACCTCACCACGCTCCACATTCACTCTTGCTCGGCATTTCCTGGACCGCTGGCGCCGTATACTCTCACCATGCGGACATGAGGGAGAACAAACTTTGCGACATTTGCAGCACTTGAAGCCAATTACGGTGGCTAGGAGTTCTCCTGACAGTCCCATAGAATCTGCATGGAACCATTCTGCATGGCAGTGAAGTGAAGGTTAATAACCCCTGACCATGTCAAGAAATGCACGAGCACAAATGCTACGTTCACCAGCATAACCTGGAAGCAGACATACCATGACAAAAGCCACAGCCTATGTAAGTCAGAGTTGGATTGTATTCCTGCCAGCAGATGTAGCACCTAGGACCAGCACTTGGATCAGATATACGCTGGCCAGGTAGCAAAAGTTTCTGTCGTCTGTATGCCCTGTGCTTGGCGCTTAACTTGATTCCCCTTCTTGACAAGTCGTTCATGAAAGTAAGCCCATGTAGTGGCGTGCCTGCGAGATTGGTCTGCATGTTACAATCCTTGCCATACTTTGTTGATGTGCCCTCAGGTTTCTCTGCTTGGGCCAAAGTTGGATACGGCTCTCTTCTTGAATCCTTGATTATGGAGCCAGTACATTGATTTTTGCCCTCCAAGTTAGGACGAGTTCTACCTGCCTCTTGTGGCTCTGACTCGGCTATAACATGTTGCTCTGTAGATTCACGCCCTTTTGTTTTGCTAGACATAAGCCCATCATTGTCAATCAGTTGCAGCATCTTGTAAGTTGGTTTACGTCTTCGTTTGCCCGTCCTCAAAGCTAAACAGTTTTGACATACATTTTCAGTAGGATTGTGAATGTTCGGAGCTGGTGAACTAGCTGCAGTCCAAACAAAAGGTCTTGTCAGTTGATGAGTTGCCGACTTCGGAGGGCAGGATGTCCCCAAAGACGGATTAAAAAGATTTTTGCACGCAATGTTCCAGGACTTACTCTTGCATATCTGGCAGAGAATCAACTTCCTGCGAGCCATAATTCGAACTGTTAGCGTGGAGTTTTGAAACTCATCAGATCGGAGAGTGATCAACTGATGTTCAACAATTACCTGTCAGCAATAAACATCTTTCGTCTCGTCACTGGAGGGCATTTCTGTGCGTCGTCTTTGATCAGCGTAACCCTTTGATCAACTAATATCTCAGGAGGAAGAGGCGCACATAGGCTTGCCCAGAATGAGCCTCTTTCCATTGTCTTCCGTTTATTTTGAAACCAACGAGCACACTTGGTGAGCTTCATACGGCGCCATGATCGAGCTCTTTTCTCAAAGTCCCTCACAAGATGGAGCGGCACATCCCTTTCACACGTCCATACAGTAGGACATTCACTAACCCCTGTCTCGTCTGTACCAATTCCTGTTTCTAATGCCTTGTCAGATGTCCTGAATTTCGGATCCCTTTTCTTCCCACCAACAAACTTCCCATCCTGTGCTCTGCTCGCAGCTCCCACCAAGTAGATCACAGCACCTCCTTCCGCTGTCTTTGACTTGAGAATGACGTTTCTGTGAGCACCATCTTCAGATTTCAAATACTCTTCAGAAGCAGTAAGATCATTCCACTTGATATACTTGTCCAATTGACGCACCTGGAAACAGGTCTCTGTTACATGATGTTGACCCGGGCTAAGGATAGGCAACCAGAAACTCAGCCCTCGGATTCAGAGCTGAGGAAAGCAACCTCAAAAGTGTGCACAAGCAGCATGTGAAAACCTGTACAGCAAGTTGGGCGACATTGATGGCCATTTCAAGCCTAGACTGCCACGCGCACTTCAAACTCCTGTACGCAGCTGCTTCACCCTCAGCGTAGATAAGCTCAGGGACTTCCTTGAGTCCGCCTGCAAAACCGGGGAATACATCATCACGGCTCTGCTGCCAGGCATTAGTGTACTAGAACATACGAGAAAACATCAGGCATGCCTTGACGGCCGGCTCGTCTAACTGTTGATGAAGGAAGCCTCTCTGATCGTATCAATTGCCGAGAAAGCTTTCCACCTCGCATCCAAAACTGTCCAGAACCAAGATCTCCATCCGATACTGATTTAGGTCTACAACCAGCAACACCAGGCTGTCTCCCAGGTCTTCCTCTCCGAAGAGCGATGGCTTCTGTGTTATAAGACGTTATTCTCCAAGACCGCAAATAACAATGCTCGCTATGCCTGGTCCAATCTGTTGATAAAGCAATGAGCCTTAGACTAGATCCCATCTGCAAGATCAGACAGAGAGTACTGCACTTTTCAGCCACTACACTACACCTGACCCCAAGGTCAGCAGCCCTGATCGAAATCCAGGCAACGGCCCCGCATTTCACTATGCCTGAGTCTCAGCGTGTCAAGAGCAACTTGAGTTTCCAAGCATCCACAGTTCACTTACTTGCAATACTGCGGTCTTAAGCGAGTGTAAGGACACGGCCAGTTCCACTTTTCTCCGCCAATTCTTCCTGTGGTCGCCATACTCCCATGGTCCAGTCAGAAGCCCATCAAGGCTCTCCTCCATGTGGAGGACATACGCAACAAGTGCTGGAAGATGGTCAAAGCCACCTCTCGTAAAGCGAAGACCGCCAGGAACAAGAGCAGCTCCGATGGACAGAGTTCCAGCTACAAGGTTCAAAAGGCATGCTCTTCGAGAAGAAGACTTGCAGGGGATGCACCACCCACACCTCTCTTTCCGGCACTCCACCTGCTTCTTCTTGTTCTGTGGCCAGTAGAACTGCGTTGCTGCTTGCGAAAAGGCTTTCATCTGATCCGCAGCATGAAGACTTTTGGATTTCTTGCGAGCAGACGTGCCCTCTGGAATGCCATCAAGTCCAGCCATGACCGCCAGGCTAGCTGCTGCAGAAGCTGCTGCATCCCCCAGCGCATACTGATTGACGTAAGCACAAGCTTTCACTTCGGATGTCCTCTCCGTGAGAACATCTAACCGCAGGCCTTTGATGTTGCCTTGAGAATCTCGCTTCATAGATCCGACATGCAACCTCTCAAAATCTACAGGTTCGTCCACAGTTTCAACGCTTGGCCCTCCTGCACTGCAACGGGCAGGGTCTGTTTTCTCCTGCTCAGTGACCACCTCCGCACTTTCCGTAGCCCGGCAGCGATGATTGCTGGACATAGCTAGTGTCCGTTCTGGGTCTTGGAAGTTCCCGTCATGCGACAGAGAGAGAGCTACATTCCTGCCAGAAGCAGGATCTCTGGAAGCTGCGGACGGCGAGGATCTAGGAACAGGCGCATTCTCTGCATCTATCATCACTCGTGAGGACTGTGCGTGACCAAAACTTGCTTCCCACCATCGCAGCACAGAAGATCGAACACCGTCGTAGCAAGGGCCACGGTCCTGGAAGAATCTCAGCAGTCTATGGACATCAGAGCCGTCATATAGGTGATACTCTTTAGGTGAAAGGTACGAATCCGACCTGCAATAAGCATGACGAAGAACTATGGTCACCTTACAATGACGATAGAAGCTACACAGAATCATTTCACAAGCTGGTCATACAATTGGCATTTAGAGCTTACACCAAGAGGTAGCCATAAACGGCGGTGTACAGATGGCCCTGCAGATCGACACCCAACACCTCTGCTCCCCGTAAACCTTTGGAATCCTTCAAACCGTTCAGGCCTGCCCTGTCCATTCTACATTCAGGACACAACCAATCACCTTCTGGCAGAAGCGCTTTTGATACTCCAACGCAGCGGGTATGATAGGCAGCCGGGCACCCATCACAGCAGATCAAGCTTCCATCCATGCCACACAGCACACAGTCGTCATAATTCATGTCCCTAGCTTCAACCAATTCCTGGTCCACAGCTGGGACTCGTGCTTCGCATTCCACCACTGTTTGCTGACAGTGCTCCCCGGATTTCCTTCTCTTCACGCCCATCTCCTTCGTTCTGCCAGTCACTTTCTCTACGGTTACAAAATCCCGATCCAGACATCCATTTCCTCGGCGTTTCTGTTCTGTACACCATCTTCCACTCGCCGGGTCCCTCAACCTTCTCAACACGCTTTTGGCCTCTGGAAACTCTGCTTCATGCTCCAAAAGATTCACACGCATCTCAACCTCAGCCTTGGTTTCATCTGATTCCAGCACGTTGTCGCACAGGAATTTTAGGATGACGATCTTCTTGGCCACATCCAGCTGATAATACTCACAGTCCATAATCCCAAGCCTCACCACATCCACTCCACCTCCCTTGCTCACAGCAGCCGTGGCGAGGTAGGCCAACATATACGCAGGCCATGTCACAGCATCCAGGAAATCCCAGTCACAAATCCTGCCAAAATTGCGTGCCATGAGGGAATGGCCATCATCACTCCAGCCAGACAAACAAGGGAAGAGACAGATTCACGTAACCCCCACTTTGCAGAAGCATACCATACCTGAGACAGGCAAGAGCAGAAGGAGAGTCGTCCTTGGCAAGCCGATCTACATGCCGCCTGACCGCTTGCAGAAGGCTAACGTGAATGCAGTCAATTAACGCATTGGCCTCCTTCAAGCACAGCGAACAAACAAGTTCGGGGAGAGAGAAGGGGCTGAGAAACAGTACTTGACTGAATGATCTCAGAAAGCTGTAGACTTCAAGCAGATGAGCTATGGACTCACTTGGCACAGTGACATCCCTGGCTGGCGCCGGACGGTGACACAGTCTACCATCACTTGCCTGCGGGACGTGCAGACAGCCGGCAGGCAATTCCAATCCCAATTGCGACTGGGACTGGGACTGCCCACAATCCAGCCCTGCGCCCACCCTACAGCATTCCACCACGGCTTCTTCCAGGAAGCCTGCTTCTTGGGCCTCCGCTTCTTGGGTTCCACCCATCGTCTCCGCTGCCCAAGAGGACAGCAACCTGCCGCTCCTTCTTGCGCAGGATGTCATTCCCTCACACAAAGCCCGCTGCTGCTTCCTCGCGGCTGCGCCTTCAACTCCGCATCCGCAAAATGTTTCCCGCCCATTTCAACAGACCATCCAGCAGCAGGCTTCCGTGCCTCCTGAACCGTATCCCAGCTGCTCAGGCGTCATTTGCAAGACCCCAAATTGCGCATTCCTTCCTTGCCAAAGCGTACCATACACCGTTGCTTGCTACATACAGTACTTGTACGAGGCCGCTAAACCATGGACTTCAGCGTCCCCTTCCGACTCTGTTAAGCTCGGAGGTTCAAGCCGCTAAGATCTGTCAACACGGCGCATTCAAATGCAACCAGGTGAAAGGACGATTTGAAGGAAGGAGAGATCTGGAGGGAGAAGTTTGAGAAGTTGCACATCTAGCTGCGCTTTACCTACACGTGTCAGTTGTCCGCCCCTATCAACCATTCCCACATACACACATACATACAAAGGTTGCCCACATACATACACATTAGCACATCCCTGGGTCCCGTGAAGAGTCCCTGCCTGTGATTGCAATCGTGGGCGGCCACAGAATCCGTGAGGGGAGCCAGCATGAAGGATCCACGGCAGCCTGGCAAATAGCAACCAAGTCCCTCGGCAGCTCCACCAGCTTTGATACTCATGCGCATCTGGCAGCAGAGGACGTGTGGCCATGCATGGCAGAAATGTTTGGTGAAAAGCTTAGCAACCAGCATATGTGGAGACTTATTCCTATGCCTGGAGACATCCGCCATCATTTTATTTGAATGGATGATGTTCATGGGCGCTCAGGGCACCTGGACACGGCTGAGAACAAAAGACTGTTGTCGGCAAGAAGAATCGTCGCACGTGCAATGCCTGCAGTCTGACACGGTTGGATGGCCTTCCACTGCAGGTTTGTGCACTTTTCATGCCAAGCGGGTTTGTTTGGACTGGTGCCTTGGACTCCGACGCTTGCCCAGGAGGGGAAGGGGGAGAGGGAGAGGGAGAGGGCATTGCAGTGTCATGCTGAAACCAGAGATGCAGGTGTTGCTACTCCTCGTGGGGTGCAAGTGCTCGAGAAACTTTGTGACCGAAATGTTGTCATTTGGACGGCCACCATATCAGCCTTGTGTAAGGCTGGACGATGCCGGGAAGCTCTGGAGAGGTACCACCAGATGCTGCAGGACGGTGTGGAGCCCAGCAGGTCTACGTTTCTGAGCTTGCTCAAAGCCTGTGGCAGCTTAGCAGACTTGCAAGAGGGGAGGCGGATCCATGCTGATGTTGTGCGGTACAGGTGGATGTCTGATGTATACGTGGCCACCACTTTGGTTGACATGTATGCAAAGTGTGGAAGCACGGCTGAGGCACGACTTGTGTTTGACAATTTGTGCCAGCGAGATGTCGTTTCATGGAATGCCATGCTCGCAGGGTACGCTCAACAGGAACAAGGACAGAAAGCACTGCAGCTCTACAGCCAGATGAGAAAGGAGGGGATCAGTCCGAATCATCGCACCTTCGTCAGCCTGCTGCAAGCATGTGGGTGCCTTGCTGATACGGAAGAAGGGCTTCTTTTGGACGGACAGTCTATCAAGACGGAGGCACTCCATAAGGGGAAGGCTGTACACCATGAAGCTGCACGGGTTGGTTGTGAGTCTGATGTTTTTGTATGTACCACGCTTCTCAGTGTGTATGCGAAGTGTGGAAGCATCGTAGATGCTCAACAGGTGTTTGACACCTTGTCGCACCGCAATGTGGTGTCGTGGAGTGCAATGCTTGCAGCATATGCTCAGCAGGCTCAAGGTGAAATGGCTTTGGAGCTATTTGGGCAAATGCAAGAGGCAAGTGTCAGTCCAGACCATCAGACCCTGGTCAGCGTGCTTCAAGCATGCAGTAGCCTGGCAGAAAAGGAGGAAATCATCCCTCTAGATGGACAGACCATCAAAGTAAACTCACTTCAGAAGGGGAAGGCTGTGCATTCTGACATTGCACTGCGTGGGTATGAAGGAAATGTGTTTCTGTCAAATAGTCTGGTCAGCATGTATACCAAGTGTGGGAGCGTCATGGATGCTGAAACCGTGTTTGACAGATTGTCGCACCGCACTGTGGTGTCTTGGACTGCGATGCTCGCAGGATATGCTCAGCAGGATGAAGGAGAGAAGGCATTGCAGCTTTTTGATGCGATGCAAGATGCAGGAATTAGTCCAGATGATAGGACATTCGTGAGTGTATTCCAAGCATGTGGAGCCCTTGCCGAAAAGGAAGATGGTGTTCTCCTTAATGGACAGGCCACCAAAGTGGAGTCACTTTGGCGTGGGAAGCATTTACATGTTGCAGCAGCCAAAAGGGGCTATGAAGTGGATGTGTTTGTTTCGAACACGCTGGTTTCTATGTATGCAAAGTGTGGGAGTCTCACAGATGCAGAAAAAGTGTTTCTCAGGCTATCTCAGTGTAAACTGGCATCATGGAACGCCATGGTGGCAGGATATGCTCAGCAGGGGCAGGGCAAGAAGGCTTTTGAGCTGTACGGGCAAATGCTGCAACTTGGTGTAGTGCCGAATCATCGCACCTTTGCTAGCTTGCTTCAAGCATGTGGTTGCCTGGCAGAAAAGGAGGAGGGTATTCTTGTCGATGGACAGACCATCAAGATCGAGGCGCTGGGTAAGGGGAAAGAAATACATGCTCAAGCTGTAAAGACTGGATGTCTGTCAGATATGTTTGTTGCTAATTCTCTTGTTAGTATGTATGCAAAGTGTGGCAGGGTCACAGATGGGGAAATGGTGTTTCATACAATGCTCAAGCGTAATGCTGTTTCGTGGAGTGTGATGCTTGGAGCATATGCTCAACAAGGAGATGGAGAGAAGGCCTTGGAGCTTTATGCACAGATGCAAGAGGAAGGTGTAAGTCCAGATCATTGGACCTTTGTGTGCTTGCTCCAGGCATGTACTAGCCTTGCTGAAAAGGAAGAAAGCGTCATTGTAGGTCGGCAGTCCATCAAAGTGGAATCACTTCTTCAGGGGAAAGCGATACATGCTGAAGCTGCCCGCCGGGGTTACGAGCCAGATGTATTTGTCGGTACCAGTCTTGTTAATATGTATTCCAAGTGTGGGAGTGTTACAGACGTGGAAAACACGTTCCCCACCTTGTTGCAGCCCAATGTTGTATCATGGAATGCAATGCTTGCCGGATATGCCCAGCATGGTGAAGGAGAGAAAGCTCTGCAGATTTATGACAGAATGCAAGCAGATGGGATAAGCCCAGATGATAGGACATTCGTCAACACAATTCAAGCATGTGGCAGCCTTGCGAGAATGGAAGAAAGCACTGTCCTAAACGGACAGTCCATCAAAGCCGAGTCATTACGGAAGGGAAAGCAAATCCATGTTGAAGCTGCTAAGATGGGCTATGACAAAGATGTATATGTCTCCAACACGATTCTTAGTATGTATGCTAAGTGTGGGAGCATTACAGATGCTGAGAATGTGTTCTACTCGTTATCTCAGCGCACTTTGGTGTCATGGAATGCAATGCTTGCAGGATATGCACAGCAGGACCAAGGAGAAAAGGCCTTGGAGCTTTACAAGCAAATGCAAGTCGAAGGTGTCATTCCAGACGACCGGACATTTGCCAGCTTGCTCCAAGCATGTGGTAGCCTTGCCCAGAAGGAGGAAGACTCTGTTTTGGATGGGCAACACCTAAAAGTGCAGACGCTCCGGAAGGGGCAGGCGATACATGCTGATGTTGTGCATGCTGGCTATCAATCAGATGCATTTGTTTGCAATGCTCTTGTAACAATGTACGCAAAGTGCGGGAGCATCAGAGATGCACAAGACGTGTTTTATAGATTGTCCCATCGAGATGTGGTGTCATGGACTGCGATGATTGCAGGCTACATCCGGCAGGATGAAGGAGATAAAGCTGTGCGATTGTATTACGAGATGCAAGCTGAAGGTGTTGAACCAGATGAGGTCACTTTGGTCTGTATCCTACAAGCATGCAGCACCATGGGGTCTCTGAGTAAGTGCATTCAGATTCACCGTGAGGTTGTCAAGCGTGGATTTGAGAACAGTCCTATGGTTGCGACTGCTCTTGTGCACGCATACTGCCAGTGTGGGAGCATGTTGCATGCTCGGAATGTATTCAACTCTCTACCCCAAGGCGATGTATGGGCTTGGACTGCGCTAATTGCCGGGTATGCCAGACAAGGACAACTTGAGCTTAGCACAAGCTGCTTCCAAGAAATGTGCCTGGCAGGGGTAAAGCCAAATGGAGTCACATTTCTCTCTCTCCTGTGTGCATGCAGCCATGCCGGCAAAGTTGACAAAGGCCTGGCATACTTTGAATGCATGGTGATGGACTATGGTATCACTCCTGTGATGGAGCATTTCGCCAGCATGATCGACCTCCTTGGCCGTGCAGGATTGTTCAGGAAGGTGGTGGACTTGCTTCTGCAAATGCCGATGGAGCCGAACTCAGCCATATGGTTGTCGTTGCTCGGAGCTTGCCGAAATCATGGCAATGTTGCACTGGGAAGACGGGCCTTTGATTGTTTAATCCGTTTACAGCCAAAACAGGGTGCAGGCTACGTGCTGATGTCAAACATCTACGCTCATGCTGGCATGCCGGATCATGCAAAGCAGGTTGAGGAGCTCAGACAAAGAGCAGGCGCTTGGAAAAGACCTGGCCAGAGCTGGATTGAGCACAATCAAGAGGTGCACTCGTTCGTGGTGGGAGATCGCAAGCATCAACAGCACGAAAGGTTGTACGCTTATCTAGAGAAGTTGTGCTGGGAGCTGCAGAATCAAGGAACAGGGGCTGTGTAAGACCCTCTAGTCGACAGTTGCGGCCGTCTGTTCTCATGACCTGGACTAAGACCCAGTGTGACAGCCGTCCAAGGGCACAAATGGACGTCCATACCCCCAATCGTCGTAATTGGGGAACCTCAAATGCATGAGAACATATGGGTAGATGCACAGGTCTCTCCTCGTATGCAACCTTAGTCCAATCCCTCCTTGGAAGAGGTCCATCACCGTGGACCGAAAGATGGTCTTAAATGGGCGACATAGTTCCCTTGTTCCTGCTTAGTAAAGAATTTCCTTGTTCCCGCTCAGTAAAGAATTTCCTTGTTCCCGCTCAGTAAAGAATTTCCTTGTTCCCGCTCAGTAA
Source organism: Anthoceros angustus (assembly GCA_010909165.1). Lineage (NCBI taxonomy): Eukaryota > Viridiplantae > Streptophyta > Anthocerotopsida > Anthocerotales > Anthocerotaceae > Anthoceros > Anthoceros angustus. The sequence goes on from VJWM01000019.1 coordinate 1,033,731, forward strand.
AGAATTCCCTTGTTCCCGCTCAGTAAAGAATTCCCTTGTTCCCGCTCAGTAAAGAATTCCCTTGTTCCCGCTCAGTAAAGAATTCCCTTGTTCCCGCTCAGTAAAGAATTCCCTTGTTGCCGCTCCGTAAAGAATTCCCTTGTTCCCGCTCAGTAAAGAATTCCCTTGTTCCCACCTCAGTAAACGAATTCTCTTGTTCCCGCTCAGTAAAAAAAAATGTTGTTTGTTAGTCTCATATATTTTATTTTATTTTATTTTAAGTATTTAGTTATTTTAAGTTACTACGAAATAGTTTATTTTATAGTAATTTTAATGAAGGTTATATTATATATTTTTAATTTTAAATCTTAAATTTAAAAATATATATTCTATAGAATATGAAGGGTTTTACTTGTCTATATGGCGTTTTGAACTTGACAGCATCTAATGTTTCTCTTGTCTATATGGAACTTTTCAGTTGTATATGTAGAACAATTCACTTCTCTAACTAAGATATTGCAGGAACTATTGGAATGTTAGGTTCTTTTGGTATGTAATATCATATTCTTTATGTATGAATCCATGGCTACCTTATATCTTTGTAACTTTTTTTAGAAGAGCTAAAGTACTATCTAATGAGTTTTGGTTGTATCCTTGTTTGTGTATGCTAGTCAGACCTAGTATACTTTTTATCTTCTTTTCTTAAGAGAGGTAGGAACCGGCAGTTTATCTTCTCTCGACAAATCGAAGGACCCAACAACAGCTTCCTAATCCTCCATCTCATAGCGAGCAGCTGTGTTTGTCATCCGAATTGTGGAAGGATGAAAATTAATGCCATCGTAATGAGCCACGACGTGCACACCATCTGCAAGCAAAAGTGGTTATATTGGCTGACGGGCGGGCCAAAGGGCATGAGGCTGGGGGATGTCATCTACACTTTCATCGATGTCCACAACCAGGTGGTTTATATTATGCTTCTATTGCCGTGACAGGAGGACATAACTTTCCTCACATTCGACTACCAATTGTATGAATTTTGCATGGCAATCGATATTCCACCTACTCGCTACGCTTGCCCTAGCAAGATGGGAAACTTAGTGAGAGGGATGTTCTATCCTAGGTATAATCCGGATTTGAAGATGGTGGAGATCTGCACCGGGCTGACTACGGATCCCACAATTTCAAGGGATAAGGAGGACAACAGGATGTGGGAGCTACGGGCTTTCTGGGTGTTGCGTTTGGATAAATCAGGCTTCTACTGGTTTCCTGTGTCGGATTGTGTGTTCTACGCTGATCCACGCCAAGCATAGCTAACATGGGATGGAGAAGTTAGCTACGTTTCCACTGCAGAATTTGGTTGAAAAAAAAGATCAAGGTACATTTGCCACGAAAATAAAAGAATCAAGACATGGAGAGGGTTTCTTTTTTATTGTGAAATATAGGGAACATGGTTACTTCATCATATAGCACAAACAACTCCTTGCAAGACCTGTGCTACTTGGCAGGGGTAGAGCCAAATGGAGTCACATTTCTTCTTTCTTGTCCGCATGCCTATAGCTAGCCATGCTGGCATAGTTGACAAAGGCATGGAATACTTTGGATGCATGGTAAGGGACTAGGTATGGTATCACTCTTGTAATGGAGCATATTGCAAGGATATTCATCAAACTGCTTGGCCTTGTAGAAACGTGCAGGAATTGCTTATTGCTTACATTGGAGTGCAAATATGCTAATGGAGCTGAACTCAACCATATGGTTGACATTTGCTAGGAGTTTTGATGCAATCATGGCAATGAGACCTGGTGGATGCAATCATGGAGGTGGTGATTGCTTGATTTGTTTACACCTAAGACAAGGCGCATGCTACGTGATGTTGTCAAGCATTTGACTCATTATGGGATACTGCATTGACGAATCATGCAAAACAAGTTGAGGACCTCAGAGACATAGCAGGTGCTTGGAAAAGACCTACTTAGAGTTGGATTGAGCACATCTAAGAGCTCGTGCACCCAACAGTGTCTCAATGACAAGGAATTTGTCTCCAAACCCCTTTTCGTACAATAGGAGACCCATTTTTACATGTTCAAATTTATTATTTATAAATAGCTACCAACGTATATCCACGTTTAGAGAAAATAGCCCTATCTCAGAAATGTGGTGTAGGCCGGGCACAACAAAAATAAATGTAGGGTAGTTTATATGCAAATGAAGGACAAGTGCACCAACAATCCTCGTATTATTTAGGGGAACTACAATATTATATAATATTGCATAACAATAGATGGACAATTTTTCTCTAATCAAGATAGCTTCTTTAAAGCATGTCTTATGGTCTTTTCAAGTACAAACAACAATTGGATAAAAAACAAGAAGACAAAACGCATTCCAATAGAGTACAATAACTCGGAACAATCTGAGCCGATAGAAAAAGCGGCACAAAAGCTAGGAATTGACTTGGCTGAACCCATGAGAGAAGCAAACAACAAAAGCCCTAGATATACACAAAAGCACAAGCCTAAAAACTGTAGCCCCAACAACTCCGACAAGAAAGAGTAAAACAATGGTCACCAGCTATGTAAAAGGCCACAAAGAAAAGCCAAAGTTCCTCCTCCGAACCCTAAAAAAACTAGCTCAATGCCTCCTACCACTTACGAATAAGCCAGGCCAAGTTGGGCAATAAGAGATCCATAGTTCCCTCCAGAGGGTGCTTAATGTTTCTATAGCCTCCACGATTCATTGTAATCCATCGCGAGTAGAACATTATTGTTGAGTTTGGGATAGAGAACTAACGGATTTTGGAAAGAAGGTTCTGGTTTAGGCTTGTGGATCAGTGCCACCACTTGTGCTAGTTCAGTGATGTCGGGTTCTGCTTCCCAAGCGGCAGGTTGAAAAGAACAAGACCAAGACCTCTGAAGTCCATGTGACCTATTTTTGTTGTATTCAGTCTCTTCGCTCCTTGTTTCTTCATCAGTTGTTCCACTTGCACTCCCAAATTTGTCCTCACTGTCCACCTCATCAGGTGTGGTACTAGCACTTCCATGTTCGTCATCAGTGTCACTTGCACTTCCACTTTTGTTCTTCCACCACCTCGCTGGCTGTTCCAACTTGTTAATTGATGGCTTTTCTCCCATACAATTAAACTGCCTCTGAGTAAATTTTACAAGCTTCATTGAGATCTTTCGTGTCTTTTGGAGTGCCTTCTCATAAGACGTCTTAATAAGAGCACCTAGCTCCATTCTCGTTATGCAAGAAAGTTATATGAATATGATATCACATAAGAACCAAAAATGTTGCAAGATAGCTTGAGCACTAGAAGACCAAAGATGTCGCAAGATAGCTTGAGCACTAGAAGACCAAATATGTCGCAAGATAGCTTGAGCAGTTAAGACCAAAAATATCGCAAGATAACTTGAACACTGGAAGATAGCTTAAATGTTGAGCTTTGATGAAGATATGTAATTTGATATCAATTGGTACATATATAGACCACAGAGAGCTCATTTATCCTTGGTCCTCGAATAATTGCATATTTCAATAAGTTGTACTTTATTTATCCTTGGTCCTCGAATAATTGCATATTGCAATAAGTTGTACTTTATTTATCCTTGGTCCTCAAAGAATTGCATATTGCAATAAGATATACTTTATTAAAATAAGGTATAAAATTTAAAAGGCCACTTGTTATAAATTTTGCAGTCATCCCTGTAGTGTGCGGGGCCACTTGCCCTCGTCTACACAACGTGTGGGGGCCCACCGCCTGCCCTTGTCCTCGCAATTGATGTGCGAGCCCCCTGCAGTGTGTGGGGCCACCTGTTGTAAGAGCTCTACGGGACTACGTTTGATGAAATCCTTGTGTGGGACTTCGATGTACACTTTGAAAAACTGTAGAATTTCCAAATTTGGTTAAAAAATATATTGCAGAGTCTAGTATTCTTACTCCTGATAACACACAATTAACATACACACATAGAGAACATACAAGTAGGTTTTTGGTTTTGAATTTAGAGTTTTTTATGGTTCTTGGGTTCATGGTCTACATTCTACACTTTAGATATTAGAGTTTTCTTTCTGTGACAAGTTGCATAACTCACAGTCGTCACTCTCGTCAAGTATTTTTAATCTGTATGTCATGATTGGATGTATTTTTAATCCATATTTTATGATCAGATTACCTAATCTATTTCAAATCTCAACCCAAGGATGTACATATATATTTTTAAATTAATAAATATACATATAAATATAATTAAAATGAATACATCTATAGAATTAAAAATAAAAATGATATTTTAAATTTAAAATTATAATAAATATATTATATAAAATTTTATCATGATAAATATTTCTTGTTATGAAAGTGTTCTAACTTTATAGTTAAGAAGTTTGAAGTGGTAGTTAGTCCCCCTTGGCTTGGTGTCCTTTGTTGGGTTGACCTTTTTTTTTCGATGTAGATGGTGTTTTTTCATCTCTTTTCTTTCTACGTAAAGTCTCCCCTAAACCTATGTGAAGCATTTCACTTGCGTGCGGAGAATGTTTTACTTGACTAACTAAGACATTACAAGAACTATTGAAATGATATGTTATTTCAAACACTTATCAAGTAAAACGTTGAAGGGTATTACAATTTTCTATTTTTTTGACCATTTGCCTAACTAAGTCATGATAGGAGCTATTAGAATATTAGGTTTCTTGATACGTGATATTTCTTTCATCTTATTTTCATTTTTGTTTCCTGGTATCTTCCACCTTGTAACTTCTTTCATGAGTCCAAAGGTACTAATTGCCTATGATGATGATTTTGTATATGATAGCTATAGGTTTGCTTGTTTGTGGAAGCGTAGCCTAAAATTAATTTTTTTATTGAATTTATAACCTACATTTAAACGTAGAATTTTACTTTCAACTAGGTACTTGACTTGATGGAACGGGATGTTGCGAATGGCTTGCGACTGAAAATCAATGGTTATGCGGGAGAAACACCAAAATGGTGCCCTTAGGTTGCCGACAAGGGTAGAATGCCAGACAAGAAGCAAAGCTCAACATGGACATATTGATTAACTTAAGCCTTCTTACTTTCATAAGAATGCTTGTTTTATTTTACTGAAGATCCTATGAGAGACCATGATAAAAATGGAGAAAATTTTATTATTATGAGACTTATGTTTAGTGGCAAGACAAGTTACTTGTTGAGAAGCATACAATTAGAACGAGAAGCGGGTAGATTAGCAATCTTAGTTAAGTCTGACAAAGACAATAGATACACAATCAATGCAGTTGTAACTCATATAGGAGAACGATTAGATTGTCTAACTATAGCCAAGTTGAAGAGTTAAAAGTTGATAGTTGGTGAAGATCAATTTGATAGATTGGATACTATAGGCATAGACGAAGTTCAAATTTTTCTTTACTGATTTGATAAAGTTTTGTAAAGAGTCAACCAACAAAGGAAAGAAAATTATAGTGGTAGGATTGGATGAGGATAGCTGTCAAAAATCATTTGAAAAGTTCTTACAATTAATTCCATTAGCTGATAGAATAGAAAAACTTTAAGCCAAATTAAATTATGTAGCAAGGTAGCACCATTGACACATAGAATTGAAAAATTGTTATCCCAAATCGATTTTGGAGGTGAAGACATTTACATGCCAGTATGTTGAAAGCATGCCTATCTAGAGAAATGAACAATGAACATTCAGGAAGGAATTGATTGTGTTTGAGTATCTAATGGTGTAAATTAGTTCATAAGCTGATGAACGATAATAATTGATCATTGGAATCAGGGATGAAATTAGGAGTTTAATCAATTCGGAAACCTAATTAGTGATAGAGAGAAGGATTCAAGATTCTAAAATGGGTTTCACTTGCTGAAAATGTCTTTGCCACTTTCATCACGATGATGAGGAACAAGAGAAGGTGCATGAGGGACAGACCATTGATGGGAAGCAAGCCGCAACAAGTCCTTGAGCAACAGATAGAGCAAATCGTGCGACTGCAGGAGAATATAAACAAGGAAGTAGAGAGGGTTATGGAGAAGAGGGGGAATAATGAGGAGGAACAGGCCCCACCTCCCAAGGAATAGGGCCCAATTCATCACAAAAAGGAGAGATTAGGAATCAAGTGAGCGGCTCACGCACGCCTACCAACATCCGCTTGGTTGGAAGACAAATTAGGACTGAAGCATATTGGAGGAAAGGCAAGACCAGGAAATCCGATGCAAGCGCGGTAGAGTTGGGGAACAACGGTGATGTAAGGGCATTAGTGAACGTGCCCATGCCAGGGGACAATTGCTCGAGGGAAGATGCCGAAGAGATAACCGTCAGAGGGCCAGCGAGAATGCTCACAGCAATGTTCCAGTGATTGGTGATGTGGATGCTCCCGTTGATGTTAGAAGTAATCACAAGGATGCTCAGGAATTTGGCATTCAAGTTGTAGATGGTGACTCATCTGCAGATGGTGTTAAGGTCTTTGAAAACACTCCAGTGACTTCCATCAGGCAAGGCACAAGCGCTCAAGTGGTTGGACATGGTTCCCAAACGGTGTTTGGGAACAAAGGTGCCTGTGTTCAACTTGATGATAAGGGAGAAGATAATCAAGCTGTAAACAACAAGAGTCCAACAACGGAGGATTCATCACATGCTCACTGTACGAAGAGTAAAGCGTTGTAGAATGAAATCTCAACTGATTGATCTGACTGGGGAAGAAGCCAAATTGGAGGGCAACCTAGCTATGTGAAGTGAAGGCACGAAAAGCTAATCTAGGGATAAGCATTCAGCAACACTGTGATAAGCTGGAGAGGAGCAAAAAGGTAATTAAACAATATTTGTTGGTAGATGAGAGAGCTACAGATTTGATTAATGACTTGAAAGATGTGTTGCATCTGAGTGGATCAGCTGGGAATGCTTCAACTAACTCAGGTATTCCCAAAAGAAAAGCTGAAGCGGTGAGTATGGCACCAAATAAAAAGGGGAAATATGGTGATTCAAGATGCAAGAAGGAAGTGTCGGGATGCCCCAAGACATTAGGTCCATAAAAGTCAAAAATAAGAAAAAAGATGGCAAATGTTACCCGACCCAGTGTTGGTGACGAAATCTTGAAGGAGCACTTTTATTGTAGAGAAATATTCCAAGTAGAGGTAATTTTGAAGATAATCATTTCTTGGGATGATCAATTTATCATGGAATGATAATTTCACTTTGAGTGACTGTGTTGAATTGAAACTCGATTCTGATATCAATGTTTATGTTGTTTCAATTTTGAAACTGTTATGGAATGATTTACAAGGGAGACAAGTTATATTGATTCGTGATTTCAACAACGAAATTTGAAGCAAAATTAATCAAATAATTAAATTTCCGTAATTACTCTAGTAACACAACTGTATGAGTTGGTGTAGAGGAAGCACGTATCCAGAGAGAACTTGAGGACGTGGAATGTACCATATTATGGAATAAGCAGGGCAATTAATGCCTTGAGGATTGGAGCAAAGTATGCGCTCTGATGATCACTCTAGTGATCATTATTGCATGTTGCTTTGTGATAGATATAATGATGGATGGAACATCTATTGTTTAGAAACGCTATTACAGGCAGTACTAGAGGGACAATGGTTTTGTTCTATGTGCACAACAATTGAAAAGAGGGACAATGGTTTTGTCCTATGTGCACAACAATTGAAAACATGTACAAAAATGAATGAGTAAGTAAGTAACTGATTGTTAATCGTGTTTATAAATGTGTTATTGTGCACAGATTAAGAGGGTGAGTTAGAGACTTTTAAATCAAAATCATGATAAAAATACAAGGGAGAGAATTAGAGCATTCTTGTTGATATTGTATTACTAAGAACATGACAGGTCTAAAGACCACAATTAGAAAAGACCACTAAGATGCTAAGTACGAATATGACAGGTCTAAAGACTACAATTAGAAAAGATCACTAAGATGCCAACTACGAATATGATAGGTCCAAAGACCACAATTAGAAAAAACCACTAAGATAGCAAGTAAAAATATGACAGGTCTAAAGACCACAATAAGAAAGATCACTAAAATGGCAAGTAAGAATATGACAGGTCTAAAGATCACAATAAGAAAGAGCACTAAAATGGCAAGTAAGAATATGACAGGTCTAAAGACCATAATAAAAAAAGATCACTAAAATGGCAAGTAAGAATATGAGATGCGTAATATAAATTAGTGCACTATAAATTATAAAGAATATGGTGTCATAATTTGGGACTGATCACCCCAATATAATAAGATAAGATATCTTAAAGCAAGATTTGCTAAAACACGACATTTGTAAGAGTATTGAAAAACCAAGCTAGCTAGTTTGTATGAGAATACTGAAAAAAACAATGGACATGAATGATACTGCCTATGCCCTCGATTCACAACATTTGCCCCAGATTGCCAAGATAGATGAAGGCACGTATGCCGAAGTATTCAAGTTTAAATACAATATAATTAAAATTGTACCCCTTCGCAAAGAGTGCGAGGAGCAACATCTTGAAGTGATAAACAAGGAATTACTGATTGCGGAGACTTTGGCCACCTTACAAGATGCAAAGGCTCCTTTTTTCTGCACTAATTTCTTATGCAACAAATCCCATGCAATATGGAAAGGACCACTCTTTTCCGAATTTCTTACTGCAAAGGCACAATGGTCAATGTCCAATAGAACAAGGTTTCCTTTGGAGTATCCACCTTGTCAAAGGTTTAAGATGATTGTACAAGAAGATGCCGGGATTCCTTTATCAAAATTCCGATTTCACACATTGCAGGAAATCAAAAGCATGTTGTTGCAAGTGACTCTTGCTTTACACGTAGCACAAAAAGCTTATGGATTCGAGCATCGTGACCTCCATACAAAAAATATTCTTCTGACTTATACTGGAGATCAACAAAGTGTTGAATTGTATACCGTATGCAATAGAAAGAAAATAATCAAAACATACGGAATAAGGGTATCCATAATAGATTTCGGATTATCACGTATGCAATGTGATACACAAGTCCTATTTAGCAATGTGGCGAAATTTGAGCCGACGGAATATCATTTGCGATGCACTTGGAACCATGTGCATGAAATTGTGGGATCAAATTGGGACCATAGTTTTCCTAAGATCAATGCAATATGGATCAATTATCTAACTCAAGTCATTGCTGAAAACCAGATTGAAAACCAAGAATTGCCCTTAAATGACCTTCAACAATTATTTGATTTTGTTGGACGAGTAACATTGTGTAACACAACAGCAGAAATTGGAAGAGACCAATTTTTTGAAGATATGTGGCTAAGAGAAATATTCGAGTGAAGTCAAACTACTTTATGATTCTTACTCAAAAGTTAAGATGGCATTATAACCCAACGATGAATTAGACATACACTAAAGGTCGAGTGCATAATTCTTGCATTTTTTCTCAAAAAGGATTCCTTGTATTCTCATTTTCACAAGGATTAGATAGGAAGGCAGCTAGATGCACTCGTTAAAAAGAAAGTTAGGCATGAGACTTTCTTCAATATAGATATTAATAAATAAAATTTTAAATAAAAGTTATAATATTCAAATATTATGAATTTTTTATCTCCAAAGATCTAGTAACGTCATGAGTTCTGTGGTTTGGTCTGGTGGTTAGATCTCGTTCCTGCCTTGTGTTAGAATGATCGCACTTTCCACATACTCTAACCTGCACTTCTTATAAGGAATGACACGATACTGGCCATGAATTCACTGGATGAAACTGGTTAAGCAACCCTTTGGCCAGAACACTACTGGGATGGGGTACCACTCACCTACCCAATTACTCTTGGCCCTTGGAGTGACACAGTAGCCATGAGTTTATGGGCACTCCGTGGTTAAGCAACTCTCCGATGCGGAATTGCTCCTAGCCATGGCCCTTGGTGGTGTGTCCGTTATGATGCCATGAGTTCATTAATGCACTCCGTAGTTAAGCAACCATCCGATGCCCAATTTGTCACATGCAGATGCATGCAGACTGTGAGCGGACAAGCCGGCTATTGTCAACAAGTAGTCAATTTTATGCTTTCGGTATTTCCGATTTACCTAGGGTCATGAGTTAATTATCCGTTATACTTATTTATTTTTTTGACAATAGCTATAGAATCGGCCATGGGCCCACCTTGACAATTTTTTGACGCAAGAGATCGAGTTTATTGATGAAATACATAGTCACTCGGACTAACACCCAACAAAGCTACATAAGCCACAAAGCTTTTGAATTTGCATAACTAAGTGGGATTTGCATGAAGGGTTGGGACCTCGCCTAAGCTCAAAAATACAAAAGAAGAAATCAAAATTCTACTGCATAATGTAAACCTCTAGCTTACTTGGAGGTAATACCTAGTGACTTAAATATAGTTAATGTTTCTGCAACCTCCACGATTCATCGCGGTCCAGAACTTTATTTTTAAGCCCGGGATAAAGTATTATCGGATTTTGAAAGGAACATCCTGGCTTGCATGTACCATTTGAGAAAAAAGGCCCTGATTCAAGTTTAGATTTACTTAGCTTTTGGCGTCCGTTTAGAATCGGCCCCGGGCTTGGCTGGGGTCCACGTTTAGACCTCCTCAACGGCTTAGGCTTGTCGAATATTGGCACCACTTGAGCTGGTTTGGCTATGCCTGGTGCAACTTCCCAATCGAAGGCAACACCGGGAGTTGCTGGCCGAAAAGATGGAGATCTCTCAAGTTTGTCTGGCCTCTTGCTGTACTCAATTTCTTCGCTACTTATTTCTTCGGTTGTTTTTCCTGCATTTCCAAATTCATTCTCGGTGTCCACCTCGTCACTCGCGGTACAAGCACTTCCATGTTTGTCAGTTGAGGTACTAGCACTTCTACCTTTGTGCTTCCTACTAGCACCTCCACCTTTGTGCTTCAACGTAGGTTTTGCTCCCTCACTTTTAAACTGTCCCATAGTGAATTTCGCAAGCTTAATTGAGAGCTTCTTTGTCTTCCGGAGTGCCTTCCGGTAAGACCTCTTGAGAACAACACCCAGCTGCATTGTCGTTTCAATAGAAAATTAAGAAATTTAAGCATAGAAGTACCGGAAGATAGCTTGAGCGTTTTGATTTAATCTGATAACGATTGTTACATATATAGAGAGGAGAAACTTCATTTATCCTTGGTCCTCGGAGAAAATACATATCGCAATAAGATGCACCAACGTGTTAAGCTGTGCGAAGATTCACCGGGCTTGAATCTACCCGGTATGCCCTTAAAAATTGCTCGAGATCAATTACTTGAACTCCCAGTTTGCGTTCGACGCCGACAAAAAATTCTCCTGAGTGTCATGCATTTCAGCTGGAGCCACGTCCAGAAGACAGGGTGAAGGGGATGCTAGGTGCGTTACTTGGAGCCTGGAGACTGAACCCCCGACCGCCTCCATAGGACTGGTCTTGCTCGTCACCAGATGCCCTCACACTAGCACGCTCATTCCCATACCTTTGCTTCCCCTGATCCAGCTTTGCCCCTGTTGCCCACTTTTCTTTTGGGCTGGAGGTTTCATCACCACCTTTGCTGACTGCGGATTCATCCTGAGAACTACTACTACTTTGTGACTTGGGCACATTTCCTCCTGCAATGCCTTTGTATATGGATAGAGCTTGAGCCATCATACTTGCTGGATCTGACGCATTGGTTGGAAGAAGCATGGTTGTACCCTGAGACAAAACTCTAACATATCAAGAGTGTCGCCTCAAAACTGTCCATGAAAGAGTATCACCGATGTCCAAGCAAGAGTATCACCGAACTGGATTTGCAAAGGCAAAGCGGCAGCACAGGTAGAGGGATTCCAGAAAAGTGTGCCGACAAAAAATAACACATACCTCTTGGGCAATTTTACCAAAGGCGTGCAAGTATTGCTCTGCGATTCTCAAGGATGCAGCCTGTTACAAAACAGGCATCAGTTCCTACACACTGTGAACCAAATGTACTGCCATATACAAACTATACTAGATTTTTCAGGTCTGTGCACAATATCTAGCATACCAAACTTTGTCCATGCTTCAACTGATCTTGTAACAATCACTGTTGTGCTCTTTACCACAAAACACACTCCCAGTTCAAGAATTGAACAGATGCATTTGGTTGATAGGTTAGAGTTCAATTTCGACCTCAGCACCACCATCGGCTCTGATAGCATGAGACAGCTCCTTTATACCCTTTGCTGTTGCCTCAGCTTTTGCAAAAATAGCTTCAGCCTCTCCTGCAAGTCATGCAACAACAATGTCACCTACAATGATTTCAAGGTCAAACATGGATACATCTTTCCATCGTGTGCAATGCAGCCTCACCTCGAGCTCGGTTGACTTGATCTGTCATGGCAGCTTCAGATTCCAAGATGACAGAGTTTTTTTTTCCATCAGCTCGATTTATGTGTGCTTGCCTCTCTCCTGTTAGCAGGTATGCCACTATGTCAATTTGCCGATCATCTAGTCCACACAGTACTTGGACCAAAGTGAGGATCACTTGCCTTCAGACTCCAGCACCTGAGCTCGCTTTCGTCGTTCTGCTTCAGCCTGCATCTCCATAGCTGCTTTTACTCCAGGTGGGGGGGATATGTCCCCTGCAGGCAGAACTTCCTATGAATGGCACATTCACCTGCTTCTCATGCTCATGTAATGCAAAAAACCACTGTAAATCATGAAGCCTCATGTAGAGTCAATAAGCTTAACGAATTTCATATCGGAGACAGGTGAGGCCCCAGTCTGTAGCTGCTTCATTGATTGATTTCTGCACAGGACAATCACCAATCAGAGGTGCATGAGGTCATGGCTGGAAAACCATCACTCAACCAACGGATACGGATACTCTGCAATTCAAGGCTCACCACAATGTTTTCATTCAACATATCTCTCTCCTCAAACGTCTTGTCAAGGGTGATCTTCCCAAGTTCACTCCTCATCGTGGTTTGTGCAAGCTGTATGATTGCATAAATGGGATTTTCCACTCCATATGATGCCTTTATTGGGTCAACAACCTGATAGAAAACCACATCAGTCTCCGCTTCCTTCAAAGGAGTCCCACTCCTAGTGCCGATCTTCCTCCCACATACCGTCAGGAACCAGCAAGTCTCAAAACACGTCCAGCTATGCTTAGTTCTAGGAAGCCCAGAAAGCAACAAAGTCTAAAGGCAGTACCTTTACATAAAGGACACCATCGATGGATATGCTGACATTGTCTTTCGTGATAGCTGTCTGATTAGGAATAGGTATAGCTTCTTCCTTCAGTGAATGCACGTAGGCAATTCTATCCACGAGGGGAATCAACACATGTATGCCCGATCCTAGGGTCTTCATGTATTTCCCGAATCGCTCCACGACAAAGGCACTCTTCTCCGGCACTATCCGAACCCCCCAGTTTGTCGGGGGGCTCACTTCATACCTTCAAGGAAACCAGGAATTTACACAACACTCCTCACAATCCCACCATCATGCAGCTATCAATGCCCTTTTCCAGAACTCAAACCCTAGTCACAAGACTACGTGATGAAGCAGACCCGGATCCGAAGTCTAAACCACAAATCAGATGATAAAATGCAACTGCTCCCCGTTGCAGACTCAAGCAACTGCCGATTCCAATAACCTGCATTCCCCATAGCATAACGCTATCCATAACCCACAGCTCACCTGTAGGTGGCGTCCTCCCGGAATCGGCTGAAAGACCGAACTCCCCCCAATGCTGCGCCCAGCTCAAGCCCGGACGAACTGCTGGCAGCAGATTCGTGCAGAGCAAGCCCGATCTGAGACCCCGATCCATGCGGCCCGGAAGCCGACCTCAGCACAGCCCTTACCACGGCCGCACCGGCCCTCCTGCTCCTCCCTGCCATCCTCCCCGCTCACGCAACGCGCGCCGAAAGAAGCCCAACTCCTCTCCTACTCCATCCCGATCCACCGCGCCGATTCTCCCGCAAGGAGCATCCAAATTTAGGCAAGCGCGCCCGCTGCAGGAAATTACACTTACAGCCGCAGCAAAAAACGGCGATCTCCACAGCAATCCAGAGAAGGCCCCAGGCTCACCAGCCGATGCATCAGGTGAGCTCTGGAGCCGCTGATTTTCAGTCCCCTTAGCGCAAAATGCAGAATCGTGATGCGGATTAGGGTTTGACTTGGGCTTTCAGCATTCGGTGACACCGGTAACGGGTAACCGGTAACCGGACGGGAGAAACGGAACATGGGAGGGAGAAGCCGGGTCCAAGTCTCGTTGTGAAGCTTCGCCGGACCGGTCTGCTGGCCGGGCGCGGGAGTCGGAGACTCTAGAGCAAAGGAGGCAGCAGGCCGCGGCCTTCACGACTGCGGCTGCCTCGTTCGGCGCGGAGCGTCGAAGTGTGAAGCGTGAAACGCGAAGCTGGAGCGGAGCGTGGAGCGTGGAGCTTGGAGCTTGGATCCACGATCTCCGCCCGGGTGAGGGCAGCGAGGTAGAGGGGCCTGAGCCGACCCGACCCGAGCCGGCTGCAGCTGCCGGATCGCATGCTGAATCTGCCAGGCATTCCGGGGCAAGGGGGCGGTGCGATGGTGCCCTGGTGGATCCGGGTGGACGGGAATCCGTAGCGCAAGAGACGGGCTTGCGGGGACATTGCCGGAGGGGAGCAGGGTTCAGTGTGGAAGCCCGGGAGGTAGATCAGGGCAGCAGGGATGGCGGTCTCAGGAATGAGAGGGCTCTCGGTGTTCATCAGCGACGTGCGGAATTGTCAGAACAAGGAGCAAGAACGCCTGCGGGTGGACAAGGAGCTGGCCAACATCCGGACGCGCTTCAAAAACGAGCGAGTACGTTATGTGCCGGGTTTGGGGTCGAAGTGTGGATTTTGCCAGCTTCGGCATCGGCATTTTTGGTTGCGGGTTTTTGGGAGGAAGGCTGAAGGATCTGGGTTTTGGGAGGACTGCGGCATCCTCCAATGTGTGTGCTGTCGTGTGGTGCTGCAGCTTTTCAACTTAGTCACGACAGCCCGTGTTTGCGTGTCAGCAGGGTTTAACGCCTTACGAGAAGAAGAAGTATGTGTGGAAGATGCTGTATATCTACATGCTCGGTTACGACGTTGACTTTGGGCACAGGGAGACTGTTGCCCTGATCTCAGCTCCTAAGTATGCAGAGAAGCAGGTCGCGACTGATCCTGGTTCTGCCTCTGCACTTTTCCGGGTGTGCCCCTGTGTTGCTTTGGTTTCCTGTTACTGATGCTCTATCTGAGGTTGTTGTGTGCTTCGGACCAGGTGGGTTATATTGTTACGTCTTGCTTGCTGAACGAGAACCATGATTTTTTGAGGCTTGTCATCAACACTGTCCGTAATGATATCATCGGCCGCAATGAAACTTTTCAGTGCCTGGCGTTGACCATGGTAATTCGTTTTTTCCTACCAATTCTCGTCAGCTATTCCTTGCAGCAATGTATGTCGTGCTCTCAGAACAGCTGTTGTTGTGCTGGATGATGATATGCCTGTCTGTCCCAAGCACTGGTGGTGATCATTGATAGGTCATGGTTTCGAGATTTTCATACATTACGTCCTCCTGTCAACTGCAGGTTGGAAATGTCGGTGGCAAGGAGTTTTCTGAGTCATTGGCTCCTGATGTTCAAAAGCTTCTGGTGAGGAGCAGCAAGTACCTGCATTCAGCAGAAGTTTGGTTGCTGTGAATTCTGCAACCTGAACTTCATGGACCTTCTGTTACAGATCTCTAGCAGCTGTAGGCCCCTCGTCCGAAAAAAGGCAGCTCTTTGCCTGCTTCGGCTGTATCGAAAGAATCCGGATGTTGTGAATGTCGACGGCTGGTAAGTTGGATTTATTAGGCTCCCGTACGGCTCTTATCAGTCCTTACTTGCAAGCATACTGGCAGGCATGTGTGCACATTATTGGAGACAGTTCAGTCATTCTTCCAATTGTTTATGGTGAACAGGGCTGATCGCATGGCACAACTGCTGGACGAGAGGGACATCGGTGTACTCACTGCTGTCATGAGTTTACTTGTGTCACTGGTGGCAAGCAGTCCAGAGGTGTATGGAAACTGTGTTCCTAAATGTGTCAAGACCCTTGAGAGGTTAACAAGGAGCCAGGACATTCCCCAAGAATACACTTACTATGGGATTCCATCTCCATGGCTACAGGTTTTCTACTACTCCATCTTTTCCTTGCGGCATGTGCGCCCTGGTGAACAAAAGGCAGTCCTTACCGCAGAATTTATAAAATGCATCCAGTCTGGAGTCACCAAATTTCAAATCCTTCAGGATCAAATGTTCGATTAGTTGATCGATGATGAATATTATAGTCTGAAGGTAGAATGGCTGATCGTAAGGGCTGCAATTGTTTTCTTATTCTGTACCATTTGCATTTTACAGGTAAAGACAATGCGCGTACTGCAATACTTTCCAGCTGTGGAGGATCCAACAATTAGGAGGGCTCTTTTTGAGGTACCAGGCAACATCTGAAAATCTGACTTCTCTACAGGCCTTGGGCATGTGTTCAATGGAAGATTGCTGGGCTGGGGTTATGCAGGTTCTTCAGCGGATAATGATGGGGACTGATGTTGTAAAGAACGTGAACAAAAACAATGCCTCCCATGCGGTTCTTTTTGAAGCTCTAGCTCTTGTAAGCAACAGTTTCCTATGATGTTTATGGTCTCTTCTGTATGTCTTGAGCTCCGCTTTGTCGTGGATCCACTATGACTCCTTTTATATATTCTGGTCAATCACCAGGACATGGTTTTGGGGGTCTGATGCCTCGTTTGCTGAAGTGCAGGTTATGCACCTGGATGCCGACAAGGACATGCTGTCGCAGTGTGTCACGCTGCTTGGGAAGTTCATTGCCGTTCGGGAGCCAAACATCAGATACCTTGGATTGGTACATCACCCAACTCAGCTCCTTGATCTGTTCTGAAGCTATCACCTCTAGCAGTTCACCCTTGGCTGGTGAGGGTGCGCAGCATATAATACAGTATTTGCCATGCAGGAAAACATGACAAGAATGCTGCTGGTGACAGATGTTCAAGATAGCATCAAGAGGCATCAAGCCCAAATTATCACGTCACTGAAGGATCCTGACATTAGGTACCAAACCAGATTCTGCACTATACCAAACCTTTTCACACTAGAGATCTCTGTGATGGCTGGTTCTGATTTCCACTGGAATGGGAATCTTAAGTATACGGAGAAGATCACTGGATCTGCTATATGGGATGTGCGATGTGAGCAATGCAAAGGATATTGTCGAGGAGCTCTTGGAGGTGATAATCATGCTTCTAGACACTCAGTCTGCAATGGGTATCTCACCTTGCGGGTCTTAACCTGCCTTCTGCATGTTGACGCAGTATCTTACGACAGCAGACTTTGGGATCCGAGAAGAGCTGGCTCTTAAAGCTGCGATCTTAGCAGAGAAGTTTGCTCCAGATTTGTCCTGGTAAGCAGTTGATCAGTTACAGGTTTATCTTCTCTCATTCTAGCTCCTTTGATGTCTCCGTGTAGATGTCACTGCATGGTTCACCACTCTCCAGTCACGGCCACAGCAATGAGCTATGTATGTGATATGAACCCTTTTTCCCTGTCTGTGTTTTAGGTATGTGGATGTGATTCTTCAGCTCATAGAGAAAGCTGGAGATTTTGTGAGCGATGACATCTGGTACCGAGTTGTTCAGTTCGTGACCAATAATGAAGATCTTCAGGTACTTGTTAGCTCATCTCTATGGTGAATGCAAGCAGAAACCAAATTTCAGATCAGATTGGGTAGAGCACTTTGAGGATGCCCTCTCTTTGCGCCAATCTGTGGCTATGTTTTAATTGCCTCTTAGAGACAGGCAGTTATGTTTGCATTGCCATGTGCAGGCATATGCTGCTCAGAAAGCCAAGGAGTATCTTGATAAACCTGCCGTACATGAGACCATGGTTAAGGTGTGGACAAACAGATCATTTCTGTACCGTACATCTTGGTGGATATGTTGGGTTTTCTTCCTATTGTTATACATGGAAATCAATTTATCTGGGAGTCTTCATGGAACAGGTAGCTGGGTATCTTCTAGGGGAGTACAGTCATTTGCTAGCCAGAAGACCTGGCTGCAGTCCGAAAGAGATTTTTGGGATTATCCATGACAAATTCCCCACAGTTTCGTATGTACATCTACTTATATTCTTGGCTAGCTTGAAGTGACTCATGTTCGTATTTCTGCATTCACTTGTCACATCATTATTACCAGGTTGGGTTTGGTATGTCGCTTATGCTCCTACGTTGTGGTGCAGAACATCCACAAAGGCTCTGCTTTTGTCAGCGTATGTGAAAATTCTGATGCACTCACAGCCAGCAGATCCTGAGCTCAGAGACCTAGTCCTCTCTGTCTTCAGAAGGTCATAGCCAACTACTTTTGACGTTGATCCAGGGGCACGGCTAATGGGATTTGTTGGTTTGAGCAGTACCTGCTTAATAGGCTTGCAAAACTTAAGGCTTATCGTGCTCCCAGGTATGAGAGCTTCATTGATGCTGAAGTGCAGCAGCGTGCTGTCGAATACTTTGCCCTTACACAGAAGGGAGCACCTATGGTGGACATCTTGGCAGAAATGCCAAAGTTCCCAGAACGTCAGGTACTATCTGATGTGTTGGACATCCTTCATGAAAGCCGATGCATCTGTTCCACCATGGAGAATTATAAAATTGGTGCGTTCCATTTGCAGTCTGCACTCATTCGGAGAGCTGAAGACACTGAAAGTGATGCAGCTGAACTGAGTGCAACCAAACTGAGGTTACAACAACAGACGTCGAATGCTGTGGTCCTAGCAGACAAGGTTCCATCCAATGGCACCTCTCATCACCTTCCAATAAATCGGCCAACAGTTGCTGCTCGAAGTGTTGTAAGTTACTGCTCCTGAAGTCTTGAGCTAGGGTAAAGGTACGATCAGTATGGGGAGCTTTGCAAGGTGCAGCTATCTGGATGTATCTGAAGACTTTTTGAGATTGTTGTGTAAACAGATGCTTTTTTCTGTAGATGAAAGAACCTTTGCATTGTACTTCAAGATAAATGAGTCAGGACATTGAATTTCTCCTGGAATTTCGCTTCATGCATGTATCTTAACTCACAATGTGGCTGCAGGATCGACCTGGAATGCCTGACCAGGGTCGGCAGGTGCCATATTCTAATGGGACTTCGGTAACTGAATCTGGTTTCCCACCTCAGCCCGAGGCACCTGCCCGAGTTGTTGACACAACTGCGGATCTTCTTGGAGATTTGCTTGCTCCTCTTGCCATTGAGGCTGCTCCTGGCTCCGTGGCGGCACCTTCAACTCCACCGAATGTTATTCTGTCACTGGAGGCACCTCCAGGACCTTCTGCTGTTAGCGGTGGTGGTGTGGGCGATCCATTAGCTCTAGCACTTTATGAGCAGAGTTCCACTGTGCAGGTGAAGCTTATTTCTTCTAAGGCAATATGTATGAGGTTGAACGTCTTCTCTAGTGCATTACACAGCACTGCATGTGTGCATGATGTTCTGGTACCTCCTAAGGGTGGCTTCAAATCTGAGTTACCTTTTGTCATTTCTAACCATGCAATTGTGTTGGCTTGTCGTGTCCTTCAATACAAGCAGCCTATAGGTAGTATCGCTGAATGGTTCCGGGCTCTCACATTGAAAGACAGTGGCATATTGTACGAGGACCCCTACATCCAGGCAAGAACATTCTAGAAGTATATAGTGTGGACAGTGTAGCAGTTGTGTGTATCAGTTGCTTCTGAGTATTACGTTGATTTTTTTGAGTGGGATTTTGGGGATTGAGCCTGTGCGGGATCTGCAGATCGGTATCAAAGCAGAATGGCGAGGTCCTTTGGGTCGGCTTGTTTTGTTTCTCGGCAACAAGAGTACAGGGCCACTGCAAGCCGTCCGAGCTTTGTTTCTTCCTCCTCGACATCTTCGGGTTCAGCCATCGCCTCTTCCTGAGAGTATTCCTCCCAGGGCTCAGGTCCTTCACCTACACAGTGCAAACTGTTTTTTTCTGCCTGAATCTAGCATTCTCCTATATCACTTTCCATTTGGTTGCAACTGACGTGTTTAAAGTCTGTGATCACAGGTGCAGTGTCCGGTTGATGTTGCTTGCATAACTGCCAGCAGGGAGCTGCCTGTGTTCGACTTCTCATACACAACGTCAGCTATTCCTGTATGTTCCCTTCAGTTCAGCTTCTCTAAATGGCTCATGAGTGGAAAACATCCTGACAAATACTCTTGGTACAGGTGAACCTGAAGTTAAGACTTCCTGTAGTCATCGCCAAATTTCTTCAGGCCTCTCCGATTTCACCAAATGACTTTGTTGTGCAATGGAAAGCTCTTGTTGGACCTCCCACAAAGCTGCAGGAAGTTGTAAGCATTAAGCGGTAGTTGGGTACCTGCACCATGTGCATCTCGTGTGTACATCATGGTTCTGAATTCTCTTGTTGTAATGCAGGTTCGTGGAGTACGTCCAATTCCGCTCGTTGAAATGGCAGACCTATTTACAAGCATCCATATCGCTGTTGCCCCTGGGCTTGTGAGTACATCGATGTACATCAGGATTGCTTGTGTCATGGTATAGTAAGAAGTAACGAAGCAGCATGTCTCTAATGTAACATTTGAATGTGTGGCTGAACTGTTGCAGGACCCGAACCCAAATAACATTGTAGCAGCTGCAACTTTCTTCTCTGAGGCTGGAGGTGCCATCATGTCTCTGGTGAGTCCTAGATGAAAGCGTGACAAGGGCCTCCCTACTCACCTGCTGCTGTTAGCACTAACAAGAATTGTGCTCACAGATCCGGGTGGAAACCGATCCCGCTGACAGAACCCAAGTGCGACTTACAGTGGCAACTCCAGATCCCGCTGTGACCTTCGAGTGAGTCTCGTATGAAGTACAAAGCACGTGCTATGCTTTGCTCTTGAGAACAACTCTTTTCATAAGGGTTCTGTATGTTTTGCAGGCTGAAGGAATATATCAAGGACCAATTAGTGGATATCCCATCGGAAACGGCTGCATTTATCTCTGCACCGCTGGCACCTCCCAGTGCCCCAGCCCCTGCTCCTACGCCGCAATCTTTGGGTTTCACAGGCCCTGCAGCTGCACTTGCCGGTTTACTGTAACCCCTGTCTTGTGTCGCTCAGTCTGGTGCCTGGTGCTCAGCATCGCTAGCACGATGCTTATGATTTCACTCCGGAGGTTTATGCTTTATCTTGCAAGTGGTTATCAGGAATTGCATGACCCAGTGACATCTGATGATGACTTCTGGAACGGCCGTGTATGTTGTGCCACATGCCTGTCAAATGCCTAAGCTTCAGCCTCGTAAGGTGCATGAAACCTTTAACCATGGTTGCAGGAACTAGATCTCATTCTTGAGGGTACCTATAAGAAAATGCAAGCATGCCGCTGCCGATTTATTGTCTCAATTGTATTGGTACTTATGTTAGGTCTCTTGTTCCATTCCTTGTCACTAGAGTGCCCGTTGCGTATGGGATTGCCCGACTCTAGTGATTGTTCAAAGCACAGGGAGCCGGGAATTAGGGTTGTCATTTTTGTCAAGAAATTGAATCGCTAGTGCGGGGTTGCAGCCCAACACCTAATCAGTTACCTCATAATAAGGCGGGGCTTTTTGAAATTTTTGCCTCTAAGTAAGATTTTGTTACGTATTTAAATTATATTATAGGTTAACCGTGCCCCTACGGAGGAAGATTGGTAGCATTTGTCTGCCCGTGTGATGTGGATTAAGTATCCAACAGCCTTGCTACCACGCACTGACATAGCCGAGTTGGTCTGGCGCCAGTGTAGCATTCTGGTCCGAAATGGTTCGGGTTGGGATTCCGTTGTCAAGACTTCCTATCAGTCTTCTTCAGTCTTCACTCTGTCCATAGACTGTGCTGTCGAAGTGTACAGTTTGGCTATGGCAGAGGCATCGCCCATCGCTCAGCTGAGTCTACCTCGTTCCTCCTCCCCCTCTGCTAGCTTGTTCCTACGTGGGCTCCAGGAATCAAACCCTCGCTCCTACCTGTGATCATTTTCTTTCTCAATCCCTTTGCGAATGATCACAACCGGCTTTTTGTGTTGTGGATGCGCACATCAGTGCACCTGTTCTGCCCTGCCGAAACTGGAAAACCGGTCGGATCTCGCGACCCTGCTGGATCGCCGCCATCAAGGTAGCATTGCGTCAGAATTCACAGATTCCGCCAGCCAGAGCGTGGAGGCCCTGCTGCGCACAAGTTCAGGATGATACAACTCCCAGCATTGCGACGGTACACGCGCCTGGAGACGAAACTTGAGCTTCTTCCTGTGACACAAGTGGGGAAGAAGAAGAAGGCAGGGTATCGAACTTGGATGCGTTTTGATTCTCTAGGGGCCTCGGAGAAGATGGAGCTGGACAGAAATGCTCTCGTGAGAATGGCCGGACTTTCTGCTCGCGATCTTCGAATTCTAGGACCGATATTTGCTCAGTCATCTTGCATCCTTGGTAAGGCGCTAGGTCAAGCCTCTGAATCCGGCCATCCTGCGTGAACATTCAGCTTCCGTCCTGTGGTTTCTCTGACGCGTCTGGTGTGCTTGTGATGCAGCAAGGGAACGAGCCATGGTGGTGAACCTGGAATTCATTAGGGCAATTGTGACGGCAGAAGAGGTTTTCCTTCTTTGGTCTTCCAATCAGCAGGTCACGAAGTTCGCAGATGAGCTCAGTACGCAGTTGCCTAAGGTAGACTCCCCCCGAGTTGCGGAAGCAGCAGGAGATGGCATGCCGGAACAGCTTCCGTTCGAGTTTAGGGTTTTGGAGATTGCTCTTGAGGTGGTCTGCAGCTATTTGGACGTCAAGGTATACGATCTGGAACGGAACGCACATCAAGCTATCGAGGCCCTTACTGAAAGTGTGAGTACTGAGAAGCTGGAGTCCGTCCGAACTGCGAAGAGTGAGCTCACACGTCTGACTGCTCGCGTCCAGAAGGTGTTGCATCTCCTCTGTTGTCAAGATCTAGCCAAGCAGTGTCATGCAGTGCTTCACTTCTAACTGTCATCTAACTGTCACCCTTTGCTTGTGGCTTAGGTCAAGGAGGAGCTTGAGCAGCTGCTTGATGATGACGAGGATATGGCGGATCTTTACCTCACACGCAAAATGGTGCAATGGCAAAATGTGGGCTCTCCATCAGAAGCTGACATCTCTGGGAACGAATTAGTTGCCCGACCCCAAACTGCTTCTGCGGGCTTCCGTGGCTCTGCAAGTATAATCACCGCTACCACAGGGAGTGAAAACAGTGTGGACGAGTTGGAGATGCTTCTGGAGCTCTACTTCATGCAGACAGACCGAACTCTGAACAAGCTTGCTAGGGTAAGTTACCGCCTCTTATTAGCCATTCAGATAACTTGTTCTGAGATGGGACACAGGACGCTCATGCGGGAACTCTTCCCGAATTGCTCATGTCTCGTGCAGCTCAGAGGGCACATTCACGATACCGAAAACCTTGTCAACATCGAGCTCGACAACAAACGCAACAATTTGATTCAGTTGGAGCTGATAGTGACTGCTGCATCCATGTCCATCGCCTTTTGTACTGCAGTCTGCAGCGCTTTCAGCATTAACCCACCCGTCTTTTTGTATTCCTCTGATAACGAGCATGGCTTTCTTTGTGTGGCGATTGGGGGGCCTGTGCTCAGTTTCCTTATTTTCACTCTTGTTTTAGTCTATGCTCGCAAAAAGAAGCTTATCGGATCTTGATGAAATCCCGTCTTGGCCCAACCACCTAGTGTTATGCTTTGTAAATGTAGTGCCCTAGACCCAAACGATTGAAGTAGTTGAACACAAAGGGTTTAACCAGGACGTTTCATTCGGCCGAAGGTCTTACGAAAGATGATACGCTATAAAGGCTGTTAACGCGGGAATTCATTTTCGGAGTCTTTCGTAGTTGTTCGAGTTTTCCAGCAGCAGCAGATTATCTTCCCTCCTGCATTTCCGCACCTGAATCGACAATTATTCGTTTGAGTGCCTTTGGAGCGGATCGAGTGCTGTATATACGCGGACTGGCTGTCGAATGTGAGTACAACGATCATGATGTTTGGATTGGTAGTCTTCTGGCATCTGAGTTTTAAAGGTCTTTGGTCGTGGAATGTTTGCAAAAATGCATGCAACTTGGACGATGTCTCCAAGCAAACGTATCTTATTCTAATCTTTAGTTCGCTTGGGAGCTCCAGATCTCTTTCGTAAGCAGCTCACGTCGCTCATCGATACGGTATACCTATTCTTGATTACAGTGTCCTGATACAGAGGAGATGGCGGATTTCTACGACTTTCTGGCCACTTGTTTCGCCGTAAACAGCGTTTTATTTGGTGCGGCGGCTACTATCGAAGCAATTTTATATTGTTTAGTGCAGATCAGTAGCCGCAGACAAGCTGCACCAGGAGCTGGCGAAGGGAATTGACAAATCAGCTGCACCATCAGCTGGTGCTCGGAATTCGTTGGGGCAGGCAAGCAGTCTAGTATGATGAATTTACATGGCTCCAGGCCCCGATCTATTCAATTGCCAATCATGGTGGCCATGGTCCATTTGCCACTCATGCCTCGTCCCCGGGATTCCAGTGAGCGGATCATCAGGCTTGTTAGTTCAGGGGAACGCTATCTGAACAAGTTATCAATGTCGATCATGGCCGACATCAGGAGGCTCTTAATAGCCCTGTTGTACTGGATTCATCTGGATGATATCTTTAGATACAACTTCTATGCTACAACTTTCAAGTCAAGTCAAGAGCTCCTACCTCTTTCCTCCTTTGCACCCTGCAATAAGATTGAACTTCATTACCCTGAGACTTGATATACCGAATGACTGGACAAAAGCTTGTCTACATCTTTTATGCAGCAACATATTTTCAAGTGAAGCAAGCCCTAGCTATCTCTTGCCTCCACTAGAAGTTATGATAAGATGTACTTTAGTCACTTTCACGCTCCGTCTCTTGGAACATTATAAACTTTTTGGTTTAATCATTTTAATATTTTTCTTTATAGTGTAAATATTTCTAGGTGGCAATTCAAATTTACATGCACATACCAATCTTCGCTGGGCTTTAACGTTATTTAAATCTTGATATTTAAAAATTAAATATTTAAACAAACACTAGTCTTTATTAACTGTAGTCTTCAAAGTTTCATGTGTTCATAATTTTTATATAGTATTATAATATAATTTTTATATAATCTAATAATAAAATATTTTGATAAAATTATCCTACTTGTGATTATCATCTTTTTTTAACATTTTCAGACTATCATAGCTCAACATGATCAGACCCAACAGCACCAAAGACCAAAAAGGTTTGCACAAAATACCATAAAAGCTTGAGGCATCTCATCAAACTCTAAGGTAGCCACATGCATTTCAAATTAAAAGAAAGGTGTAGTAAGCATATATAGAAATCCAAAGATTATTATAAACAATAAATATATAAATAGGTATAGGATAGATAAGTTATTTCATTTTATTTAACAACCATTTGAACATAATTACAACCAACATTCGGTTGCAAATGGATTTTTGGTTTGACCAACCCAAGATCCTTCTTATGCACTTAAATGAGAAACGTAGACCATTCTCATTCTAAACATCATCCCCAATAACCAGAAACAGTAAATTTGCTGTATTCTATAGACTGTATAAAATGTAATTATCATATTTTTTTGGTATAAAAATAATCGATGTAATAGTTTAGTAAATATAGATATTAGATCAGAATTTAGATGAGATAGATTTAGACTGAGACGGGAGGATTCATAATGTTTGGCTCCCTTTCATCGGCAAGCTGTGTATGTGATAGCCATTTGTGTTGCTCGCCTTCATTTGTGTTGTTCTTTGGCTCTATTTGTGTTGTTCTAGTCTCCATTGTGGCTCTATTTGTGTTAATTCAGTCTCCATTGTGTTGTTCGACGGTCAATTTGTGTTGTTCCTAATGTCCATTTGTGTTGTTCTCATTTCTATTTGTATTTTTCTCCATGGTGTTGCTGAATGAGTCTATTTGTGTTGTTCCTAATGTCCATTTGTATTGTTCTCGTCTCCATTTGTGTTGCTCGATGTGTCCGTTTGTATTGCTCCTTTATCTCTATTTGTGTTGCTTGCTGTCTGTCCTCACTCTCCAGATGTGGAACCTGTTTTTATCTACTTTGTTGTAAAATCTCAAATGTTATGTGCCTCATTGGCAAGCTCTGTAAAACCTCAAATGTTATGTGCCTCACGTGCAAGGTCTGTAAAATCTCAAATGTTATATGCCTCACCAGCAAGCTCTGTAAAATCTCAAATGTTATGTGCCTCACCGGCAAGCTCTCCTTCGTACTAATCAATCTAGTGTGGTTCCCATTTGTCTACGTTGTTCAATTTGTGTACGTTGAACAACGTATTTGTGTGAGGAACCTGGCTCTAGGTTCGTGCCGCTTCTTAGCTGTGACCAACTATAACTCTATGTATACCATATATATGGCATATAGTCTGTCAATGATGATTAAAATGATTCCCTCAGTTTATTTTGCCGCAAATGTATTGCTCAAAAGAAAATCCCGACATGCCTCCTACCGTGTGTGTGTGACCTCATGAATTCTGTGATGTTGACAGTGGCCGCGACTGTGGCGTTCCATCTGTGGCATTTGGAATAAGACCTCACCTGTCACAGATCAGCTCTGTGAGGCTTGAGCCAGGATTCGATTGGAGGAAATTGGCTGCTTGTTCGCCTTCCGATGTCTCTTGTACCCGATCCGCTCAGTTAAGAATCACCGTCCGCCGCTGCGACGGGTTCAACTAACTATACATGTGGACGGGCTCAACTAACTATGCCCGCATTTATACTGAATTATCCCGGTATTTATTCCGGTATTTATTCCGGTATTTATCCCGGTATTTATTCCCGTCCGGGAACGGACGGGGTGATTGAGGTGTGAGTGTGTGGTGCGGGGCCGAGAAGGCTTGGGAGATCGGACAAGGGACGGCAGGATCGAGGTTTATACGCCGGGGCTCGGCTGGAGAGCTGGGAAACTGGCGGATGCCCGGGGCGGGTGTTGGAGGAGGGTAAAGAGAGGTTGGGACTGAGAGGGCGCACTCGCAGTGATGGACGGAGGGCTGGGGTTGGGGCCTACGGCGATGGGCCGGGGTTGGGGTCTGGTCCTACGGCGATGGGCCGGATGCTGGGTTCTGAACATGCGGCGATTGGCCAGGAGCGGGGGTCTGAACCCGCGGGGAGGTATTGAGGTGTGTACCTGGGATGAGGCGGCGGGCCTGCACGGGTGTCTTAGCTCGCCATGGGCTGGAGACTAGACGCTGGTGGCGATGGGCGAGGCAAGCGATGGGCTTGATGGAGGAGGCGAGGGGCCGGACGTGTTTGGGTGGGGACCGGACGGGTCTGGGAGTAGGGTTGGTGTGCACGAGGGGAGGGAGGAAGGGCGAGAGATGACGGGTTTCAACATAGAGACATAGAAAGTGCGACATAGGCGCCAACCAGCAGGGAGATCAAGCTGGTAGGCGACGGGGTTGATCTGTCTGGAAATTCTGAAGGGTCCAGCAAAGCGATAAGACAATTTGTCTTTTGTCTGGATGAGGTAGCTATTTGAGTCTGCATCACCGTCCCAAGTTGTAGACGACGCCTCCGTGCCGATTTGCGTAGTTTCGTAACGGTTGCAAGGAGTTTCGCTGGCAAGCTTAACTTCCGAAATATGTCCTCATTGTCTCGGCCATGGGTCTTCCACTTATCCTCGGGGGAAGGCCGAGACCGGGTGGGGATTTTCCGTCACAGAGCTTGTAAGGGACACAAGCAGATGCTTGGATGTGTTGTAGGCAAACTCGAGTAACGGTAAGAGGTCTTCCCATTTCCCTTGTTTCTCATGGGTAAAGTGGCAAAGCATGTCTTCGAGTACCTGGTTTTGTTTCTCGGTTTGGCCGTCAGTCTCTGGGTGACAAGTAGATGACATATGCTGCTCCATACCGAGAGTCTCGTGAAGGTTCTCCAACCCGAGGTAAACTTCACATCTCCGCCGAGACAATGTTTTCTGGGGTTCCGTGAAGACGGAAAATTTCCTTGACGAATGTGGGCTAATTTTTGCGGTGATGGTAGACTGGACGGGACGGCGAGGTTTTGTGAGGCGGTCCATCACGACCCAGATACTATCACGACCTGACTTGGAGCGAGGTAAGTGAGTGATGAAATCCATGGAAAGGGAGCTGAACCGGCCACTTGGAATTGGAAGCGGTTGTAGAAGGCCAAATTGTTTCCGTGTTCGCTTGGCTGGTGGATCGGTGAGCGGACCCACTCAATGCGGAGTCCCCGCCCAATGGAAGTGTTCCTTGACTCTAGCATAAGTTTTATCGATGCCTAGGTGACTGCTATGGGGTGTCATGAAGGTCATGGAGAATAGCTTTTGACATGTTGGAGTTGGTCCGGATGACAAGCCTACCTTTTCAGATATGCAGGCCTTTGGTGAGTAGAGTTGGGTGAGGTGGGTTGACCTAGCTTGGCATCCGTGAGCGTGTCGTTGTGGCCATTTGTGGAGAGGGGTCATGGGGAACGTCTGTACTAACCCGATTGTGTCGAGTTGGGACGACATAAGTGCACAAGCTCGGGTGAGGGCATCCGCGATGTATTGAAGCTCCAAAGACATACTTAATATCAAAGTTGAAGTCCGCTGTACTCACCTCCTTTGTCGGCATTCGTTTGGTTGAGTGAAAAATATTGAAGTGAATGGTGATCGGTGTTGCGGTGAAGCTGCCTAATAAGTAGTGTCTCCATACCGAGGCGTGAACTATGGCCAGCATTTCTTTGTCGTGAGCAGGATAGTTAAGAGAGCACCTTGTAGTTTTTGATTCATATGCAATCACCGCCATGTTGTGTTAGCACCGCTAGCAAAGTCGGCATCGGTGTACTACGTAGGGAGCTTGGGGATGCAGCTAGGACCGGAGCACCCGGGGACCGCTTAGGGTTTGGAACGCTGACGGGGAGAGTTGGAGGGGTTGACTAGCTGGCTGACGGAGGGCATCCGTGAGGGGAACGGCTATCTTACTGAAATCTTTGATAAAACGGCGATAGAAACCTGCGAGGCCAAGGAAACCTCTCAGCTGCAACAGGTCTTGAGGTAAAGGCCACTCGTCAATGACCTTGATTTTTCTAGGGTCTACGTGGATGCCCTGGGCACTGATGATATGACCTAGATACTCACACTCAGGTTGCATGAAGACGCACTTGCTACGCTTGGCTAGGAGTTGGTGTTTCCGGAGTAAGGTGAAGACTTCTCTAACAAGTTTGTAGTGTGTTTCTACATCCTCGAGTAGATGAGAATATCATCTAAAAATACGTCCACTCCTCTTCCCAACAGGGGACGGAGGACTTCTTGCATCAGACACTGGAAGGTGGCGGGGGCATTGGTAAGACCAAACGGCATGACAACAAATTCAAAATGACCATGACGGGTACTTGCGCGTTTTGTACTGCCACCTTCGTGGATACGTGTCGATGGAAGCGACCTTAAGTCGATCTTTGTGAGCAGTGGAGCCGTGGAGTTGGTCTAGGATGTCGTCAATCCGCGCATTTGGTAAACATTTTGCATGCTTCGCTCACCCCAGATCGAGATGCAGAGTCGCCATGCTCCATCTGGTTTTGCGACCAGTGAAACGGGTGCCCCAAAGGGTGAGACAGAGGGTCTCACAAACCCATTGGCCAGGAATTCATCCACTTGTCGCTTGATTTCCTCGCTCTCGGCGCTCGTATGGAGGCATATTGACCGTGTATGTCCGGGTAGGTCGCGGTGGTCGACGCCTCCTAGGTGGTAGGTCCGTAGGTGTTTTGAAGATGTCTGAACTCCTTCAACATCTGCGCATGTACTGGGAGCATGTCTTCTACTTCTTGACTTTCGCCCTAGACTCGGCCGTGCCTCCTAGTGGCATCACTGCGTTGAGTCGGCTATATACATGAAGCGCGGGCGGCTTTATTCAAAGTCGAGACATGAGAGGTGCTTGTCCCGGAATGTATTTCTCCCCAGGCATTACAAACTGACGATCTCCTACGGACAAGGTAACTACATTTGTATTCCGGTCAATATCTAAGTTGTTGGAATGGCAACTGGCTTACCGATAATGATGTCATGGCATAGGTTCGGCATGACCGTGAGTTTCATGATTTCTGGTATCCACCGGGAAGGTAAGCATGGCTTCTACCCATTGCTCTCGGCTGGTTTCTCTCTCATTGAGTGCGGTGACCACCGCCGATAGGTCCCACGGATCTTGCTGCCGTCCGGCACCGACCTTGAGATGTAGTGATGACTCGCTCCTGAGTCCAACAATCCCGTGGCAAGTAGCCCTTCTACCCCCATGAGGAGCTTGATGGGAACATGGTTGTTGCTAGTGAGAGAGTCCGGAGTACCTCCATGGCACACTGCTGCAGCTAGTGTCGATGGAAGCGACCTTAAGTCGATCTTTGTGAGCAGTGGAGCCGTGGAGTTGATCTAGGATGTCGTCAATCCGCGGCATTTGGTAAACATTTTTGTCTTGTTGCTTTCTGTTGACCTCGATGAGTCGATCGTCGCCATGCTCCATCGGTTTTGCGACCCGATGCAGTGCCCAAAGGGTGAGACAGAGGGTCTCACAAACCCAGCGGCGAGAATTCATCCACTTGTCGTTTGATTTCCTCGCTCTCTGCGATGCGCATGGAGGCATATTGGTGGTGTATGTCCGGGTAGGTCGATCACGGTGGTCGGCGCTTCTCCTAGTGGTAGGTCCGTAGGTGTTTTGAAGATGTCTGAACTCCTTCAACATCTGCGCATGTACTCGGAGCATGTCTTCTACTTCTTGACTTTGGCCCTAGACTCGGCCGTGCCTCCTGGTGGCATCACTCGTTTGAGTCGGCTATATACATGAAGCCTGGTGGCGGTGCTTTATTCAAAGGCGGGGCAGTAGAGGTGCTTATGCGGAATGTATTTCTCCCATGCATTACAAGCGAGCTCCTACGGACAAGGTAACTACATTTGTATTCAGTCAATATCTAAGTTGTTGGAATGCGGTGCCAACGATAATGATGTCATAGGTTCGGCATGTGAGTTTCATGATTTCTGGTATCCACGGGGAAGGTAAGCATGGCTTCTACCCATTGCTCTCGGCTGGTTTCTCTCTCATTGAGTGCGGTGACCACGTATGGTTGTACGACTCACGGATCTTGAGCTGCCGTCCGGTGACCTTGAGATGTAGTGATGACTCGCTCCACGAGTCCAACAATCCGTGGCAAGTAGCCCTTCTACTCCCATGAGGAGCTTGATGGGAACATGGTTGTTGCTAGTGAGAGAGTCAGAGTACCTCCATGGCACCTTCTTTGCGGCTAGCTCGGATGGTTCTTCTTCTATCTGTTGAGTGAACCCGTTTTGCGCTCACCGGGTTTCACGGACCGGCCCTCGCAGTCAGCCGAAGTCGATGAGGGCGCAGAACCGTGCCGGGGGGTGTGAAACACAAGTGCTTGTCCATGTATTGCTTACGTCGTCTCTGTCAATACTTTGAACATCACCTTCTTGTCGGAAGCATGTGCGCTTTGTTCCACTTGGTTGTGTTCAAATACTTGTATTTGTTGACTCGTAATTCCTTGCACTTTCATTGCCTCCACCGGTGGTGGGGGTTTGGTAGACGTCGCATCTCTGCCGGAGGCCATCGATTTAATTTCTCGACCGCTCTTCGTCAAGGCGTGGCATATCGAGGGTAACGCAATCGGTCGCAATAATCTTGAATGGTACCTTGTTGGGAGATAGTCCAAACTCTTGATATAGGTCTTTCCGATGGTTGATGGGTAGAAATTGTTCTAGAAACGTTGTCCGAATAGGTCCAAGAGTGGATGGGTTCCTCCATCCCGAGCTCCACCGCGTTCTCTGCCGCCACCATCGGTATGCATACCTCGAGACATGGTGCAAAAGCGATTCGATGGTCGTCTTCTCACCGATCTGTGTATCTTTCCATCTTATCGATCCAATCATAGACGGCTTGTCGTCCTTCATAGTCCCGCCAAAGGTGGATGTTTTAATCTTCCTCTGCAGTCCCGATCCAATCAGCACGGACTTGAATGGGAGTTCACCTTCCTCTCCTCGCTGATAGCTTCTTCTTTACCTCAGACTCCTGGCCAACGCATGAGTTGTAACCTTCTTGCCAACGCCTTGATCTCTTGATTATCCTTCTCTCCGTAACAACTCGACCAAAAGCTTCTTCGCTTCATCATCGCCTTGCCTGCACCGGTCATGAGTGGCGCGGTGTCCGGGTCTTGGCCGTTTTCTTCGTTCTCATTGGACCTTCCGTGTGCGGTGGCGGGTGTGGAGTGTTGTTCACCGTCGGGCATGGGTGACATTGGGTGACGGTGGATGGGAAGTGTTGGGGTGAGTTGGCCCCAGCTCAGAGGACACCAATGACGCCCAGCGGGCTCGGTTTTCCTCGAGTTGGCTTCTACTCGACCGATTTTTCCACCTCTCTCAATTGTTTGCCTTGTGTTTCTAGACTTCCGAGATTTCTTCACAGGATCGCTCCACGCAGTGCGTTCGCAGGCGCAACAAGTTGGGTTGCTGCGCCTTCCTGCTCCGGAGACGTCTTCTCACGTCACGCTGTCCATCTCTCTCGATGTAGGATCCGGATGCTTCCTCGCGGGCCGCGCGGCGGGTTCGTCGCGTAGTCCACGATCACCGTCCCTCCCGGCATCGCACCCGCAGTGCAAAATCCTAGCTCGCTTGTTTCTTGCTGTTTGGCCAACAATTTCTCCCTGCGCCTCGACCGGGTCTCTCGCAGTTCGCCCTGAT
Organism: Anthoceros angustus; assembly: GCA_010909165.1. NCBI lineage: Eukaryota > Viridiplantae > Streptophyta > Anthocerotopsida > Anthocerotales > Anthocerotaceae > Anthoceros > Anthoceros angustus. The sequence goes on from VJWM01000019.1 coordinate 1,066,462, forward strand.
CTGATATTGGAAAGGCGCCTCCATCGGATCGGTCGCGGCGGCTCTCCTCCGGACCCGGTCACCAATCCCTTCCGCCGCTTCTTCATCGCTCCGCCGGACCCTACGCGATTGACTTCCGAGATTGGAACGCAATCGCTCATCATGGATTTCTCCTGGGCCCCTTGAATCCCGCGTCCAGCCGGCCGCCCGCCTCCGGGCATGGATCGTGAGAGGCTCTGATACCAAATGTCACAGATCAGCTCTGTGAGGCTTGAGCCAGGACTCGATTGGAGGAAATTGGCTGCTTGTTCGTTCGGATCTCTCGTACCCATTCGGGCCAAGAACAGCCACGTCCACTGCCGCGGACGGGCTCAACTAACTATACCCGCGGACGGGTTCAACTAACTATACTGACGGGCTCAACTAACTATGCCCGCATTTATACTGAATTATCCCGGTATTTATTCCGGGATAATACCTAAACCGGAATTAACCTAGCTACCTGAACTAGCTGGGGAATGACTGTGTTCACACTTGTGTCGTGGGGTTGTCACGGCTGTGACATCACCAACCTGCAAGTCTTTCCACATCTCATAGATGTCGTGGATTCCGAACCCTCCACAGCTGTATTTCACAGGCACATGAAGCCAAGCAACTTTTCCAGCAGTAGCAGTGCAACTGTGTGTTGTGCTACTATGTAACTGAAAGTATCTGCTACCAAGTCGCTAGTCTGTGGAAGGTGAAATGGTTACCGACTTGTGCTCGTTGATTTGTTGCAGTAGAACACTACATACGTTCAGAACCAAGCACCTGACTTGTACTGCACCTTGTACATAGGAGTGCTGCCGGCTGATGAGTTTTAGGGGCCTAGCACTCTGCGATGTTCTGGCAGTTGCTTCAGCACATGGTGACATTTGTGATAAAGGGTGGTGGTGTCTGTCCGTTATGTCTGGTCAGTGATGTCTGTCATCTGTTTGTTAGTTGCCATCCCGCCTGCTGCAGTCGAACTCTGTTGTAATTCCTTCCATTTGGGCAAGCAACCATGGCCAGATGTTTGTCAACTTGTGCCCCCGAGTTCCTGGAGTCCTGGACTGTTCAAAGTGTGCCAGTTGCTTCAATTCAGCAACATGTTCGATTCCCACACTTTGTTGAAGCATCGGCAATGCTTCGGTCTTGGAGCTGCATCTTGGAGCTGAGATAGTCTCCTGTGCAGAACAGGTACGGTAGAAGCCCTGGTTTTGGGGAGATAGCGTATGCTGCAATTGTGGCAAAAAACTTCATGTTCCCTCGGAGGCTGATGGACATGTTGGTCCCATGAAGCTTGCCGAAGCGACATGAGGCTGTGGTGTAGCAATGCGTTAGCAGCCTCTGACGATGATCCTGAGGAGGAACCTCTGAGACGGCTACCAGGATTGTTAGGCTAAGCGCGGAGTCCGCGAAGTCGTTTTGCATGCCATTAGCGAGACAAGAAGATGAGTTGAATCGTGCGCGAGGTAATGACGATCTCGAACCCTATGCAAGCGGTGCAAAGGAAATCACTTCATGTCGGAAGCATCCGCTGCTGGTTCCAATCTCAGCTGGTTCGGAAGAGTTGCAGTAAAAGCACTCTGAATGTGCCTGCATTGTTCATTGGCCGGTTCAGCCGGAAGGCAGGGTTCTGTTGTCCCTGTGAGCCGCCCACGCTCGACTGAACTCTGATAGATCTGCAGAGTTCAGTCCCACGAATCTGGGGCAGATCTTTACCCCGCTCGCCAAATGGTGCACTGACAAAATGTGGGCTCTGAAAGCTTCAGAAGCTGAAATTGCTGGGAACGAATTAGTTGGTCGACCCCAAACTGCCTCTGCGCGCTTCCGTGGCTCTGGATCACCGCTACCACAGTGAGTGAAAACAGTGTGGACAGTTGGAGATTCTTCTGGAGCTCTACTCCATGGCATGCCAAGGTCCGGGGGTCCATCCGCATGCCTCCCTATGTTTTCTTCGTCTTCTTCTTGTTCTAATACCGTGACGAGTTGAACACGAGGAACTCAAGGGTTCAACAGGGACGTTTGATCCGGCCGTTAGGTCTTACGAAATACGATACGTTATAAAGCGGCTCAAGGTGAGCGCGGCAATTCATTGTCCGAGTCTCGTCATCTCGTCAATTTGTTGGCATCCCGCAGCGCGTCTTTGCCGAGTCTCGCCGGTACAAGTGCTGTCGGGATCCTCAGCTGGTCAAGCTTCTACCAGCAGCAGATGATCTTCCCTCTTGCGTTTCTGCGCGCCCGAACCGAGATTTATTTGTTTGAGTGCCTTTTGAGAGGATCGACTGGTGTCTGTGTAAGTACTGGCTGTCAGTCAGCCTGAGAATGTGAGTACACTGATATCAATGTTTGAATTGGTTAGTCTTTTGGCATCTAAGTTTCTCGAGTCTTTGGTCTTGGAGTGTTTTGAAAACATGCGTGCAGCATTCGATGATGCACCAAGCAAATGCATCTTTATTCTGATGTATAGTTCACTTGGTCACTCTCGATCTCTTTCGCGAGGATTTCCTGGTGCTCATCGAGACCTACTCTTGATTACAGATTCCTGATACGGTGCTCATCGAGACCTACTCTTGATTACACTGTCCTGATACGGAAGACATGGCCGGTTCCGATACTGTTTTGGCGGTATTCCTTTCTGTAGCGGCGAGTGTGATGTTTCTCCTTGCGATGGTGTATGTCATTGAAGCAATTCTATTTGTCATAGCATACTTCCGGGGACGCAGACAAGCTGCACCAGAAGCTGGCGGAGGGAACTGAGAGATCAGTTGCACGAGCAGCTGACGGAGGGAATCCTTTGGGCCAGGCAGACAAGTCTATGATGAATTTCCATGGCTTCAGGCCGGGATCCGTCCAATTGCCAGTCACGGTGGCCTTGGTGGACCAGCGGAACGATGTCTGAACAACATTATCAATGTTAATCACGGCAGACAGCCGGAGTGCGGTAATAACTTTTTTTGTACAGAATTCATCTGGATGATACCTTTTATGTACAAACCTTTATGCTGCAACTTTGAATGAAGCAAGACCCTTACCTCTTCTTCCAGTAGGACTTACGATAAGATTGAACTTTGTGACTTCGGAGTCGATGTATGGAAGACACCTTCGTATGCATCTTTTACGCAATATTTTCGAGTATCTTTTTCCTCCACAATAACTTACAAATAAGATGAACTTTTAGCTGTTTCTAGGCTCGATTTTACTTGGTCCCCTTGCATACCATATGTTTCTTAGGCATCTAAGAAACGTCTTAATTTTCTAGGCGTCTTTGTACAGGACAAATACATATATAAGGCAATCGAAATTTACAAGTAAAACTCATATTTCTCCATCTAACTAGCAATCCCAATTCTTAAGCAAAAATAGTTTCTATTAACCATATTTTCAAAGGGTCAATGTTCACAAAAATTTTGTTAACCGTAGTTTTCAAAGCCTCAATACTCACAAAATATATTGATAAGATCTTTCTACTTACACAAGATGACTTGTAGTTATTATTATTATAAAATTTACTAGTAATTTACTAAAATTAAATATTGTATTAAAAATATAGATATAAAAGAATTTACTTAATTTAGCAAGTTTCTAAGTTAAGCTCTTCATTAAGACATTCTTGTTTCTTGATGCATAGTCATGATAAGAGTATAGTTTTTTTAGAATTATGTGTATTTATATAAATTTTAAATATTGTGGTTGGCACAAGTAATAGAGCAGTTGAAACCAAATTTAAGAACCGATTTAAGATTTTAATAGTTATTATCCTACAAGTTTTTACAATAACTATTGTGTATTGTGGTGCACGAATGTTCTCCACAATATATAAGAAATCGAATGATTGCGACAAGAGCAAAGAGATACACTCGCTTTTGAAATTAAGACCCTCTCCCTGAGAGTCTCAATTACGGTCTATGTTTCGAATAACTCTTCTATATCAATGAGAATCTTACACCATTGCCATGGAAGACTAAGAAACAGAAATTACTTTTAGATCAGCTCGTGCTACAAGTCAAGTGGCTTTCTTTTGAAAATTTTATAGAATTTTATGGACTGTTGATTGATTGGGTTTGGGGAGTTAAGGTTTCAAAGTGAGTTAAGATTTCTTATATATGTATGCAGAATATTGAGTTTCTGCAAAGGGTGAGTACATGTTCCTTACAAGCTCGAGGTAGGAATAAGTACTACTCCTAGCTAACATAGACAATACTCTAGGAGAGGTAATGTCGTTTAGATGTGAGCTCGGCGGTGGCCTCGACCACTTCCTGGCAGGATGAGGGCGTCCCTCAGCCGCCTCTCCCTGACTTCTCTGACCTGCTCAACATCCACATTGAAAGCTGCTGCATCCACTTCCTCAGGCAGGTTCTTGAGCACCGAAGTTCTACCGGCAAGAGCCTCAACCCAGGGCCTGAAAATACACAAATTGGCATAGTCACACCATAAGTCCCAGCAGCCGGGTGTCAGAAAGCACAAGCCAGAAAGGAGAAGAGTGTGAAAAGAGCGAGCGTACTGGTCTGTGGTGTGGAAGGCAACCCACTCCAGGCCCTCGTCTCCGGCCCTGATGCCGTGGGGGTAAAACCGCGGAACTGCGTACGCTTCACCCTCCCTCACTTCCTGGCTCACCAGACGCTCGCCGTTGTTGCCCACAATTTCCAGCTCACCGTTGCCTCTCAGGATGTACAGAAACGCATGTCCATTCACATTCCACTGGGGAGCCAGGATAGCATCCTGCGCTTGCCAGCAACATACATCACGATCGATGAGCATCAACCACTGGACGATGTGACCATTCCAGCATGGGATGACAAAGCAATTAAGCCCAGATTCAACGGCAACTTGAAGGTTGGCGGTGGATGTCTACCCTCTCAAGACGGCCGAAGGTGGCACCCAGGTTGAGGTTCCTCAGGATGGGGAGCTTGAATCTGTTGGCGCTGTTGAAGATTCCAGCATCGCGAACGCGAACCTCGGGGGAGCCCTCACGAATGTTGTACACGAACTCGCCATTGATGTGCTCGCGGAAGTGGGCTTGGCTCTCTCGCTGTCCGTCGTCAACTGCGTTCGTGGACTCGGGGATTCTGACCTCCCGCTCTGCGAGCACGATGCCCGCGCCCTGCTGTCGGTTGAGCAAGTCATCCACCAGCTTCTCATCCACATCCCAAGCATCGGCCAGGAACTCCCTGCGGAATCCGTGCAGAATGCCTCTCTGACCGTGGCCCTCCTCTTCGCCTCCCTGCCGACCTCCACCGATCAAGAAGAATCCCTGCGCCACATATGTTGTTTCAGTGCGGGCCCGATCGAGAAATGCTCAAGACTGCACTCTCGAATGTGGAATCGCCTTCAAAACCTTACTCTGTGGCCCTCAGAGTAGGACGCAGATGTCTCCGCAAGGACGAGAATCCGGAGGTCGCTGCTGCCAGAATTATACAACCACGACGCAATACCACGAGGAACGGCTACAATGTCACCACGCCTCAGGCGCCTCACGTTCGAGGACTCTCCCAGAGCGTAGCCGGTAAGGATTCCAGCGTACCCCTCTCCTGCAAGATACAGGATGATCAGAAGAAGCGATTGCGTCACTCAAGGTCCATGCATTGAAATCACAGAGGGCGATGATGGATCCGGAGAAACGGATTTCTCACCTTCCTCCACGTATGCGATGCGAGGGGAATCGGAGTACTGGGGCAGGACAAGGCCGCGCTGCCTGATGGTGACCCTAGCAGCAGCAACATTGGCATCTCTCAGACTCCCGATGTTGGTCCAAGCCTCTACTGTGCCTCCATCAGTTCGCAGAACCTCCCGGGGTTCACCCAACTGCAGCTCGGCTCTGTGGGCCACTGCAGCGCACACGAAGGACAAGGCCAAGGCCAGCGCAAGTGCGCATTTCAAAGCCATTGCTTCAACAATGAAATGTGAAAACTTCAGAACAGCAGACACGAGTGTTGATTGAGCTATCGCAGCTCGCAAGGCGCTGCTTTTACGCTGGAGGAAGCGTGATGGATTTGGCAATTGGAGTTCCACTGCAGTTGTCCCGGGGTTCAGTGGCTTCACCGCATGCATCCCGGTTGCAGCAACTGTTTGTGAATCTCACAGCCTGGAGGCTGACTGGTCCAGTACAAGTTCCGTTCAATTGTAGCTTGCATGTTGCACTTGAAACTTGAACGTGGTACAGAAGCGGGGCCAGATGCATCCACACATTGGAAAGCATGTCTTTCCTTAACTATGCGGCGGTTGTCCTTCTGAATTGCATGTAGCATCAACCGAAGAATCTCTTTGCAGGAATTGAGGGAGTTCTTGGCCGATGCCTGGGATGTGGATGAGAGGCAGTGGATGAGCTGCTCAACCTGCCCAACGCCCTTTAGTGTATCTACATTGATGTGTGTAACTGCAGAAGGTGGGTGTGTGAGGAAGACGTGAAGGAGAAGAGACCAGCAACAGATTCGCTGAAGCACAAGAGTTGCTCACCTTGCAGCCGTTTCACAAAGCGTTCAGACTCTTTTAGGTTGGTTTCCTCCATGAGCGTGGTGTTGAGGCGCAGGTAGGTGAACAGGGATTCAAGGCCTTGGGATCTGCCAGGGCATTAGGGGAGAACTCCTCCACCACTAGCATACTCAGCTCCACACAGGTGAAGTTGAAGGTGGCTTTGTGCTTGGCTAGCATCTCTGCAACAGGGGCATCCAACATCGTCATCGATGCTGCTGCCACATTCATGGAATGACATCACCACCTATGATCGCAGAGACAAAGCCAAGCATCATTTTAAAGCTGACCCAAGTCAGACGGGCCTTGCCGTGGGGGAATGAAGTGTACCTGCAATTTGAGCCCCACGTCTGCAACCATGTGAAACGTGTAGGACATGCTCGTATTTGCGCTTGGTGCCTGTGATGACACCAGACTAAACATCGTGAACTGAACAGCATCCTTTCCAACCAGATCCTATAAAAACTTAGATTCCAAAACTTTTACCCGAAGCTCCAGCACAATCAACCTGTGGTCCACAAGCTTTACCGTCTCTTTCAAGAGGTGGATGAGAATCCGAAGGAGCCGAGAACAGGGGTGCCATTTTGAAAACCAGAGAGAAAGCCGTAGCTTGCTACGGTGGAAAACTCCACAGCGCGGTGAACGCCAGGAACAGGCAAAGCAGCTTGGGCGGGTGCAAATGGTAGGGCATACACAGTTTGGGGGTTCCCCCCTGTCCTGCAGGCCGCCCTTGCTGACAGGATAAAAAAAGAAACGAGCAGGTTGAGTCGTTCTCTCCTCAGCTGGAGTCCTTAAAATGCCAGCAACCGGAGTCTGTGAAAAGCTAGGCTCTGGGGCCTGGCCGCCAGATTGGTGAGCCACAATCTTGAATGGGGCGGCCAATCATGAGCCCAATCAACAGTGAGGCGCATGGCAAGGGCCCAAGGGCTCTGCAGGAAGCGCAGATCGAAGTCTGGCTCAAGGGATCCGACGGAAGGTTGGACATCCCACCTCAGCTGGACAACAAGTTTATTTCCTAAGAAAATTTGTGGTACACCGTTTTCTCTTCTCCTGCGATACCCTGTCAGATCAGACAGAGTCATCCAATACAAGCCCTTGGACCTCTCAATGGCTTTTAGAGCTGTATCGCAGTTCTAGAGCCTGAAGGGCAGCAGTGATGGTGGCATGGGGATTAGATGAGGAGACACTGATGCCTGCCCAATGGGGCCCATCAACCTCACGCTGGGGTTTGACAAGGCCCTTGTTGCCTTGGACAAGCAGGGGGCGTGCCGTCGGTACAGGTGTACAAGCAGCTGTTGCAGGCATGCATGCAGAGCAGGGCCCTGGAGGACGCCAAGCAGGTACATGATCACTTGGTGAAACATGGTTTAGAGTCGGACACAGTTTTGGGCGACCTTGTTGTAACCACGTTGGTGAAGTGTGGAAGCTTTGCCGATGGCCTGCACTTGTTTCGAAGGTTGCTGCCGGACTGTCTTCTCGTGGACAGCCATAATCTCAGGGTATAGCAATGCAGGAAGATGTCGGGAAGCTTTGTTGTGCTACGAGCACATGCGTGGGGAGGGCGTGCAGCCCAACAAGTTCACGTTTGTCAGCTTGCTCAAGGCTTGCAGCAGGCTGGAGGATCTGGAAGAGGGGAAAAGGATGCATGCTGCCGTTGTGAGCTATGGGTTTGAGGCTGACGTGTATGTGGGCAACACTCTGGTAAGTATGTATGCCAAGTGCAAGAGCATTCCAGATGCCCAGCAGGTTTTTGATGGATTGTCCCAGCGTGATGTTGTTTCGTGGAATGCGTTGGTTGCAGCATACGCTCAGCAGGGCCATGGGAAGCAAGCTTTGCGGCTATTTGCACAGATGGAGCAGGAAGGTGTCAAGTCAAATGCACGAACCTTTGTCAGTGTTCTCCAAGCATGTGGCATTCTTGCAGAGAAAGAGGGAGTTTCGGTTGTTGGCACAGAATGTGAAGGTGGAGACATTGCAGAAGGGAAGCAGTGCACACGGAGCTGCTGCTCGAGGCTTTGAGTCTGATGTGTTTGTTGGCAACTCATTGGTCAGTATGTATGCAAAGTGTGGGAGCATAGTGGATGCAGAGTTTATGTTTCAGATTGTCCCAGCCGAATGTGGTGTCGTGGAATGCATTGCTCGGGCCACTTTCTCAGCTGGGTCAAGGAGGAAGGTGTTGCAGTTATACTCTCAAATGCAGGAAGAAGAGGTGATGCCAGATGAATTGACGTTTATCAGCCTTCTCCAAGCATGCAGCAGCCTTGCAGAACAGGAGGAAGAAGGAGTCATGGACGGGCAAGGTGTCAAGATAAAGTCACTGGCTAAGGGAAAGGAGATACATGCTGGAGCTGCAGGGATGGGGTTTGGAACGGATGTCTTTGTGATCAATACGCTGGTGAATCTCTACGCAAAGTGTGGGAGCATGAAGGATGCGGTGCAGGTTTTTGACAGGTTGTCCAGGCGTGATGTTGTTTCCTGGACTGCTATGATAGCAGCATATTCTCAGAAAGAGCAAGGAGAAAAGGCTCTCCAGCTGTTTTGGCATATGCAAGAGGAAGGAATCAAGCCGAATGCACACACATTTGTCAGCACTCTCCAGGCATGTGGCAGTCTTGCTGAGCAGGAGCAAAGTGCACCTGTAGACAAGGTGCCGGTCAAACTGCAGTCACTGCAGAAGGGAAAAGAAGTGCATCATGTAGCTGTGAGAAGTGGTCTTGGATCTGACATGTTTGTTGGTACAAGTCTGCTTAGTATGTATGCAAAGTGTGGGAGCACTGTGGATGCCAGACAGGTTTTCGACGGATTGTGTGAGCATGATGTTGTCTCGTGGACTGCAATGATTGCCACATATGCACAGGAGGGGCAGGGGGAAGAGGCATTGCAGATTTATCAGCAGATGAAGGCAGCAGGTGTAAGGCCAAATGCGTGGACATTTGTCAGCCTTGTCCAAGCATGTGGCAGCCTTGCAGACAAGGAGGAAGAAGTGCTTGTCGAGGGGCAACATGTGAAAGTGAAGTCCTTGGGGCAGGGGAAGGAAATACATGCTGTTGGTCATGGATTTGCGTCCGATGTCTTTGTCAGTACTTCTTTGGTTAGCTTGTACGCAAAGTGTGGGAGTGTCAAAGATGCCGAAAAGGTGTTCTATGCGTTGCCCCAGCATGATGTGGTGTCATGCACTGCCATGATTGCAGCATACGCTCAGTGCGAGCAGGGAGAGAAGGCCTTGAAACTCTATGCTACGATGGAAGCAGCTGGCATGAAGCCAAATGAGGCTACAATTGTTTCCGTCCTGGAAGCATGCGGCACGACTGGTGCCTTCGACGTTTGCGTACACACCCACCAAAGTATACTAGGCACAGGACTTGAGTGCAGCCCTTTTGTGGCCACCAGTCTGATCCACACCTATGGCAAATGCGGGAGCATGGTAGATGCCGAAGTGTGTTCCACTCGCTGGCCAATGTAGTGTCCTGACTGCTCTGATTGCTGGGTACGCTCGAGTAGGATGCTGTGAGAGGAGCATACAGTGCTACAACAACATGCTTCTTGCTGGAGTGAACCCGGACAGGATCACATTCCTGGCTCTCCTGACGGCCTGCAGTCATGCTGGCAAGGTGGAGAAGGGATTGCATTACTTCCACTCCATGGCAAGAGATCATGGCATAGTTCCAGAGCTGGAGCATTATGGATGTGTTATTGATCTCGTCAGCCGGGCAGGCCTCTTGGACAAGGTGGACGAGCTGCTGCTGCAGATGCCTATACAGCCTGACCTGTCACTGTGGCTGTCTGTGCTGGGTGCCTGTCACAAACATGGCAACATCCCACTTGCACAGCGTGCTTTTGATGAAGCTGTTGCTTTAGAGCCAAAGCAAGCTTCAGCATACGTACTCATGTCAAACATGGTCGCAGATGCTGGCATGCTGGAGCATGGAAAGCACATACATGACTTGAGGCTCGCAGCTGGAGCATGGAAAGAGCCTGGCCAGAGCTGGATTGAGCATGAATCTCAGGTACACAAGTTTGCAGTTGGCGATCACTGGCATGGCCAAGATGCAATCTTGTACGAGCTGCTGGAAGAGTTAAATGCAAAGATAACGTGATGAGGAAGTTGGTCACAACAATTTGCCACTTACCCCAGAAAGGTGGGCATACACCTAGTGGGTAGTCGGCCATCGCTAACTTTCGGAGAACAGCTGGTGCAGGTGGAGAACATGTGGAACAGAATGAGAAAAGGGCAGGGTGGACGCACGCGTGAAGGCACACGGTGTGGAGCGGTTGGTCCCCTGTGTCAAGCCACCACAACTTACCTGTCGCAAATTTAAGCCCTACGACAGAGGAGGAAAGACGAACTGTGATCCGAAGCCTTGTGAGACGGTTGTGAAGCCGGAACCGAGAGCCCGCTTTAGCCTTCACTGTTCGTCTTCACCTCCAATCTCCCACGGCATCCACCGGTGGATGAGTGCTCCTTCGAGTATAATCACAGTCCGCCCTCCGCTCCTTTTTTAAGGAGGTATCCCAATTACATGTTTATCATATTTTTGATTAAAAATACATATAATGAATAAAAATTAAAACAAAATAGTTAGAGTTCAAGCCATTTATCTCACGTAACATAATTAACATTTTGTTATTAATGCTTTGTTACTACCGAATCATACTCAAAATGCCCAATGAGTAAAAATTAACAAGTTTAAGACGCGAAAATAAAGAAACTTGGGTTTGTGTGGGAAATTAGGGCCTGTTTAGGGGAGGTCTATACATATCTATTATTTCTATATAAATACCTATGTATTCTAATGAATGTTGAAATTTGATAAAATTATTTTTTATAAATTTTAAAAAATATAAATATTTATGTTGAACCTTATCCTTTTCAAAACATAATTATTTCGGCATTGCCGTGTCGAACCACCTGGTGGGGTACGGTAGTAATTTTGCTTAGCTACTTTGATATGATGACTCCAGCAAGGAGTTGTGGTCCTGGTGTGCGGGTATTCTAGAACTTGAAGTCTTCCCTAAATGGATAAATGAGACAAATTGAAAGATTAGGTTAAAACATTCAATGGGATTATCGATTTTTTTCTACTAAAAATTAAGAAAAATAATAGAAAAAAAATAGAGTAGGCATCGAATAGACTTCGAATTCTATCAATATAAGCATATAGCAATGGGGAATAGGTTTATGATGCTCGAGATTATGCCAAACTCAAAGTTTATAAATATATGGTACTACAAACTAATTATTGTACCCTCATAACTACCTTGTCTTAGTAGAGGTTTTTTAATGCTGCTTAGGGAAAGTGTTAGCCCTGAAGCAGTTAGGTATGGCATACCAAAGAGGACAGAGAGGGGACGGGGCATATTTTTCGCGCGTGAAACTTTTGTTCACACCACACGTCTTTTTGTTGTCCGGTTTGGTAACCCGACCGAAATGGGGTAGCCCAAAGCGGACGCACCAAAGCGCCAATTCCACCGTACACAAAGGAACTTCCTTTTTCCCACAAAGGTGGTTTTTCTTGCGTGGGCACCAAGAAACTTTTTGCGCTCTATTCCACTTTAGTGGCGGGCGGGCGGGCGGGCGGGCGCGGGCGGGCGCGGGCGGGCGGGCGGGCGGGCGGGCGGGCGCGGGCGCAGGCGGGCGCGCGGCGGGCGCGGCGGGCGCGGGCGGGCGGGCGCGGCGGGCGGGCGAGGCGGAGGAGGCACCACGGTATCAATCCTCCCCCTGCACCAAGCACCTAACTCGCCCATTTCTTGCTGACTATGGTGATGCCGAATTGTTTGCTTTGTCTCAGGTTTTGATTGGGGACATTGCCATCGGGCCTGTCGAGAACGATCACCCACAAGTAAGACCAGAGAACCTCTCAATGCATTGTTGGCGTGATACTCCTTTTCTTGCAGATGGCTGACATCCACGGGGCTGGGTGGTGCCACCGGTAGTTCTTGAGCATCATGGCGGTTGTAGGCGGATGGGATGTGCACCGCCCACCTCTCCTCACATGCTGCAGGCCCCATAGCCTGCAGCTAGAACATGTGCGGGCCAGCAATGGAGGAGGGTTCCACGCTCTCCTCCGAGCTCACCCGATCCTAATATGTGGAGTGAGTTGTTTTAGAGGTCTTATAACCCGAAGAATCCAATGCATCCTCTGTGCTATGAGGAGCTCGATGCGCTTTTGCAGCATGCTGAGAACCACAACGACCTCATCTGCCACATTGAGAACTACCTCGACTTCAGTTCTTTTTTTGAGAGCGAACGGGTCGTGTATTTGATTTGGACCTGGACTTCATCAGGAGAGTGCCTTCCGGCTGGAAGTGCACTATTTCATGCATACTCATTTTGATGGATGGCCATTGGGACCTAGATCATCGCGAGGCTTCAGTCGGAAGCACCAAGTCACTAGAGACTTCAAGATGTGGATGGCGAAGTTCCTCGATGGCTTGACCTGAGCCACAACATGTGTGGGCCAGCAATGGAGGAGGGTTCCACGCTCTCCTCCGAGCTCACCCGATCCTAATATGTGGAGTGAGTTGTTTTAGAGGTCTTATTACCGAAAGCCAATGCATCCTCGTACCGAGGAGCTCGATGCGTTGTTGCAAAGACATGTCGAGGACCACAGCGACCATCCGCCACATTGAGAACTACCCTTGGACTTCAAGTTCTTTTCGAGTGAGGGCGCGTGGTGAGGTATTTGGACCGGACTGGACTTCATCGTGAGAGTGCCTTCCAGTGGAAGTGCACTATTTCATGCATACTCATTTTGATGGATGGCCATTGGGACCTAATGATCAACTGCGAGGCCGGCGGTCAAGCACCAAGTCACTAGAGGACTTGCGTGGATGGCGAGTTCCACTCGATGGCTTGACCCAGCCACAACATGTGTGGGCCAGCAATGGAGGAGGGTTCCACGCTCTCCTCCGAGCTCACCCGATCCTAATATGTGGAGTGAGTTGTTTTAGAGGTCTTATTACCCGAAGAAGCCAATGCATCCTCTGTGCTACGAGGAGCTCGATGCGTTGTTGCAGCATGCTGAGGACCACAACGACCTCATCTGCCACATTGAGAACTACCCCTTGGACTTCAAGTTCTTTTCGAGCTGAGGGAACGTGGTCGTAGGTATTTGGACTGGACCTGGACTTCATACTGTGAGAGTGCCTTCCAGAAGCTGGAAGTGCACTATTTCATGCATACTCATTTTGATGGATGGCCATTGGGACCTAATGATCAACTGCGAGGTTTCGCTGGTCAAGCACCAAGTCACTAGAGACGTGGATGTTCCACTCCGATGGCTTGACTCACAAAGTGTACTTACTGGCCTCGGCCATCGCCTCTCTGGATTTCATCACAACCTCTTCTACGAATCCTTGCCGACGCCAACCATGTCTTGTAGGAGGAAATAAGCGAACTCTACATCATCGAGGATAATGATCATGGGGTTAGGACTGGTGGTCATCGGTTTTAAGCACCTTGAAGCATGGGTTTTGTTAGGACATGGTGGTGGAGGCCTTTAGGGTTTAAGTTTGTAGGTTTCGTCATATCTGGCTTATCACGATTTTGACTTGTCCCATTTTTTGCGCTTGCCTATGTGTAGGCATCCCACCCATCGGCCAGGTTTCTCTGGCCACAATTTTGCAATGGCCCTCAGTTCATGCTTGCCGCTGCATAGCGCCTTCTGCCGTGCTTGAATATTGGACTGAGAACCACACGATGCATTTGAAGACTTGTCGTCAGACATGACTTCAAACAAATTGCATGCAAGAAGCTCTATGCTGACTTCCTGACTATTTAGAGTTTGGATGAACGTGGACAGAATGGCCGTCCAGCTCCTTCAAGGCTCTTCGAATTGCAGGGGGCAGCATGATGCTTCCACTGCATTTGACAATTTGTCACCTACTTTGCCTATGTTCTTTGGCCCTTCCATCAAACTCTGGGTGTGTTGTGAATTGTTGATGTTGTCCCACAAGTTGAGAGGCAGCAATTCGTAGAATTGGGTTTCCTAGACTATCACACCCTATTGCAGTGCACTGCATGTATGAAATCAATGCAGGGCAGACTCATATGATGGGCCTGTTCGAAGCTTTTTCTAAAAGACATCAGAAAGAAACGATGTGCTCAGTGCAACGTGAAAGGAGCATCTCCTAAACTTGCCTTGCCTGGTTGTTCTTGAGGGTCAACTTCAGTGCATCTCAAGAAACGAGCAACGGAGAAGGATGTCTCCTACACCCGTAAATCGCTAGCATCAGAGGAGTGATAGAACGAATTTCAGCACAAGATTCCCCAAATCCCGCCACCAACAAAGTCTGCTACATGCACCCGGTTTCTTATTCCAACTGAAGGCGGCTTCCATGTTCCAGCAACATGCCCTCTTATTGTTTGAGCTGTACTTCTTCCCTGCTTTAAAGGAGGATCGGTTTAATGTTTCCAGTATCGCGTTCCTAACAAAAACACGATTCCATTGTCCCTAGCTAAGAGGACGCGGACACGGCCATGGGCGTGTCTTCGCAAACCATGGCCGTGTCGGCGGCCGCGGCCGTCATTGCCTTCGAAGACCATGGCCGCGGTTGAGGTAGGGTTTGGCAACCAGATTGGTGCGGCCCGCGGGTTAGGGTAAGGCGGCCATGGGATAGCATCGAAGAAAGCTTAATCGCAAAAGGTAGGGCGGAAGACTCTGCAAACATAGTGTCCCGGCTCTTTGTTTTCAAAGTTGCAAGGACAAAAAAAATTTCAAGCACACCCATTTCGAGGAGAAAGAGTGTGTGTCCCCTTTGGTACTTGTCTGCTCTTGGCTAGGGTGCCAAAGCGTATGTTTCACCATGTGCTGTGAGAAAGCAATCTGTACAGGAATCTAGGGTATATTCATCAAGATGCCTACGCCTTGTATGGCTTTCGCGTGAAAAAAAATGCCCCATCCCCTCTTTCCTCTTTGGTATGCCATAGTTAGGTAGAGAAGCAGTTAGGTGGAAAATTATTTTTTGTAAAACCTATCAATTGAACTACGAATTTTTCTTATTTTTTGAGATTTTGGGGATTTTGAATCTAAAAATATTTTCCTTGTCATGATAGAGGTTTTTTATTGCTGCTTAGAGAGAGTGCTAGCCTTGAAGCCATTAAGAAGAGAAGCAGTAAAAATTATTTTTAGTAAAACCTATTAAATGAATTATGAATTTTTCCTAACTTTGAGATTTTTTGGATATCAAATTTATAAATAT
Source organism: Anthoceros angustus (assembly GCA_010909165.1). Classification (NCBI taxonomy): domain Eukaryota; kingdom Viridiplantae; phylum Streptophyta; class Anthocerotopsida; order Anthocerotales; family Anthocerotaceae; genus Anthoceros; species Anthoceros angustus. The sequence goes on from VJWM01000019.1 coordinate 1,082,134, forward strand.
TTTCTTATCTTTTAGATAAGAAGAACCTAATTTGAAATCTCGGGTTCTTGATTGCATCACCGAAATGCCATTTGGAGTGTAATACAAGCGATGCATATCATCAAGTAGTTATATTCCTCTGCAACGGAGAATCCAGTTGCATTTGCCGGTTTATCATGTCCTAGACCTCCTAATGCAGGACAACAAGTAACCAATTTAAATGAACCCTAACTAATGAAGATAATGAACTAAAATATTTAACTTCCTTTATTTTCTTTCTATTCACTAAACTATTCACTCTATATAACGAATAGATAAGTAGATATATTCATACGTAAATCTAACCAACTTAACAAGGATGTGAAAAGATCGAATCCTCTAGCTAACCAATAAATTATAACCAATCTAAATGAACTCTAACTAATAAAGATGAATGAACCTAAACAAAAAAAATGACTTCCTTTAAGGTCTTTTTATATGAACTAAGTAGCATAAATAATAAATAGATAAGCTAAAAATATTCATACATAAACCCACACAATTAGTACATTAACTGTTATCATCTCCAATTTGGCTGTCCAAGAATGAGGGAGCTCTTAATTAACCTCTAGCTAACTAATTAATTTAGTCAGCCAAATGAAATCTAAATTAAACAAGATAATATAAAACTAAACAAAATATTTAACTTCCTTCATGATTTTTCTATTCACTAGAAAATTATTCTAAATAAAAATAGATGTTCAATATTCATGCTTTACCTTGAACAATTAGTAGATATAACAATTATCATTAACATACAAAGGAGATGGCCTCGTGCACAAAAGCAGCATCCACATTGTCATCTGGGAAGCATCCACCATCGCTCCTTTACATCCCGCAATTGCTATAACAATTGCTCCTTCTATAACAAAACGCCGTGATTAAAACTTCTAAATTTTTCTCAGAGATTGGACCCCTGATAGGATACAGGGCTTCTACTGGGAAAATATTGATGAGCAAGGCACTCCAATTCCCGATTCACTATGAGGAATACAACATCTACATTTTGCAACACTCTCGTGATCGCTTGGCGCGACTTCGACTGGGTACCGTGCACGACAATCCCATGTCGTTGTAGAAAGTCCGTTCTCAAGGGAATGGTCTGCTTATTTGTCGAGCCCTATCGCCTCGAACGGACTTCATCAAAGGCGGCCCACAACCTAAGTGTGTGCCCCTCCACAACTCGTTTGGACCAGCGCACCACCGGACCTTCCCACAAACCCCGCCCGGATTTCTCCAAGACTACCGAACAGTTTAACGACGCTGCCTCGCCGCCCACGACTAGCGCCCAGCCTCAACTCGTCACGCCACAACTCCACCTCAACACACACGCCAGAACACGACCCTTCTCCCTTATCCATTCTCCAAATTAGTAGTCACAACACCAACACGCCGATGTATTCACACCAGTGCCCCTTCCTACCGCCTCTGCTCATGGAGAAGTTTAGCACTGCAACCCCACAGCCTCCGCTCCAGCCTCCAAGGATGGCTTCCGCCACAGTCACCCCAAGCGCCTAATCCTCCTACCGCTTCACGCTCATGGAGAAGTGGCACGCATCCCCAGCCTGCTCCAGCCTCCAAGGATGGCTTCCGCCAGTCGCCCAAGCGCCTCCTAATCCTCCTACCGCTTCACGCTCATGGAGAAGTGGCTTCAGCCTGCATCCCCACGCCTGCTCCGCCCAGCCTCCAAGGTTAGTCTCGCACCCGAAATCACCCGCAGCACCCCGAGCTCAGTCCGCCCCGCACCGCACTCCACGTGCGGAGCTTCACACAAACACATCCCTCTACCACCAATTAATCCCGCACGGTGACGCAGAACTCACTCCGCCTCCTCGAGCACAAGGCAAGAGCACACGAGCGCCAAGATGGTACCCGGATAGTCTGCCTTGGACGCCAGCCTTCCTATATACTCCCATACCCTAACCTAACCCGCCTATGTATGTATCCTAACCGCTATGTATGTACCCTAACTGGTCGTGGTAACCACGGACGTAGCTCATCACCGCCGACTTCTGCACCACCGCTTCCCCGCCAAAGAGATCCATGCCAGCGATGCCACCAAACTAAACCACGCCTGCACCACTCCTGACCGCCCGGACGGACCACTCCGGACCTCTCAAGGACGGACCACTCCATCGGACCTCGCCGGACCGGACCACCGTCGGACCACCCGGGCGGGACCCTCCGCCGGACCTCGACGGACGGACCCTCCGTCCTCAGCGGACCGGGGTCTAGGGATTACCAAGTGCAATCTCGGCCGAAAATGGCCTTATTGGCTAACCTCCCTATCCCTCTTAACAAGAACAAAAGCAAAACAAGCCGCCAAGAGTACGGACATCGGATTTGGCACCCACATACTCCTTCTCATCTCGGCCTCGCCAACACCCTGTGCAATACTCCGCTCTTCCTGACTCTCCCTTCTCGTGTTTTACTACCTCGTGTGTCGCAAGTCCGCAACATTGGGAACCTTACCAAGATTCATCCTCCGCTGAGGATGAGTCGCCTCCTCCTCCTCCGAGGTTGATGTGCCGTCCTCCCCGCCGTGCCCATCTCTCTTCTCTCCTTTGAGCATGCCGGGCCTCCCGCTAGATTCGCACCCTCTGGCCCCGGCCCCTGCATCCTCCCTACTCAGATACTCCACAAACCGCCCGACCATTACACCCATCCACAACCGCAATCCGGGCATCCTACTCCTACCTACTAACTCAGTAGAACACAATACCATTCTAAGAACCAAAATGTGGCGCGACTTTCACGATGGCCACCGCACGACAATCCGTGTCGTTGTAAGGAGTCCGCCCAAGGAATGGTCTGCATATTCGCTCGAGCTCTACACCATCCGAACGGACTTCATCAGTTGGGTCCGCGGCTCCACAACCTAAGTGTGTGCCCTCCACAACTCGTCGGACCACCACCGGACCTTCCCACAAACCCGCCTGATTTCTCCAAGACTACCGAACAGTTTAACGACGCTGCCTTCGGCCTACTTAGCGCCTGGCCCCTCAACTCCTGCCCACAACTCCACCTCAACACACACGCCAGAACACGACTTCTCCCTTATCCATTCCCAGTAGTCACAACACCAACACGCGATGTATTCACACGCGCGCCTTCCTACCGCTTCACGCTCGCGGAGAAGTAGCTTGCCCTGCAACCCCACAGCCTCCGCTCCAAGCCTCGGCTCCGCCACAGTCACCCCAAGCGCCTCAATCCCCTCCTACCGCTCACAGAAGTGGCTTCAGCATCCCCACACCTCGCTCCAGAGCCTCCAAGGATGGCTTCCGCCAAAGCACCCCAAGCGCCTCCTAATCCTCCTACCGCTACGCTGGAGAAGTGGCTTCGCACTGCATCCCCATGCCTCCGCTCCAAAGCAGCCTCCAAGGTTAGTCTCAGACCCGAGAAATCACCCGCGAGCACCTCCCGAGCTCAGTCCGACCCCTTCGCACTCCATCAAGCGTGTTGGCGGAGCTCGTCACCGAGCTCTAAACACATCCTCTACCACCAATTAATCCCCGCACGGTGACGCAGAACTCACTCCGCCTCCTCGAGCACGGCAAGAGCACACGAGCGAAGATGGTACTGGATAGTCTCGCCTTGACGCCAGCCTTCCCATATACTCCCATACCCTAACCTAACCCGCCTATGTATGTATCCTAACACTTTATGTATACCCTAACCTCAGGTCGTAGTAACGCCCGGGCGTAGCTCATCAACTGGCGGACTTCTTGCAGCTTCCCCGTAAGCAGTAGATCCATGCAGCGATGCCACCAAACTAAACCACCGGCGAGACCACTCGGTCGGACTTCGCGCGGACCACTCGCGGACCTCTCAAGCGGACCACTCCATCGGACCTCGCCGGGCAGACCACTCGGACCTCGCAGGACGGACCACTCCATCGGACCTCGCCGGACGGACCACCGTCCTCAGCAACGGGGTCTAGGGATTACACTTAAAGTGCAATCGGCGAAATGCAGCCTTATTGGCTAACTCCTCCTATCCCTCTTACCAAGTGCTGACCAAAAAGCAAAACAAGCGCCAAGATGCGTGGCGAGACTTCTTGATGGACGGTAGCGCACAATCCGTGTCGTTGTAGGAAGAAGTCCGTTCCCAAGGGAATGATAGGCGTTTAGCGTTTGGTGATTCTTACCGTCCTTAGCGCTCGTTGTCTCGGCACACACACATACTCTAACTACTCACGTTCACCGTACGGGCCGGTATGGCCAAGCGTTTAAGGACCCGTTCGCGTCCGTATCGTTCACATACATCCTTCACGCATCGGTCCTTTCCTCTCCTCTCACGCTACACTCTTGATCTTAGAAAAAAGCGCGGATTCTGTGATCCGGACCTCCTCCGTCGTTCAGGGCCTCTCGTCCGGGCTCTACACGCCCTCCGGGTTCCTCGGCTCAGCGTTCAGTCCGTTCGGTGTCGGACGCGGCTCGAACGAGCACGGATCACCGATCACCCTTCCACACACCACAGCGTTAAGTCCGTCACGGGACCTTGATCAATCTCCCGGGGCACCTTTCGTGACTCGGGACTCACGTTAGCAAGAAGACTCACAAAGTGCACAGCAGCATCAACACCAAGAAAGATGCTTTACTAGGGACCTCGGCCCTCTTATCTCTGCGCCCAGGTGGCGTCTTTATTACCCCTATTACGGGCGTGCCATTTCGGTATACCTAATCGGCCGCCTACCACTATCCCTATCTCCTTCGCCATTGTGGTGGGAAGGTCACAGGCCCCGCCTCGGAATGGGTGGTCAATCCCCGTCAGGTTGTGGTGCAATCGGATGATCCGTGAGGCGGGGCCCTCCTCTCCCGGAATCACATCGAGGTTGGGCTCTGGCGGCGGTCGACAGCCGCCGTTACCACGGCGTCATCCTCCACAGCCCCTCACAGGTCCCTTGGGTGGGGCCACCTACTCGGCTCCCCTAAGCGTAAGTCGAAGGGGCTCCTCCTTCTTGCCGCCCGGTCCTCGAGGTCTGTCTCGACTCACAGACTTGAGTCGGCTTATTCACTCGGCCGGCTAGGTCAGGTCTCTGGGTCCGGACCTCGGGGTCAGTTGTCAGTCCGGACTTGGTCGGACTTATTCGAGTCCGGACTTGGTCCGGACTTATTAGAGTCCGGACTTGGTCGGCCTCCCTCGGGGTCCGGACAAAGTCGGACTCCGGGTTTCCTCCCTCACGGGACTCCTCAGTGGCTCTCCTCGAAGTCCCTTGTTCCCGATCGCCCGTGGCTCCGTTGGCCCCTCCTTCCATGGTGAGGTGCGGGTGCACCTCGATCGCATCCGCGCTCCTCGTTCCTCCTCCGGTTGCTCCTCTCCGCGCTCCGTCATCTCAAAAGGGGCCACTAGGGTCCTGTCTTTGTCCCGTGGCCTTCATCTCCTTGAGCCTTCCGGTCCGTCGTTTGCGGCGGCGTCGAGGCTTCTCGCCTTGAGGGCTCGGCGTGGTAATAGGCAAAGTCGAATCGACTTGTTGAATTGCCTCTTCCACGTGTGCGGGCACAATACTCCCTCGCCATAAGTGTTAGGTCGTGCTTTCGGCTTGTTGGGCCACCTCTCACCCGGTTGGCAGTTGGGCAGGCGTATCATGAGGCTACAAGGCGGCCTCGGTCACCTCCTGCATTGCAGCGCTCACTGCTCGGCTCCGTCGTTTCCTTCCATGCCGCCCGGCTTACCGCCATAGCGGCGTTCCCTTCCGCCTTTCGGTGGACCGGCTTCTTTTACGCTTCCGGTGCTCGCGCTCCTCCGTTCATTACGGCCTTTAGCTCGCGGCTCCTCTCATATACCTCCGTCCAGACTCGGGACTTCCTCCAGCTCGCCATGGCAGCAGCGTCCAACTCCTTGGATAGTCGCGATTTTCCTCCGTCTTGACGGGCGGGCACTCTTTTGTGCTCGAGGTCGTGGATTCTCTCGTTGAGAATCACTGCTTTCAAGCGCATCTTGGGTTGTAGCTCAGTGTCCTTCTTTGTCCTCCATCTGCTGCCTCCTTCTACCTCCTGCTTGTGCCGGAGATCCCTATCTCCCGAGTCTTGGCCTCCACTCCACTCCATAGCACTTTGTCACGGCCTTGAGTTAGCCTCATTTTCTCTCTCCACCGGTTCGATCACGTGCATGTGATCCGGTCGCTCTTTTGCATGACTTCCGCTCGCCGCCTTTACGGGCCTCGCCCACTTGGCGCTGCTCTGGCAGACGCCTCCGCCCGGTCGAGCTCTCTGCCCGGGCCTCTTCCGCCTCTGCTGCGCTTCCCTCTTACTGCAAGGTCCTCCGCGCTTGGGCCTCGAGCTTGCTTGTGACGCCGGTGAAGAACCTTAACCAGTCTGTGAACGCCGGGCCTCGCTCCGCCACCCGGCGTTTCCCTTCCTCGATCGGCGAGGGACTCCGCCTTTCCTTTGCCTCGGCCGCCTTCACTTGCTCTTGGGTTCCACCATCCTCCTCGGGTGGCCTCCACTTCCACAGGTCTTCTCCATGTACCAGAGACCCCAAAGCATTCCGTCCATGGCGGTAGCAGGACTTCGCCGTGTTTCTTCCACGGCCTGAGTGAGGCCCCCACAAAGTCCGTAGTGGGGCCGGCATTTCTCGATCCATGAGGACCTCCATACCCGTCCGGGAGTAAGTGGGTTCTCGGACCTAATCGGGACCCTCGGGTCACAGTGGTGTCAGTCTCACCCTCTTGGCCCTCTTGGCCTCTAACTCCTTTGTGCCCTCTTTCTCCACAGGGCTCGGAGGTGAGGGGGTCGGGAGCAAGCTCTTTTGCCCCTTCACAGCCGGGGCAGGCCGGCTCGAGGTGGGCTGCCGGTGACCTCCTGCTCCTTGGGCCACGTCCCTTCTGCCCTCCTTACGCCTCTTGACCTCTTGCCACTCCGTGGGGGTAAAGTCTGCCAGGTCTTTGCGTTGGTAAGCGGCACCGTCTTCCGCCTCTTGACTCCCGAGTTCGTCGGGGCTCGGCCGTCGTGGTTGTTGGCTGCATTGCCGGTGCGGGCCAGCGCCCTCCGCATCGGCTCCCTCACTGTCGGGCTCGGAGGGCACCAAAAGGAGGAAGGGAATCGCCTCCCAAACTTCCACAGGTGGTGAGGGGTTCGCTCAGGGCGTATGGAGTCAGGAATCCCTCGTCGTCCTCCCGAGTCCGCTTGGTCTTGAAGGGCGACCCCCACCTCAGGCGCCCCTTGCACGCTCTACTTGGCGGGGCCTCCGGCCCCTTGGGGCGCCCGCTCAAGCTCTCCCTCCTTGAGCTCGAAATGTCCCCATACATGAATCGGTGTAGTTGATGAGGCTTCTCGCTCCTTAGCTTGCGTGCCTCGGCGCAGGCGAAGATAATCCTTCCCAGTCCGCTCTCTTCCCTTGGGCGCATGCGAGAATACCAGGTTATCACCAAGGTGATCCACCTTGGTGGCGAGTTCAATGGACAATGATCCGGGCTCCTTACTCGGTATCCGGCGGATCGGATATCAACCATCCGTTGGTTGTCCTGCGTTCGAGCCTCGCATCGCGTGGGCGGCCCTATCTTCCGCCTTAAGGGGCTCGGCACGCCCCTTCTTCCTCCTTGGGCGGTTGTAGGCCATCCTCGGGACCTCAAGGTCCATCGCCTCGGGTCCTCCGGAGGTTCTTGGATCGGACCTCCTTGTTGATCGCCCGGCATCTTGGGCAAACTCCGGACTAGAGTAGCGTTGTCAAAGGTCGAGACCATTTGGAATCATGCCACTCTGCACCAATTCCCTGCTTCCTCCGGCCGGGGCCGAAGTCCGGATAGCGCGGGTCACAATGTTGCGCTCCACGAGGTCCATGGCTCCCGGACTTTCCGTCGGCTTTTGGGTGCCATTGCTTTCTCCTCCTCTTGTTCTTTGTGGCTGGCGCGGGTCGGGCGATGTTCCTCCCGGCGCGTTCGTGCTCCAACCTGATGCGCCACGCTCTGGTGGCCCAAGAAAGCGCCCGAGCCGGATTGCGGGCGCAAGGCTATGAGGTATGCGGAGGCTGCGCGGCAGACCTCCCTCCTTGGCGCGCTTGTGGAAGTAAGCGCTGGGCGGGCGCCTCTTCGTTGTCCGTGCGCGAGTGCATGCGGCACTCGACCCCTGCTTCCCTGCGGCCTTCGCCGCGCGCGCCGCGGGCGTGAATACTCGGCCTCTGGCAGGTTACGGTCTGACCTCGCATGCCCGACCTCCACTCGGGGCCGTCCACGTGGCGCCGCCTGCATCCTCACGCCTCCGCTCCTGGGTTACTTTCACTGGCGTACTTATCCTATTTTGACACAGGTGGGTTCGGACTTATCCGTTACTCCGTAGTCGGAGCTTGCCATAGTGATGGGGGTCCGTTGTTCACTCCAGTCGGAGTATACTCCGGAGCCTCGTCCGGCGCTACCCCAATTTTATTCCTCCTTTTGCCTTATTTATCCTTCAATCCTAAAAAGCGAAACCCTACTTATTTCTTAACTCCCGAAGTGCATAGCCCACATACTCCCTTCTCATCATTGGCGTCTCCGCCACACTAAGCATGATACTTCTTCACCGCCACCCGTTTCACCCGGTGGGCAGCGACTCTCCATCTCGATTGAGCGGACCCGTTGTCATATACTTGCACCACTTAGTGCGGACCCATCCATCTCGGTGAAGTTTGCACGGAAAATGCATGTGGCGACTATCATAAAGGAGGGCGGTCCCTTCCTTTACATACTCGATTCCGATCGGCGATCGTGCCAAATCTTTGTTGGTTTTGCACCAAGCATCTTCGTGAGCTTCTTCCACTGTCCTGTGTCTTGAACAAACCCCAAGAGTCGCTCGGTGGCTTTCCTCTTCGTCTCCCTTCCATCATTACTCGAAAAGTGGGCACTTCAAACTCGGCATTACGGGAGAGTGTCAGTAGGTCAAGTAAGGGTCCGTTGTGTGGTCACCTTCTCTGCTGTCGGGCATACAGTGCGGATGGCGACTTGGTATCCCGATCATGGGCGTAGTTCCTGTGAGTTTATTGAATCCTGCGGATGAGCCCATTTGTCTTCTCTGTCGCCCATTGGCCTTAGGATTGTAGGGTGCCGTCTTGCGATGATTGATGCGAAATACTCCGTCATGGCGGCCACCACATCATTAAGGAAATGGGTTCCCCTATCACTTACCAAGCGGCGGACATCCGAGGGTTATGATGTTCTCGTCAGAATTTGGCCACGGTATTTGCGAGTCCGTTCTTGTCGCCGCCTCTACCCACACAGTGCGATGGTCGTTGCCACGGGATGTATCTCCTTTGTGTGTGTCTTGTCGTGGTGTATGGGTCCAACAAAGTCAATACCCACTTTTGAAGGTGCGATTGCCAATATCGGTACTAGCGGCCTTTGTGTCGTCGGGGTTGGCTTTCCGATCCGACAAGCATCACACTTCTTCTGGCGGTGGGTGTCCCCATACATTGTTGGCCAGTATCCGCTTCAAAATCTTTTGGTGGTGACTGTCTTTGCGTAGTGTCCACCCCAATCCTTGTGCATTCCCTTGGCTCTGTCCCTGCGGTTGCAAGTACCTTCGTTCTACTCCGTCAGGCCCTAATTTGAACACACCCGTTGTACATTACGAAGGGTCGAGCATAGTGCACGAATGCCTCCCTTCACGTGATTTTCGGGAGCTCCATTCCCAGTACCGCTCTATTTCTTCGTGAGGTCGGACGACCATGGCGGACCCTCCTTCTCACTTCTAAGGCTGCCGATTCTCGTAGCTTGGGGTTGATTGGTCGGCTCCTCGGTTGTACTTTACAACCAACCCTACTAGAAAGGGCAGCCTATGTTACGATCGTTGTTGCAATTTTATGTTACACTTCTAACTTGCAACATCATTTGAGGCTTAGTATTGAGTTTGTCGTTTCTTTCCCCAAGTGGGCCTACAATCTTAACGAACTGGCTCTCTCTCCTACCACTTCACCCTCTTAACTACATCCCTCTCTCATACGCATTGTTTATGAATTCCCTCATGCAATTGCAACATATGGTAACAGGACCCTCTCTCTCTTCTCTCCTCCCCATCTTTATTACACCCCATTGGGAGTACAATTAGTTAATGTTTTTCCTAGCGCTCTTCTTTGCACTCTCTCTTCACAACTATTTGTTAATGGTGCCCAGACACGAATATCACATGCCATTAAGTCACCTTTAAAGGTGACCTAAACATAATATTTAACCTATGTCTAAGTTCGTGGGTCGAGGCTCACTCTATGTTCGGAGGCAAGGAGAAGGAGAGAGGAGGAAGGGAGGGAGGAAGGGGGAGGAGGAAGGAGGCAAGGAGGAAAGGAGAGGGATGAGGTAGAGGAGGAGGAGGAGTAGGAGGAGGAGGAGGAGGAGAGGAGGAGGAAGGGAGGCAATGAGGAAAGGGGAGAGGGATCGAGGTAGAGGAGGAGGAGGAGGAGGAGGAGGAGGAGGAGGAGGGAGGAGGAGGAGAGGAGGCGAGAAAAGGGGCAGGAGCGGGGGGAGATTATAAGGAGGAGGAGGGGAAGATGGAAAGAGAGGAGCAAGAGAGGAGGAAGAGGAGGGGAGAGGGAAAGAAGAGGAGGGTAGATGGGAAGGAGGAGGAGGGGAGAGGGAAGGAAGAGGCCCGTTCCATGCTGTGATTTCAAGTAAAGACCCGTTCAAGATTTCTAGTCTCAATTTTTCCCATGATGGTAATGTGACATGGCGTGGTGACGGATGGTGGCAGGCGGGATCACGTGTACACCCAAATCTTTTGGTTTTGCACCAAGCATCTTGGTGAGCTTCTTCACATCCTGTGTCTTTGCACAAACCCCAAAGTCGCTCGGTGGCTTTCCTCTTACATGTCTCCTTCCATCATTACTCGAAAAGTGGGCACTTCAAACTCATTACGGGAGGTGTCGTAGGTCAAGTAAGGGTCCGTTGTGTGGTCACCTTCTCTGTGTCGGGCAGGTCACGGATGGCTTAGTATCGATCATGGGCGTAGTTCCTGTGAGTTTATTGAGAATCCTGCGGATGAGCCCATTTGTCTTCTCTGTCCCCATTGGCCTTAGGATTGTAGGGTCGTCTTGCGATGATTGATGCGAAATACTCCGTCATGGCGGCCACCACATCATTAAAATGGGTTCCCCTATCACTTACCAAGCTGCGGGCGTCCGGGTTATGATGTTCTCGAAATTTGGCCCGGTATTTGCGAGTCCGTTCTTGTCGCCGCCTCTACCCACACAGTGCGATGGTCGTTGCCACGGGATGTATCTCCTTTGTGTGTGTCTTGTCGTGTGTATGGGTCCAACAAAGTCAATACCCACTTTTGAAAGGTGCGGTGCCAATATCGGTACTAGCGGCCCTTTATGTCGTCGGGGTTGGCTTTCCGATCCGTGACAAGCATCACACTTCTTCTAAGCGGTGGGTGTCCCCATACATTGTTGGCCACGATCCGCTTCAAAATCTTTTGGTGGTGACTGTCTTAGTGTCCACCCCAATCCCTGCATTCCCTTGACGGTAGCTCCACCTCTCTGCAAGTACCTTCGTTCTACTCGTCAGGCTAATTTGAACACACACCGTTGTACATTACGAAGGGTCGAGCATAGTGCGAATGCCTCCCTCATCCACGAGTGATTTTGAAGCTCCATTCCCAGGTACGCTCTATTTCTTCGTGGGTCGGACGGCGAGACCCTCCCTTCTCCGCTTACACTAAGGCTGCCGGTTCTCGTAGCTTGGGGTTGGTGGTGGGCTCCTCGGTTGTACTTTTCTGCAGCAGCAAGTCCCTACTAGAAAGGGCAGCCTATGTTACGATCGTTGTTGCAATTTTATGTTACACTTCTAACTTGCAACATCATTTGGAGGCTTGGTATTAAGTTTGTCATTTCTTTCCCCAAGTGGGCCTACAATCTTAACACGAACGGCTCTCTCTCCTACCACTTCACCCTCTTAACTACATCCCTCTCTCATACGCATTGTTTATGAATTCCCTCATGCAATTGCAACATGACTGTAACAAGGACCCCTCTCTCTCTTCTCTCCCAGTCCCCATCTTTATTACACCCCATTGGTACAATTAGTTACTGTTTTTCATAGCGCTCTTCTTTGCACTCTCTTCACAACTATTTGTTAATGGTGCCCAGACATGAATATCACAGTAACATGCCCATTAACTGTCACCTTTAAAGGTGACCTAAACATAATATTATTTACCTATGTCTAAGTTCGTGGGTCCGAGGCTCACTCTGTGTTCGAGGCAAGGAGAAGGAGGGAGGGAGGGGAGAAGGGAGGGGAGGAAGAGGAGGGAGGAGGAAGGGAGGCAAGGAGGAAATAGGGGAGAGGATCGAGGAGAGAGGAGGAGGAGGAGTAGGAGGAGGAGGAGGAGGAGGAGGAGGGGAGGCAATGAGGAAAGGGGAGAGGGATCGAGGTAGAGGAGGAGGAGGAGGAGGAGGGAGGAGGAGGAGGAGGAGGAGGAGGAGGAGGGGAGAGGAAGGAGGAGGAGGACAGGAGGGGAGATTATAAGGAGGAGGAGGAAGATGGAAAGAAGAGGAGCAAGAGGAGGAGGGGAGGAAGGAAGAGGAGGGGAGGGAAAGAAGAGGAGGGTAGATGGAAGGAGGAGGAGGGGAGAGGGAAAGAAGAGGCCCGTTCCATGCTGTGATTTCAAGTAAAGACCCGTTCAAGTGATTTCTAGTCTCAATTTTTCAGCGATGCGTAACTATGTGACATGACGTAGGTGACGGATGGTGGCGGCGGGATCACGTGTACACCCAGATCTTGTACTTCCAATCTGTGATTTCCTCTCAAATTTTCAGCATTGCGTAACTAGCTAGTGTGATTTGATGTTAGAAGGCGATAGGCAAGGAGGAAAGGGGGAGGATCCGAGGGATAAGGAGGAGGAGGAGGAGCGGAGAGTCAAGGAGGAAAGGGGAGAGGGATGAGGTAGAGGAGGAGGAGAGGAGGAGGGAGGAGGAGAGGAGGAGGAGGAGGAGGAGGAGGAGGAGGGAGGAGGAGGGAGGAGGAGGGAGGAGGAGGAGGAGGAGGAGAGGCAAGGAGGAAGGAGGGATGGAGGAGAGGAGGAGGAGGAGGGAGGAAGGAGGAGGAGGGAGGAAGGAGGAGGAGGAAGGAGGAGGGGAGAGGGAAAGGAGAGGAGGGGAGAGGATTTCAAGTAGAGGCCAATCCATGCTGTGATTTCAAGTAGAGACCCAATCCATGCTGTGATTTCAGTGAGACCCATTCCATGCTATGATTTCCAGTCTCAATTTTTTTGGTGATGCGTAACCGTGACATGATGTTGGTGAAGGGATGGTGGCGGGATCACGTGTAGGCCATAGCGGATCTTGTACTTGCAGCATTGCAAGGTCAAGGCCAAGACCTGTTCCAATGCGTGATTTCCTCTCAAATTTTCTTCATTTGTAACTAGCTAGTGTGATTTGATGTTAGAGAAGCGATAGTAGCATGGCGGGGTGTCTCATGTACAATGTACGCAAGTAGTTGCAAGGTCGGGCCAAGACCCATTCCATCTTTGTTATTTCTTATCTCAAATTTTCAGCGATGCGTAACCGGGTATGATGTGAAGTTAGGGAAGGCGTGGAAGAAGGCGAGAGGAGGATAGAGTGGAGCAACCCAGCAGCCATGGTGGGGCAAGGGCAAAAGGCATGCCGGACATGAGGCGGTTGTCTAGGGGAGAGAGAAGGAGGGAGGACTTGGAGCCAAACAACCCCAGAGGCGCATAAGCAAACATGGGTCCAACACAAACTCGTAGGCACAAAAGGCAGCAATGCTCAAGGACAAACTAGTAAAGCGATGGACGTGGTGTAAGTATATGCGTTATCCGTGTGGCGTATATGCTTATTTTATATAAAATAGAATATGACCATATATCCAGAAATTACCATATAGTATATGTTACCATGAACAATACGTGTATTTTACAAGAATGTATTCATACATATATTTTTATATATGTGTATTCATACAGTATCGGTGGGAACTACTAAGTAAAACTAGGTATTCCATAGGGTAATAGTAGTAAAAAGAAGGTAGATGGGGAGGAGGTTCGGTACCAAGCTGCAAAATTGTAACAAGAGACGATGTAACACTTTGGTTGTTGCAATTATGTTGAAATTTTGAGAGGGACACAAACCACCTCTCACTACATTGCAACATAATTGCAACAAAGAATGTATTCATACATGTATTTTTATATATGTGTATTCATACAGTATCGGTGGGAACTACTAAGTAAAACTAGGTATTCCATAGGGTAATAGTAGTAAAAAAGGTAGATGGGGAGGAGGTTCGGTACCAAGCTGCAAAATTGTAACAAGAGGCGATGTAACACTTTGGTTGTTGCAATTATGTTGAAATTTTGAGAGGGACACAAACCACCTCTCACTACATTTAACATAATTGCAACAAACTATAATAGTAACAAGGTGGAGGTTGGTTTCCAAACCTAGCGTAAAGGGGTCCCAAAGTGTAACGACCCCAGATTTTATAATTAAAAAGGGGTCCAAATCTTAACATAAGTGTAACATAGCGCCTTTTCTAGTAGGGTGCAATGTCTCGTCAGGAGCATCTTCACAGTCTCCGACACACCTGCTTTTCAATCGTGAGAAATCGCATTTAGTCTTGCTCCCTTGTCTTGTTTCCACTTGACGTGAACTCCTGCGGCAACAATATCCACCTTGCTATCCGTCCGGACGGGTCCGCCTTATTCACCGGATGCTTGACAAAGTGGTCTACATAGAACACAAACTCCACAGGTAGCGGTAGTGTCGAATTTCTTGGACGCATACCATACCCGTGCTTGGCGCTGTTGTATCGTTCGCGTGGGTGACGCCGTCCGGTAGTATACGGGATAATCCCTTCGCTTGTCGTCCTTCCGGCTCGGCACTACTCCGATAGCAAAGCGGACACATCTACATACACATGAAATTTCTTGCTCGATCCGGTCCTCTTAGGCAGTGCGCTTACCAGGTGTTACATCCGAAGGCCTCCTCTCGCTCCACCGGGTGTCCAAACCTCCTCCTTCCCGGATTACATCAACTTAGCGCCCTCTTAGCAAAGTCCTTAATAAACCGCGGTAGTATCCCACCATTCCGAAACCTCTCGGCTCCTTTAGGTTCGTCGGTGGAGGCGGATGACCGGACCTTGTCTGGTCCACCTCGATTCTCCGACACCCGATGTCGACAAGATTCCCTCCGTCATTCCAAAGTAGCATTTCTCGGGTGTAGGCTCAATTGAGTCTCCGGCGCTCAAGCACCTTCTTAGATGCCCAAGGTGTTTGTCCTGCTCCCCATGCACACAAAATCATCCAGAATATCTCCATGAAGTCCCTCGAAGTCACGCAGGCGTTGGTCACCATACGCATGAGCGACCACAGGCGCTCGGTCATCCCAAAGGCACTTCTCTTGTAGGCAAGCGTACCCCACTCGTAGTGAAGGTCGTCTTGTCGGTCAAACTCCCTTAGGTGCAATTGGTTATATCCGGAGTAGCCATCCGAGGAAGGAGTAAGTAGTCCGTCCACCACCTTGTCCAAAATGTCGTCTGAATGGCATCGGAAGTGGTCCTTCTCCGTTCTTGCGTTGAGCTTCCTCAATCTTGGCATACCCGAATTTGTCTGGGAACCACCACAATCGCGACCCACTCGGGACGATGGGGAAAATGATGTCTGCCTCCGGTACTTATCAAGGACCTCCTTCACCTTGATCGAATACTTGGGGTTGAGCTTGTATTGTCGGATTGGTGGCACGCTCACGGCTTCAAATCGATCTTATGCTCCCACTTCTTGAATGCCCTTCATGTCCGTGACCTTGAAGGCGAACACCTCATAAAACTCCCCGGTTGCTTTAGTCCTTCCTTGGTCCGGCATGCCTTTCTTAAACTTGAATTTGCTGGCGGACCTCCACTTCTTCCACGTCGTCCGGGTTCACCGTCTCCGTTCTCGCCTCGCTGCGTCCAAACCCCTCGTCCTCCTCTCGGGGATCGTCCTCTCGCATCCCCATTCTCAAGAGCTCGGAGGTGAATCGTGTTACTCCTTGATGTCCGCTTTTCCTTGGTCCGACTCTTGTTGTCTCCCCTTGTCTTTGGTCCGACCTCCTCTTCACTTCCTTCCTCCGGCCCGTTGTGGCGTTTACTCGAAAACAATCAATCACTTCGCGCCAAAGGCATCCCGTAGTCCATCTCCTCCTCGGACCCGGCGGATCTTGGCGAAAAGTCGCCTCCTCGGAACTATCTTGTTTCGCCCGATTAAGTCCTCCGGTATATACCGGTAGTGCTCACGGTTTCCCACAATAGGTGTCCTTGCTCCGGTGATAGCAACCCTCCCTTCTCGCACCTTAGGGTCCCGGTCCACCGGCTTGAAGTGAATCTCCTTCCTTCCAAAGTGTAGCTGCAGGCCAACCCGGCCATGGCCGCCCCACCTCATACCCTAATGGTCCGGCGGTTTGATCACAACAAAATCCGGTTTGTAGGGTGCGGCTATGGTGGCCAAGACTCGGTTAACTCCCGCGGATCTCTTCTTGACATATACGCCATTCTCGAGTCTTCGTTGAGGTTGAAGGATGTGAAGCCCAATTTTCGTGCGTGGCTTGTGATGAGGTTGACTCGGACCCGTGTCCAACAGTACATCCTTGATGATACATCCAATCTCCACTTGTACCACGCGCCCACAGGTCGTATGGGACACCACCCTCACTTCCCTGTGCTACCCTTCACGGCTTTGGTGCTCACCTGGGTTTCCTAACGGCCCACGGACCTCTTGCGTATTTGGGTTATCCCTCGGTGTCGAAAGGACACAAGGTGCTGATTCATCATCGTCGCCACATTAAAGGGGAGGCTTCTACCCCAATCGAGGATCCTGCTGCTGCGTCCTCATCCTCTCCCCGGGTCACCCGTGCAGGTATTCTCCGGATGCTTGCGCATTTCCTCCTGCAACATCTCGGTCACCTCCGGACTACGTCCGGTGGAAGCTAACGTCGCGTCGCGGGAGGCACGTTCCTTCTCCCCATCTGCGGAGAACTTCCTTGGGTAATCCCTCGGGCTGCCGTCAGCCCTCCTTCATCGGTCGGATCCTCTGCTTTGGTATTTCCGTTTGATTGCCTTCCTCGGCGTCGTGGCCTTCCTCGATCTTGTTCTTCTTCAATGGCGCCTTTCTCGTCGCTCCTTCCTTGACTACAGTAGACACCTCAAGATTTCCATGACTCCCTTCCTTTCGACACCCCACCGTACCTTCTTGTTCTTTTCCATCTCGCGTACCTGGGAATCTCTTCCTCCGCCCAGAGCATCTTGACTTGCCGTCTGTGATCTTAGGAGGTGGCGTTGGTGGTCGGGGTTCTCCGCTTGGTGTGGCATATCGTCTGCCCCTTGTGGGGTTGGGACATAGCGTCTTGCATGTCATATGCCCGGCTGCTTGCGCCACCGCTCGAAGTCCCCATTACCACCTCGTTGGAGTGCGGACACGCGTTGGAGTAATGGCGAGATTCCCGGTTCCAGCAGACCACGGCCGTCGGAGGATACGAAGGGCTCCCATGCGGTCTTTGCATCGGTGGGGCCCGTTGTATTCGGACCTCCGGTTGGCGGATACATGGTTTTGGGATATCGCGGCCCGGAGGGGCTTCACATGCGATAGGCCTCTTCCCATTGCTCCTCGGCCTCCTCCTCGATTCGTAGTCCACTTGATGCACCGGCCTTGAGGCGGTTGGACTTCGAATGGCCGTATGTTCGGCACGGCACACGAATCGTTCGCCGTAGTCGGTGTTTTCCGCGCTCTCGGTCCTTAACTGGTTTATCGCGGTCCTCTACTCTCTTTATCACTTTTCCGGGTCCTCCGGACACCTACCTCCTTTGAGGGAGTCGGGTCGGGGAGCTTCTCGGACGGTCTTGGTGTCACCACCTCCTTCTTACCACCTTCTTTTAGCGGGGCTTTCTTGCTCTTCTTCTTGCGGGGATACTCTTCCTCGCTAGAGACCTCCGTCTCTTCTTGGACGGGCTCCTCCTCGAAGACACCTCCGATTGGTCTTCCTCCTCCTCACAAGACTCTTCCTCCTCAGTCCCGAACCCGTTTCTTCTTCTTCTTCTTGCCTCCTTGGATTTCTTTATCCTCGATGTAGCGATTCCTCGTAGTTTTCGGCGCTCGACCGCCTTGCCCACGTCCTTCTCGGCTAGCGGCGGGGCGTGCACAGCCATGGGTTTGGCTAGACGGCCGCGAACCCGACGCTTGCATCGTGGTATGGGTTGGATGCCGATCCTCGGGCATAGAACCGCTCGATGTCTGAGCCCGGCTTCTCCTTCTTCCCTCGCTTGATTTTCCAACTTTGATAATACATACCCCTCACGGTCGATCCTCGAAACCGTTCTAGAAGGCATTTTCAAAGCTTCAAGCGAGGCGGGTGGGGCATTCTCCGTGGTCGGTACTTTCTCCGATACCATTGAGCGGTTCCTCGGAGAACCCCTTGGAAAAATTTGGATGGTGCGTCGACTCCCTCTCCGTTGAAGTTGGCTTTGGACACGAAGTCCTCCACAAAGGTCTCGCATCCGCTCCTTCTTCCCTCCGAATATGGAGTCGCTTGTTTGGTCGAGGTAGGGGCCATGGGCTGCGCCATCGATGGGTTAGGCGTGGTTCCTACCTTCTTCCGTTGGCGTCCCTTGTACCCGTACTCGTCTTGGTCCGACAATTCGACCACGTTCTCCCTCCTCGATCGGTGCTGCTCTCGTTGGGTTTGGCGTCTCTCCTCTCACGGCTCGGAGAGCGAGGTGACCACGTCCGATCCTCTGACGGTTCACTCTTGGTCGCTCGACCGCCACGCATTCACTTACCTTCTCTTCCTAAGGGCGCACTGCGGCACGGACCGATTTCATTCCCGCAGCGCCAAAATGTGGCGGGACTTTTCTTGATGGCGGTAGCGCACAATCCGTGTCGTTGTAGGAAGAAGTCCGTTCCCAAAGGGAATGATAGGCCCGTTTACGCGTTTGGTGATTCTTACCGTCAGCGCTCGTTCGTCAACACACATACTCCTAACTACTCAGCGTTCAAATGAGGCCGGTATGGCCAAGCGTTTGAGACCCGTTCGCGTCCGTATCGTTCACATACATCCTCACGCATCGATCCTTTCCTCTCTCCTCTCACGCTACACTCTTGATCTTAGAAAAGCCGCGGTTCTGTGATCCGGACCTCCTCCGTCGTTCCGCGGGCCTCTCGTCCGGGCTCTACACCCTCCCGGAGTTCCTCGGCTCACCGTTCGGTCATTCGGTGTCGGACGCTCGGGGCCACGGATCACCGATCACCCTTCCACACACCACAGCGTTAAGTCGTCACGGGACCTTGATCAATCTCCCGGGCCGTGCACCTTTCGGTGACTCGGGACTCACGTTAGCAAGAAGACTCACAAAGGTGCAGAGCGGCATCAACACCAAGAGAAAGATGCTTTACTAGCCTCGGCCCTCTTATCTGCGCCCAAGGTGGCGTCTTTATTACACCCCTATTACGGTGATAGCATTTCGGTATACCCTAATCGGCCACTACCCTATTTCCCCCCCTATCTCCTTCGTTGTGGGGTGGGAAGGTCTGAGCCCGCCTCGGGGGTGGTCAATCCCCGTCAGCGGTTGTGGTGCACCCAATCGGATGATCCGTGAGGCGGGGCCCCTCCTCTCCCCCGGAATCCTGTCAGGTTGGGCTACTGGCGGCGGTCTGACAACCGCCGTTACCACGACGTCATCCTCCCCTGGCCCCTCCCTGGGTCCTTCGCCGGTGGGGCCACCAGCTATCGGCTCCCCTAGCGTAAGTCGAAGGGGGCTCCTCCTTACTGCCGCAGCCCGGTCCTCGAGGTCCTGTCTCGACTCACAACTTCAGTCGGCTTATTCACAGGTCCGGCTGGGTCCACCTTGCTCTGGGGTCCGGACCTCAGGGTCCGGACTTATTCAGTCCGGACTTGTCGGACTTATTCTGGTCCGGACTTGGTCCGGACTTATTCTGAGGTCCGGACTTGGTCCGCCTCCCTGGGGTCCGGACAAAGTCCGGACTCACGCCCACCCGGGTTTCCTCCCTCACGGGACTCCTCCGTGGCTCTCCCTCGAAGTCCTCCCTGTTCCCGATCGCCCTGGCTCCGCCGTTGGCCCCTCCTTCCATGGTGAGGTGCGGGGTGCTTACCTCGATCGCATCCGCGCTCCCTCGTTCTGCTCCTCCGGTTGCTCCTCTCCGCTCCGTCATCTCCAAAAGGCCACTAGGGTCCCTGTCTTGTCCCGTGGCCTTCATCTCCTTGAGCCTTCCGGTCCGTCCGTGCGTGCGTCGAGGCTTCTCGCCGGGAGCTCGGTGGTAATAGGCAAAGTCAGATCGACTTGTTGAATTGCCTCTTCCACGTGTGCCGGGCACCGATACTCCCTCCGCCATAAGTGTGGTGCGTCTTTGCTCTTGTTGGGCCACCTCTCCTGCCAGTTGGTGGGGCCGGGTATCACGCGAGGCTACAAGGCGGCCTCGGTCACCTCCTGCATGCCATTGTTGCTCCGCCTCCTCGCCGTTTTTCCTCGCCATTGACTTACCGCCATGGCGTTCCCTTCCGCCTTTCTCGGTGGACCGCGGCTTCTTTTACGCTTCCGGTGCTCGCGCTCCTCCGTTCATTACGGCCTTTAGCTCATGACTCCCTCTCCGGTCGGATACCTCCGTCCAGGCTCGGACTTCCTCCGGCTCATACAGCGGCAGCGTCCAACTCCTTGGATAGTCGCCGATTTTCCTCCGTCTTGACGGGGACTCTATTTCGTGCTCGAGTCGTGGATTCTCTCGTTGAGAATCACTGCTCAAGCGCATCTTGGAGTTGTAGCTCCAGGCGTGTCCTTCTTGTCCTCCATCTGCTGCCGCCCTCCTACCTCCTGCGGTACTCGGAGATCCCTATCTCCCGAGTCTTGGCCTCTAACTCCTTTGTGCCTTGAGTTAGCCTCACTGTGACTCTCTCCACCGGTTGATCCGTCTGTAGTGATCCGGTCGCTCTTTTGCGCGGCTCACTCCCGCCGCCTTTACAGGCCTCGCCCGGCGCTGCCGGGCCGCCTCCGCCAGTCCAGCTCTCTGCTTGTGCCGGGCCTCTTCCGCCTCTGCTGCGCTTCCCTCTTCGCAAGGTCCTCCGCCCGCGCTTGGCCTCCCAGCTTGCTTGTGCATGGTGAAGAACCTTAACCAGTCTGTGAACCGCCGGCCTCGCGCTCCGCCACCGGCGTTTCCCTTCCTCGATCCGGCGAGGGACTCCGCCTTTCCTTTGCCCCTCGGCCGCCTTCACTTGCTCTTGGGTTCCACCATCCTCCTCCGGGTGGCCTCCACTTCAGGTCTTCTCAGCACCACGAGACCCCAAAGCATTCCGTCCATGGCGGTAGCAGGACTTCGCCGTGTTTCTTCCACGGCCGGTGAGGCCCCACAAAGTCCGTAGTGGGGCCGGCATTTCTCGGTCCGCCAAGGACCTCCATACTGATCAGTAAGTCGGTGGGTTCTCGGACCTAATCGGGACCCTCGGGTCACAGTGGTGTCGAGTCTCACCCTCTTGGCCCTCTTGGCCTCTAACTCCTTTGTGCCCTCTTTCTCACAGGGCTCGGAGGAGGTGAGGGGTCGGGAGCAAGCTCTTTTGCCCCTTCACAGCCGGGGCAGGGCCGGCTCGAGGTGGCTGCCCTGACCTCCTCCTTGGGCCACGTCCCTTCTGCCCTCCTTCGCCTCTTGACCTCTTGCCACTCCGTGGGCGGGGTAAGTCTGCACCTTCCGAGGTCTTTGCGTTGGTAAGCGGCACCGTCTTCCGCCTCTTGGCTCCCCCGGGTTCGTCGGGGCTCGGCCGTCGTGGTTGTTGGCTGTTGTTGCCGGTGCGGGCCGCGCCCCGGCATCGGCTCCCTCCTGTCTTTGCTCGGAGGGCACCAAAAGGAGGAAGGGAATCGCCTCCCAAACTTCCACAGGTGGTGAGGGGTTCGCTCAGGGCGTATGGAGTCAGGAATCCCTCCCGATCGTCCTCCTCCAGTCGCTTGGTCTTGAAGGGCGACCCCCACCTCAGGCGCCCTTGCACGCTCTACTTACAGCGGGGCCTCCGGCCCCTTGGGCGCCGCTCAAGCTCTCCCTCCTTGAGCTCGAAATGTCCCCATACATGAATCGTATGGGGTCACCGATGGCGAGGCTTCTCGCTCCTTAGCTTGCGTGCCTCTGGCCCAGGCGAAGATAATCCTTCCCAGTCGCTCTCTTCCCACCGGCATGCGAGAATACCAGGTTATCACCAAGGTGATCCACCTTGGTGGCGAGTTCAATGGACAATGATCGGGCTACCGCCCTTACTCGTATCCGGCGGATCGGATATCAACCATCCGTTGGTTGTCCGTGCGTTCGAGCCTCGGCATCGCCTTGTGGTGGCCCTATCTTCCGCCTTAAGGGGCTCGGCACCACGCCCCTTCTTCCTCCTTGAGCGGTTGTAGGCCATCCTCGGGACCTCAAGGTCCATCGCCTCGGGTCCTCCGGAGGTTCTTGGATCGGACCTCCTTGTTGATCGCCGCATCTTCGGGCAAACTCCGGACTAGAGTAGCGTTGTCAAAGGTCCGGACCATTTGGAACACGTCCGGATGCCACTCTGCACCAATTCCCTTCCTCCGGCCCGGGGCCGAAGTCCGGATAGCGCGGGTCACAATGTTGCGCTCCACGAGGGTCCATGGCTCCCAGACTCCGTCGGCTTTTGGGTGCCATTGCTTTCTCCTCCTCTTGTTCTGGCTGGCGAGTCCGCACGATGTTCCTCCTTGCCGCGTTGCTCCAACCGTGCGCGCGCTCTAAAGCCCAAAAACGCCGAGCGGATTGCGGGCGCAAGGGGCTATGAGGTATGCGGAGGCTGCAGCCTCCTCCTTGGCGCGCTTGTGGAAGTAACTTCTGGGCGGGAAGGCGCCTCTTCGTTGTCCGTAGCGCGAGTGCGCATGGCTTACTCGACCCTCGCTTGCTTACTGCGGCCTTCGCCGCGCGCGGGCGTGAATACTGCCTGCGGCCTCAGCAGGTTACGGTCTGGCCTCACGCATGCCGACCTCCACTCGGGGCCGTCCGTGGCGCCGCCTCGTCATCCTCACGCCTCCGCTCCTAGGTTACTTTCCTGGCGTACTTATCCTATTTTGACACAGGTGGGTTCCGGACTTATCCGTTACTCGGCGTAGTCCGAGCTTGCCATAGTGGTAGGGTCCGTTGTTCACTCGAGTCGGAGTATACTCGAGCCTCGTCCGGCGCTACCCCAATTTATTCCTCCTTTTCCGCCTTATTTATCCTTCAATCCTAAAAAAGCGAAACCCTACTTGTTTCTTAACTCCCGAAGTGCACCCAGCCCACAAAATGCGGACGCCGGTTTGGCACTCCTTCTCCCTTCTCATCTGGCCTCGCCAACACCTGGTAATCGCTCTTTCGCCGGACTCTCCCCTTCTCAGGTTTTACCTCCTCGGGTGTCGGATCCAGTCTAGCAACATTGGAACCTTTTTACCAAGATTCATCCTCCGTTGAGGATGAGTCGCCCTCTCCTCCTCTTGTTCTGTAGGCTGCTGGCGTCGGCGGCACGATGTTCCTCCTTCGCGCGTTGCTCCAACCTTGACGGTGCCACGCTCTGGCGGTGGCGCCCAAAAGAGCGCGAGCGGATTGCGGGCGCAAGGGGCTATGAGGATTTATGCGGAGGCTGCGCAAATGACCTCCTTGGCGCTTGTGGAAATGCTTCGGGGAAGGCGCCTCTTCGTTGTCCGTAGCGCGAGTGCATGGCTTACTCGACCCTCGCTTCACTGCGGCCTTCGCGCGCGCCAGGCGTGAATACTGCCTGCGGCCTCGGCAGGTTACAGTCTGCTCACGCATGCACCTCCACTCGGGGCCGTCCACGTGGCGCCGCCTCGTCATCCTCACGCCTCCGCTCCTAGGTTACTTTCCTGGCGTACTTATCCTATTTTGACACAGGTGGGTTCGGACTTATCCGTTACTCGGCGTAGTCGGAGCTTGCCATAGTGTAGGGGTCCGTTGTTCACTCAGTCCGGAGTATACTCCGCCTCGTCCGGCGCTACCCCAATTTATTCCTCCTTTTCCGCCTTATTTATCCTTCAATCCTAAAAAAGCGAAACCCTACTTGTTCTTAACTCCCGGAAGTGCCCACAAAATGCGGACGCCAGTTTGGCATCCACGCCTCCCTTCTCATCTGTTGGCCTGCAACACCCTGTATCTCTCTTTCCGTCGGACTCTCTCCTTCTCAGTTTTACCTCCTCGAGGTCGTCCGGCAACATTGGAACCTTTTTACCAAGATTCATCCTCCGTTGAGGATGAGTGCCCCTCCTCCTCGAGGTTGATGTCTTGGTCCTCCCGGTGGCAGGTGCCCATCTTCTTTCTCCCTTTGAGCATCTTTGGGCCTCCCGCTAGATTCGCACCCTCGGTAGGTCTGGCATCCTCCCTACTTACATATACCTCCACGAGCCATTACACCCATCCTGGCCACTTAATCGTGGCCGTCCTACTCCTACTAACTCAGGCAGGTCCACTGAATACCATTCCCGACAGCAGCGCCAAAATGTGGCGCGACTTGTGGCGGTAGGGACGCGCGCACAATCCATGTCGTTGTAGAAAGGAGTCCGCTCCCAAGGGAATGGTCCGTGCTTATTACGCACGAGCTCTCGACTCGCACGAGCGGACTTCAGCCGAGGTTGGGTCGGCTCCACAACCCTAAGTGTGTGCCCCTCCACAACTCGTCGGACCCGGTAGCGCGCGACCGGACCTTCCACAAACCGCCCTGATTTCTCGATACTAGGAGCGGGTTTTGCGTTCGCCCGTCGATCCTCGTACTCTAAGCGCCCCGGCTCACGAACTCTGTCCGGCCACAACTCCACCTCAACACACCGTATCCGACCCTTCTCCTTATCCATTCCCGGCTAGTAGTCACAACACCAACACGCCGATGTATTCACAGGGCCTGGGTACTTCGCGTTGGAGGTGGCTTCCGACTGCATCCCGACCTCCACTCGGGGCCGTCCGTGGCGCCGCCTCGTCATCCTCACGCCTCCGCTCCTAGGTTACTTTCCTGGCGTACTTATCCTATTTTGACACAGGTGGGTTCGGACTTATCCGTTACTCCGTAGTCGGAGCTTGCCATAGTGATGCGGGTCCGTTGTTCACTCCAGTCAGTATACTCGAGCCTCGTCCGGCGCTACCCCAATTTATTCCTCCTTTTCCGCCTTATTTATCCTTCAATCCTAAAACCCTACTTTCTTAACTCCCAGTGCATATAGCCTGACTACCGGACATCAGTTTGGCTCCACATACTCCCTTCTCATCTGTTGGCCTCAACACCTGCAATACTCGCTCTTTCCGTCGGACTCTCTCCTTCTCGGGTTTTACCTCCTCGGGTGTCGGATCCAGTCTAGCAACATTGGAACCTTTTTACCAAGATTCATCCTCCGTTGAGGATGAGTGCCCCTCCTCCTCAGGTTGATGTCTTGGTCCTCCCGGTGGCAGGTGCCCATCTTCTTTCTCCCTTTGAGCATCTTTGGGCCTCCCGCTAGATTCGCACCCTCGGTAGGTCTGGCATCCTCCCTACTTACATATACCTCCACGAGCCATTACACCCATCCTGGCCACTTAATCGTGGCCGTCCTACTCCTACTAACTCAGGCAGGTCCACTGAATACCATTCCCGACAGCAGCGCCAAAATGTGGCGCGACTTGTGGCGGTAGGGACGCGCGCACAATCCATGTCGTTGTAGAAAGGAGTCCGCTCCCAAGGGAATGGTCCGTGCTTATTACGCACGAGCTCTCGACTCGCACGAGCGGACTTCAGCCGAGGTTGGGTCGGCTCCACAACCCTAAGT
Organism: Anthoceros angustus; assembly: GCA_010909165.1. Taxonomy (NCBI): domain Eukaryota; kingdom Viridiplantae; phylum Streptophyta; class Anthocerotopsida; order Anthocerotales; family Anthocerotaceae; genus Anthoceros; species Anthoceros angustus. The sequence continues at coordinate 1,107,875 of VJWM01000019.1, forward strand.
GTGTGCCCCTCCACAACTCGTCGGACCCGGTAGCGCGCGACCGGACCTTCCACAAACCCGCCCCTGATTTCTCGATACTAGGAGCGGGTTTTGCGTTCGCCCGTCGATCCTCGTACTCTAAGCGCCCCGGCTCACGAACTCTGTCCGGCCACAACTCCACCTCAACACACCGTATCCGACCCTTCTCCTTATCCATTCCCGGCTAGTAGTCACAACACCAACACGCCGATGTATTCACAGGGCCTGGGTACTTCGCGTTGGAGGTGGCTTCCGACTGCATCCCGACCTCCGTTCAGTGACCTCCAGGATGACCCGCGGTAGTCACCTCAAGCGCCTCCCAATCCCCTCGGGTGCTTCCACGTTCTGCGGTATTCATGGCCTGCATCCCCACGGCCTCCGTTCGGCCTCCAAGGATGGCTTCCGCTCGGTCGCCCCAAGCGCCTCCTAATCCCCTCAGTGCTTCACGTTCCGGAGAAGTGGCCCCTGCATCCCGGCCTCCGTTCAGCCTCCAAGGTTAGTCTACAAAATCACCCGCGAGCACCTCCCAGCTCGAGTCCACATGCGCACCATCAAGCGTGTTGGCGGGCTGCGTCACGAGCTCTAAACACATCCCTCTACCACCAATTAATCACGCGGTGGCCAGGGAACTCACTCCGCTCCTCGAGCGGGCGAGGCACCGGGCGCGGGTGGTACGGGATGATCGTCTTGCTGGGCCTTCCTATATACTCCCATACCCTAACCTAACCCGCCTATGTATGTATCCCTAACCACTGTATGTACCCTAACCACAGGTCGTGGTAACCGCCAGCAGGACGTAGCTCATCACTGCAGGACTTCTTGCACGGTACTTCCAGCAACTGATGATCCATGCAGTGATGCCCACCAACTAAACCACCGGCCGAGACCACTCGGTCGGACTTGGGAGCGGACCACTCCGCCGGACCTCTCAGAGACGGACCACTCCGCCGGACCTCGCCGGGCCAGGACCACTCACTCCGCTCCTCGAGCACGGAGAGGCAAAGCACCGCGGCGCGAGATGGTGGGATAGTGCTCGTCTTGGGCCTTGAGCCTTCCTATATACTCCCCCATACCTAACCTAACCCGCCTATGTATCCCTAACCACCTTTATGTATGTACCCTAACCACAGGTCGTGGTAACCGCCGGACGTAGCTCATCACTAGCATGGGACTTACTTGCTTCCCGCCAGCAGTAGACAAATCGCTGCAGTGATGCCCACCAAACTAAACCACCCGGCCGAGACCACTCGGTCGGACTTGGGAGCGGACCACTCCGCCGGACCTCTCAGGAACGGACCACTCCGCCGGACCTCGCCCGGGACCGGACCACTCCGTCGGACCTCGCAGACCGGACCACTCCGCCGGACCTCTCAAGGACGGACCACTCCGTCCTCCAACGGACGGGTCTAGGGATTACACCGCAAGTGCTGATCGGTAAAATGGCCTTATTGGCTGCTCCTCCTATCCCTCTTACCGGTGACCAAAAGCAAAACAAGCCGCCGAGAGTACGGACGCCGGTTGGCACTCCACAATCGTTGCGATCTTAGGGCGTGAGTTGAGCTTCGGGAATGGCTGCATCGTTACTGAAGTGAGCAGCTGTACATGTAGGAGGCGTTTGGCCGTATGCCAAGAAGCTCGTGTAACCAATCGGTTGCGGTCTAGCATTACCTAAAGCCTATTTCACGGTGTATTTACCTAATCCGAACAATCGTTATCTATGGATGACCTAAGCGGAATATCTAGCGGGGTGTCTAAGCAGGGCATGCCTATCTGAGTCCGTTCGAGTGCGAGGAAACGAAAATTGGGTACCCTAAAACGTCACCTGCCTCACATGGCCTCTTCACGGGCGGCCGTGTTGGCAAGGGCTGGTTCTTGGTGTCTTGTGACATTCTCCCCACTAAGCATGGTGGTCCTCGACCATCAAGGGATAATGAGGAAATCGGCAAGCAGTCTCCCCACGTCGCTAGGTCGTTGATGCTCCACCTACTAGGTAATCCGTGATGGTGCGGTTCGGGCTGGCGTTGCACGAGGATTATTGGGTTCGTGTACTCTGCTGTTGGTGGGCTATCGGTGGTGAGATGTCGGGTCTTTGTCGGTTGACACTGTGGTGTCTTTGGGAGTCGTTGGTAGGCATCTTTGGTGTCGCTGGTCCTTGGTAATGCGGGGAAGGACAACGGGAGGCGGGACTTGCACTAACTGTGTCCGTCATGGGTGGAAGGAGGTGAGGCGGGCGTTCCTAGCAGTTTCGGCATCGACACATGGAGTGCAGCCAGTTTTCGGTGTGTGGGCGGTCGGTGGGCGGCGGGGTTCACTTGCTTGGTGATGCGAAAGGACCAGCAAATGCATGCGACGACTTGTTCTTACATTGGACCAGCGAGGATCGGTGTGGTTTCATGCGTAACCACAGTGACCAAGCGGTATATTCTGTCGATCTTTGGTTGGCGATTCTTTATAGGTCTTGGTCTTGAAACTTAGTCTCGCTTGTTGGATCTCGTGGAAAATGTCCTCTGCTAACTCAGCTGCACTTTGCCATTTGTCTTGGGCAGAAGGCCATAGGCCAGGTGGAGGTGGGCACTCGCCATAGAGAAGTTTGAAGGGGGCTACCCCTGTTGCTGCGTGCCGGGATGTGTTGTACGCGTATTCCAATAAAGGTAACATCGTTTCCCATAGTCCTTGCTTCTCGTTGGTGAAGTGCCTTAACATGTCTTCTAACACTGATTATGCTTCTCGGTTTGCCCGTCGCTCGGTGTGGTGAAGAGGTTTTGCTTGATACCCAAAGTTTGGTGAGTCCTCCAAAATCGGATGTAAACTTGGTGTCACATCGAGACACGATGCTCTCGGGGTTCCGTGTAAGCGGAAAACTTCTCGATGAAGAGTGGGCTAACTTGGTTCTTTGTACGATCTTGTAGTCGGGATGAGGTGGCACGTTTTGACAACATCCATTACAACCCATATCTTGTCCTTCCGGTTGGTCCGGGAAGATGGTGATAAAATCCATGGAGATCGATTGGAACCTACGGTTGGGATGTTTAATGGCATCAACGGGCCGGGCACAGTTCTCCGTTTTGCTTGTTGGCGGGATGTCGAGGCGGACCCGGTGATGGCATCATCCTCAAGCCATCCCAATAAAATGTTCTTTTTGCAGGCGTCGTTTTGTCAATACCAAGATGGCACGAGATGGGGCTATCATGCGGGTCATGTAGAATCGTGCCGTACTTCCGCAATAAGCGAGGTATAACGTCCCTTCTTATACTGAGGCATGCATCTTTGATGGTGTATTCTGCATTAAGTGGTGGGAGCCATCCTGCGTCATCACAATTCGATATATGGTCCATAGTGCAGGATCACGTGGGAGCATCCCGAACCTGTATGGTGTCCAAGCTGGTAGTCATAAGGGAACGCTCGGCGACTAAGAGCATCTGCTACAACATTAGTAGGTCCCTTGACGTCGGATCTAAAGTTGAAGTCACGCCAAATATTAGGACCACCGTCATTGCGGGCATTCGAGTTAGGTGAAAAAATGTTGCAAGCGTGGTGATACATATGGCATACGAACCTCGACCAAGCAAATAATGTCGCCAAATTTTTGTTGCATGGACTATGGCGAGCATTTCTTTATCGTGCAGCGTAATTCACCTGCACAAACTCGAGACTCATAAGCAATGGCCTTACCTTCTTGGGAGAGAACAGCACCGATGGCATAGTCGGATCGTCGGTGTGAATATGTAAGGTAATTTCGGGTTGGCCACCGAATAGGAGGCTGAGGCGAGAGCAAGTTTGAGTGTTGTGAATGCTTGTTCAGCTTCCTTACCTAACGTCGTTTTCTGGTAGAGGCGGAGGCATCGATCAAGGCACGGCTATTTTGAAGTCACGATGAATCTGCAGTAACCGCCATTCCGAAGCCCCTGGTGGGTGATATCCTGTGGCAGTGTCCATTCTGATATAGCTTGGATCTTGCGGGTGTCAACTTTTATACCCTCAGCGCTGATAAGGTGACCCAGGTACTCACACTCTTTCTTCATGAAAACGCACTAACTGCGTTTTGCTAACAGCTGGTTTTTCCGCAGAAGTTCGAAGACTTTCCTCACCAGCTCATAGTGGCCCTGTGGATCTGATGTGTAGATCAGGACATCGTCGAGGAACACCTCGACACCCTGACCAAGGAGAGGACGTAGTATTTCCTGCATCAGGCACTGAAAAGTGGCTGGTGCGTTTGTGAGACCGAACGGCATCACTATGAATTCGAAGTGGCGTGTCGGGTTGCCGATTTATACCGTCACCTTCTCGGATCCGGATCTGATGAAAGCCGGGCCTTGATCTATCTTGGTAAAGTATGCCCCATGCAAGCGATCTAAGATTTACGTCAATTACGGGCATTTGATACACATTCCTCACGGTAGCCACATTCAAGCCCTGTAATCGATACATAATCTCCATCCTCCATCGGCTTACCTGGCAGAGTGCGCCAAAGGGGAGGCGAGGCCGGACAAAACCTTGTTGTAAGAATTCATCCACACCTCTTAATCTCTTTGCTCTCGGATGCTGAAGCCCTGTATGGTGGTATGCTCACAGGTTTGTGGCCAGGTGTCAGTTCGATTGCCCGACGTGGAGGTAACTCTGTAGGTGTCTCAAATACATCCTTGAAACTGTCCAGCAAGTCCTTCATCTCCTGGGGTAGGGTTGCCTCGTCCTCCTTAGCTTTTGCTGCCCTAGATTCTGCTGTGCCTTCTAAAGGCAAGACTTTTTTGAGCTTCGCCACATACAAAAACCTCCATGGGGTGGTGGCTTTATTCAGAGCGGACACTGCAAATAAGTGTTTGTCGGGGACATACTTGTCTCCCTTCATTACATGCTGGTGCTGATCTGTGCTCAATCTGACTATGTTGTTTGTCCAGTCTATCGACAACTGATGGGAGTGCTTGGCCAGCCATGGCTTGCCAATTATCAGGTCGTGACAAAGTGTAGGCATGACAGTAAAATGCAGCTTCTCGGCATGACCGCCAGGAAAGGTAACTTCAGCCTCTGCACATTGTTCGACACCTGTATCACGCCCATTGAGGGCTGTAACCACTGTGGACAGGTGTCCAGTGTCTTTGATTAGCAATCCTGCCTTCTCAGCTGCCGACTGTGAGATATAGTGATGACTGGCTCCGGAGTCCAAGAGACTCGTTGCAGTCATACCATTTATACTTACTAACAGTTTGATCGGCACGTGTTCCAGTTGCGAGACTCGGACTTCTGCGGCCAAGACACAACTTTGGACGCGGCGCTCGATTTTGGGGTTCCACAACCTCCTCTATCGTCACCGAATGCCCACTCTTGGCGGCGTGGGTGGCCTAGGAGAATGCGTGTGGTCCGACTGCTTTTCAGCCGGTGATGAATTCCTTGCGGTAGGGGCAGGCTCTAGACCCGTGTTCGGTCGAGATACATGTGAAGCACATGTGCTTCTCATGGTACCTTTTTTTCTCCTCGTCCGTTAGGATCTTGAAGACTGGTTTTTTTTCAGCCGCACTCGCTACTTGACCCCACCACTTGGTTGGGTTGGATGTGTTCAGGTGCTTGTACTTATTGCTCCCATAGTTGATTGCCGTCCTCATAGCATCGGCCAACGTACCGGGATTAGTCTGATTCACATCAGCGCGCAAATCGTACTTCAACCCATCAATGAAACGCTCAATCTTCTGTTCTTCGTCCAACCGGGGCATATCCAGAGTAAGCTGCAAGAACCGGTCGCAGTATTCCTGGACAGTGCCGTTTTGCTGGATTTTCCAGAACTGATGATAGAGTTCCCGTCGGTGGTTGACAGGGAGGAAATTCTCAAGGAATTTATGGCGGAAGGTAGCCCAAGTGAAAATTGGGGTTTCCATCCCCAGCTCCACTTGATGTTCCCTTTGCCTCCACCACCTATAGGCGTAACCCTCGAGAGACATCACGCAGAACTGAATCTTCTGCATATCGTCCTTCTCCGTGGCATTGAGGTACTTATCCAATTTATCCAACCAGTTGTGAACAGCCTGCGCGTCCCTTCTCGCTTCCGTTGAACGTTGTTGTCCTGATTTTTCTTTGAAGCTCTTTGTCCAGCTGACCTCGAGGTCGGATGATAGGTTCGTCCTGCTGCTCCATCTGATCTTGATAGGCCTTACTCGGGCCTCCCGGTGCTCATACCTCGTAAGTCGACGAACCAAGGCCTTGATGTCCTTGTTCTCGCCCTCTCCTGGTAAGAGCTCAACCGCCAACCTGCGTATGTCACCTTCCTCCATGCTACGGGTTGGTACAGTTGGTTCTGCGAACGCCCTCTTCTCCTTACTCCGTTGGCTGATCGTGCACACAGGTGTGGGTGCGTCACGGGCCCGTGGATCAGGTATGCTGGGCGTCGGCGTTGCCGTAGCTGGTTGGGATGTGTCTAAACCATCTAGAGCAGGCGCGGTGTCTGGATTAGGTGGCGTGGCCCAATGCCCGTAGCACACCGCAATGGTTCTCCAAACGCATCGGCCCTCTTCCAGAGACTCCACTCTTTCTAGAGATTGCTCCACCGCTTGCATCCGATGTCCTTGTGAGACCAAGGTCTCGGACATGTCCTCATGAGTCCCCTCCAGTTCTGATCGCTCCTCGGGCGCCGAGAGCCTCCATGATGATGCTCACAGGCTGCGAATTTAGTTGTAGCGACTCATCCGTCGTCCATTGGGATTGTGGGGCCGCCTTCTTCCTCGGCTGCCCCTCCGGTAGCGGAGAGGTTACGTAGCATAATCCGCAGCGGTTGTGCGCCTCGGCGTCGGACATACTCGGATGTTCGGGTAGCCACAGCGAGATTGGTGCATTACGCAGCTCCGTCGGATCCTGACTCGTGCCTGGCTCTTCTCTGCAGGCACTTTTCCAAGGACCCGTGTCGGTCAGTCTACCGCGATTGGACGAGGTGGGTGCATGCCTACCTCTCCGTGCAAGCCGCCCGATTCCCTCCAGTGATGTTCCTCTTCGCCGCTCGAGATGCTGCCTCTCCACCTCACGTGGTGAGACACGTTCGCTCATTCTGGCTGCGCCACGGGTTTCCAACGACAAATGTCGATTGCGGCGAAAGCGGGCTCGATACCGGATGCAACACTCCTCGGGATCGTTGCGATCCGGGGCGTGTGAGTTGAGCTCGGGAATGGGCGCATCGTTACTCGTGAGACATGTAGGAGCGGTGGCCGTGCAAGAAGTCCTGTAACCAATGATTCACGGTCTAACGTACCTAAAGCCTATTTACGGGTATTTACCTAATCGAACAATACGTTATCTATGGATGACCTAAGCGGAATATCTAGCGGGTGTCTAAGCAGGGCATGCCTATCGGTCGTTCCTGCAAGGGAACGCAGAAAATTGGTGGTACCCTAAGGCATCTGCCTTTCGGTGGCCTCTACTGGAGCCGTGTTGGTTAATTTGGTTCTTGTTGTCTTGTGACACATTTGCATTCTTTAGATAGACTTTCATTACTATCAACAGTGCAAGACCCTGCACCTTCCATTCCGGAATTGTCGCAAGCTACTATTCAGTGACCTTTCCAAGGCCACTTGTGTACCGAAATGTTCTGGAGTATCCCCGAATTCAGGCCTTGATGATGATTGTGTGTGAAGGTGAGCAGCAGTTTCGCTCCAACTACAATTACTGTGGAGTTGTCAATAGCACCAGCACAAAAAAAGGTCTAGTGAATACGGACACCAGTGGTTTCCAAGGGTTTAATATCGATAGGTACTGCACTCCCTTTGTACCGGGATCAATAAATCCGCCGACAGTGTATACATTTTTTCGTCTTACAATTAGGGAAAACATTGCACATTTTTCCATATGTTTGCAAACTTTTATCGTCAGTTATGGATAAGGTATTGTTTATCTAAGGTGGAAAGAGGTGCAACCCAAACTACCATTAATCATGGGAAGTTGGGCGCCTTCATGCCGTCGACAAACTTCCCAAACTACATTTACCATGGGTGATGCCGGCACCCATTACGAAATCAAGCTTCCTTCAAAGGCCTCCACCTTCAACATCTACAACACTCATGTACAAGATGGCCTTCTAATCTCCGCTCTAAATTTTTTAATCTCTTGGACTCAAGCATCTTTCAGATTACTCCGACGACAACACAATGTCTTCATATATTGGCCTGCAAAAGTGCTGCTATTGACTACTCATACCTTTGTTTAGTTTGCGGGTACAACGAATCCCACAACCACAACGAACTCCCGGGAGTCCTGTGTAGGAGGAGAAGGTGGGTACCGTAATGGGCTTACCAAAAGAACGTCGGCATGTGGGCATCCTGGGCATCTTTTTATGGTTTATCTGGAGCGAATCAGGATCATTGCTAGAAAAAAAAATGTGCCCAAACTTCCTAGTGGGGGCCAGCATGCCGGTGCCCTGAGCTTGTTCTTGCTGTTTATGTGGAGCAAAATAAGATCAGCGCTGGGAGAAGAAATATGCCAAAACTTCCTAGTGGGCAACCAACTTAGAATATTATTCTACGCCATTAGATGGTAAACATACCATCTTTATTCTACGCCATTAGATGGTAAACATACCATCTTTATTCTACGCCATTAGATGGTAAACATACCATCTTTATTCTACGCCATTAGATGGTAAACATACCATCTTTATTCTACGCCATTAGATGGTAAACATACCATCTTTATTCTACGCCATTAGATGGTAAACATACCATCTTGCCGAACACACTATAGACTTTGAACCATAACGCTATAGGGTAAGACGTCCTTCACTCCTTGCCTAACTTGACACCTCCACCTTCTCCATCTAGAAGAACTGAATCATCACTATCATCATCACTATCCATAGCTGTCGGGATCAGGGTTGAAGATGAGGACGGAGGGCACTAAATTTCTCTTTGATCACTTTTTGTCCGCCGCGTACAAACGTTCCTGGAAATGAGCTGGAATCCATAGTACACGATGACTGTCTTATGAACCGACATCTTCTGAATATTGGATGGCTTGCACGCTTTAGCACCTTTGCTGGTAGCAGGCAGTTCTCTGTCCTCCTAAGTCCTGACGAAGTATTCTCCGACATACTTTCCCTCGTAGGCATGAGTGTGCTCGGTTGGCCACCAGTGCACAAGCAAATAGGGGTCAGCGGCTGTAAGGTGCATGCACAAATTATCTAATTATTTAAAAAATTCATATACAAATAAAATAGATAAAAAATCATCTTACATTATGTATTAGATATTGTCATGCATTAATGCTCTCCGCAGTATGTGAGGATAGAGACGCAGTGTCCTCCCTTCAAAGAGTGGCATCCACACTTGGGTTAATTAGAAGTCTAGAGTCAAGCATCCCAAGCAAGTGTCCTTGGGACGGATCAGTGCTTGGATGGGGTACCACCCATTCCCCAACTCCATGGCCTTGTAGGGCCACATGTTATAAATCATGCCTTCCTTTGTGCAGTGTGCGGGGCCGCCCGATTGTTAATGCCCTATGGGCCTACAGCCTAACATGTTATAAATCATGCCTTCGTCTGTGCAGTGTGCGGGGCCGCCGATTGTTAGTGCCCTACTCTAGATTAAAGTCCTAGTGCGAGACTTCGATGTACACTTTGATATATCTACATAAAGTCTCCAAATTCTCTAAAGAAAAAATATAGACACCGTTGCTATGAAGTTGGAAGGATCTTCAATGTACATTGAAATATCTATATTAAGTCTCCAAATTCTCAAAAAACAAATCCAGACGCAGTCGCTATCGAAGTTGGAAGGATCTTGTAGTCAAATAATGTGTCGTATGGGGATCGTGGAGGGTGCGTCCAAATCATCGTGTGACAAAGAGGGAAAAGGCAATTGCCATTCATGATACTAGAACACTGTGCGGCTCTGCCAATATAAAGTTATCCACACTGGCTGTTCCCGTCGCGACATTCTAAAATATTAAATCCCATTTGAAGTCACTGCCACGCTTCCCAAAACCAGTGCGTCCTCGGGAGATGGTCCACCGTCCCCTCGGCACCTCGGCACCTCTGCGGAAACCCGTGCTTGGCTTCCTAGGGGCCACAGCCCGGAGCTGCGCAGCTGCAGTTTCCCCTTCCCCTGCCTCCGGAAATCAATTCCGCCTCCTCCTCACAACGCGCCGGGCTGCAGCTCCCGTCGACCATCTTTGCTGCGCGGGATCGCAGCTTGGACGGTCTGTGGACTGTGGAGTAGCTATTGAAGTAGGTCCTCCAAGGGGAAATCTTGCAATTGGTGGCCTCAGAGCCTGACACAGGTGCATGAAGCATGCAGTCCGCCGGCAGGGGGGTCTGAAATTGGTATTGTATCTCACTGCTTTCCTGCGTTGCTTACATGCGGTCTGTGTGTTTTGTGACTGGAATTTGTGAGATTTGATTGATCGGTTTGGGAGAATTTTCACAAATCGGTTTGCATGTGTGCAGAGAGCGAGTGGAGGGAGGAAAAGGAGGCACTGCCAGGATGTATGATCCGCGTGTCTTCGGCGCACATCCGGGCCACCTCACCAAGCCGCGATCCAAATCGGAGAGGCAGCGCAAGGAGGCTGGGAGCAAGGACAGGCAGCGCGCGGAGACTGGGAAGAAGGAGAGGCAGCGCCAAGAGACTGTGGGGAAGGAGAGACAGCGCGAGGAGACTGTGAACGAGGAGAGGCAGCGCGAGGAGACTGTGAACGAGGAGAGGCAGCGCGAGGAGACTGTGAACTATGGCCGCTGGAGGAGTGATCACGTTACAGCATGGAGTGGAAGAGCGACTTTCGTAGGGAAAATCACGCCAAACTACAGATCCGACAATCCGCCAGTTATTCCGTTCGCCTGGGAGGAAGCTCCGGGCAAGGCTAGGCTCCGTCATTGGGAAGAGGTCGACCAGGGGCCACTTAGGCGGAGGAAGGCGCATCGGGTGAAACTTGCTCGCAGATCTGTGTTTCTGATGTGCAGGGGGATAAGAGATATTGAGGGATCCGGCAAGGTTGCCTGCAGATCCTGCGAACATAGGGATGGACCAATTTTGCCCGAGACATGCATGTTTCACGACAGGGTTACGTGTGACAGAGACAAGGCTGGCAAACCGCGGCTCTGGTGTAGCAATGCGTTAGCGGCCTCTGACGATGATCTTGAGGAGGAACCTCTGAGACCGCCACCGAGGATTGCTAGGCTAAACGCGGAGTCCTTGAAGTCGTTGTGCATGCCTTCCGCGAGAGATGAAGATGAGTTGAAGCGTGTCCGAGGTAATCAGGATCTGAACCCTATGCAAGCTGTGCATTGTGCAAAGGGAATCCCTTCCTGTTGCAAACATCAGTACAAGCATTGTGAATGTGACGGCATTGTTCATTGGCAGCTTCAGCCGGAAGCTTAAGGCAGGGTTCTGTTTTCCCTGTGAGCCCGACTACGCTCGACGGAACTCTGATGTGCAGAGGAAAGCAGCAACCAGCGAAACCTGGCAATCGTACAGGCACCTCGAAGACGGCCGACAAGCCAGTGAGGGGTATCGCTCGTTTCCTGCATCGCCGTGCGTCTTCGGGTCAAAGCGGTTCCCCTCTTCAGCTAGGTGAAAAGAAAGGGGGCCTACCAAGGAGAAGGTTTCCGGACTCTGTGTGTATTCCAAATTTAGGCTCTGTGGAGCAGGATGTGCATGATCCAGCAAGAATGGCTGGTAAAGTAAGCAATCTTCTGCAAAGCCAGAGCGTTTGGGACTATCCCAAAACTGCCCTCGTTCGAGTGGCCACTTGTGATGTTCTTGGCTGCATGCCTCAATAACATTGTGTTCCATGTCCAAGCGTAGTAGGAAAGATTGTTAGATGTACATGACAGTGGGAATATCCCGCTGGGACTTTCTCAAAGCATCGGCTTTGAGGACGCTGGGACTTTCTCAAAGCATCGGCTTTGAGGAGTTGTCTCCTATATTCTGGAAGATCGGATGATTTTAGGGTAGTTCGTTTACCGTTATCGCCCATATTACGTTGAGTTGTGTGCATGACATTTGGCTCAAAAAGCGGATGAGGTAGATTGCGGTAAAGTTGGATTAAATTCTGGGTAAAAGTTTGGTGAAGTAACTTGAAACGTGATCCAGTCAGTGACTGTCTCGTGAAGTCGTGAGGCCCAGATTCCAGGAGCTATGGCGTCGTTGGTGTGGCAGCAAAGCACGCTGCTTGCGGGCCACAGCCTGCAGAATGCGGCAGCAGCTCCGCTCTGTGCTGCAAATCCTCGATGCACCTTCTCCTGGATCCTGCACCAGGTCAGCTGACTACCGGATTTGCGCTACTTCCTTGTGTCCTGAGATTTTGGATGGTTGATTCGCAATGCACTCGGTTACGGACTGTTTTTTGTTTTGCTGAGATCGCAGAGGAGCTCTTCATGGGTTGTGCGAGCAGCAGAGGAGCCGGCTCCAGTTGCGAAGCCGCCTCCCAAACCTTCGGCTAAGCCTGCCTTCAGCAGTGAGTGCATCGTTTCCGGGTAGGCTTTTGAGGCATTCCGTCTGCTGATGCCGATGCTTAGCACTGAATGCTCGTTTCCTTCGCTTGTCTGCAGTGAGCAAGGGTCAAATCGTGAGGGTTGATAAAGAGAAGTACCTCAACAGTGTTAACGTAAGTAAGGCTTTTGCTCAGAATCCTTGCCATGTCGCTGTCGTTTGAAGGTTGTGCTAGGTTAGCGATTTTCTGTCACGCCGTTGGGGTGACTGTCGTGACTGGATGCTGCAGTATCTCTCTGTAGGCCATCCACCCTATTTCAAGGGCCTGGACTACATCTACGAAGATCGTGGGGAGGTTAGTATATGTCATTCTCTGCTGAAATGGATGTTTGCTGTGCCTTCCAGTTGTGAACCAGGAGCCTCTTCTGCCTGGCACTGTCATGCCGCGTTCGTTTGCTTTCATGTGGCTCTCAATGTGTTGGTAGGAGTATTTTGTGACCTTTTCACCTTTGGCCCACAGGTTCTGGACATTAGGATTTTTGAGACAGGCGAATACGCTCTGGTAAGAGTCTCGAACACACCACTTGGTAGATCCCTAGAATGCTCGAAGCTGAATGCTTGGAGATATCTGACCTTGTGTCGGTGACGAACCAGATAGCGTGGGCCGGTATCCCAACTTCACCTGCATGGCTTCCCACCGACATGCTGATCAAGGTACGAGCTGGCCGCCTAGACTCTATCTGCAATTCCTGAGAATGGCTCGTCCTTTTCTTTGAGCAAGAGCAGCCACTCCGAAGTCTTGTTGACTGTCGTTTGTTTTGCCTTGCAGTCTGCCAAATTAAGCTACAAGCGGACGTGACAGGATGATTCGTGTATATTGTACGTTGCCTACTGTATACCACTTAAATCTACATGCTTTCCATGGGAGCTCTGAACTACCGACTTCTCGCTGGGTCGGTGATCACTTTGGCACGACATCCTCTTGGCTTTTCATCCTTTATCCTTCCTTGCGATACGAAACCCAGCATTGACAATGCCTGGAAACGTGCAAAATGGGACATTCCAGGGCCTCGAAGGAGATCTTGCATGACACTGGGTAATATGAACCAGTCTGCGGCCCTTGGTCACCTCACAGCCACCGGCCATTTCTTCCTTGATTTGAGTTCCCACTGAGTGCTCTCCATCCTGTCCTCCCTGCTCATGCGATGTGTGGCCCTCCAGACAGTGTGTGAGCCGTCATGGGGCGGTAGTGTGAAAGAAAAGCTGCACAGGGCTGTGCGAACGTAGCGGGGGATGCGGAAGGCAGTGATGTGAACTCGCAGGGAAGGGTACGGTGCCGGACGTTCACGTATTGTGTTGGCGGCAGCGAATGCTTTGCTGTAGGAAAGTGTAAAAATGCACATGCCAACGCGCTTCCCCAAGCACCCTACGGCGCCTACACATGTATGGCCTGATGCGATGCAGGTGAGCTTGCCTTCCTTCATCCTCCTAGAAGCGCCAAGAAAGGATTCGTCATGCTCTGTACTCTGGGAGGCAGAATATGGATATGACGATCCTCTGTTCCAACACATGAATGACACGAATGGCAAGAGCCTGATCAAAAGGAAAGTTGGTCTGGTTATCCTGCCAAGGTGTAGGAAGTGGCAGGAGCACTCAGGCTGCAAGCAAGCATGATTCGTACTAGCACGCTCTTTCCCACATGTACCCATTTTGCTGTACCAGGAATTCCACCTATGCAACATGTACTGGCACACTATCTGGAGCTACTGAGGGGACTGGTGGCCGTCGGCGGATGCCTTGGGCACTTCAATGGAAGGACGGCAGAGCTCACAGGCTGGTACATCCAGAGAGAGAAGAGGTGCAAATCATTGAGCTATGAGGAAGGCTTATCAGCCATGAGTGCACTCCAGAGGCCATAGGACAATGAGACAGATGTGCATAGGGCTCACCTGACCCCCCATACTGGTGCCTGGTGGGGCCAAAGGATCTGTTGCCACCAAGAATACTTCTCTATTTGACTGCAGAGACGTTTGGTATTGCACCCAGGCAGCGTTTTGTACGGTCAGGGGAGTTGAGATGCCTGGTTAAGGTGACAGTGGACGCCGAGACCGATGCCGCAGTGGTTTAGCACAGAACATCCAGCTTGCAAACCCATTTCCCGGAGTGTAGTGAATAGTGATGAGCCAACAAGGGAAAACAAAAGAACGTCAGAGGGGTTTGTGTTGATCAAGAGCATCAGGAGGATGGACGAGTGAAAATCTGTGAAGCCAACCTGACGAGACGGCTGGCATGGCGGCGGGGCGGGCCAGTCTGTCAGCGCCCACTATTGCAAGTTGCGACAGTGCTGCTGGTGATGGGCTTCGCCTGGAGTAATTTACAGTAGAACCCTGTGGAGGATGCGAATCAGGATCGAGGGCTGGTCCAGAGGCTCCAGATCCAGAACTTGAAAGTTGATAGGGGCTTGGTGGTGAGTGAACAGAACGCGTGCCGGACCCTGGGGTGTCAGGGGCTGCTCTGCAGCAGGCATGTCCAGGCACTCTACTGCAGGAAAGGCGTCGGTGTCGCTTATACTCATCACTTTGACGGACGGAGCACCAAAAGCCATATCTGGGAAGCCTGTTTCCTGTTGACTTGGGCATCCGTGATCTTTGTTACGAGAAGCTGCGTTCCTGTGTGCGTAAGCCTGAAGGCCGTGATCCGTCTTTGTGCAGAGCTGTATGCTTGCATCTTATTGTTGTCCTTTTGGTTGCACCAGCACATGTCCCGTCACATGTGCAAGCCCAGGCTCCGTGCACTCGAGCTGACCCCCTTGATCAGGCTGCAGAAATCAAAGGCCAGCCCTCACTCTGGAGGCTGTTCATCGACAGGACGTGGCAGCAGGGAGGCTTGAACCTTGCCGTGCACAGTGCGGCTGTAGACAACAGGGAATGGACAGGAATCCTAACTGCATACAGTGAGTGGGATGTTCACTGTTTGCAGGCTGTCGGGAAGTGGAGTTCTACGTCACCGTGAAGGGGAAGGGTTGGGGTGCAGAGCTACGACCACTTCGCCTAATTCTTTGTCACCTTCCGGCGGGTGCCATCCCCACCTGGCCTGACCCCAAATCATGGCCGGGCATGCGGCACCTGTTGCAATGATCCACATACACATGCTCCCTGGAAGAGGCGGAAGCTCACCACCTCTTGCCAGGCAGGCAGGTACAGCCTACAGGGTACATATGTACCAAGTTGGATTCAGCTGATGGGTACCATCTCCTGTGGTCTATTCATGCAGTGGCGGGCTGGTGGACTGCAACTTTACAGGATGCAGCAAGTCGGTGGAGGAGTGGCACTGGAGTCGCAGTCCTTCCTGCTGGCAAAGCTTTCATCCCAGGCACATGTGGTGGGTCTATCACTACAGCCAGTGAACCACGATCCAAAGCACCCAACCACTAGTATGGTGAACACTGAACACCATCCCGCTCTCTCCTCAACCATGATCTGGATTGCATCACTGATACTCACACCGCTCAGGAACCCCGTGCCCTGCGTGTCGATCTCAAAGGAATGCAGGCCGGGGAGTCTCAATGGAGTCCAATCCCTTCGCTTCCTTCCTCTCTTGCTTCCTGCGACAGGTGCCAGTGTCACCCTCATAGAAGTCCAGCAGGAAGACACTGGACACACGTCCCATGAGAGGCAGAAAGAGCTCCAACAAGCTACATACAGTATGTCGAAAGCCCAAACAAAGGTGGCTGTCAGCACTCACGTGCGCAAAGCCGTCAGAAGCCAAACCTTGTCACTTTCGCACAAACTCGCACATCCTGGCACCAAAACTGGCGTTCACACAAACACACCAACACCCAAATTTCGAACCTCGTCCTCCACTGCAGCCCGGGTTTTTCCATCTCTTTTTCATAATAAAGTCTCCATTTCCCGTTTCCTGCAGTTCAGGCATGAGCAGTTGCCATCAGCTGGGGTAGCTGTTGTGGTTGGCAGGCAGCTTCGGATCGGTAGCTCAGACATCTCGCACCAGACGCTGTTGCCTCCCCAGACTCCACCTCCACAACAGCATGTGAAAGGACATCACACATCGACATACATACATACATACATACATCATATATGTATGTACACCCCTTCTGACACCTGTACACTATTGCGAACACAAACTCCAGGCAGCAGAATGTCTGCCCTGGTTCAGAACTTGAAGCATCATCATCCATCCAGCTTGTGGGTTCATCGTCTGTCCTTGAAATGCAAAACCACCCCGCCTTTCGTCCCCCTTTTCCTCCCCCTTTTTCCACATAACAAATGTTTCCAGCATTCCCCTACTTTGAGAAATAGGTCCATCCATCTGGAAGTACATACATACTCTGGAGGCCTGGCCTACTCCACGGCCACGGTCTCGATCACACACGACACACTTTTAAGACAAAGCGTGTGGCCGCGGCCTATTAAGATCCCGCACTGTTCGAAATTGTAGGGATGTTGCGGCTCCGAGGCAGCCGGTAACGGATCAAGCGAAGGTCTGCTGTCTGTTGTCTGCCCGCTCTCTGTCTGTGCAGTGGGTGTGGGATTCCCGTATGCCTCGCTTCTTTCCGCCAACACCGCCGCTTTCTCCTCTTCCACTTACAAAACGCCCCCCGTTCGTCTCGAGACGTCTTCCTCTCGTCTCCTTCCTTTCTTTTCCTTCCCGCCCCGCTCGCCCGCCTTCCCGCTCGCCTCGCCTCGCCTCACCTGCTTCGCCCCGCCCCGCCCCGCCCCTCGCCCGCCGTCCCGTCCCGTCCGTCCCGTCCCGCCCCGCCTTTCCGTTTGAACTCTGCTAATCGCTCTGACGTACTCGGCATTGCGCAGCTGTTGTCCCGGACTGGGCGTCTGACAGCTTCCGGAAGCCATGGGGCTGGAGGCGCGGCTGGTGAATTCCCAGCGCGCGCGGCCGACGAGGAGGAGGGGCTGGAGCTGCGGGAGCTGCGGCTGTCATCGGGCCAGGAGGATTCGTTCCTGGCCGGGACGTTCAGGAAGTATGTCTGGCACGGCGGCTCCACCTACGATGCCTGGTTCAGCTCGGCTTCCAATCAGGTGGAGTTCGGTCACCGGGGCCGGGTGGTGGGCAAGCCTGGACTGCAATTCCGTGCCTTGGTGACGTGTTTGTGTCTGTCTGGCGGGGCTGGCAGGTTGCGCAAGTTCTGCTCACGCTGCCCACCTCGTTTGCGCAAATGGGGCTGGCGTCCGGGGTCACAGCCCAGCTGCTGTACGCCTTCTTGGGCTGCTGGGCGGCTTACCTCATGAATTCCCTCTACCTCGAGTACCGGAGCAGGAAGGAGAAGGAGTCTGACAATTTCAAGAATCACGTCATCCAGGTGCTGTGGCTCGAGGGAGGGTGGGTTGTGAGATACGCCGCTGCTTGCTGGTTTTTTTTTGAGACTGAGGTTGTTGGGTTGCAGTGGTTCGAGGTGCTGGATGGGCTGTTGGGTCCCTACTGGAAGACGGTCAGCTTGTTCTTCAATGTCACGTTTCTTCTGTTCGGCTCTGTGATTCAGCTCATAGCCTGCGCCAGGTGATTGTCCGATTCTGTCGTGCTGCTGTCGATGCAATGCAGGATGATAATTTTGTGATGAGGATGAGGAGGCGCCTGACTGAATCCTCATGGGTGCAGCAATATCTACCTCATCAACGACAGCTTGGACAAGAGGACGTGGACGTACATCTTCGGGGCAGTTTGTGGGCTTACCGTCTTCATCCCCACTTTTCACAACTACAGAATTTGGTCATTCCTAGGCATTGTCATGACAACGTACACAGCGTGGTATATTACCATCGGGTCGATCGTTCACGGACAGGTTTCATCACATTACTCTCTTGTCGATGCGAGAAGCCGATTTGGGTGAGAGACAATTCTCATCGCCGCATGCCTGTTGATGCAGGTTCAGCCTACAACCCATGTAGGGGCCCACGACAAGGAACTGTATTTCACTGGTGGCACCAACATTCTCTATACTTTCGGGGGACATGCAGCAACAGTGTGAGCGTATGCCTCTTGTGCAAATTCCCACAATGGTGGAAATTGGGCTTGCGGACTCATTTCCCTGGTTGCTGGTGACAGGGAGATTATGGATGCTATGTGGAAGCCGGCCAAGTTCAAGCTCGTCTACGTGTACGCGACGCTGTATGTGCTGACTCTGACCATACCTTCTGCCATCAGCGGATACTGGGCCTTCGGAGACAGGTTGCTGAAGCAAAACAACGTCCTCTACTTACTGCCTAGGACTCCCTGGCGTGATATGGCCGTCATTCTCATGCTCATCCATCAGGTAAGACCCGCTGCCAGGCTTCCTTGTGTCTGTCCATGGACGATGCTTGCCCACCTCTTGGTGCTCACAGCAGCTCCTGCCTTCTTCTCCGCCAGTTCATCACCTTCGGATTTGCCATCACTCCAGTTTACTTCGTGTGGGAGAAGATCATCGGGATTCATCGGACAGGAGGCCTTCTCCTGAAGGCCGTGGCAAGAATACCCGTTGTGCTGCCCGTGTGGTTTTTCGCCATCATCTTCCCCTTCTTCGGGCCAATCAATTCCGCAGTTGGAGCATTGCTCGTCACCGTCACCGTCTACATCATTCCTGCAGCGGCCCACATGATGGTGTTCCGCACTGATCAGGCTCGCAGGGTGAGTGCCCTGCAAGCTTGTCTGTTTTCTCGAAAGCTTAAAATTTACCAGATGAGTCTAATGGCGGACATCGTTTACAGAAAGCGGTGGCGAAGCCTCCCTTCTTCTTTCCAAGCTGGACCGTCGTCTACCTCATCAATGCATTCGTCATTGTATGGATTGCGGTAATTGGAGTGGGCTGGGGAGGATGGGCAAGCGTGAAGCATTTTGTGTCGCTGGTGTCAACGTTCGGCGTATTCGACAAGTGCTTTCAATGTCCGCCCAAAGCCCACTAAGGCATCCACATATTTGTGCTGGAATTGATGCCAGCTCCCTTTCTCGACGTCCTGCTTGCTGAATTTATCTGTCCATCTTTCGAAAGCGCTTCTGCTCAATCGTTGAGTCTGAAGGCATGACATTATCCCTACAGGACGAAACTTTGGGAGATTGCAAATGCAGCATTGTTTATTGCAAATATGGAATTGCTTTTCCTACCGTACAACGCGGCATGAACCTGCCTGCCCAAAAAGATACCCTACAGATCTGGCTACCTACTCAACGGGCCGAATAACAATAGATTAACGCACCAGGGCTATAAAGTTCGGTCCCGGTCAGAAGTCCCATATGAATCGACCCTTATGTTTGCTAGCTTTGAGGTGGAAAAGATGGACAAAACTTGGCTGGTATCAGAACGCAAAGACGGTGTTACAATTGCCCATTTCGAGCCCTGAACAGCCAGGTTAGGCAACGACCTGAATCAGGTCAACAATCACATTGTTGACAAGAATCTGAGCAACCAATCGTCAAGCTTGCAAATGGCAAGGCAAAAAAAGAGAACCAAGGGAAAAACAGTATCTCAAGGAAAGGCTGGTGTGCATGAACCCACGACAAAATACGTGCTCCATAACCCCACACGGAGGAGACGTACCATGCCGCAAGTTGCAAAGAAGCGCTGGCATTCATGGGCTTCGCATAGTCTCCATGGGATGTACTTGAGGCCCCTGCTGTTTGGAGGCCAGCTTTTTGGACTTGGCTCTCGACTTTGCCCATGCTATAGCTCTGTCCAGCACATCCACACATTTCTCCAGTTCAGCTGCATCTGAGTCACTCTCAGCTTCCTTCGATTCTGCTTTCCAATCATCAAGAGATGGGCTGGCCGGTCCAAAAGTCTGAAGAGATTCAACAGGTCCACCAGCATGAGACAGGGATGTTGGAGGGGACTGTGATAGTGGCTTCCCCATAGGAGACTTCAGAGGTGACGGTGTGCGGGGAGTGCCATCTTGCTTTTGCTGAACGTCTGACACAGAAACAGAAGATACACCAAGAGCAGCCGCAGATCCGAGAAGACTAGGTTGCCTTGCATAGTTAGTGAGCTCTCTGGAATTGTTCCTGGAATTGCTTCTGGAGCTTTTGCTTGAGTTACTGACCAGGTCTCGCAGTCTCAAAGGTGCAACGTCACGATCTTCCCGCAGCAAGTCAGCTGATGAAGGGCTGAACGTGTGGTCCTCCTCAGTGGCATCTTCTCCCAATTCCCCAGCGTCTGAGCCATGCCTCCTCAGGGCTGTGGCACGAGCTCTACTAATAGCCTGTGCTGTCTCCTCCTCCATAACACGAATATCCTCCATTGTTAGGCCATGCCACTCATCCATCCAGCAGAAACACTTCCGATGACCCTCCAGCAGAATTTTCCGCTGAGCCTGCTTAGAAATGAATTTCTCCAAGCGAGAGCCGAAGCCCCAGTAGGGAACATCCACTGTCACAAGCTTGTATGCGCACATCATAGGCTTACAGTTCTTCTGCCAGCCAGGCAAGAGTGGCCCTCTCCCCGTCTTGACCGACAAATACTTGGACGGATCTTCTTCTTCAACGTAGTTCTCCACAGGGTCCGTCGCAATATCAATAAACTCGACATGCCTCTTCTTCAACGTCTTCGCATCCAACTGTAGGGCGTTCTCTGTCGTCCCACAGTCTGCCACATGCGTGGTCTCAAGAATAAGGCGAAACTTATTGAAGAAGGGACACTTGATTATGGTCGTGCAGTGAGGGTACGAGTTCCAAGCCTCCTCCTCCAGAATCAACGCCTTCTTAGGCACAAGCGCCACAAGCCAGCCTGGAAGCTTGCTAGCAAGATGGTAAATCTTGTGCGTATACTGCCCTTCCCTGTTGTTATCCACATAAGGCTCGTTCTTCAGCACCTCAACCCCATCCCCATCGCTGCCCTTGGACTCACTCGCACTGATCTTCGCCACCATATACAACTGCGCAGTCTTATACTCCTCCAACGTGAAAGGCAGTGGAATGCGGTACTCCCACACAGCCACCATGCTTACTACCTACCCTCTTCCGCCTCCTCCCACTTCAAATAGATCACACACCGAGCAAATCAAACTTCACAACACAAAGCGCTCCGCAACTCCAAAGTGCCGTGCTACGGCCACAGGGAGGCAGCACCAACGCGTTCCACATCATCGATACACATACCACTCAATTCAGCTGACACAAATTCCCCCGCTCCCAGCCAAGACGAGCTTCTGAGCCAGTTCCCGCACCTCCACAGCAAGATCTGCATTATCCAAATTCCCCTCCGCTACAAAGTTCCAACACAGCACGTCGGGACACGCTCTCGGAAACCTAACCATTCCCCCTCCCCGTCAGATCAAGCGGAAGCGAGCTCCGGGAGACATCGGCCAGATCTGTCCACCGGCCAAGCTCACAAGCTCCGTCCTGACAAGCCAATGCCGGAGCAACACACCCGACTCCACCTGCCAGAAAGCACTGGCGAGAAGCGTCAATCGCAGAGCGCAGCGCGAATTAGCTCTCACCTCTGGAGGAAGCAGAAATGATGACGCGGTGGGAGCTGGCCAGGCTCCGAGAAGCAGCCTGCGCTTGCGCTGGTAGCGAATGAAGAAAGAACCTGCAATGCAGTGCGATCTTTCCGGCACGTACTTGTCCAGCACAGTGATCCTCCACATCAATGTCCGATTCTGATCCTTCTTGCCTCAACTCAACTAGCAGCTTCCAAACTTCCAAACTCAGCTTGCGACTTCCTAAAAATATACCCAAGCCAGGGATGAGGTTAAGCCCGCACCAACGTCTCGGAATAGGTTTCAAACCAAACCGGAAAGTCCGCCCTGCCGGCCTCTATGAGCATGGACCGTTCAACCAATCCGGGCACGCGTCATATTTTCTTTTTTTCCTTAATTTTATTTATAGATAGGTAGAAATGGGAGAACTTATCTGCCACATAACAATTTGGGAAGACCATAAAGGTGAGAGTGAACTTAAGCGCTTTACTATAGGTATATCCAGTAGAAATAGAATGATCTACCTATTGTATACATATCTCAAATCCAGCCGATGAAAAGACCTGTATGTTATTACTCATTATTGTTATCTTGAATATAGTTTGTGCCAAGGCCTTTAGAATAGCAATAGACACCCATTGCCTTTAGAATGTGATAATATTTTACACTTAAAAGAAATTGATGAAATAGGAAAAGGTAGCCTAACTCCTTATCTACAAGAGTGATAGGCCTTGGCACATGCCTTGAATGTGGGGAGAACATAAGATATGCCAGGATGACATAAGACCTTACATTCCTTTTTAAGTGCCTAGATTGTTACAGCTGCTGTTTTTTCATAGCCAAAAGTGGAAGGTTTAAAAATCTTGAAAAGTTTTATTATAAAATTGCTCTACATGCAATCTTAACTATTAGTTTACAGCCACCATATGGTAAACTATCTGTATTGGGTACAAGAGGCTTGATGCATAGATGTCAATGAACGTATTATTTCTTTACTTAATTTTTAATATTTTAGATATATATTTAAGAAAAAATTGTATGTGCTTAACTTTATTTTTAATATTTTAGATATATATTTAAGAAAAAATTGTATGTGCTTAACTTTATTTTTAATATTTTAGATATATATTTAAGAAAAAATTATATGTGCTTAACTTTATTTTTAATATTTTAGATATATATTTAAAAAAAATTATATGTGCTTAACTTTATAGAGTGAATAGTTTTTATTAACGAAAAATGAGATGCGGGAACCCATCTACTAAAGGTATCACCAGTGCCATTAGGCTTCTATTAGTATAGACCTCGCAATGGCATAAGAACGTACTCAAATAGTCTTACACACCATAAAGCATCGAACCGACATCTCTTCCTTGGCAAGCTCAAGGTATTGCAATGAGTGTGATGAGAATACTATTAATTTGAGAGAAATATATATATTTTTATCTGGAAGAGAAATACGTCTTCTTGGCGAGTTCAAGTGATTATAGTGCGTATCACTCTAAGGCTGCTGATGTGAGAAGAATGTATTTTCTCAAAAGAATACCATACTGGTAATTGCAGTGTGTATGATTATAAGACTATCAATGCCCTGGTTACCTCATCCGCACCTTGCCCCCGTCTCCAGTCTTTCTCTCCCGACTACCGGGTTTGACAGGAAGATCATGGACACTCTTGGTGACATCATGGGCCCGAGGCTTTTGAGTGCCCTGCAGTTAAGCGATCTTGCCCGCTGGCAAGCATCCCTGCTAGTGCAATTTGGAGGAACATGTCTGCTATCGCTGAAGGTATCTTCCTCGGCAGCGTTCTTGGGCAGCTGGGCCCTTGCTTTGGCTCCCGATTTGGCCTCCCGCTTCATCCTCCAGGACAGGCTCTTTCAGGAGGATTTTGTACTAGGAGTAGAGGAGGGAAATTTCCCTCTCCAAGTATCCCTGAGGCTGGCCAGGGATATGTTATCGGCTGATGTGCAGCATGATTTCCCTCCCTTCACGACATTCATCATCGATGGATGGTTTCAAGGGGTTGCAGGCATCCACTCCTTGAGAAGCAACTTGGTCAGGCCTTCCAGTCCGTTCTCATGGACCCCTCTATCCTCATGTCCACAAGAGCTTGGCTTAGCTCTTGCTCTGGGAAAGGCATAAGCGCCTACCTACTGGCTCGTCCATGTACACGGGGTTTTCATATCGCACCGACCACCTTCTCTATTGCAATGCACTTCCATCGTGGCTTGTTCCAGCCTATGGCTTTTGTATAGCAATACTAATTCTATATTACGAAAGGAAGCACTAGGTGGAAGCAAATTTATCTTCTTTTAAGAAATATTAGGCTTCATATAGAAGAAGAAGAAGAAAAGAAGAATTTTATTTAAGTCCACTAAGGACGGATTTCCGTCAAATACCGAGTTTTGGATAAAGATGTGGAAAAAAATCTGCAGTATTCCGAAAGCTGTGTGGGGCACAAGAGAAGCCTATTACAAGCTATATAAAAATATTTTTGATTCCGCATTTGTCAACCAGGTTTCGTGGTGTAGTTGGTTATCACGTCAGTCTAACACACTGAAGGTCTCCGGTTCGAGTCCGGGCGAAGCCACAATTTTGCATCATGGTCCAGAGTTTTCTTGGTGGTTGTTCTTTCCACCGTCGGTTGAGAGTCAAGAGCGTTTGGGGCACTGGTAACATTTGGCGAACAGACCGAACGTGTGGACCTGGTCCACGATGTTGGTGATGCTGGCCCAGGAGCCGAAGCCGAACCCGACAAGGAGCACCCACAGCACCACCACGATGTTTACAGCGAACACTGCAAACCAGCTCCTGAAGAGGAAGAACGGGGGCTTCTCCACGGCATTCTGCACATGTTTCACGCGCCGGTCAGCAGCAGCCGGTGCAGTGGGAAGAAGAAGACGAAGAGCTGGGATATGTATGAACAAAAGAAAATTGGCGGGAGCTTACAGTGCGGGCGGAGGCGCTTCTGTAGAAGACGATGTAGGCGGCGGCAGGGATGATGTAGACGCCGAAGGCCACGAAAAGGGAGCCGACGGCGGAGTTGATGGGCCCGAAGAAGGGGATCATGAGCGCCGTGAACCACATGATCATCACCACCGGCACCCGCGATATGGTGGTCACAAGGTAGTGCTTGCCGTGCACGCCCACCAGCTTCTCCCACATGATGTACAGCGGCAGGCTCACCATGCCGAATTCGAAGAACTACGTGCCATGGGGGAGAAGTTTGTGAGTGCCAAGGAAGCTTGAGAGCTATGGCGGATGGGAAGTGAGTCATGGTGTGCGGATGCCCTTACCTGATGGCCCAGCATGAGGACCACGGCAGTGTCCCTCCACTTGGTTTTGGGCAGCACGGCGAAGGCGTTTGCGTTCTTGAAGAGCTTGTCCCCGAACGCCCAGTACATGGCGACTGCAGACGGGATTGTGAGGGTGAAGATGTACAGGACGGCCACGAGGTACACCACCTTGAACCTCCTGGGCTTCCACATGGAGTGCATCATCTCCCTGGCATTGCACTTGTGCATAACTGTTAGTCATCCATTGCAGGCATACATACTTTCATTGGCACGCATGCTTAGATGCGTACACTGTCACAGCATGGCCGCCGAAGGTGTAGAGGATGTTGGAGGCTCCTGTGAAGTAGGCCACTTTGCCATGGTGGCCTCCCTTGTATTGCACGTTAGCAATCTGCATATGCATGCACACCAGCGGCAGTTAGGTGGAAGGTGAGATCCAGACGGTGTGTGATGGAAGAAGGGAGAACGAAAGGGGAATTGCACCTGGCCGTGTCTGGCAGCAGAGATGGTGAGAAACCAGGCAGTGTATGTGGTCATGGTGATGCCCATGGCTGACAACACACGGTAGTTGTGCGCAGCGGGCACG
The DNA here is from genome assembly GCA_010909165.1 of Anthoceros angustus. Taxonomy (NCBI): domain Eukaryota; kingdom Viridiplantae; phylum Streptophyta; class Anthocerotopsida; order Anthocerotales; family Anthocerotaceae; genus Anthoceros; species Anthoceros angustus. Next base: position 1,133,591 of record VJWM01000019.1, read on the forward strand.
AGTATGGTGACCATGAAGCCCGCCCCGAAGATGTATGTCCATGTCCGCTTGTCCAGATGGTCGTTGAGGTAGTACACATTGCTGCCATGGCCCCAAGCTCTTGTGGGCTTCAAGGGCGTTGGTCATGGACATCTACAGGCAGGAGATGATGCTGGATCAGAAGTACTAACCTCGCACAAGCTATGAGCTGGATTGTTGCAGTGCAGAAGAGCACGAAGCCATTGAACACCAGGCCTGCCATCCTCCACCTGGGCCCGAGAAGTCCGCCCAGAACCTCAAACCACTGCAGAACGTCATCCATCAGCCTTGCGGACTTGCCCTCTCACGATCGGATCACGACACACAAACTGAAAGCAATGCAGGACCGGTTAGTACCTGAATGGTGTGCCTCTCGAATGCCGCGGGGTTCTCTTTCTCCTTCCTCGAACGGTAGTCGGCATACAAGCAGGTGATGAGGTAGCAGGTCCAGGCGCCCATGAGCCCGTAGAAGATCTGGAAGAAGACGCCGGACACCATTCCCAGCTGCGAGAAGGAGTAAGGCAGAGTGAGCAGCACCTGGGCCACCTGCGTGGACGCTGCATTCATCCAGGCATCAAAGCTGGACCCTCCGTTCCACACAGCCCTGTACAAAAAACTACCACGGGACGATCCCTTTCCCCTTCCATTTCCCACGTCCTCTTCGATCTGGTCGTGCAGGCTGCGATTTCCCACTGTCCACCCAGTGCCCTCCAAGTCCGTAGACCCCACACCGTTCCGCTCTCCTGCCTCCATGGCCACTACCTTCAGCCTCGGCCCCCGCCCAGTCTCAGGCTAAGCCAACAAACTTGAGCAGCTTCATGAGCTGCCCCAACGCGAGCTCGAACCTCGCCTTGCCAGCAGCTTTGCCTTCACCTTTAGGCTTGGGCAGGAAAACTCCAGGACATCATGAGTCACAGGATTCACCTTTCCTCACCCTGCCGAAAGCTGCTTTTGGGAAGGCCGGGGGGACGGATTTCCACCCTCCTCTGGATGAATTCCAATGCCAGTGAGTGCATGGATGTACGAATGATCCATTCCTTCTGGGGCTCTGCCGTAAAAGGAGGCCCTTATCCCACCGCCCCGGAGCAGCGCTAACGCCTTTCCCTTTGGACGAGACAAGGCAGGAGATAGAGAGAGCCAGGAGCCGGCTTTGTCCTGCTACCTCCGAGGACATTCGTTTGACCAGACTGGAGTCTACATCTAGCCGACAAGCGCCGCTACTGGACTCTCGGTGGTTGCACTCGCAAGTCATGATCACGCGTGTGGTGCCGTGTTCACTCTTTGAGGGCGTGGGTCATGCTTCCAGGAATTCCTGGAGACGTAGCAGCTTCAGAGTCAAGCTTGTCCAGCGAGGTGGGCCGCATAGCAGGCCTGTACGATTGCTTCTTTGACTGGCAAATTGCACATAGCTGTGACAGTAAACTATGTGCTCCACCTTCATGAATTCAACAAAGAAGTTCCTGTTCATCGCACGCTGGCCGGCTCGTCTTTCACGGGGCACTCGTAGCATTTGGCGAAAAGGCCGAAGGTGTGCACGAGCTTGACGAAGTTGGAGATGCTGGACCAGCAGCCGAGGCCGAATCCCACGGTGAAGACCCAGATCACTATGAAGGTGTTGAGCACGAAGATGGCTCTCCAGCTGGGGATGAAGAAGGGGGGCTTCTCCACTGCGTTCTGCATGTACGTGGCAACGGCAGTCAGTCCATGGAATGGAATTTGTTGGGTTGGTGGAAATGCTTCCGAAGAATGTGATGTACCTCCCGGGCGGATGGGCTGGAGTAGAAGGCATTGTAGGCTGCGGCAGGGATGATGTAGACTCCGAAGGTGACGAGGGTGGCTCCCACGGCAGAGTTGATGGGGCCGAAGAAGGGGATTGCCAGAGCCATGAACCAGATGAAGAGGCCGACGGGGAGCCTGATGGCCACTCTTAGGAGGAATTTGCTGGCCATGGAGGTGTGTATTCCCAGCAGCTTTTCCCACATGGTGTATACGGGGATGCTGATGAGAGTGAAAGTGAAGAACTGGGAGGAAATCACAGCAGCATGCAGTCTGGGTTACCGTTGAGATGTTTCTGCAGAAACACGGCATGGTGGATGTACAGATGTTGCTGGGGATGGGAGCGGATGTTCGCTGGGTTTAGTATACCTGGTGGATGAGCATGAGGATGACAGCGGTGTCCCGGAATGGGGTCCGAGGTAGGGCGGACAGAGCGTTGGGAATGGAAGCCATGCTGTCACCGAAAGCCCAGTAGACTGAGATGGCGGACGGCAGCGTCAGAGTGAAGACGTAGAGGGTGGAAAGCACGTACACCCATTTGAACTTCTGTGGCTTCCACATGGAGTCCATCACTTCTCTGCACGCTTGCCCACAACAGTCACCAGCAAGTAGAAACCGGGGATGTGAGGGAGATGCGGTCCATGGAGACTCACACTGTGGTAGCATGGCCGCCGAAGGTGTAGAGAATGTTGGTGGCTCCTGTGAAAAACGGGACAAGGTTCTGCGGCCCCGTGTGCTTCACAGGGCCAGGTGTCTGGAGAAACATGTCCAGGAACATCAAGTTCTGGCTGGATGCTGGGAGTGGAAGCAAGTGAGAAAGAAGCCGGTAGGCTCACCTGGCCGTGGACTAGAGCAGCGATGGTCATGTACCAGGCAGTATAGGTGGTCATGAACAGGCCAGTGAAGGACCAGACTCGAAAGTTGTGAAGGGTAGGGATGAAGACACTCAGCATACAGCCTGCCCCAAACACGTACGTCCATGTCCTCTTGTCCAAGTTGTCATTGATCAGGTAGACGGTGCTGCATGTGCAAATTCGCGACTCAGTTCTTTCAACACCTCAGCCATGCCTCCAAGGTTGTCATTCACCGTCTATAGCTTGGCATAGGCTGGCTCATGGCTGGCTTGTCACGGTTACCTTCCACATGCTATGATCTGAATAGTGGCAGCAGTTATGAGGAAGGTGGAGTTGACAAGGAGCCCAGCAAGTTTCCATCGCCGACCAAGGAGCTCCTCTAACACTTCAAACCACTGTCAAGGCAAGGGACGCATATAATGGTTCATAATTCATTTTGAAGCAAACAGCTGATTTCACCCCAACCTACCTGAACAGTGTGGTTCTCCAACGTCACGCCATCCCTCTGCTGCCGGAAACGATGCTCTGCATACAGCGATGCTACACAGAAGCAGGTCCAGCATCCCACCAGGCCGTAGAAGAGCTGAAAGATGATGCCAGACGCATATCCCAGCTGAGCAAACGAGTAAGGCAGCGTCAAGAGCACCTGTGCCACCTGCACCAACTCCACCACCAACATGCCCACCATATTCACACAGTCCACCAAACAAACCTTAGTCCTATTATTCATCACTAACAGGTTTCGAAGTGCTCGATTCTTTCACCTGATGGGATGCACTGGTGAGCCAGGCATCTCCAGCTGATCCCCCGTGCCACAAAATCTCTGCAACCAGAGCTCTGAATCCCAGCTCCCTCCATGACCCAGAGTGCCTCTGGGTGGCGGAACCTCCTGCAATGGACGCCTTCCTCTCCGAATCACCCAATGCTGCATGGAGATCCGAAGCAGCGTGAAACCCACCGTTGCCTTGTCCTTCCTCGGAACCATGCTCCACCCCCATGCTCAGCAGTTCCCAACAGAGGCCCAACCAGACAGTCCCAAGAAGCATGCCTGCTCATGGTATAAGAGAGGCGGCCAAAGTCGGGGGTAGCGACAGCCGACCCAACGCACTGGCAATGGCGGGCTTGCATTTCACACACTTCGCGTACAAGCATCTTCCAAGGCTCTCTCTTCCAACGAAATGTGGCCGACACCTCGCTGGGCGAGAGCTGCGCGTATGGAATGACCCGGGGAAAAGTGTCACGGTTTCTAAGCTACATGCCAGCACACGCAATCGGCACGGTCTGCTTTCGGAAAACGTAAGGCATGTGAAAGCTAGTAACCTTAATAGGCTGTGTGTCCAAATGAAGAAGAAGAAGTATTTTATTTAAGTTCACTAAGGACGGATTTCCGTTATGGGACTTGGTACTTAACAACTTGTACCATGGTGTGTCTAAGCTACTTGCACCATGGGCATCCACTCCCTTTAGGCACCCCCTCCCTTTAGGCACCCCATCTAAGTATCGATCCAAGCTCAGGATGCTTAATCACGGCGTTCTTATAAATGTGTGTCCATTTGGCCTGGCCACGGCGTTCTTATAAATGTGTGTCCATTTGGCCTTGGCCAGGCCAAATGGACACACATTTATAAGAACGCCGTGATTAAGCATCCTGAGCTTGGATCGGTACTTAGATGGGGTGCTGTCCAAATGGCTTAGACCAAATGGACACACATTTATAAGAACGCCGTGATTAAGCATCTTGAGCTTGGATCGGTACTTAGATGGGGTGCCTAAAGGGAGTGGATGCCCTTGGTGCAAGTAGCTTAGGCACACCATGGTACAAGTTGTTAAGTACCAAGTCCCATGACGGAAATCCGTCCTTAGTGGACTTACATAAAATTCTTCTTCTTATTCTTCTTCTTCTTAGGAGCTTCCTATTATGTAAGACAGACATGGAGACTTTATTATGAAGAACCATTTACCCCAATAGAAGGGAACAACCTTAAGAGGGCACAAGACTATGGGAGTAATCATTCAGTTACCGCCCAATCGGTCGACTCCAAGCTTATAGACCTATCACACCCTAATTATACCAACCCCCCTACCTCACATATATAGACCTTTTAGTGGACATCCCAAGCCCATGGGCCAAGGAACATCGAGTTTCCAGACCCCTTATTATCTAACCTAAGGAATAAAAACCAGGAAAGAAAACCATGGGCCAAGGACGTTTCTTTTATAAATACCCTTGCCTACTGTCAACCTGACTTATTTTCACACCACACTCGACCAAAAAAACAAAAAAAAATACTTCAAGACACATCCCAATAGGGGGTTTCCGAGTCCAGATCGTTTACACGCCCTCCTGCAGATCGCGGTATTCCCCCAGATGCAACTCCTCGACGTCCTCGCGCTCCAGCCGCCGGCCGGCGCCCATGGGCCAAGGACGCTTTTATAAATACCCTTGCCTCATCACTTTTCCCCAAATTCCCTTAGGGTTAAGTTCCCCGGTCTTCGCCTACCGCCGGTCGTTTTCTACGACCATCTCCTCTTTCCACGACCGCTCCCCCAGTCATCCCATTCCGCAACCTCTCACCCTTCAACTACCGCCCGGTTGGGTCGACCTCTAACCTATCGACTGACGAAACCCCTACATATGTCAACCCTCCACTTCACATATATAGACTTTTTAGAGGATATCCCAAGTCCATGGGCCAAGGAACATCGAGTACCCGGTTTGCTTATTATCTAATCTAGGAAACAAAAACAAGAAAACCCCATAGGCCAAGGTCATTTCTACTATAAATACCTTTGCCTACTGTCAACCTGACTTATTTTCACACCACTCTTAACCAAAAACAAAAACACTTTAAGGGCATTTCGGCTGTGGACTTTCCGAGTCTAGATCGTTCACAGCGCCCATGGGTAGGGTGTGCTAGGGAGGCGCCGGCGCCCATGGGCGGGCAAGGCGTGTTGGTGGGCGCCGGCCGGCGCCCATGGGCAGTGTGCTAGGGAGGCGCGCCGGCCGGCGCCTTGGCGAGCATCTTTGGGGAGGCACGGCCGGCGCCTCCCCTAGCTCCACCCGCTGCCGATGGGGTGGTGCTAAGGGAGGCGCGCCGGCGGCGCCGCCGCCGCCGCCGCCGGCCCACCGATGGGGTGGCGTGTAGAGGAGGCGCGCCGGCGGCGCCTTCCTCTGTGAACCACCCGTGGGGTGGGCAAATGGTGGTGCGCGCCTGGCGGCCGGCCGGCCGCCTCCCTCCACGCGCCACCCGTCGGTGGGCCTACGTATGGGTGGTGCGTGGAGGGAGGCGCCGGCCGGCGCCTCCACGCCACCCGTCGGTGGGCCTACGTATGGGTGGTGCGTGGAGGGAGGCGCCGGCCGGCGCCTCCTCCACGCGCCACCCGTGGGGTGGGCAAATGGTGGTGGTGCGTGGAGGCGCCGGCCGGCACCCTCCCTCCCGCACCATCACCTTATGCCCGACGGGTGGAGCGCGACCCAGGCGCCGCCGCCTCCCTCGCGTGCCCATTGTGGCCCTCCCTTCCACGCACCTCACATCGCACTTCCATCGAAAATTCAGGAGGCTAACCTTAGAAGCAACCTTGGAATGAAGGCTAACCTTAGAAGCAAATGCCGTCTGAAATCGAGCCAGCATTTGGTCGGTCGAGTGTAGAGGGTACTCCTCCCGGAAACATCTGTATGCGGTGGACAAAAAAGCGATAAGGGATAAGCTCTGCGAGTTGCGTGGCTTAATACAACCTGCGAGTCAAAGTGCCGCTGAAGATAATGATGACAATGGAGGAGAAGCTGGACCAAGTGATGACGAAGGATTGAACTCTGGGGATGAGTGAAACTGAAATCTCGTTTTTTCCCAGGGTCCCAGAGTTAATGTTGTAAGTCCGGTTCGATGTTCGTGTTAGGAAATACCACATGTGGCTTTTGTGGTGTCATAACAAAACTACATTTCCTCCCAAAGCGAGTTCTGCCGTTCCTTCCGGAGGGCAGCCTTCCTCACCGCTCCTACTTTGCATTATTCCCGTGAGGTTCGAGTTTGCGACCACCATTCGACACAAACATTCTTTGGATGGAAAGTAGTAACTTCTTGGTTACACCTTTTTTGAACTGTTTTCATGCCTTCAAAACGCTGTTTTAGGGCCCATCAAAAACCCCCTTCAGAGATTATTTGCGGAAAACCCCCTTCGAGATTATTCACCCCCTTCAAAAATTATCATGTTGCTAGAAGTCGATGAATGTTTGGTTGTTCGTACTAGCTTTCGGAGGGGATGCTCCCCTAGATGCGCTAGCCAGGATGCCATGTTGATGCCACGCACCCATGCAAAATTCACTTCGACACAGACCACAATCGCCGAAAGCAACAAAATCTTGGCTCGCATTGTAGGATGGCTTTCTGGTTGTGTGTGTTTCAGATGCACGCTACGTGCACACCATCGGAAAGCCGTGAGAGCATGAGGCAAGCATGATTTTCACAGATTTATTGAACTCAAGATGTGAATAGGAAAATTGATTGAGTGAAGGTTGCGAATTAGTGGAAAAATTAGGAAAATTGATTGAGTGAAGGTTGCGAATTAGTGGAAAAATTAGGAAAATTGATTGAGTGAAGGTTGCGAATTAGTGGAAAAATTAGGAAAATTGATTGAGTGAAGGTTGCGAATTAGTGGAAAAATAAGGCCGCAGGACCCCAGTCATTCTAGGGTTAAGGTCACACTTGAACATCGCAATTCAAGACTCCACCCGAATTCTTTTTTAAAATCAATTCAATTTGAAAATATGATCTTTAAGAAGGAGTTCAACTACTATAAGGTTGGCTTAAAGATGAGTTTCTTTGACCTAATTGCTCTTTTTGACCTTCTTCTCTTGCAAGTTCTTCAACCTAAGCAGAACAGATGGAAGTATTTCTTAGAGAGCTGTGACAACCTACTCCTTCAGAGTTGACATAGAGTATAGTACTTCAGCCCTATAGTGTTTCTTTTTCCACATAATTGCTTCCCTTTTCTTACATAGTAGATACTTTGGTCCTCTATCAACCTCTTTCTTCTCTCTCTCTAGAGGTGCCTTCACTATCTTACTTTTGAGCAATTTTTCTTTTCAAGATCAATCTCTTTAAGCACTATCTTTTTAGGGGGGTAAGTTTCATTTCCTCTCTTGCAAAAACTTCTTTTACGTGATCAATATACGTCATTTCGAGAGATACTTTATCTCCCTAATCAGTTTTCTTTGTTTCGAGAGAAACTATATTTACCCTCTCCACTGTCTCGAGTGATATGTTTTGTCTTTTATTAATTAACTGATCCCGTATCGCTGATCCCATATCGCTGCAAAATAAGCTTTTTCTCTTTGCCCAATCTTGAGAGAGGTATTTTCTTTCCACAATAATTAACCTACCTCATTTTGAGAGATCTTTCATTTTCCCTATCTACTCTCACATTGTCTTGAAAGATTCTCTCCTTTGTTTGAAATATTCTTTACCCAAGCCATAATCCGAAAGCAATATTTATGTGCTAGAGTTTATTTCCTTTTCAAGAACTTGCTTTCCTTTTTATAGTCTTTCCAGTCTTGGGGAGAGCTCACTTCTGTTTTAACCCTTCGATTCTCAAGAACTTCCTTTTCTTTTCCAGTCATTCTTTTTTGCAGTCTTTATTCTTTTTTGCAGTTTTTCTAGGCTTGGAAAGAGCTCACCTTTGTTTTAACCCCTATGTGCACTCCTTCTTGCAACTCGACTATAACATGCCCTGTGTGTTGTCTTCTCTTTGCTTAATTGAGGTGTATTGCTCCTCTTATTTACTGTACTTTCGTCTCTTTTCGAGAACTAGTCCATTTCTTATCTAATTGTGCACTTGTAGAACCTAGTCTCTTTTCGAAAACTAATATGTTTCTTATCTAATTATGCACTTGTAGAACCTAGTCTGTTTTTTATCTAATTGTGCACTTGTAGACCCTATTTGCTTCATGTTGATTGTTCTTTTTTGTCTAACTACTTGTTTTCCATCTTTCGATCTATCTAAAATATAGCGCTAACCCCATCGCTTAAGTAGAAAACGGTCTTTCTATCTATTGAGAATCTTGGACTGGCCTCATCCCTTAAATAGGGAGCCTGAGACTCATCCCTTAAATAGGGAGCCTTACTTCATCTTTAAATAATTCCTTAAAGCATACTAGTTTACCTAAGCTCTAAACAAATTTTTAGTACCATTAACCATATACTTCACTAGATTAAATGAGAGGCCTTCACCAAATTAACGGAGAGGCTTTCTCCAAATTAAAGAGAGGCCTTCACCAAATGAAATTCAAGACCTCTCATGCATGGCTTCCGAAGCTTACTGTAAGCCCTAAGCAAAGCCTCACTACCCATATACTTCACCAAATTAAATTCAAGGCCTCCTATGCATGGCTTCTTTAGCTTACTGTAAGCCCTAAGCAAAGCCTCACTACCCATACCCTTCACCAAATTAAATTCAAAGCCTCACTACCCATACCCTTCACCAAATTAAATTCAGGGTCTCTCATGCATGGCTCCTGAAGCTTGCTGTAAGCCCTGAGCAAAGCCTCACTACCTGTACTCGCATACCTTATTAAATCTCACTACCACTAACCAAAACTTACTAAACCATATCCAGGATGTCTCTCATTGCTTCTTCCTTTCTTGATGATGTGGGAGAATGTCGTTTGTCATGGTTACTTTCCTTTACCCATATTCTCATTTACATATATGGCCTTATTTCCAAGTGGGCAATAATCATACATGCTCTCAATCTCTAACAACATAGCTTCCCAAAAAATACAGGTGGTTTCTTTTCTTTAATTTTTCCTTTCTATCCTTCTGAATTGGCATTGCATTAGGTCCTACCATGTTCTTTTTTCAAAAGATTCTCTAACTTCCTTATGTTATTTCCTCCAACCAATAATTATTGCCACATGTTTTTTGTTCTGCTGGGTGGTGATGCTCTCTACTCATCCTTAGTGCCTTCTTCACTGAAAAGTTTCATCAACATTTCTTGCTCTGCCGGGAGACATTTGTTCCCTTTCACCAATTTGAAGATCTCTAGTAAGTATTCTCATCTCCTCGTGTTCTAGATTATGCCGCTTGTGCATACCTCTCATTGTCCATCCGTTGCACTTGAATCTTCTTTTTCCTCCGTTTTGCTTGATTATCATCCTACCCCAATCTTCAACTTCGTCCAAAAATTTGACCCCAATCTTCAACTTCGTCCAAAAATTTGATATAACTTAAACCTCATCACCATCCCGTCCTACTCTTTGTTTCCGGGAAATTATCCTCATGTCAAAATCTTACATATCACATCCTCATCCAATGGTGTTCCATATCATTGATACGCTCCCACCATTATGCATGTCATTTTTAATGTTCCACATAATTGACATACTACCACATTGCGCACATTACCTTAATAGACCCAATCCATTGGTCGCATTCACATATTCATTAGACCTCCTGCAGCCTTGTGAAGTTTTTTCGAATTGTAATCAAACTTTCACTTCCTGTTGCATTGCTCCGAGTTCTAGTCATACTCCAATTAATGCTCACTCACATTCTTAAACATCCATGACCATTTCTCCCTAAGAGTATTTCTTCTTCATATCTGTGTTGCCTTTCTCCTCTACCACTATCCAAAGATACTCTTTGAATGATTGTAGCTCCAAGTGATGCTCTCTCAAATTCTTAAACATCCATGAACATTTCTCCCTAAGAATACTTCATACCTGAGTTGCCTTTCTCCCCTTCCACTATCCAAGGATACTCTGGCGTTCAAATGATAGAATTGATCCCTCTTCAACCCATATGCTACATACATGTCATAAGAGATCAAATGAACAGTCACGGGCGCCTACCTCGCTTCCTTTTCAATACTTGTCTCACCCGAAGTGAAGGATCTATGCTCGCAATGACGAATGAGAAGACAGCTATTTAGTGACACATCTTGCGGGAATCAAAATTTACTAGCATGGATAGTAAAAGATATATAAATTCCCAAAAAGAATACTCACACATAAAAATTATTAGTTACGAACTTACGAACATAAAAACAAAACTCACCATCACAAAGCCTTTCAGGTTGGGATGGTTGGGTCTCTAAGGGTTGAGGAGATTCACCTTCAGCAATCACCAGTCCGAGGTCCTTGTGATGTGGAAGAGACAAGTTCGCATCTATTCCAATGGGCTGCTTTGGAGGACACAAATTCCAACCCCCTCTTATGGATAAATCCCTTTCACATACAGTTCGTAGCCTTTCCCTTTCACACGCAGCTCGTAGCCTTTCACATGCAGACTCTAATTGCTCTTCCTCCCAATCTGCAATATTTACATGTGTTAAAACACACCAATGACTAAGGAACAATCCTGCACTAAAGTAACACTCACGGATGGCCAATCTTCCAAGATGGAGATCTTCTGCTCCCGATGGTTGGAGGGTTCTGCCCTCGCACATCATTTTTTTCTCCGTTCGCCTTATAACTGGAGTTTCCTTCAAGGGCTCTATATGAGGACGTGTTCTTACAATCACCTCTTTCTTCAAAGGCTCTTTAGGAGGGCAGATAGTCAAAGCCTCTTTGATAGATCTCTCTCTTTTGCGCCTGCCTTGTGAATGATCACCATCCCTACCTGCGACAAGATCATTCGTGTCATCTCTCCTTTCATGGTCATTGGACAAAGATTTATGCATACCAAAACCAATCATGCAAGGGAGCAACATCATTCATGTTCTTTCTCCACTCATGATTATCCATGGACAAGGATTTAGGGAAACTAAATATCACACAAGGGAGCAACGTCATTCATGTTCTCTCTCCACTCATGATCATCCATGGGACAAGGATTTAAGAAAGTAAAACCAATCACACAAGGGAGCGACGTCATTCGTATTGCTTCTCCACTCATGGTCATTCATGGGGCAAAGATGGACAGGAACCAAAACCAATCACGATAGAGAGCGACATGTCACAAAAATTTAGAATTAATATGGATTACAGCGTCCACTGGAAAAAACAATTTCGTTCAGTAAAAAATAATTATAAAAAGTATCATGAAAATACAAAATAGGCCAAAAAAATCCATGGACTTGCAAACCCACCGTGAGAAAATAGAAACAACATCAAAATTCTTGAACAAACGCCGCTTGAAGGACCTCGAAAATTTTTGGACATGGCAAGACGACAAACGCAGTTTCACAGCTGGACACACCACATACAAGCAGGAAACCCTACCAGCATGTGGAGCGGCCGGACTTTGAACGAGTTCGGGAGCAAAACGGACTCGATGCACCTGTTTCTTCTTTCGCTTCCTTAGACCCCCGAAGCAGGCATCTTTACCCAGAAGCGGAGACTCGGTGCTTCCCTCCACAATCTCGGTCTCACCACCAGGCCCAGCAGGAGGGGAACAGCTGAGTGAAGCCATGGGCCAAGTAACAACCGGAGCGAGATTCCTAGGCCGAGGAGGTTCAGGTTCTTCTTCATCGGACTCAACAACCCGAGAGCGCGGGCCGCTCCGCCTCCTCCCAACACGCAACGGCTCAGCAGCGCATGGCGGCGGCGAAGGGCTCGGCATAGCCGAGCACTCCTCATGCTCCCTCCCAGTGTCTCCACGGACTACACCTCCGGCAGCAACGGGTTCTCCATCCCTCACCTTCACCAGAGCCAAAACCCTGCTTTTGTGCTTCGTATGTTCCCTCAGCATGCTCTCTTTCAGATCCTTCATGCTCTCGTGACCAGCGAAAAACCCCCCGACGCGCAAAGGAAGTTCCACCGGCCCGCCTCCCCCATCCCGTTTCACGGAGAGCTTGAAGCCGTCCTCGCGGCCGGGCTGCCATAGCACCCGCGAATAAGCCCGCGCCATGCCGAAGAGGCGCAGGCGCAGGCACAGCGCCCCCGCCACTACCGCTGCCGCAACCCGCAGACGCCGCCAACGGATTGCTGCGCAAAAGGCAGCGAAGAAGCAGAAAATCGTCGGCCGCGCGGAGAGGTCCAGGGAGACGGTGCCATCTGGTTTCCCGCCTCCAAGCAAATCCCCCCAAATCACAACTCGCGATGGCGAATCAGGATTCACGCGTGGTTCACGACTCGCGCCGGAGGGCGGAGCGTGAGAGGCCAAGAGCGGGAACGGCAGAAATGATACTAGGAGCATGGCGACAGTCTGGCCACGACGTGCACTCAAGACGGCTTTGGTGCGGAGTCATTATTAGAAATCGGGGCAGCGAGAATTCCGCTCTCTGCGACTCTCTCATTCGCGAGCCACCACGTTGTCCCTGATCCGGACCGCGTGCATTCCTTTTGTGCGCGGCACGTCTCGATTCGCGAATTCCGAGATAAACAGTCACCTTCCTTGAAAGCTCCGCGGTACTAATACATACAGCTGCTTGTTCCGCTGTCCTCTTCCAGCTCGAGGCGGCGGGCACTGCGGCAAAGTTGAAGACCCGGTTATTGTTTTTTTTGTGGTGAAGACTTGGCATTTTTTCAATGGTAAATGTTTTATTATTTTTTATGTATCTGCTTTTTTTTAATAGGGCTTGGTATAGGCCTTGGTTTATGTGTGTCCATATGGCCTAGGCCAAATGAACACACATTTATAAGAATTACGTGATTAAGCATCCTAAGCTTGGATCCGTACTTAGATGGGGTGCTTAAAGGGAGTGGATGCCCTTGGTGCCTAAAGGGAGTGGATGCCCTTGGTGCAAGTAGCTTAGGCACACCATGGTACAAGTTGTTAAGTACCAAGTCCCATGACGGAAACCTGTCCTTAGTGGACTTAAATAAAATTCTTCTTAAGTACCAAGTCCCATGACGGAAACCTATCCTTAGTGGACTTAAATAAAATTCTTCCTATCCTTAGTGGACTTAAATAAAATTCTTGTTCTTCTTCTATAGGGCATGAAGATGAAGCCTTGCCTCCTTGTTCATAAGGTCGGTTAGGGGCCTGTTATCTTCTCCAAGTTAGAAAAGTTATACCCCTTTTTTCCTCCTTCCTCATGGATGGTCTATGAGGGTTTCAAGCCTGGCAGGCGTAACATACTCTACTTTTAGACTCCTCTATTCCCCGACCCCCTTGTGCTCAGACAAGGGAGCTGGTCTTGGCTGGCTATCAGAGCTTCTATTCCTACCGTGATGAGGTTTTAAGCCCGCCTCTAGTTTTCTCTTGACTTGCAGTAGAAGGCCCCTCGAGACGATGCTGGGACCGACCTAAATCGTTATTCAACTAGTGGGCATTGCTACGCACGACGTCCGAGATGTCATGTTCTCGATGGCGAAGGAGAGCGCTTTACTTCCTTTCAAGGAGCACCCATATATTTTGCTCAAGCTTAATGGCATCTTTTAGGGCTAACCTATTTTTGGCTTGGGGCACTAGGTCTCTATTGTTGATGTGGATGAAACAAGCCCTACCTGGGATACTGTATGCGAACATGTGAGCTAGTCCTCTTTTTGGCCTAGGGCTCTTTTGTGGGTTGTTCTCCACTGCCTGGATGTACATGGGACTTCCCATCTCTATTTGTACTACAAAGTCTTCTCGTTCTCTTTATTATTGTAAAGTTATTCAGATAAAGACCTAATTAGAGAGTTGATATTCACACAAGGGAGACTAAATAGATTATCACATATTAATATATATTAATTAGATATATTTGATTAGTTAATGTAAATTATATTTTTTTGTTTTTCTATCAGTATAAAAGATAATCTTATATGTAAACCTTTAACCTTGAGTCCTTAATTCTAAATTTTAAAGTCTGAGTTCTATGAATCTTAAATATAAAGTCTTGAATCTTGAAGTCTAAATTCTATATTTTGAATCTTTATTTCTAAGTTTTAGAGATGTAAAATATAAACTCCGAATCTGAAAATCTTAACCTCTAAATCTAAAGGCCAAATTTTAAAAGACTAAAATTCTGAACTTAAACCTTGAATTCAATTCTAAGGGAATAAGGTCCCTATTAAACTCCAAGTTGACCATGCCTTTGAACGGGAGGTAGATGTTGAACACTGGAGGCAGACCTGACCTGGACAGGTTGAGTGGCTATGAGGCATACCTGACCTGGACAGGTTGAGTGGCAGTTGTTGGTATGCTTTAAGTAAAGGTGGGTGGGGGTAGGTGAGTCAGGGCCGACTCGTCCGAGTGACCAGTCTCGGAGGCAGACGATCAACAGGTTGGCAGTTCGATTGGGCGACAGTAGAGGAATGCGGGCATACGTGTCCATTGTATTCCAAAGGGAAAGGATGTGTCCATTGTCTTCGCAGGTGGAACAAAAACCCCATTGAAACTCACTGTAAGGAACTTCGGGAATCCCATTTTCTCAGGCTGTTCTCTAGTTGACGACTGTTTCTCTTGTTGTCGTGTACCCACAAAAAACATAAACATCTTACTGATGCTACAACTCTCTCCGGACAACAAAGTGTGGTCTCATTTTGCAACAGAAAAACACGTATCAGCTGCTCTCCAAGGACGACAACAAACGACGGCAATAGGTCTTCACCATCCCTGGCTTGCAGGACACTGCGACGCACTGTGACCATCCCTTTCCGAGAGCCGGCAGACAGTTCACCTAACACTGGAAAGCTCATCAGCACGTACGCTACCCCATGGACTGTACACAATGAAAAACGACCGCAGGCCAAGGCCAGTGTATGAGTACTAGCACTTTCCCCCTTCTCCCCCGATGTGCGATAAAAAAAACGGTCTCAGTGCTGGGCAAACTTGAAGTTGAACTCATCATCGCCATGCACTTGCAAGTCGTGCCGCTGTTGCCAGCTTTGCAGGACCGCTTCCACCAAGCTGGAGAACAATTGGGTCTTGGGATTCTGGATATGGCAATATCCAAACAGACCACCTGTGGACGCCGCACAAATGCGAACATCCAAAAAAAACTACTTGCTTGACGCACAACAGTGTCGCTGTAGAGCCGGGGGCAGCTCGATATGTGACAAGCCAGGGCGCCGTAGTAGTTGCCCGTCCAGTCCATCATCGGCGCCACGGTGCACTGAAATCAATTTCCCATGCTACATGAGATGCGTGGCTTTTGTGGGCGCCTGCCTCCTCTGATAGAGCTTCAAGCATATGCTACTGCAGTCGATAGAAGATAGATGGGAGTGCTTATGATACATACGCAGTTAGATAGCTTTGCTAGTGTCTGTGGGTGTCATGTATATTCACTTTGGTGGAGTAATAATAAGAACACCAACATCCTCTCGGCAGTACCCATCCAATCCCTCTCGGCAGTACCCATCCAATCCCTGGGCTGCACCCATCGCATCGATCCGATCGTATCGAATCCCATCGCGGATCTGATCGCGATCGTGTCGGGTCTGATCCTTTCTAAGATGGAAAGGTTTCCACACCAGACGGAAGGCTTAGCTTTGCTTGCATCCTCCCGGAACTGGGCAGGAGTTGCAAGCTGCAAACGGTTTCTGAACTTCACTTTCTTATATTCTCACAATCTTCATTCAAGGTGCCTCCGATCGGGCGATGAAGCATCCGGGCAGCAAAACGGACACGGGAAAGAAAACTGTGATTGTGAAACAAATCGAAAGGTTGGGGAAACAAAAGAAAGGGCCCCTCTCTCCCAATGTCTGCATTAGTATGCCATAAAAGCCGGCATAGAAAACAAAGAGTTTCAACACTACTCTTGGATGAGGAGCAAAGAAGTTGTTGGAACGGAGAAGGACACAGGCTGTTTCACAGCCGGTCGCCAAAACACGTGGAATACCCTGACATCCAATTCCACATCCATATCAATCAGAGGCATATGTCTGCTGTTTCTTCCCCGGGCTGCTATCCTCCGCAGAAGAAGAAGATGCCACAATTCCAAACTTGGCTCCAGCTGCAGGTCCAGCAAAGGCGGAGGACCTGTCTGACGCCTCAGGTTCGAGAAAAGGACTAGGGCAAGAAGGATCGTATTCTGCTTCAGCTTCGTCTTCACTCCTCGGAGGCCACCTCCTTTCGGCATGCACCGGCTTAGCAGTGGATCCAGTCGGCCCTGGGTACGGAGAACTAGAACAGCTCTCCTCATCAGCCTCCCTCCCAGCAATCACTATATCTCCAGCTAGCGCTGCATCGGACTTTCCCTCCACCTCCTCCACGACAGGCAAACCCCTGCACGTATGGACCTCCTCGCTCGCTTTGAGTTCATCCAGCTTCCCATAACCAGCATAAAACCCGCCAACGCGGAGAGGAAGGGAGACGATCAGCTCCTGTCCCTGTATACACAGCTTCATGCCCGACTTCCGACCTGGCTTCCAATTCACCCATGAATACGTTCGCGACATGCCGAAAGATGCGGCATGTACAGGCGCCCGACAATACCGCTGCTCCAACTTGCGCTTTGTGCCTGCACAGGATCAAAAACCCACAACCACCGCCCACGTAGCGCTGGAAGAAGACCAGGAGGAAAGTCGGACCATTAGGGCATAATCGACTCAGAATGTATCTAGTCCATCGCCCAAGAGCTCCATGGCCAAGAGGAACGCAACTATTCGGGATGTGATGACATTTGGTAAGTATTCCTGTTGTGGTCTTGATTAGTAAAGCACGTTCAGCCTGGGAAACAAAGTGTATGCTTACCTCGGTAGGTGCCGAGTTTGGCCTGCTCAAATGTTACGGTGAGGAACGTCATGCAACGTTGCCGAGTCAGGAGGAACCGATGAGGTTGTGTCCCTCCGGCAACGAGAAGCAAGAAGTTCACAGACTTCACACTCGGCCTTGCTCCTAACACATGTTCTCAGCCATCTTTCGGGACGCCATACACCAGTCGAACAATCGTTGGAGCATACAGTCTAGAATTGCCATACGCATGGCCAGCGCACTAAGCTGTGCCTACACCACTTGCGTAGTAGTACTAACCACAGGCCTTCAGACAGCTTTCAGATCCACAATACCGTCATGGACATGCCCACAATCCTCCTACGTAGGCTTCGGGAGCAGATTGTCTCTCCAACTCGTAGGTGAGCTTGGCTGTGTCTTACACACTACATTCATAAAATCAGTCAGTCAGGGTGTCGAACTTGACAGGTGTACAATGCATCCCTGTATATCGCACCCTGCTCCCTCACTCCTGCTCATGCTTAATCTCGCCTCTGCGATGAGCAACTGGGACAGCCTACATAGTTGTTGGTTCGGCCTCATCACAGAATCATCGAAGTTGTATATGTTCGGCCACGTCATTACAGCCATTTCCACTTTGCGTACCTCCGGCCTCACCTGGTGAGGTGAGAGAGCTAAGCAGGAGCAAGATGACTGATCGTCGTTCTCCTTGCCCCGGATCCACCTACGGCTTACGACTTCCTGTTGCAGAGAGAATTCAAATTAATGCTCACAGCTCTCAATAGCGGACGGCTCGAAATTCATCATTCTCACCAATTGCTCCAAGTCATGTTTGCTCTCGAGCTCCCATAATACCGACAGGCAGCCTGAGTTAATCAGGGCAGTAATCGACGCGCTCATATTCTCTGCTGTACATGAAATCACACTTTTACACTCAAACAAACGCCTGCAGTATTCAATTTTTCTCGGTCCAGGAGATTGCAACGAGCAGAGGGCTCACAGGCAGCTAACTCAGATCTTCTTGGTTTTCGCATTAAGAAATGCACAGCTTTTCCAGCAGAATACTGGAGCACACTATCAGAAATGTAGCACACATTTTTCCTCCGGCCACCCTGAAAAGCCAGCCCTGACAAACCGATACGACGGCCTAGCAAAAGGCAGAGAACCGAATGAGAGCCGAATTACAAGCACTCCACAGCATAGACAGGCCAAAGGCACGCAGCACCTTCAGGCCAAGTACTCCACAACACCGCCGAGCCAGAGGCATGCGGCACCTTCAGGCCGAGTTCGGCTCTGGCTTCGAAACATGCCTTCTAAGGCATGTTTCAGTTCGCCATATCTTGCATACCCAGATATCAGGGCATTCCATGTCATCACATCCTTTGTGGCCTTGCTGTCGAGTCACTGCGACGCAAAAGTGAAAAACGACCGGAGGCCGAGGCCAGTGTATGAGTACTAGCAGTTTCCACTCTCTCACCGGGCCACTGTTGCAGGACTGCTTCCACCAAGCTGGAGATCGGGTCTTGGGATTCTGGATATTCAATTGGGACTTGGGATTCTGGATATTGCAATAGCCTGTCATGCTTCCTCAAATCAGGATCACCGAACACAGCCCACCTGTGGACGCCGCACAAATGCGAACAACATCCAGAAAAACTACTTACTTGCAAGTTGTCAGCTTGATCCACAATAGTGCCGGCCGCCCACCATTTCGGTGTAGAGCCAGAGGCAGCTCGGTAGTGGGTGCCCGTCCAGTCCATCATCGGCGCCACAGTGCACTGAAATCTAAGCTCTGTCACCTGAGCTCAGTGCTACATTTCCCATGCTCCACGAGATGCATGTTTCGGCGCTGGATCCCCTGAACCAATGAAAACTATACCATATACAGAGCCTGTTGTTTGAATTAAACCTTGCAAGCGTTAGAATTTTTGTAGTCAGGAGAGCGCGCAGAGACAGTCGTGATATGATTCAAGCGGACTTCAACCACTCGAGCTCCTTGACAGCTGTTCGAGCATCAGACCCACTGTTTTGGCTCGTATCTTAGCTTAGCTTGCATCCTCCCGCAACTGGGCAGGAGTTGCAAGCTGCGAACGATTTCTTATTTTCTCACAACCTTCATCCTACGATCGGGCGATGAAGCATCCGGGCACCAAAACGGACACGGGATAGAAAACCGTGATTGTGAAACACATCGAAAGCTTGGAGAAAGATAGAAAGGGCCCCTCTCTCCCTACGTCTGTATTAGTACGCCATAAAAGCCAGCATAGAAAACAGCAAAGAGTTTCAACACTACTCTTGGATGAGGGGCACAGAAGTTGTTGGAACCTCGGAGAAGGACACAGGCTGTTCCACACCCGGACCCATGCATCAGACATATCAGGAAGGGAAGCAAAAGCATGAGGTACCCCCTGGCTTCCCTTCCACATCGCTATCAAGAGAATGCTGTTTCTTCCCGGGGCTGCTATGCTCAAAGGTGCTGACACATCTCGCACGCTTCTTATCTGTCATATTTCCAAACTCGGCACCAGGTCCAGCGAAGGTGGAGGACCTGTCCGACGCCGCAGCTTCGCCAGAACGGATAGGGCAACGAGGATCATGTTCTTCTTCGTCGTAGTCTTGGTCTTCAGTCCTCGGAGGACGCACAAAGCGTCGGGAAGGCCGTCTCCTTGCGGCATGCACCGGTACCGGCTTAGCAACGGATGCAGTCGGCCAAGGGTACGGGGAACTAGAACAGCTCTCCTCATCATCCTCCCTCCCAGAGTCTTCAATCTCTAGATCTCCAGCTAGCGCTTCATGGGGCTTTCCCTCCCCCTCCTTCACGAGAGGCGAAATCCAGCCCGTCAGAACGTCCCCGCTCACTTTGAGATCATCCAGCGTCTCATGACCAGCATGAAATCCGCCAAGGCGGAGAGGAAGGGAGACGATCAGCTTCCCCTTATCTGGCTGCATGGACAGCTCCAAGCCCGACTCCAGACTGGGGCTCGAATTCACCCATGAATACGTTCGCGCCATGCCGAAAGAAGCGCCCGACAATACCGCTGCTCCAACCTGGATGCCTGGATCAGAAACCCACAACCACCGCCCAGACCACGAGGAAAGTCGGATTATTCTTAATTAGGGCATAAACAAATCGGAACATACCTAGTCGATCGCCCGAGAGCTCCAAGAGGAAAGCAACTCTCCATTCGGGATGTGATGGCATCAGTCAGAGGTAAGTATTGTTGTGGTCTCGATGACACTGGGCATAAACAAATCGGAACATACCTAGTCGATCGCCCGAGAGCTCCAAGAGGAAAGCAACTCTCTATTTGGGATGTGATTGGCATCAGGTAAGTATTGTTGTGGTCTCGATGTCACTGGGAAACGAAGCGTGTGCTTACCTCGCTAGGTGCCGATTTTGTTCTGCTCAAAATATTTCTGTGAGGAACTCGGACAGCGAGAAGCAAGAAGTTCACCGGCTCCACACTCAGCCTTGCTTCTAACACGTGCTCTCAGCCATCTCTCGGGACGCCATACACAAGTCGATCAACTGTCGGACCATATAGTCTAGAACTGCCATACTCATGGCTAGAGCATGCACCACGCTGTGCCTTTACCACTTGCGTAGTAGTACCAACCACATGCTTTCAGACAGCTTTCAGATCCACAATTCCGTCTTGGACACGCCCCCAGTCCTCCTGTGTAGGCTTCAGGAGCAGATTGTCTCTCCAACTCGGAGCTGAGCTTGAGCGCTGTTTTTTACAAATCGGTCAGTCAGGGTCTCGAACTTGACTAGGTGTACAACATATCGCAACCTGCTCCCTCACTCCTGCCCATGCTTAATCTCGCCTCTGCGATCAGCAACTGGGACAGCCTACATTGCTGTATGTTCGGCCTCATCACTGAATCATCGAAGTTGTATGTTCGGACTCGTCGTTACAGCCATTTCCACTTTACGTACCTCCTGGCTTACGCTGCCATCACTGTACATTCCTCTCTCTGGCACATGCCGGCAGCTTACCACATACCCTGTAGGTATGTGGTATACAGGGTATGTGGTAAGCTGTAGGTATGGGGCAAACTGCCCTTCATACAGCTCCTACTGGACCTGGTCATTTGAGATGAACGGCCGGAACAGGAAAGTTGGCTCTTGAGTGTGCCTGTTTCTCACCTTGCTAGAGAGAACCGAACACAGCCATGACAAGCACTCCACAGCATTGACAGGCCAAAGGCATGCAGCACCTTCAAGCCAAAGGCATGCATGCGGCACCTTCAAGCCGAAGGCATGTTTCAGTTCACCACATTCTTTCAGTTGGCCACATGTTGTACATGTCCACCAGGCAGATGCCCACCTTTACGTTATCCAGCAGTCCTCTTTCAACAATTAGTTCAACAATCTGTAAGGCACCAGTTCTTGCACTGGCATTCCGAAGCCAAACAGAAGTAACACGATCAGCCAAAATGAGGCCATCCTATTCTGTTCATAACTTCTGTCAAACTTAATGCGGAGACGTTGCAGGCAGCCAACCCTTTGGGCTCACTACTTTGGTCATATGCTGTCCTGGTCCACATGTATCCGACTACGATCTACTTTGGAATTGCAGTCCGTGGCATTATAGCACTGCACAATGCTAGGTCCATGTCCAAATGATCTCCTTTGGACAATTATACAGCACTGCACTATGCTAGGTTAAGCACATGCATCCAAATCGGAATAAAGACAAGAACATCCGCAATCTAACACTAATTTGGCTCGCATACAAGTCAGATTGATCACTGTCTTACCATGGCTCATGGATCCTTTTCCATTCAACGGAACAAAAGCCAAGCTTATAAATGCCGAGTTCATGCACTAAGTACCACCTCCACCACAAAGTGGCAACACCAATCGTATAGCACATGCAGAGAGGCCTTGTGCTCTCGAGAGAAGCCCCAATCTTTGAGCTGTTGCTCGTAGAATACCCAACAATGAGGGCAAACTTGTCACCACATCCCTTGGTGCCATGTTATCAAAAACCTCGCATGCATCCTCTAGTTCAACACATTCACCATACATGTCCACCAGGCATGTCCCCACCACTACGTCCTCTAGCGGTCCCCTTTCAACAATGAGTGAAGCTAAGCCCCACCACTACGCCCTCTAGCGGTCCCCTTTCAACAATCACTGAGTGTAGCTAAGCCCCACCACTACCGTACCGAGGGATGATTTGGCATTAATTAATTAAAATTCAAAAATTATTACACTTAAAATCCTAAATATGTAAAAATTTATGAGTTTAAGATACCAAAAACAAGGAAACTAGGGTTTATGTGGAAATTTAGGGCGTGTATAGAGGAGGTCTATATATATCCATTAGTTCTATATGGATACCTAATATTTTAATAAATATTAAAATTTGATTTAAAATTATATAAATAATTTTATAAAATAATTATTTCGGCATTATCCTGTTGAACCACCCCTCGGGATACGGTAGTTCATCTACCTATGCATATTTGGAACTATCCTTCCAAGTAAGTAATCTTTTGCTCTAAGAATTATATATGATTACACCTAGTCATACGTTTAGTTCTTTGCTCTAAGAATTGCAGGGATCACATCTTACCTTACTTTTATAGTTCACAACCTCCTCTAAGAATTTTATAGATTATATTTAGTTATACTTTTAGCTCTTTGTTTTATATGTGCTCATATCTAAGCATACTTTTAGTCGAAGAATGGATAATGCATACTTTTAATCATACTTTTACTAACATCCTTGAGGGAATATACCGGTGCAGGCTTCCTTTTTTGTATTTTTTGGACCTTCCACGTGCTAGAGTCGAAGGTTGAAGGAGGAGAAGCATGCGGACGAGAGCACACACCAAGCAATTGTTGGAAGGGTTCTGCCACTTTCTCTCGTCCGGTCAGCATTGCCACGAGGGAAGAATGCACTGCGGTGCGTTTCCTTGGCGGTAGTGGCCACGGGGCTCCGGAATTGGAAGTCAGTCGAACAGGCTGGTAGAAAGGAAAGGAAAGGAAACGAAAGGAAACGAAAGGAAGGGAAAGGAAACAAGAAACAGACAGTACGGTTGAGCCATGTTCGGTGTCCTGCTCTGCACTCCAGAGCACCGGCATGTGCAGCCTGGATTCCTCCAATTTCACCTTGGTGGGTCCAGAACCAGAAGCCCAGCCGAGCCCACTCCTTGCAACCGTGAAGTTGCCTCACGCCTGCTGCGCCATAAGATGCATGGCAAGCAGCTGGGTTCCCGAGCCGACCCGGGATGTGGATATATGTGACGGCTCCGGCTCCGGCTCCAGGTCCAGCTCCAGTTCCAGTCCCGGCTCCCGTCCACATGGGCCCGGCCTCGGAGTCGCTGAAACGCGATTGCCGCAATGGCGTCCCAGGGGAGCGGGCGGAGGCAGGAGGGAGCGGGCCAGCGCAAATTGGGCAAGTCTCGGTGGAGTCTGAGGCACCGGGTGCTGGGATTTGTGGGCTTGGGGGTGTCGATTCTTCTCGTCCGGATCGCGCTGTGGCTGGCCGGCGCCGGCGCCGGCGCGCTGGCTGCTGATTCCCGGCTCTTGATGCCCGTCTTGCATGGGCAGGCCCGGAGGGCGAGCCTGAAGGAGGAGGCGGAGATGGGCGTGGGACGTCTCACGCCCCCCTCTAGAACGGCGGATGCGAACATGAGCGTGGAGAGCCGAGGTGGGATTGGGATTTGGTGGGTTGTTGTGTTTCTTGGTGGAATTCTTGGGAAGGATTGTTGGGAAGTTTTTTCTCTGGGATTGAGGGGTGCTGGTGTTTGTGGGCGATTGAAGGGGTTGTGGAGGAAGAGGTTCCCGGGGGGAGCATCGACGGAGAGCCGTACCACCACCCGCAGGTGCTGCGCCGGGACTATGAGGAGATGGTGAAGACGCTCAAGATCTTCGTCTACCCGGTGAAGGAGGATGAGCCGTACAGGGACATTCTGGAGCCGGTGGAGGAGGAGCCCACCGGGAACTACGCCAGCGAGAGCTACTTCAAGAAGCTGCTGCTCAAGAGCGACTTCGTCACTACAGATCCCCGGGAAGCGCATCTCTTCTTCATGCCCTTCTCCATAGCCAGGATGAGGCATGACCGGCGGATCGGAGTGGACGGGATCCAGGATTTTGTGAGGGATTATGTGGAGGGCATCAGGCAGGAATGGCCGTTCTGGAATCGGACAGGGGGTGCAGACCACTTCTACCTGGCCTGCCATTCCGTGGCCAGAGATGCCATGAAGAAGGCGATGGACGTGAGGGCCCATGCCATCCAGCTGGTTTGCTCCTCCAGCTACTACTTGCAGGGGTTTGTTCCCCATAAGGATGCCTCTGTGCCCCAGATCTGGCCCAGGAAGGACGGGGCGCCGGGTGCCGAGTCGGAAGAGCAGAGGTGCATGTTGTTTGCATGCGCTGCAAAGCCTTGGATGATACTGCATGCGATTTCGAGTGTGATCATGGTCATGGGCGGTGCTTGATGTTATGTCATGTCATGTCGTGTGCAGGAAGGTTCTTGCGTTCTTTGCTGGAGCAGGGAACTCGCCTGTGCGAGCGGCTCTTGTCAAGAGATGGAAGAATGACGAGGAGGTGAAGGTGTATCGGCATAGAATACGCAGTCCCTATAACCAAGCCCTTCTCACAAGCAAGTTCTGCCTGCATGTCAAGGGCTTTGAAGTGAACACAGCTCGGGTCGCCGACGCCATCTACTACGGCTGTGTTCCAGTGATCATAGCCAACCACTATGATCTTCCTTTCAACGACATTTTAGATTGGGCCAAGTTCTCTGTGGTAGTTACCACTGCAGACGTTCCCTTCCTCAAGCAAATCCTCAAGGACATTGGGGGGGAACAGTACCGCAAATTGCACAAAAACGTGATCAAAGTGAAGAAGCATTTCATCTGGCATGAGACGTCTCAACCATATGATGCGTTTCATATGCTCATGTACGAGCTATGGTTAAGACGATATGTGCTGAGGTATACAGTGTTTTGAATGTATCTACAACTCCTGCTTGCACGGCGCATCTCATGTGTATTCTTGTCCACAGTACTCATCTAAATTCTGCCCTGAACCCACACTTCGAATGTCATCTTGTCGAAAGCAGTCTTGTCAGAGCATGACGGCTCAGCTCCCCCGTCATAAATTATAACTTTTTCACTGACCAGTTCCAAAATTTCAGCGCCTACTAAGGTATGGTACACCTCTGTTCCTCTGTCAGCGTCATCAAGGGAGAAGAAATTTCCAGCCTGAAGGAATCTAGATACCTTTCACCGGTTTCAGAAACTCCAACATAGAGCGATTGGATTCTAGTATACAGCAGCTCGCACCTCGTTCCAAGCTCAAGAACCCCTGGAGCCCGAAAGCAGTCGGACTTTGTCGATGCCATACCTAAGTACTTGTGATACACCATCGTCGAAGAGCACCGTGAATTGAGACTTTTGTGGAGATACCCCAGCCACCGTGCCCCTGTACCTGCGCACAGCACATTCCAGCCCGACGCAAACACTTACTGACATAGAAAGACTAAGCCACTCTTATAATTGGATTCAGCTTTGGAGCTGCAAAACAACTCTGCTTCGTCAGTCGGACACTTACCATGTATCATTGCTTGGCCAATACACCTCAATTTTCTTGCTGATAGCGTCCCTGCCAAGCCTCTCTAGGATCCAGCAATCATCTCCCACGGACCTTTCCTTTGCTCCATGATGGCGATGGCTGCGCACGTCTCTGTCTTTCGACGTTGTTTCCACCTTTTCGGCTTTTTCAGTACTACCTGTTTCCCGTCGTTTCCTTTTCGATCTCTGACCCCTTACTGCAGCCCTATCATCCTCGTCCAATGTGTCTACGTCTCTATCTTCAAAAAACTCTTTGCCGCTGTCACTTAACATAACCCCACCCATAGTCGCGCTATACTTTTTTGACTTGTGCTTGAGCAAGGGGGTGCTGCCCCATTGCTGAGGACTTCCAGGATCATCTGTTTGCGCAGGACTAGACAGAGCCCCATCCACAGGTTTGCCCCTCTGCCCCGAGCTATCTGTCATATCAGTATTCACACTAAGCATCTTAACCTTTGGCAACTTGAGTTTGAAGGTTAGCTCCCGCTTTGGCTCGGCTGCACCATCTTCAGCATCTGCCTCAGAATGCTTCCTGGATGACTTTGATGACCTTGACTTTGACCTTGATTTTGATTTCTTGGACGGCTTCTTCAGGGTTTCCTGTGTCCTTTCAGGAGGAGGTTCCTGCTTCTCGTTGTCTGAGGGACACAACGTCATCAGTTCCTCCTGACTCGGCAGCCTTGCCGCAGCTTTTGCCTCTGCAATCTTTGATACATCAGCCTTATCCCTTCTCCTCCACAGCTCCCGCACAGCATCATCTGTATCCTTAATCTGCACAGCATGTGACAAAGGTTAATAAAGGAGCTGGACGAAAATACCAGTCGGCTCATTTAAAAGCCGATCAGTTGAGAACGGCTCAGTCAATGAATTCGCATCGCACTAGAATTCACCTTATGAATTTCACCCCGACATGCTGGACAGTTGTATCGTAGGTTGCCATCATGTTGAAACATCTCATAGCGTTCCTCACTGTACCATTTGAGCAGGACAAAATTAGCACCCACTGAGGCAGGCACAAGCTTAATTCCCCACTCTGGACATGCTTTACTTATCACGATCGCAACAGGAATACTTACCTGATGCCATCACAGCCGATATGCACCCAGTGCTCACATTTGTCGCAGCACACCATCGGCAAGGGTTCGGTATCCCTATAAACCTGCGCAACAATGTAGTGGCAAGTTAGAAGTGGCCAACCTGGCTTGGACAATCTCCATGGTGCAAGCACAGGGTAGCTTGATCACACTGTATACCTTCAGACAAACGGGGCAGTAGTTTTGCTTCACAAATAAGCGCCCACATGCATCACAGAAGATGTAGTTCAAAAACCACCTGCAACCACAATTATCAGATCCCACGCTAAGAGAGTGTTCAACAACAGGGCCAACTGTTAGGGTTACATAGAAGCTGAAGCACATATGAAATGGGTCGTGCTATACCTTGAACTGATGCCACTCCCTGGAACATTGGAATTGCAGCTGTGACACTGCGTGTGATTTGGACAAAGAAAAGGTCCTTTCACAACATGCTGCAAGCCGAAGGCCAGATGTTAGAAGCAGCTCCAGAAGCACCGAATCATCTACTGACACCTATTTGCGACTGTGAAAGAAGGCTTACCTTTAAAGGAGGTTGCTGACAATGAGTATGGTAGGCTCCATCGCACCTCTTGCAAAACATCAACTTATTGGGATCACCGGTGACTTTGCAAACCTGCAGTTGCCAGCCTAAGAAATCAATAACAATCCAGAGCACATCTAACTTTCCGTGATGCCATCAGCACAGGTACAAACAAACACCTCAAGTGCCCTGCAAAAGAGGGTCTGAACCTGACCTCACAACTTCTGCAGGCAGCACAAACCCAGGAAGCCCAGTTGAACAAATCTGCCCAGTCAGAACAACATCAACGAAATCAGTCTCGACTGAAACAACGTACACAACGAGCTTCCAAGGACATCAAATTATTACTTTCCAAGGAAATATACCTCGGTCGTCTGCCCACTGTTTGAGACAATTTCTGTGGAATTTTCTGGAGCATGATGAGCAGCTCATCATTCTCTCTGCATGCCTGGAGCCCAAGGTCTCACCAGACATACATATCTCACAAACAGTTTGAGCACCCCGAAGGCTGGGCCCACTCGAAAGATCTTTGACATCTGCGGTAAAAGGCATCCCCTCAGCCTTCAACAGAGCCTCAGCATCCGCAACCTGCACTCACAGAGACAAAGCATCAGAACCGAAACAGTCTCCACAACCAGCACAAGCTCCACTACCCAGAAGCCTCTCCCTGACCACAAACACCCACTCTCTGCTCCACATCCAGCGTCCAGAACAACCTAATTCCAACACCCTCCGCCTCAACATCACAGCTGGGAACAAGCCTCTCACCTGCCGAGCAGCCTCAAGCCGGGCCGCATCTGCAGCCTTCTTAGCATGCTCAGCCTTGACAGCAGCCTCGGCAGCAGCAATATTCGCCACGGCCACCTTCCTCCGCATGACAGCAGTGTCCGCCACCCTGGCGGCCTCCCCCTCAGCAACCCCATCTCCAACCCCCGGCTGCTCCCCACTAAACCCCTCCTTCCCACTCCCAACCCCCTCCTTCCTCTCCTGCTCCCTCCTAATCCTCGGCACCAAAACCTCCACCTCCTCGTGCCCCCCCGCCCGCAGGAAGTGCGGATTCCTCAGCAGCTTCTGCAACTCCAAGGCATTCTCCACAAACTCCCTCCTCCCTCCCTCCGCTCGCACTGCCGCAGGCGCCCCCAGCAGGCAGTAGCAAATCTTCCGGCTGCACAGCAAAGCAAAGCAAAGCAACGCCCAGCACGGCACGCACAGAGGTGATCAGCCAGATCGCACAACCCAGAATGCAGCATTCGCGCACGGAATTGGGCAGAAGGCAGCAAGGCAGAGGCATTCGGAGGCGCACCAGGTGAGGGGCACGCGATGTGGAAGGCCATGGGCGGGCGGCGGGCGAGGCCCAGGCGGGGCCGGGCCGGGCCAGCCAGGCCCGGCCCGCGCCGCGGCCGCAGGCCCGGAATTTTGCAGCAGACGACACCCGCCTAAGCTGGCTCCCGAAGGGGAAGGGGGAGACGCTCGAACAAGGTGGCGGGGGCAGCCATCGGATCGAACTTGGCTGCTCCCGGCTAATTTGAACGCCGCGCTCGCAAGGCCATAAAAGACGCTCGAACAAGGTGGCGGGGCGAGCAACCGGATCAAAC
The DNA here is from genome assembly GCA_010909165.1 of Anthoceros angustus. Lineage (NCBI taxonomy): Eukaryota > Viridiplantae > Streptophyta > Anthocerotopsida > Anthocerotales > Anthocerotaceae > Anthoceros > Anthoceros angustus. Next base: position 1,162,580 of record VJWM01000019.1, read on the forward strand.
GCGGTCTCGGATTGCGATTTTCACCTCCCTTGCTAATTGTCTGTCAACACCACACGCCAACAACAACGTCCAGCCTCTTCCTCAACTTCGCCACCCAAACCTACATCATACATAGTCTATCTATCGCGTCCCTGTAAGACTATGTACTAGACCGCGGTACAGTCCCTACCCGCCTCGGGCCTCCTCCTCTTTTCTTTCTTCCCTTTCTTCCCTTTCTGGGAAGCCTCGCTTTATCTGGCTCTCCGTGTAACTGCGCTTCCCACGGCCCGTTACGTTAACGGGCCCACGCACGGCCGCGCTGCGTCGCACGCCTCTCGCGCTTCGTCTCTCGTCTGCGCGCGCTGTCTCCCTTCCGGGCTCGATCGTGGATGCCCGGCCTGCGGCCGCGCATGCGGCGTGTGAAGGATTTGGAACGATGCGATGGAGCAGGCGGAGCGCGCGGGGAGTTCGATTGGGAGCTGGATTGGCCCGGTCCATGGAGCCGGATGCGGGTAACCTGATGACCGCCAGAGACAGGGAGGCCTGGCAGCAGGCAAGCCTCATTGTCCTGTGAACGTTTCAGATCGAGTCGCTTCTGGCAGCTTTGTTCTTGCGTTGGATTGGATTGGATGGATGATCCAGGCTGTGGTCTCGGAGCGCATGTTGTGAGTGCGTGTGTGGATTTTTTCTTGTCTTGGAGCCTGGCTAGTCTTTTACCATACGATGTGTATTTTTTTGTGGATGAGCACATTACTTTTCACACCCTCTTCAACACGATTTGTTGAAGAGTGTGTGAAAGAAGCAAAGGAGTGATCACTAATTTGTCATCTTCCTCCCACACTAACCGAGTGTGGGAGGAAGGTATGAGATTAGTGATCACTCGCTTGAAGAAAAATAGCAACAGATGGAAGCAACTTTGGCGAGTTATTCAACGGAGTGATCATTGGTATGGTCCGTGCCTGTCTGTTTGGGATCTGTCAGCTGTGCACTTTCACAGGTGACAGCACTGGTAAGTCGCTGTTGGTGACGTTCTACCTTTCTTCTTTTGGACGTCTCCATATTGTTTCCTTCCAGGCATATGGCAAGAAATGGACCGAAACGCAGAGGATCATCCTGCTGCCGCTGAACAAGGCTCCTTCTACCTACACTGCAGCATGTAGCAATAGCCTTGTATTTATCGGCAGCAGTCTTATCAGGACTTTGCTACCTACTGTTATGAGGGCCTCTTCCAAACATTGCAACTGCTCCCTGCGCTGAGAGCGACAGCGGTGACATTTCGTTGATTGATAAGGAAGGGTTGAAGGACTACAGGTGGGGTGGCTACCATTCCATTGGTGTATCGTGAGCTGGGATAGGATACTTTTGCCAAGGTTTTATCTTCTGCCCTCGTTGTTTTCTGCTGTCTGCCGCTAGCTGTGATGGAGAGTCTATCTGGGGCAGGATTCTTCTGTGATTAGAGGTGTGGTTTGATACTTTCCTTTAGTAAGTTGTCATTGTTCGCTGCGTGAAAACTGTCAGTGGTTCCTGGAACTGACCTATGTAGCGCTCAAGATCTACAAGACATGTAAAGCTAAACTACATGGAAGCAGCAAGTGATGAGACTGCAACTGTCAAGCAGGGTGCACAGGGCGATCGGGACAACAACGGTGCGGTACGGCAGACAACTGAAGGCGCCTGCCGTTGCATATGGATCTTTAGATCTCAAAGACCACGCCAGTCATTCAAATGACGAGTTCACCATGCCTTCTCGAAAGAACTAGGAGCGAAGTACATACTTGAGACAGGACGTGCGTTACCGTGCCCTATGTTGTCTGCCCTAGAAGCGTACGAGCTTAGAGCTCATCACGACCATGGTCTTTCCCAATATGTTGCGTGGCAGATGGGTTTCGTCTCGACGTACATGATACGGCCAGCAGGAGTTTTGTATATATGTACTGGTTACAACGCCTAACCTGACCTCCTCGTGGTAAACAAATAACCTACAGTCCACCCCCCGTAATTGGGACTGGTTCGGAGTGCCTTTAAAGGTCCCATTAAGGGAGGTGTCCCGATTATATTTTCCCTATTTAATAATAATGAAAATATTACAATTTAAAAAATCAAAAAATACCCAAAAAAAGAGAATTTAAATTTTGATTGATAGGTTTTATTAAAAATAATTTTTACGGCTTCTCTATATAGTTGTTTGAAAGCTAGCAGTCTCTGTAAGCAGCATCAAAAAACCTCTACCTAAAAAGGAAAAAGCTTAGCTTAAGAGTCTTCATCACACCTAAAAGTCTATTGTGCTCTTAATGATTGATCCCTTTTTCTTTCTTTTTTTAATTTTTTTAAGTAAAAAAATTAGAAATCCCATTTAGGGAGGTAAAACCAACATGAATGTATGTTTCAAAAGGTCCCAATTATCATTCAGGGAAAAGTCCCATTTGTTACATTGTAAAATGAAGGGAGTATTTCTCCCCGCTGGGACCTTTTTAATCACCCTGATATCCAATGTGTCCAGGTCTCTTGCCTAGGTCAGGTCGTTCACTTTGTTAATCTCTACAATCCCCCTGACTCCAATAGTACCATTCGCATTCTCACACCCCATGCCTCCTTCCTCTCCTACCATTGTTTTACTCTCGAGGATTTCAATCTCCATCATCCTTTGTGGGAATCTTCTTCATCTAATGAAGTTATTTTCTCAGCGGCTGATGAGTTTGTCCTCTTCATTAACACCACTCCTATCTTCCTCCTAACTTCGCCAGATTGCCCCACTTATGTGTCTTCCTCCAAAAACCCTTCCACTTTGAATCTAACTCTTTCTTCTAATGATGTTCGTCACTTGGTAGACTTGTGTGACATTCTTCCTGATCTTGAGGCAGGGTCTGACCACCAAGTTATTGGTTTAATCCTCACTATTCCTCCCTCCTCACAACCTCTCCTCCCTCCGTCTCCACCCCGCCTTAATGTTAGAGCTATTGACGGGGTCAAATTTTCCTCCACTTTAGTTGCTGAAATTTCCACTAACTTGGTCGGTTTAGGTCTCCCTCAGACCCCCTCTTAGATTGATCACCTAGTTGCGCAGGTCACCCTCTCTCTCCAAAGGGCAATTTCCGCCTCTACCCCTGTTGTGCGCCCTCACCTCCGTGCTAAACCTTGGTGGTCTCCTCCCCTGTCTTCTTTGCGTAAGGGACTAGCTCGGGCACGCGGAATTATGCGCACCACCACTACCATCCGGACATTGCGATTTTCTGGACGTGAATGAGTACTTTCGCATGGTTAAAATGGCCAAGAAAGACCATTGGAAGATATTTTTTGCAGAGGCTAGCGACTCAGGTATTTGGAGGATTTATCGTTCTACTAAACCTGCTTCCCCTTCTTTCACCCCCCCTTTACTTTCTGGGGATGGTTCACTTGTTCACTCTCATGCTGACAAATGTGCAATCCTCCGATCTGCTTTGTTTCCCTCTTCATCCGGTACCCCTCCCCTACCACCTTCATCAAACTCTCAATTCGAGTGGCCGATCCCTACTCTGCACGAGGTGCATAAGGCTATCTTTGGTGCTAAGGCGTGGAAGGCGGCGGGCCCAGACACTATTGCTGCTGGGTTTCTCCAGAGAGGGTGGGATCTCCTCAAAGGCTTTTATTTATCTATCTTCGGTGCTCTATATTGGGTTATCATCACAGCGTGGCGTCACTGCTATCATTCTCCAAGTTAAACCGGCTAACTATTCGCCTTTGCCTTATCGCCTATTGCACTTCTTAACTGCTTGGGCAAGGCTTTGGAGGGTTTTATGGCCTCACGACTTTCTTTCTTGGTTGAAACTCATGTTGGCCTTCTTCCCCACGGTCACTTGGTGGGTCGGCCAGGACGGAGTACAAGTGATGCAACAACTCTTCTGGTACAAGATATTCGCAGGGCTTGGGAACAACGCCATGTTCTTTCCCTTCTCCTTATGGATATCATGGGTGCATTTGACTCAATTAATCATCAGGTCCTCCTATCTATTTTATGCAGGAAAGGTCTTCCAACTGCACTGATTCATTGGGTCTTTCACTTTTTATCTCAACGTACAACTTCACTATGTTTGGATGGCCATTGTGACACTCTTGCGCCGATCTGTGCGGGGTTACCACAAGGTTCGCCTATTTCTCCTCTTATTTTTCTGTTCTTCACCTCTGGCCTTATTTCTCAACTTCAATCTATGGGCGGCAGCACTGGTTGGATTGATGACACTGGGGCATATGCCACTGCTCCTTCGTGCAAGAAATCCACAAAAAAGCTTCAAGCTATGCTACATGTAGCTTCAGAGTGGGCCTCCACGCACCTCGTGGAGTTTGATCTCAACAAGTTCGAGCTCATTCATTTTTCTCTCAAGCACAAGGAAAATATTAAGGAGTATACTCTTTCTCTGCCCGATGGCTCCCTTATTACTCCCTGAGAGTGTATCAAATTCTTGGGCTTTTACTTAGACTCAAAGTTAACTTGGAACACCCATGTGCAACAGGCTTCGACTTCAGCTATGCGTACTCTATCAGCTATTATCTCCCTTGATACCTCTGTTTGGGGACTCAAAGCTAACCTCCTGCGACAACTATATGTTACTGTTGTTTTGCTTAAACTCGATTATGGCTGCGGTGTTTGGTTTAATGGCGACGCATTCAACATCTTCTTCAACGCCTTGCTTGTAAGGCAATCTTGCTTCAACCACCTCCACTGAGGCTCTTGAATTTGAAGCTTTCCTTCTGCCCACTGAGATCCGTCTTCAACGCTATTCTCTCCATTCTCTTCTCCGTAACCTCTCTTGCCCTCCTTCCCACCCAATCCACCAAGCCTTTCTACCGGCCTCTAACCACAAAAAACGGTATTACAAAGCTAACCGTAGTCGACTCACCCTCCTTTCCCAAGCTCCTCTCTACTCGGTGTTACAGTTGCCCACCCCTACTACCATTGAGACCATTTTTCCTCGCCTTGTTCCCCCTTGGGCTCCCCCCTTGTCTTTACCTTCAACCACTGTGATTTTACCATCTCCTGAGTTAGCCATTGCCTCACATTCTCAGTATCTGCTGGCTCCTAATACTCTTCAATTTACACGGATGGTTCCCTCATGGATGGTAAAGCTGGAGGGGCGGCGGTTTTCTATTTCAACCGGGATCATGTGCATCAATTGTCTTTTGGTATAGAGACTTACTATGGGATTTTTGAGGCAGAACTCCTTTATGTGGTTAAGGTCATCTCGTACTTACCTACTCTTTTAGCCACACTCTCTGGGGTTCGCTCAGTTAACATATTCATTGATAACCAAGCAGCTATCTTGTCTTTAATCGACATCATCGCTTCTCCCAGTTATCTCAATACGGGCTCGGGCCACTCTCCATGCCCTCTCTCTTGCTCACCCTCAAGTTTCCCTAAACCTCCACTGGATTCCGGGCTATACTAATGTAGTCGGCAATGAGCTGGCAGATGTTACTGCTAAGGCATCCACTCTTCTTCCAATTTCCAAACTCGGAGAAACTTATCTCTTACTTCAAGCGATTCATGTGGCAAGTTTGTAGGAGTGGCATGTACAGTGGGCCTCATCTACTAAAACTTCTGCGCTAAAGCGAGTGGTGTTTGGTGGCCCCTCGGCGTCGGTGTTACACCATCTTGGCCTTCATGATCATAAGGTGTCATCCTTTCTCACCCAGTTACGGATTGAGCACATGGGCTATTGGGGCTTATTTCAGGCGATTTAACATCGCTGGAAACCCATTTTGTCGGAAATGTATGTCTTCCGAAGAAACCCGCCAGCACATCCTTGGTCAATGCTCGGCTACCCGCAACAAGTGGGACCAGATTTTTCAGGGCTCTTATTATGATATGCGTCAACTCCTCAGTATTTCCAAACTCAGAGGGAAACTTATCTCTTACTTCAAGCTGATTGGCGACTACTTTTAGTGCAAGTTCCTTAGCGAAACTATTTAGTCTTCCGATCTTTCTTTGATCTACTTTCTTTGCTTTTATGCTCTCCCAAATGTCACTTTATTCATGTTCTTGATTCCTATTCAGGCGTCATAGCCTCACGGCTAGCCGGCTGCATACGCCTAATGATCTATAAATATAAATAAATAAACAAACTGAAGGGAGTAGGATGGGAGGTCCCATTTAGAGAGGAATCCCATTTATAGAGTTCCTAATTAGGGGGGGCCGACTGTATTAACATACAGTCCAAACCCCCCTTAATTGGGATTAGTTCGGAGTGCCTTTAGAGGTCTCATTTAAGGGAGGTGTCCCGATTAGATTTTCTCCATTTGAAAAAGAATAAAAGTAATATTAATTTAAAACTATTCATAAAAATTAAAATTTTAATTGATTGATTTTAATGAAAATAATTTTTACTATTTTTTTTACATAGTTGCTTGAAAGTTAACACTCTCTCTAAGCAGCATTAAAAAAACCTCTATCTATGATAAAGGAAAAAACCTTAGCTTAGAAGTCTTTAATCAGACCTAAAAGTTTATTATGCTCTAAAATAACTGATTTTTAATATTTTTAATTAAAAAAATAAAAATCTCATTTACAAAATGAAACTAATATGAATGTTTGTTTTAAAAAACCTTAATTACCATTTAAAAAAAATTATTGTTTACACTATAAATTGAAGAGTAAGGTCGGAGGTCCCATTTAGAGAGGAATCCCATTTATAGAGTTCCCCATTAGGGGGGCCGACTTTATATGGATGGTACCGGCAACATCAAAAACTCACCGTCACTGAAGGTACGTTCACGTCACATTCACATGGGAAGAAGGTGACTTCGAGGGAAAACGAAGCGTCTTTCGTGGGCCTCCTGGGCAGCTGAATGAATATTTGCCAGGATACCAAATACGTTTGCGACGGCACTTGCTGTTGCTGCTGCTGCTGCCGCCTCAGGGACGGGATATGGGTAGGAAGCAGAAAGCTGCCGGCGGGGGGCTGGGCCAGGCGCTCATCAAGCAGCGGGCGCAAGGAGCGCGCCTGCCCGCTGGGAGGTATGGGGGGGACAGGCCGTTGGAATCCATCACCGACGTCAAGGATTTGGACGAGGTGATGGAGCAGGCAGAGCGGGCGGGACGAGTGTTTTCGGCGCTGCATCCCATGCCGGAGCTGCTCCTGGAGAAGTGCGTGGCCGGAGCCTTCAATGGTTGCATCTCATTTGAGGTGCGAGGGTTGCGAGGTGCTGAATTGGAAGCTGGATTGGGTGCAGGGAGGGGGATGCGAGTAATCTGACGTCTAGGGAAAGGGAGGAGCAGCGGAGAGCGGAGGAGGCTTTGCATCAGGCAAGCCTCACTGTGCCGCGAAGGTTGTCACTCTGCACAGGTTCATGATCGAGTCTGTTCGAGGGCTTTTCGTTACTTTGGCTTGAATGGATGACCTAGTTTCTGCTCCTGATCTCGTGAGTTCGTCTCGGGAGTTTTTCTTGTCTCGGAGCCTGGCTGGCACGGCTTGGGAGTGTTGTGTTGACCAGTGTTGCGTTCTATCAGGCCTGCCTGGGAAGTGGGAATGACAGCTGAAGAGCTTGACGTTCAGGAGAGGCAGGCATTTCTGACCTGGCGACGGGGGTTGGTTAGGTGAGTTTGTGTGCATTTCTTTGTGAATGGGTTTGTATCCAGACCCTCTGTGGAGGAGGGTGTGGGAGAAAAATTGTTCTTTTTTTGACTTGGCTTTTGGTGCAAATCAGGCTCGAGGAAAATGAGAAACTAGTGATCACTCCGTTTGAAAAGAATATCGACATATGGAGGCAACTTTGGCGAGTTATTGAACGAAGTGATTTGGTATGGTCCGTTCATGTTTGTGCCTTTTACCATAATTATCTGCTTGGAGGCTTTCATCTGAGCAAGCGTTTTCTGGCTTTTTCAGGTGATTATGGTGGTTGATTGCCGGAACCCACTGTTCTATAGGTGCCCAGACCTGGAGGTATATATTTGTTTACTGATGCTTTAAAGACACTTGTAGGCTCGCTGGTGGTGATGTTTCAGCTTTCTTTTGTCTCCATATTGTTTCCTTCCAGGCATATGTGCAAGAAGTGGACCCAAACAAGAAGACCATGCTGCTGCTCAACAAGGCTGACTTGCTACCTGCTGCTGTCAGGTTCGCTGCAGTTTTAACATGATCCAAGCTAGGTTGATGTCGTTGTTTTGTCAGAGGCTGTCAATGTATAGGTCTTTGCAGCTCAGCTTGATTCAGGAATTGATCTTCTGAGGGTGTGCAGGAAGCAATGGGCTGCATACTTTGTGGCAAAGGGGATTTCATATCTGTTCTGGTCTGCAAAGAATGCGACCGCTGCATTGGAAGCCAAGTTGGAGGACCTTGACCTGGAGGATAGTGTGAGCGACCAAGATGTTGCAATACTCAGCCGAGAGGAGCTTCTAAGTCGTTTGCAGACAGAGGCAGAACTAATTGCCTCTACTAGACGAGATTCTGTACGAGCTGCCTTGGCTCAGCATGTAGGCAAAGAGGATGGTGAGGTTTCTCAGAATGGTTCTTCGAGAGTGGAGTCTTCTAGGGTGCCCAGTGGTCAGGCTGGAGGAGATGGGGCTGTGAGGAGGGTAGTGGTGGGTTTTGTTGGCTATCCAAATGTTGGAAAGAGCTCTACTATAAATGCTTTGGTTGGCGGGAAGAAAACAGGTGTGACATCCACTCCGGGCAAGACAAAGCACTTCCAAACACTGATCATCAATGATAAGCTGATGCTGTGTGATTGTCCTGGTTTAGTGTTTCCATCATTCACCAGCTCCAGGTCAGAGATGGTTGCTTCAGGGGTGCTTCCTATCGATAGAATAACAGATCAAAGGGGCCCAGTAGACGTAGTGGCACAGCGAGTTACTCGGGAAACTTTGGAAACTGTTTATGGGATTAAGCTGCCAGCTCCTAGGCCATATGAGCCTCGGAACCGGCCTCCATCAGCGTCGGAGTTGCTGAGGGCCTTCGCTTATTCTCGAGGTTACGTTGCTTCAAGTGGGCTTCCAGATGAGACCAGAGCAGCCCGCCAGATTCTCAAGGATTATGCGAATGGGAAGCTCTCACATCACCTGTTACCACCTGACGAAGAAGACAATTCTGCCAGCTCTCTGCTGCACCCTAGAGACCACTACCAGGAGGAAGATGCCTCCTCAGCATCTGAATCTTTAGATTCTGATGAAGATGGTGCCTATGATTCTCAAGTAAGACATGACACGGTGCCTGGCGATGAAGATGGTGGTTCTTTTGATGGAGATCAATTGGACAGCGAGATTGTTGAGCTACAAGAAGCTAGCTCATCGTTGCAGATTGAAGATCAGAGTTCCGTAGTCGTGAACAGGAGTAACCAACTCCTTGGATTGGACCCTTCTACTTCAGGGCATGGACTTGCAGACATCTTCTCTGACCTGGACACTGTCGGGAACATGGGCAAGCGATCAGCGGAGAAGACCAGAATTAAGCTGAAGGGTGGCAGCTCTCACAAGATGCAGAAGAAGGCTCCGAGGAAAAAGGACAGGTCTTGGAGAGTTCAAAACGATGGGTCAGATGGTATGCCTCTTGTTAGAGGTGTGTTGAAGCCTGTGAGTCATGGGGCAGAACCATTGCGCCAAGTCATTATGTAAAGTACATAAAGGTAGCGCTTCCTGCCCTCAATGCCTAGCACACCATCCGTCTGTCTACGGAGGCGTAGGGAATTTGTGATGCAGTATTGTCATGGCACATTCCCCTTCTCCGGTGCATGAATGACATTGCCTGGACACATTTTGGGCCCACACGAGTCTGTCAGGTTAACTGCCAATGCACTGTACAGCGTATGTCTGTCCTCCAACTTTATCAAGAGGTGCGTAGCTACTAGTAATTGTACATCTAAACGAGTCTCCGTTCGTGAACTGACATAACACGACAAAATTTGCGAAGAGCTATACTCCTGCAGTTTCTTTCAATACTGACTAATTCCCATTAACAGCCGCACATCGTTAATACGCATTTCACGCTGTTGATCTAATGACTTCTTATCAAGGGCAGAAGTCGCCAACACCCTCTTGTTCTCCTGCAGCTGGAGAATACGCTCCTCGATACTATCTGTTACTATAAATCGGATCACTTGCACATCCCGTAACTGACCAAGTCTGTGCACGCGATCCATTGCCTGCTCCTCAACAGCAGGGTTCCACCATGGGTCCATCATATATACGCGGCACGCAGCCACCAAATTCAGGCCCACACCGGCCGCTTTCAGGCTGAGTAAGAAAACTGTTGGCCCACCTTCCTCTTTGGACTCGAAGGACCTTTGAGCTTGCATCCTCTTGTTAGCTGAAATGCTCCCATCCAGTCTAACGAACTTTATCCCTGCCTTTTCCAAGGGTCCTTCTATTTGATTTAGCATTTGATTGAACTGAGAAAAGACCACTGACTTCACTGACGGATCTTGGTCCCTGTCCTTGAGTATCAACTTGATCAGCTCGTTGATCTTAGCGCTCGACTTTTCAGCTCTTCCAGCAAGACCTGTGTCCTTGTCCTCCGATGGGGCCATGACAAGGTCTGAGGATGTGAGGGGTGACCTGCAGAGTGGACACTGCTGCTTATCCCGCACCAGTGATCTCTCAATGCAGGTTCGACAGTAGACATGAGCACACTTCGTAATGATGGCCATGGATGGAGGTTGGAGACAGATGGGACAATCAAATTCATCCCCACTCTGAAGTACAGACAGCAGCTTCTGTAGTAGCTCGGGACTGGCGGAAGCCGAATCTGCATTCACAGGGACTCTTACTGTCAGCGTTGAGAACTGTTGGTAGAGACGAGCACGAAACCCTGCTTCAAGTCAGAGCAGTACCCCTTGGAGGGCAAAAAAATGTACCTCCAGCTGAGCTAACGCCCAATATTGCAGAATAGTCCGGGCAGAGAGCAGAGTGATCACAGATTTGACGCAGCCTTAAAATGAACTGAAGAGCAGTTGCATAATTCTGAAGGATGCTGCCAGAGTTCAATAAGCCCACGACAGCCTCCCTACCCTCCCATTCGACTTTGTCATATAACTCCCTGTCTTCTTGTAGAAGTTGAACCCAATGGATAGAAATTGTCTTCCGGGGCAGCTCGACAAGTCGTTTACCGTTTGTCTCAGTCTCTTTAGTCCGCCGGAGTGCAATTGCTGTCATCAAGCCCTGGGATATCAGACACAAGTCAGCATTTATGACATCAAACTTCGATAAAAACTCCCAGTGAGGCTCTCAGTGACACAATGCCCCGCATCTGAACACAGTTTTGGGGAGTGAAGTCTCACCTGAAGTCGAGTAAACCCACTGAGCTCGCCTTTCTGAAGCGGTCGCTGGATGGTTCGATTCCAAAACGACCTGTCATCGAATGGCTGTAGCCCTAAGAACGTCATAAAACTAAAGAGATCCAGAGTACTGTTCTGGATAGGGGTGCCAGTTACTGCCCACTTCCTGTCAGCCTGGAGGGCTACCACAGCCTTTGTTTGCTTCGCAGATGGATTCTTGATGATATGAGCTTCATCTAGTATAATTCTCAGCCAGCGCACTTGCTGCAAAGGAGCCCTACGATCAGTTCCTTCAGCAGAAACAATGCTGTAAGACGTCAACACAATGTCAAAGTCATCCAGCCTCCTTCCACCGGTAGCCGAGCGATCAGAGCCATGATACAAATACACACCAAGGTGTCCCGGAGCAGTGTGCTCCTCCAGTTGTGTAACCCAGTTACCAAGCACAGACACTGGGCAAATAATAAGAGTTCCCTTGGGACCATCCGATGCAGGAGCAGACAATGGAGTTACTGCTCCAGAAGTGTTGCCTTCAGGTGCGATCGCACGGTTCTTTCCTTTGGCCGAGGGCTTTGCCGACTTGGTTGCGTCCAGTTTCCGCTTCTTGGAAGGCCTAGGTTTCTCCACATCGGACTCATCAGGCTTAGCCGAGCCAGAAGACTGCGAAACAGGAGCAAGGGATATACTTCCAGCTCCTGGCCTATTGGTGACTACCAGGGCCAACAGGGCCAGGGTTTTGCCCAGGCCCATATCATCCGCCAAAATCCCACCCCGCAGCGGCTGCGGCCTGTCAACCGTGGAGAAATTGGTGATGGTATTCCGGTACTCAACCTTCTGCCCACCTCTCCCCTTCCGCACCTCCTCCCAAAACGGTGGCAAATCAGAAGAATTCTCCCTGCTAATCAACCACGCCAGAGCCTCCTTCTGGTGCTCATACATGGTGGACGTCACGACCCCGGACGGTTCCGCCACATACCTCTCCTGCGCATCCCGGCATTGCGACAGCATCTGAAACACGTCATCCATATCCACCTTCTTCCTGCCCTCCTCGGCAGCCTTCCCCTTCACCTTCCCCCGGAACTCCGAAACCCGGGATTGCGACCCTCCATGCACCTCCTCCCCAACCGAGCCCCCCTGCTGCAAGGACGTCTTCAGTGCAGCCCGCACCGCGTCTGCTGCCTCCACCTTGCAAAACACGAGCACTTGGCACGGCATCCTGAACCTGCTCTTGCCAGTCGAGGGCACGATGCCCTCGATCACAGCCAGCTTCTGGTCCACCACCGGAGCCAGAATGCAAGCCTTGATCCGCTCCACATGCCCCACCTGCTCTCCCCGCATATTGTTCACCCGAATGGCGTTCCCGTCATGCGGGTTCTGGGGCTCCCGCACCAGACAAACCATCTCCCGGTTGCTCACGGTGCCGTGGTAGTGCTGCAAACCCACGATGTTCACATCCACCGTCCCGATGAGGTACTTCTCCTCTTCATCCTCGTTCTCCTCCTCCCCGTCGTCCCCGCTGTCGGCCCCCTGCCCTGACAGTCTCCTTCTCCGTGTCATCTTGGATTCCTGAGCCGCTGGCCGCTCACCGGAGCACCAATTCACCAACTTGCTCGCAGCCACAGCCGCAGTCGCACAGCCTAATCCAGAGGGAATTACACACCAACATCCGCCACTTTGGCACAAGCATTTGAGGCGGTTCAGGCCACGGATGTCACGTTGGTGCATGCAACCTGGAGATGGCCTGGCTTCTAATCCATTCAATGCATGCGACCTTCGAATTCCAAGGCCGTTTGGGAGGGAACGGCGCGGCCCTAACGTTTCACCAAACTGTGAATCGAATGTCGACCCGCGATTTGGGTCTCTGTTCCCATACATTGGCCGGGGATCCACCTACCTCTTCAAAGTTTGAACTCTGAATTTCTGAACCGACCGGTAAGCGTCATCATTCCTCTTCTACACACAAGGACAACTGGGGTCGCAGCCAAGCAGCCAATCGGGCAGCGCGGAGCCCCCGGGAGATGGTACCGCCTCCAGCTGACGGGCACATGGCTCTCATTTTCTTGGACCGGGTTAGGCTCGCCAGTGGTTTGCACCTCTGAATTTGTCACATTCGTGACTGCAATTAGCAGCGGATAGCCGGAAGCCGGCTAGGCACACCACCACGTAAGAGCTTTAAGTCCGCATTTTTAACGACATTCGAATTCGGAGAGTACAAAGCCAGCTAGTCAGCCAGCGTCCGGAAGAAGTTTGAAGCACATGGTCTAGGAATGCTACGTGTGCCCTCTTGCTGAAGCCAGAGGCCATTTCTTATGTTACAAATCTCTCAACTCTGATGTTCTGGTACTTGCTAGTCGCGGAGAGTTCCCACTGGATCGCGGTCGTCCGGTCCTGAAAGCATTATCTGGCAGAACCAAGCACAATTACCAGATCAGTGGCAAGGGTATGATGTGGACTTGCCAAAGAGCACTGAACCTGCTCCGGACTTACATGAGAGTCGAACGCGAACCTTCTGGCCAGCATGATGGCAGCATTTCGCTCTCTTTCTGACTCCATTGCGAGCATGAACGAAACACCTTTCTTTGCCACCCAATAGACAGCTTGTGCTGCTGCATCTCCACCTCCCCGTGCACCACAGAGCTACAATTGTTGCACAATTGTGTTAGGTCCTTTCAAAGCTACGGCATTCAGCATTGGTGCAGAAACACGAAGCTGGTTGGTGAGAAAAGCGCCCAACAGACAGCAGGACACGAGCGCACCTGCATGGATGCAGTGTAGGGTTCTCTTGCCTTCGTTGTCCGTCCTCGAGTTAGCTTTATTCGACCCTTATTTATGCTAAATGCATGTGTGGATTGTTTCGCCACAGCTTCTCCATTCTGCTGGATTATAACTACCTGCATGCATGAAAGGCGTTGCACCATTCACATGACATCTCCGACACACACGATGCTACGTATCTAAAGCCAATTCCGCTCCGGTTCATATATTTGCACAATAACAAACCTCCAACCGCTTGCAACAAGGAAACCTACACTGAATGAAAAGCCACCCTTCTTGAAAAGAGCGTCCACATAGGTGACTAATCCTGGTGCTGCACAACGAAAGGAGAAATACTAGATCAGACATGTTGTTGCCAAAAACGAAAAGCACACAACCGCCATTCAGAGACTGCTGTAGACCCAAGCGTGCACATGCTCCGCCAATGATTAAGACTGAACCATGTAGCCAGAGCCTGGCACACACTCACCATGATCTATGGGTCCTGAAGTTGTAATAGTCTCCTGTCTACCATCTGACTGGAAAATTTGCACTCGAAGATATCTTCCCACATCAAAAGGTTCGGGTGAATATTGTTTCCTAACCGCGCCTGAACAGAAACAAACATGGCAATCAGAACTGTCCGAACGTAATGGATAGTCTAGCAGCTCTGTGCTCATACCCATATCCGAGTAGTAGCTGTGGACCTGATATAAGTTCCGCCTTGTTCCCATCTGCAGATACTCGCCGCCACTGGAACCCGCAGCTTCCCAAATCCAGTGAACCCGGTCCAGTTCCAATCAGTTGAGACACTACCAGTGCAGAGCCTAAGCGTTCATCTCCCTCTAGCTGAAATTGTCTCTGGTTTTCACCATCTGACAATTTTGACGTTTCCAGCTGTACGAGAAGGCAGTTGAAGATTACCATCCACGTACAATACAGAAGTATGAACAACCATCACTTAAGACCACAGTCCTCGTTGTATAGGCCGCTAAAGGGTGGGAGGCTTAACCTGCTTTCGAAGCAATACCACTTCCTTAGCCTTGTCTGCAAGTTGTGTTCTTAGGCCCACAAGTTCATGTTCCATCTCCATCACCTGAACCACAACCTCAATACAATAAATGCTCCCTCCCTCTGCAGGCAAACAAGTAAGGTAAAGGAACCTTTGCCCCACCTTGCTAGAGTCATGCAGCATTTTGATTATCCGGGCCTCTTCAACTTCCTTTTTCAAAGCCTCTAGTTCCTGCACGGGAAACAAATTCAGCACCCCCTTCCAATTGCACGAGAAACTCGATGTAAAAAGTCACAGAAAAGGAAGATACCAACCACAGCATCGATGCCGCTTGTATCCTCATTCAAAGTTGCTTCAGCCCTTTGCACAGCAGCTCGAGCAGTTTGTATTTCTGCCTCTACCAACGCTTCTGCCTCCGCCATAATCTTCTTAGCATCCTCTGAGGCCTTTCAAATGCAAGGCAACAGATCCACCAAGAAGATCATAGTTAGGTGAGACGAGACTGGATCAAGAGCACAACATAATGCCACTGAGAAAACCCTCAAAGCGATGGGACAACAATCACCTGACGAAAACTTGCAGCGGTCTGTCTTAGGTCTGCCTGCTCTTGTACAATTTCATTTTCCCGTTGCGTAACTTGCACTGACAAGGCTTCCGCCTGGTTTCAGTGAGCCACAATAAGCATCTACTGCATAGACAACCCCAGCAGACCACTTGCAGGGTACAAGTAGGCACAACAAATGCCGATGACCTGACCAGACTCACATGTCTCAACATACCAAAGCCAAGATCTCTTGCAAATCATCCTGATTTCGACCTGCACTTCGACCGTACAGATCTTCCAACTTCTGACGCAGCTTCTTTAGAAGCGACTGTCGGTCCATCAAAACAGCATGCCTTATCATCGTCTGCAACGAGGAACGAGATACAACAATCAGCTTCCTACCACAACCAGCCATGCATTTTTCACCTAAGCACACGAACAAGCAAAAGTAACAGCCTCATAGCAGCCACCTTACATCATCCAGCACTCTCCTAGCTGTCACATTCGCAGCTGTCTGTCCCAACTCGAATTTGCTCGCAAGATCACGAACAGAAAGGCGCTTCTGCAGAGCCACGAGATTTGCTGCTTCTTGTGCAATAATCTCTCGTTTCGATGGCGGCGGAGTATTAACTGTGTCCTCATCTTCGTCGTCATAACTGCCATGGCCACTCACGGGAGAACGCGGGAACGCCCTTCCCTGAAACGTCACTTCCGCCCCGACTCCTGCAACCCGTTCCCTCTGCATTGTGCCTTCGTTCAAGAGACAAACATATACAATACCGCTCTCGCTACCACCACGACAAGGCGGCCGTCAGAAACCCGTCCCTCAACCTGCCATACTCCGCCTGCATCCCAGGACGTCCTTCACCACGCCCGAACGCAGCTTCCAGCTCATCAACTCCACATAGCGCAGTGCCGTAACATCCCGCTCAAGCCTGCAACAAAGAATCGCCTTCCACTAAGCTCTGCAATCCAACCGATCCAATCCGATCCATCCTCCGGATCCTCTCCCCCAGTCAACCTCAAAATCACAAAAAACAGCAGCTACAAACACGAATTCTGACCGGCAAACTCACACAGACACCGGGAATATTTCACGCTCCCATCCCGAGCAGAATTCACGGCCGAATTGACCAGATCCGAGGCACTAAGCTAGAGCAAGAGCAAATCACAGGGCAGGGCAGCAGGATCCGTACAAGGACGCGCAATCGGAATCGGAGGCTCCGTTCACTAAGCAGCGCAGCGAGCCGCAGAATTGGCGCATGCACGAGGCGGCCGGGGAGGAGGCAGCGGAATTAAGAGGTGAATCGCGCTGGAATGACAAGGCGACGGAGATGCGCCACGGTCGGCGGCAGTGTGGCTGTCGCCATGGCTGCATCAGACGTATCGCCCGATGGGCGAGAGGGGCGCGCCTTGGCGCATGTGTCGTGAAGTCGACGATTCCCCCCACAGGCCAGGCTCCCGCAAGCGTCGGCCCGCCTCGCTAACTGGCGTTTGCCGGCGTCGCTGTGCCTTCTCATTGGCCCACTGCGCCCTGCCGATTTTCTCTCTGCTTTTGCGCTTTTACCAGCACATGGGCATGTGGCTAACGTCGTGCTGCCTGCCACAATGCCTTTCCACTAAACCGCTATCACATTTTTAAACTCTTTTTATTTAACGGCAACACGGCTAATTCTGGCACGTTCTTGGCGATCCCATGTCCTTTGTATCTGTTACTTTATATTTAATCATATTAAATACTCAATATATATGCTTATATTTTATTAATATTTTATGAAAAATATATAAATTTCAAATTTCAAAAAATAATTATATTATCTTATATATGATAAAATATAAAAATATATATAAAGTGATGATGAATGTGTGTAAAGATTCTTTCATACTATATTAGGTACATATTGTACAGCTCTTGAAAGGCTTTCATAGCTATCAAGAACAAGAGCTTTGTATGAAGGATTTTTTCTTCTTTGAAAACACTAAACACATGTAAATACTCTAGTCTAGTCATGATACTAAGTCCAATGAAATCGGATAAGTAAATACTCTAGTCTAGTCGTGATACTAAGTCCAATGAAATCGGATAAATAAGTCAACTTGTAAGCCCTATTCTTGAAAAATGAGATCTAAGTCCATCCTTTTCTCTCAGCGCTCGACATGTGGATTCGAAAAAGAAAGAAGACACTATTATTAAAAAGAGATGGAAAAACCCATCCATCCCAAAAACAAAAAGGGAAAAACCCAACGAAGGTACGATGTCAGAAAGACTAGCCCTCACGATCACGCATTTCAAAACTACCAACCGCCTGAAGAACTTCGTGGTGAAGGATGTGAAAAGGCCTACTTACCACCAGTGTCGAAGAAGCTGCATGTAGATTCCAAAGCTTGTAGTTCAATTTAAAAAAGTAAATTACAGGAAAATAATAAAATAATATTCAAGCGCTTTTTCCCAAAAGCGGTTGGCAGGTTTTAGAGAATTTAGGAAAGCTGGTCACCATAGTGGAGAGGCCTTCCTTATGAGATAGAATCCGGCATGGTAAAGGCTCAACAAGCGGTTGAGGCGGACACGATTTGAGGACATCCGTTGCTCTATGAGCCTATTCTCTTGTGACAGAATATTCTTCCGACTTCAGTTGCCGGTTGCGGCTGACCGGCTGACTGGTTGACCGGTTGATCACAGGCTGTGCAGGTTACCTCTCCGAATGCTCTCCAGGTGGGCGGCGGGCCTTGATTGTCTGGGACTTCCAACTCTGCTGCCAGTGCCTGATACATAGTGTATGTACATACATTGGTGCGTGGTGACACGGGAAACTTGAAAGTGTGTACGTAGACTAACAACTTCCTTGAAGTGCGAGCTGGATTGCTGGGGGCGAATGGGGTAAACAGGGACAAGTTTGAATAATCTGAGGCGAGGCTGCGCCTACCACGATCCAGGTAGATCCATCTCATCGCACACAAACACGTAGCCCGCTGGATTGCCGGAGGCTCGAAGACGGGGCTTCTCCATCTCGGATGCATCGGAGATAACGGGAGGCACATTCCAAACCCGGCACACCAATTTCCAACACCCAGGGACGTCCGACATGTGGCTCCGTTCCTGGACTGCCGGCGCTGAACCCTAAATCTGTCAGCAACAGGATCTTACCAGTTGCAGAACAACACATGCCTTGACCTATTTCGCAGCCGACTGCATGGGCTGGAGAATCTGCCGGTCCAGCGCTCCTTGGATCTGGCCACACTGCACCTTTTGGACGAAGCCATGGCATACTAAAATCCGCAGACGCCTGCTTGCATGTCCCTACTGCTAATACGCTATTGAAATAGAGCAGCACTTGCCCTCGTCCACGAAAGAAGAGCAGCTCATTACCATCACCCTCCACTGTCGAGAGGATCGGCCAGGGTGATGTGGCGAGGGAGAGGCGGACCGGCTGAATCGGAACAGTACTCGTTCTCGCGTTGGGCATGTTTCTGACAACGTCAGAGCCGCCCCGGCTCCGGTTCCGGTTCCGGTTCCCGGGCCAGCCCATCCATGCCGGTGTCAAAGTCTACGTACATATGTATGTACGTAGACTAAACGTTGGGTGGGCCCCATAGCCTTGGGAAGCGTACATAGATGCATGCATACGGATGAAACTCCAGTCTCCAGGTGAAACAGAAATATGTACATATGTTGAGTTTCTGCAGAGGAAACTCACGTGAGGTTCACTCGGAAGCATCCTGTCAAAGGCCCCCACCTATCTGCTGGCTTGGAATTCCATGGGGTCAGGGATACCAGCTTTCGAGGTTCTGGTGGGATTGGATGTTCTGATTTGCTTGGTAGTGAGTAGGAAGGTGAGGCAGCCGCATGAGCGCTGCACATGGATCAGGACACAAACAGGACATTCCGGCTCTCACCGATGCGGAGCTCAGTATTAACCTCTTCACCATGATTGATTCCTGGCTGGGCACGAGAAATCCAGCCAGCTCACGTGGTGAAGCCCAGCTGCTGAAGCACAGGAGAATCCTCAAGTCATGGACAGGCAGAAGATGATGGTGAGCAATTCTGGTTGCTCGTCGGCCTGAGCATGACTTCCCATGCCGTCATCAGCCGGAATGGCTAATAAGGTCAGCAACTTTGGCTGTTAAGGACAAGATGACTGTGACAGAAGGCTGCCTTGTGAGGAGAGTGGGCCAGCCGCTACCGGTGGCAAAGAATCAAACATGTGCGACACTTGTATGACAACTACAAGTGCCGGAATTCGAAATGTACAAGCCCAACACGGGCCACCTCTTCGTCGTTGTAACCTGAGCTCCTTCCTCCGGCTTCAGAGCAGATTCGGAAAAGAGCACTGAAGCGGCGGGATGGTCAGAGACCAGCAGACACCAGCTCGTGCAGAGTAACAAGGCCGATCACCACATTTGAGGTGTCCACAACTGGGAGGAATGTGACAGGTGATGGAGGGGCCTCCATCAAAACCATGGCATCCACAGCCATGCAGTCTGCTTGAATGGATCTGGGGAATCTGCAAACGTGAAATAGGTGACGAGTGACGGACAGCTCACGCAGGGGAATATCACAAATATGGCGAGCACAGCAATACCTGTTGCACATCTCCCCAACTGTTAGCTTGAAGATCCTTTCGGCGTGGGACTTGAGAGTTCTCCGCAAATCCCCATCGGTGAAGGTCCCGAGAAGGCGGCGGTTGTCATCCACAACAAGCAGGCATCCACAGCCCTTCATGCTCACCTCCACAAGCTGCTCCATGATGAGATCCCCTTCCTTGCACATAGGCACCTCCTTTTCCTTCCGCATCACATCCTGCACCTGCGTCAGTGATCGGAAAGGTCAGCATTGCCCACAACAACCCAAAACCCACAACGCAACCTCGGGGACAGACGCACCCTGAGAATCAGCCTCTTCCCTATCCGCCCAGCAGGGTGGTTCAGCGCGTACTCCTCCTTGGTCAGGTTCTTGGCCTGCATCAGCGCGATGGCCACGGTGTCGCCAAACAGCATCTGGATGGCGGTGGACGTGACAGGCGCGAGATCAAACGGACACAGCTCCCGCAGCAGCGGGAGGTGCACATGCATATCGCACAGCTTCCCCAGGCTGGAGTTCTTGAGCGACGAAATGCCCACCAAATACGCCCCCTTGGCCCTGGCGCAGGGCACCAACCTGCAGAGCTCCTCCGTGCACCCGCTCTTGCTGAGCAGCACCAGAATGTCCCGGGAGCTCAGAATCCCAATGTCGCCATGGAGCGCATCCAAGGGCGACAGGAACCCTGATCTGGTCCCCGTGGACACCAGCGTCTGCGAGATCTTCTGCGCTATAAACCCACTCTTGCCCACCCCCGAGAAGAAAATGGTCCCCTTCGCGTCCAGGCACAGCTGCGCGAAGGCCTGCACCTGCTTGTAGTCCAAGTTGGCGAAGAAGTAATCGATGTACTTCTTCTGCTCCCCAAACATGAACTGCAGCTGCTCTGCCCCGAGCGCAGGAGAACCCAGTCCCCTCGGAGCCTCCAGCAATGCTGCATCCAGGTATCCCATGCTCTCCCGGCTGCAGCAACAGATGCTCTTTTCTCCCCTGCTAGAATGCTTCAGAGCCGCCGCTGCCCAGCTACATATCAAGATTTGAAAGTTCTGCTACCCAACTCCCAGAAACAATCGTCTACCACTTCTCCTCGGTCACATGGAAAACATAAAACACGTCCTTCAAATGCCTCTACTGCCACCGACCTGGAAACTGCACAATGATCGATTGCCACGGCACTTCCTTCAATATGCATAAAACTCTTGCTCAGGGCCGCCCATGCAAAGCCTCTCGAATACTCTACAGGCGGGAACTTGGAAGGCAAAGGCAAAGACAAAGCAAAGGCAAAGGCAAAGGCAAAGCAAAGGCAAAGGCAAAGGCAAAGGCAAAGGCAAAGGCAAAGCAAAGGTAAGGGCAAAGGCAAACGGTACCGCCATCAGACAGCAAACGGGTACAACATGTTCGACTGCTCGTACAGTTAGGTCCTATGCTACAAGCATATTAAACTAGTTCACATACCTAATCGCAAAATTAGTGAGCCCACTAATTTCCACGGCCTTTGACTGGTGACAAAATAAAGCGAGCGTCTGTTACATATATAGGAGTGGGTGAAATCGCGACAGCTCGCTAACGCGTGCGAAGCCTGAGTTGTTATAGCTTAACACAGATCGACTGCCGGTTACGTACAACATGTATTGTTAAGAGTTAAGGACGAGCCAGGTATGATGGCCGGCGGGCCCTCTCTTCGATAAGAGAGGAGAGGGGAGAAGTTTGGCTTCAGTTAGGTCGGTGCTGGTTCTGGTAGGAGACCATCCGTGAGGGTTCACGGCCGGCGATCTCTCCACCGGGGAAGTCCGCACCAACACGAAGCCGTCGAACTCTGCAGCGTCTTAGAGAGATCAGTCAGAAGTCATAGGTGCCTTGCTGGGCAACAAAACCGTCAAGTCACCTGGGACGTGAAAGGCAGGGGAGACGAATACGGGCAAAGCAGCTCATACAACCGGAACCTGAGAGTGTCACTCGGGACAAAAGCATTCAATTCAATCACCATTGCAAACACTTGATGTGTTGAGCGTCTGATCTCAGCAAGTTGTGCTCCATGTAGCTGAATCAAGGGTGAAGGCCAGAGGTTACAAGATCAGCACTCAAAACAAGAGCATCATCTCACTACCTGACACCTAGTCCGCAAAACCTATGCGGGTCTACTCCCAAGGACTGACCCAACACATTTCAACCAAAGGAAACTCTTTGAGTAGGTATGATGTGCATAGCCCCCGATGTCCTATCCAACTGACAGAGTTGGAGCCTGAAGAGACCCCTCACTAAATCTTTCCAATGCCTTCTAGCCCAAGCCTTGCCCTTCGTCGTCCCTGTCAGACACGAATGCCTAAGGGTGAGGAAAAACATAAACACGTCCAAAACTCGAGAGTATCCCCATCCCAGAGAGTCCCCTTACACATCAGAACAACCAGCCGAACACTTTGGCTTGCAAAGGAACACTTCGAATGAGAGACGCCATATTCTTAGCCCAGTGATTACAAGCTTTCCAAAACCATCGCAGGGCAGAAGAGAGAGAGGTTGGATGAACCAAACTCCCTGGAAACACGGACTAACACCAAATAATGGGAAATGGAGTAGTCAGCAAACATGTACTTGAGACTACTGCAACCATACCTTGTAGTAGCGGTGGAGAGCTATCATCGCTAGTAGTGCAGGATTAATGAATGTGAGAGGGCATGACACTTCACTCAAACCGTCGTGCAGGTGTGAGCTCTCTACAACCAGCTGCAAAGACCATTATCTAAGGAGGGGGCTACCTTCTTGATAGCCAGAGTTGAGTCTTGGAGTGCAGACTGGAGTGCAAATCGCAGAGCCAACCTGCCCCTCCAAATGCCCTCCCACAATAGCTATGTTCCCCATGGCCACCTCAGCCTTCTCAACCGCCTCTGTTGCAGTGTGACTTCTTCTGCATGACTCAACTTCCATATCTCTTGCTTGACCGTCTCCCAAACCTGGCTCAATAGACTGTGGAGTGAGCCACGGATGCTGGAGACACTGTGCAGCAGTTGGCCGCTTCTCTGGGAAGAAGCTCAGGATGGGACAAAGGAAGCTAGCCATGTCCTGTGCATCCTGTTCACTGAATTCATACTTCTCTACCAATACTCTATCTAATGGCCAATATTTTAACCGCCGGATATGCCTTAAATCACCATGCCGGTTAAAATAGTCACGTGAATATCGACCTCCTAAGGCAACCTGTTTGGACCAGCATGTGTCAGCAACCCGTCTCATGCACACCCATCGTTATCAAAACCCAAATCTGATCAACATAAAAGGGGATCTAATCCTAAGCTGCTGCTCACCTTACGAGGCATACGACCTAATAACTCCATCATAAGAGCAAGATGATCCTGCATCAGGTAGGCTCACACATTAATCCTTCATTTTCAACATTGAACACTTGGGCAACAGTGAAAGGAGGCAAGGAAGTACCTCATTACGGTCAAAATGGTCACCACTGCGTGGATCGAACAACACATCACCTGTTGCCAATTCAAATACGACGCATGCAAAAGACCACATATCAGCTGACGTTGAATATTTCGAACCAAGAAGAACTTCTGGGCACCGGTACTGTCTAGTTTGTATGTCACTGGTGAATTGCTTGTAAGTCCAGCATGCATTCCCTAGGTCCACTATTTTACATCGTAAGTCAATCCCATTGGATGTCTGCCCACAGGCAGAATCGGCAGGGTCACAAGAAACCGCAGCAGGCTTGTCATCCGCAGTAACATCCCGAACCTCTGCTGCATCCCCAGAAGCTCCGGACATCCTCCGCAACTTGTACTCTATCTTCAAGGAATCAGACAGCACGGCAGATTCGGACTCCATTCCTGCATATCCATTCCTGGGAGTCACAGACTCTCCATGATCATCATCTGCTCCTTTGGAGCCAAGTCCATTCGCCTTTTTGGCTCTCCTTTTCAACTTCTTCTTCTGATTCTTTGACAGACCTTTAAATTCCAAAGCCCCCGAGGAAGCTGCTGCGGATTCACCGATAACCTTCTCCGAGGAGGGTGCAAAGCCTGCCCGGCGAGGATCCTTGGAAGGGTCCAACGGCGAGACCAACAGCACATTCTCAGGTTTCAAGTCGGTATGGATGATGGAGAGCTGCCCGTGAATATAATCAAGTCCTATGAGTATCTGCCGAGCTATTTCACGGACCATGTGCAGCGGCAGACCCCTGTAATTGTACCGCTTGATAACTGTTAACAAATTATCTCCCAGAAACTCGAAAACCATACACACATGGTGCCCATTCGGACCCGAGTGCTTGAAATGGTCTAACAGCTTGACAACGCCCTTAACATTGTCAGGATCACCCTGCGCTATCTGCTTCAGAATCGCTATCTCATCGATCGCTGCTTCCGTATAGTGCTGTGCGCTCTTCTGCACCTTAAGCGCCACATATTTCTGTTCCAAGAACCAGAAACAGCTTACACACAGCAACTCAACGGAAAAAATCCCAAGAAACGAACGACACGCCACATTTCGAACACCAGAGACCACATCCCTATCCCACACACGCCCTCAATCAAAACCACCAAAACAATCCCTCACACGACAGATTCACAAACCTTAGTCACAGTGTCCCACGCCAGCCAGACTGTGGAGAAGTGCCCCCATCCCAGCTTCCGATACACAACATACCGGCCCGCCTTGAACGTATCCCCAATCTGCACGGCATGGTAGCCGCCCCGCCTGTAATCCTCCAAACCCTCATTCTCGTTCTCCGAAACGTCACTGCTGTCGCTCTGAGCTGCGTCTGGAGGAGGTGCCGGCCTTGCCATCCACAACCTTGGCAACTACCACTTCCCCGGCGCTCCTACACCCTAACTAACATGAACGCAATCCGCCGGGCCGCCACCGCCGCCAGACAAGCAACAAACACAGCACACAGTGTGAGCCGGGAGCCCCAACGGCTCCGATCCTACAGCATGCTCCGCTGCTGCGCGGCCAGCTTCCCCCGCAGCAAAAGGCAGAAGCTTCCACGCCGCTCCTGGAGCTCCTTCCGCGCCACCAGATTGCCCAGAAGTGCAAAGAAACCCCAGTCTAGGAACCCCCGCCGCCGCAGCTCGGATCATAGGTGGGTGGACTGTTCACGTTGAGCAGGGACTAGAGAGCCGACGTCGCCCGGAGCAGCAGGGCGGGAGAGGAAGGGTTCGGTGCAGCCAGGCAGCCTCCGCGACCAGCACGCATCCGCCCTGTGTGGAGGCTGCGGCGCTAATCCACCATAGCGTTTCCCAGGGCGTGATTAAAGAGCAGGCGGTGCGCGGGGCCCTTGCCAGGGAGGCCACCTTTGACAAGGGAAGACCACTCGGCGACTGAACCAAAGAGTGCGTCGATTGGGCCCTTGTCAAGGGCAATCGTGGCGCCTGACACTTGACTCGTAACTACATGCGATGGGAAAATCAGGGGCCACAATGTTTGCGTTTTTCGGCGCTGTCTATTGGAGTTGTCTCGGTATAGAGTACTTGAGTAACGGCACCAGTGAAATAAGGTAGAAAGGTGAAAAGTTGAAAGAGATAAAAAGCTAAGTTATTAACTGCCCTGATGCATGTGTTGCATGCTTCATACAATCTCTTGTTAGAGAGGAATTGCTACAACCACAAATGAAGAGCTGCCTAGAGAGGACTCTTAGTGATTAGTGGTCTGTAAAAATCCCTAGATTTAACAGCTGCCTAGTTGAGGTCAGGCTACGGGATATATAAGGGCTAGAGCAAGGGCTTTGAAGAACAAGTGGGACTCACTCTGAGAGGCAAGTGTCTCACTCTTTGAGAGAGAGGCAAGTGTCTGTTGCTGAGAGAGGCATGGAGAGCTAGCTAGTGAGCTTGTCGTGGAATCAAGGCGTGCTTGATTGGGCGTAGATGGCGATTCCATCGTTGTATTCTTGCAATAAAGTAGCATCTCGAGGTGGCTGCTGATCGTCGATTGGGCCGGGCTACTTGAGCCTAGTCTTGTGTCGTGAGGTTGAGGCGTTGAGAATCGTGCAAGTCTCTTGTGGAGTGAATTGGCGAGGTCCTAGACCTGGGAAGCCAGCACTTGTCGCTTCCTGCGGCTATGAGGGGTGTTACTTTAGTGGTATCGGGCGTAGTCCATTCCTCCGAGTGACTAGAGTGCACAAGATGGTCAATGAGAGCGTAAGGAGAGGTGAAGAAGCGGTCTCCGTGATCATCGCCTCAAGCACTTTGAAGAACAAGTGGGACTCACTCTCAAGGCGAGCAAGAACTGCAAGCCTGTGTTGAGAAGAGAGTAGGCAAGTGTCTTGTTGCAAACCTTGTGTTGAGAGAGGCATGGAGCTAGCTAGTGAGCTTGTCGTGGAATCAAGGCGTGCTTGATTGGGCGTAGATAGCGAT
The DNA here is from genome assembly GCA_010909165.1 of Anthoceros angustus. NCBI lineage: Eukaryota > Viridiplantae > Streptophyta > Anthocerotopsida > Anthocerotales > Anthocerotaceae > Anthoceros > Anthoceros angustus. The sequence continues at coordinate 1,189,033 of VJWM01000019.1, forward strand.
TCCATCGTTGTATTCTTGTATAAAGAGCAGGCGGTGCGCGGGGCCCTTGCCAGGAGGCCACCTTTGACAAGGAAGACCACTCGGCGACTGAACCAAAGAGTGCGTCGATTGGGCCCTTGTCAAGGGCAATCGTGGCGCCTGACACTTGACTCGTAACTACATGCGATGGGAAAATCAGGGGCCACAATGTTTGCGTTTTTCGGCGCTGTCTATTGGAGTTGTCTCGGTATAGAGTACTTGAGTAACGGCACCAGTGAAATAAGGTAGAAAGGTGAAAAGTTGAAAGAGATAAAAAGCTAAGTTATTAACTGCCCTGATGCATGTGTTGCATGCTTCATACAATCTCTTGTTAGAGAGGAATTGCTACAACCACAAATGAAGAGCTGCCTAGAGAGGACTCTTAGTGATTAGTGGTCCGTAAAATCCCTAGATTTAACACCCTAGTTGAGGTGCCACGGATATATAAGGGCTAGAGCAAGGGCTTTGAAGAACAAGTGGGACTCACTCTCAAGAGCGAGGCAAGCCTGTGTTGAGAAGAGAGTAGGCAAGTGTCTTGTTGCAAACCTGTGTTGAGAGAGGCATGGAGAGCTAGCTAGTGAGCTTGTCGTGGAATCGAGGCGTGCAGTTGGGCGTGAATGGCCGATTCCATCGTTGTATTCTTGCAATAAAGAGTAGCATCTCGAGGAGGTGGTCTACGAGTCGTCAGTGGACGCCGGGCTACTTGAGCCTAGTGCTGTGTCGCGAGGTTGAGAGCGCTGAGAATCTGCAAGTCTCTTGTGGAGTGAATTGGCGAGGTCCTAGATCGCTGGGAAGCCAGCACTTGTCGCTTCCTTACTGGCTATGAGGGGTGTTACTTTAGTGGTATCAGAGCGTAGTTCATTCCTCCGAGTGACTAGAGAGTGCACAAGATGGTCAATGAGAAGCGTAAGGAGAGGTGAAGAAGCGGTCTCCGTGATCATCGCCTCAAGCACTTTGAAGAACAAGTGGGACTCACTCTCAAGGCGAGCAAGAACTGCAAGCCTGTGTTGAGAAGAGAGTAGGCAAGTGTCTTGTTGCAAACCTTGTGTTGAGAGAGGCATGGAGCTAGCTAGTGAGCTTGTCGTGGAATCAAGGCGTGAGTTGGGCGTGAATAGCCGATTCCATCGTTGTATTCTTGCAATAAAGAGTAGCATCTCGAGGAGGTGGTCAGTCGTCGGTGGGATGACGCTACTTGAGCCTAGTCTTGTGTCCTTGAGGTTGAGGCGAGAATCGTGCAAGTCTCTTGTGGAGTGAATTGGCGAGGTCCTAGATCGTGGGAAGCCAGCACTTGTCGCCTTCACTATGAGGGGTGTTACTTTAGTGGTATCGGGCGTAGTTCATTCCTCCGAGTGACTAGAGTGCAAGATGGTCAATGAGAAGCGTAAGGAGAGGTTAAAGCGGTCTCCGTGATCATCGCCTCAACCGCTGAAGATTCATCATCGTCGAACAAGAGGAAGTGAGGCCACGCCAGAGCCCATCGGAGAAGTCGAGGAGGCTGGAAGAAGCGGATGGTGGAAGTACTTTATCAAGTTCTTCTGTGTCTTGGGCGATGTAATGACTTCAAGGAAGAAGACAAAGAAGAATCCGAGCCACTCAACAGAGGCGAAGATGCGGAAGATCAACAAGAAATCTTCCGGTTGGAGCATCTTCAAAGTGGCTCCAAATCGAGCATGAAGTTAGCCCTACAGATAAGTATGAGGGAGAAAGAGATGCAAGTCATTGATTCTTGGATCTATTCTATTGAGACTTATCTTGCCTCATCGGTGTTGAGCAGTACTACTTAGGTATTGTTGGCAATTTCTTAAGGGCTATGCTTTGAGTGCAGTGGCGAGTTATGGTGCTAATGTTGCCCAGTAGCAGGCACATACCATCCAGGCATCCTTCAAAGAAGCCCTCAAGAAGCGGTTCCAACGTCAGATGCTTGGCGTCTAAGTAGAATAGCGACTTGACAATATCAAACAAGCGGTGCTGTCATGCAGATTATGTAAGTACCTTGATGGTACATCATGCCTTTGCACTACCATGAGTGAAGATGACAAAGCGCATCGCTTCATGGTGGTTTGAAGGATTGGGCTGCTATGAGTTGGTTGCATAGTCCAACTACATTGGCGAGGCCATTCACAGATGCCATTCAGATACTTTTCATTCTAGTACATCCAACTCCTCCGAAGATTTCGAGCGGTACTTGTGGTGGTATGCCTAGACTAGAGGAAGCTCTAGTAGTGCCGGAGGAGGCTAAGGACAGCGGAATGGAATTGCAGAGGCAATTCAGGGAAATTTCCATGAAGGAAATCGAGGCCTTGCGGAGCTCGGAGAGCAGATGGTATGGGTTCTCGAAAGGAGTATGCTACTCATGTGGAGGCCGGGACATTATGCAAATGCGAATCTTTGAACAAACTCTCAGCGTAGCGAGAAAAAGATCCTGACCCAGGACTCGGGATTACGGAGTGGTGAATCAGGGATCCCAAATGTGGCCAGGATCGACCACATGCTTCGTGGACTACCGGACTTCACAGGGAGTTAGAAAGTGGGTAGGGTTTGTTTTTTTTTTGGGGGCGAAGGATAAAATGAGGCGAAAAAGGGAAATAAGCACAGTTAGCACTCGGGGAGCACTCGGAGTATACTCGGACTCGGAGTGAGGCGCACCTAGGCCTACGATGGCGGGACAAGGTAGCAGGATAAGTCCGGACCCACTCCGGGACCGAGGCGGGATAAATCGCGGTAACTTAGAAGTTGGGCGTAAGGGCCTGGCGGCGCCACGTGGGCGACCACAGTGGAGGGCGGGCATGCGGAGTCGGGGCCGTAACCTTGCAGGCGTTATAGTATTCGCGCCATGGCGGCGTAGGGAGCAGTGGCGGAGTTATGGTGCTAATGTTGCCCACGGTAATCGAGCACATACCATCAGAGACTGGGTGTCTTTCAAAGAAGCCCTCAAGAAGCAGTTCCAACGTGCGAATGCTTCACGTCTAAGTAGATAGCAGCTTGACAATATCAAACAAGCGGTGTATGCAAGATTATGTAAGTACCTTGATTGCATCATGCCTTTGCACTACCATAAGTGAAGATGACAAACTGCATCACTTCATGGCTGGTTTGAAGGATTGAATTGCTAGCGAATTGGTTGCATAGTCCAACTACATTGGTAGAGGCCATCTGACGGTGCCATTCAGATACTTTTCATTCTAGTACATCCAACTCCTCGGAAGATTTCGACGTACTTGTGGTGGTATGCTAGACTAGAGGAAGCTCTAGTAGTGCGGCGGAGGCACTAAGGACAGCGGCGGAAATGGAATTGCAGAGGCAATTCAAGAGGAAATTTCAGCGGAAGAAATCGAGGCTTGAGGCAGCGGAGCTCGGAGAGCAGTCATTGGGTTCTCGAAAGGGTATGCTACTCATGTGAGGCCAAGGGACATTATGCAAATGAATGCCGAATCTTGAACAAACTCTCAGCGTAGCAGAAAAAGATCCTGACCCAGGAGCTGGGATTACGGAGTGGTGAATCAGGGATCCCAAGTGGCGGGATCGACCACATGTTCTTTGTGGACTACGGACTCCACAGGGGTTAGAAATTAAGGTAGGGTTTGTTTTTTGTAGGAGGCGAAGGATAAAATGAGGCGAAAAAGGGAAATAAGCACGGTTAGCACTCGGACGGCACTCGGAGTATACTCAGACTCGGAGTGAGGAGCATACCTAGGCCTACGATGGCGGGCGGCGAGTAGCAGGATAAGTCGGACCCACTCCGAGGACCCGGGATAAAATGCGCGAGTAACGTAAGGCGGACTAGCGGCGCGCGTGGGCGACCACAGTGGAGGAGGGCATCGTGGTCGACCGTAACCTTGCGAGGCCGTTATAGCGGTATTCACGCCCCTTGCGGCGTGGCGTGCAGCGGCGGCGTAAGGCAGTGCAGCGGTAGGGCGAGTAAGCCATGCGGACCTCAGCGATTCTGACGAAGGCGCCCTCACTTACTCCGGCGTGGTCGCGGAGAAGGTCATTTCGTGCGACCTCGAGACAATTCGCGATCTCTTGCGCTCCATGATCCGGCTCTGGCGGTATCTCGTGGGACACTCGGGCGTCTTGGCGGCTCACCGTTGAGGTCGGGGCGTGACGGCGAGAAGCGCAGCGTGCCGGCGATCTCAAGCGGTTCCAACGATGCGTAGTAGATAGCAGCTTGACAATATCAAACAAACAGGTATTGTACAAGATTATGTAAGTACCTTCAGTGAAGCTGTCATGCACTGCACTACCATAAGTGAAGATGACAAACTGCATCACTTCATGGCTGGTTTGAAGGATTGGACTGCTAACGGAATTGAGTTGCATAGTCCAACTACATTGGTAGAGGCCATCACAGCCACATATGCCATTCCAGATACTTTTCATTCTAGTACATCCAACTCCTCCAGAAGATTTCCAGGCAGTACTTGTGGTCGGTATGCCTAGACTAGAGGAAGCTCTAGTAGTCTTGTGAGAGGGGTACAGGACAGCGGAAATGGAATTGCAGAGATTCAAGAGGAAATTTCTCGCGGGTCAGTGCTTGAGAGGCAGCGGAGCTCGGAGAGCAGTCATTGGGTTCTCGAAAGGGTATACTACTCATGTGAGGCCAAGGGACATTATGCAAATGCCGAAGAATCTTGAACAAACTCTCAGCGTAGCAGAAAAAGATCCTGACCAGGAGCTGGGATTACGGAGTGGTGAATCAGGGATCCCAAGTGTGAGATCGACCACATGTTCGTGGACTACGGACTTCCACAGGGGTTAGAAATTAGGTAGGGTTTGTTTTTTGGGGAGAAAGGATAAAATGAGGCGAAAAAGGGAAATAAGCACGGTTAGCACTCGGGACGGCACTCGGGTATACTCAGACTCGGAGTGAGGAGCGTACCTAGGCCTACGATGGCGAGCGAAGGTAGCAGGATAAGTCCGGACCCACTCCGGGACCCGAGGCGGGATAAAATGCGCCCGGTAACTTAGAAGATGGGCGTAAGAGGCGGACTGGCGCCACGTGGGCGACCACGAGTGGAGGGCGGGCATGCGTGAGTCGGGGCGTAACCTTGCCGAGGCCGTTATGCGGTATTCACGCCGCGCTGGCGTGGCCGGCGGAGCAATGCAGCGGCGTAAGGCGGTCTGGCAGCGGTAGGGGCGGCGAGACCTCATTCACAGACGAGGGCCCCTCCAGTTACTCCGGCGTGGTCGCGGAGAAGGTCATTTCATTGCGGCCTAAAGATCTCTTGCGCTCGCGATCCGGCTCTCTGGCGGTATCTTGTGGGACACTCGAGCGTCTTGTGCGCGGCTCACCGTTGGTCGGGGCGGCGAGCAGCGGCGGGCGCAACGTGCGGCGGTCTCAAGCGGCTACGGGAGGAGAAGGCGTGGCACCCAAAAAGCCAGCGGAAGTTTGGGAGCCATGGAACCTTGTGGGCGCAACATTGTGACCGCTACTCCGGACTTTGGGCTCTGGCTCCGAGGCGGGAGGTGGTGCGGGAGTGGCATTTGGATGTGTTCCGGATAGTGCGGACATTTGATAGTGTCACTCTGGTCAGGAGTTGCAGGAAGATCTTGGCGGTCAATAAGGAGGTGCGGTCAAGAACCTCGGGAGGACCAAGGCGATGGACCTTGGAGGTCTGAGGCGACCTAGCCCAAGGAGGAAGAGGGGGTGGTGCGGGCCCCTCAAGGCGAAGGGAAGATAGGGCCCGACCACGGCGATGCTAAGGCACAGGGCATAGCGGACCTGTGTTGGGTGATATCAAACTGTTGGACGGTCGAGTGAGGCGGTGGCGGATCATTGTCCTTTGGAACCTACTCACCAAGGTGGATCACCTTGGTGATAATCTATTAGTGTTCTGCCTTGTGCGGCCAGGGAAGAAGGCGGGAGGAAGGATTATCTTCGCCGGTTTAGCGAGGCTCATAGCTCGGGGCCAGAAGCCTTGCCATGCATCCCCATACACGATCCATGTATGGGGGCATTTGAACTCCTCGGAAGGAGAGCTTGCGGCGCTCGGAAAGGGCTGGAGGCCTGAAGTGGAGGCGGGCAGGCCGGAGGAGGCCGGGTCGAAAACCAAGCGGACTCGGGAGGAGGGGGCGGGAGGATTCGGACTCCATACGTGCAGAGCGGACCCCTCACCACCCAGTATGGGAAGAAATTCCCGCCTCCCTCCTCGGTGCCCCAGGCGGATCCAGCGGCGAGCGGCCCCAGCCCGCCCCGGCCATCACTCCCGGTGAGGCCCCGGACGAGGAGAGCCGAAGAGGCCAAGACCACGGCTGTGCGGCACCCGGTCGGTGCAGTACCTCTTCCCAGGTGGCAAGCGGAGGAAGCGATGGGAGGCGAAGGGCCGCGAGGCGGAGGACAGGCGGCGGCATCGAGCCGGTCCTGTCGCGCGAGAAGGGGCAAAAGGCGTGCTCCGGACTCCATCACCTCCATGAGCCCGGGAGAAGAGGCGGAGAAGGGCTCGACCAAAGGGCCAAGGAGGAAGCTCGGGACCACACCACTCGGGACCTAAGGGTCTGATTGGGTCGGAGAACCCGGTCAGGACTTGCTCGGGACTGCAGTATGGAGGTCCTTGACGGACCGTGAGATGCTCCACTCACGGACTTTGTGGGGTCACGGCGGTGTGGAAGAAACACAGTGCTTGCTACCGTCATGGGCGGTATGCTGCAGGGACTACTGTGGGATGGAGAAAACCCGAGGTGGAGGCCACCCGGAGGCGATGGTGGAGCTTGAGGAGGCCGGGAAGCCTGAAGGAGGCGAAACCTCGGCTCGGATTGAGGAAGGAAGCGGGAGGCGGAGAGGAAGTCGGGTCCATCAGGGGACCGGACTAAATTTGGAGCGGTGAGGCAGCTCGAGGAGGCCCAGCGGGTGAGGACCTCTGCGGCGGAGAGGAAGGCGGAAGAGGCGGAAGAGGCAGCGCGGCTCGGGACTGGCGGCGGCAGAGAGTGGAGCCATGGAGCTCGGGACCACACCACTGGGACCTAAGGGTCTGATTGGGTCGGAGAACCCGGTCGGACTTGCTCCGGTGCGGTATGGAGGTCCATGACCGTGAGATGCCGCTCACTCGGACTTTGTGGGCCTCACGGCGGCCGTGGAAGAAACACAGCGTCTTGCTACCGTCATGGACGGTATGCTCTGGGACTCTGTGGGGCGAGAGAAAACCCGAGGTGGAGCCACCCGGCGATGGTGGAGCTTGAGGCAGAGGCGGGAGGCGCGAGGAAGGAGGCGGCTCGGATTGAGGAAGAAGCGGGAGGCGGAGAGGAAGTCGGGTCCATCGCAGGGGACCGGACTCCTTGGAGGAGGCAGTGAGCGCTCGGGAGGCCCAGCGGGCGGAGGACCTCTGCGGACGGAGGCGAAGGCGGAAGGCCGGCCAGCGAGCTCGGGATCTGGGAGGCGGCGGCCAGACGAGCCAAGGAGGCTCGGTGAAGGTGGCCGAGGCGGAAGCCTCGGCAAGGCCGATGATCACTCGGCGTGATCGGGCCGGTGGAGGAGGCGTGAGGGCCAACACAATGGGCGGAGCAAGCGGTCGGCCGTGAGGAAGCCTGGAGGCCGGCACGGGAGATTGGGGACCTCGAGTGCAGTGCGGGAGGTAGAAGAGGCGGCTGGAGGGGCAACAAGACACCTTGGGTTGCAACTCCAAGATGCATCGGCGGGGGTTCTCAGCGAGAGAATCAAGACTTGACGAGAGGTAGAAACGCCTCCAGCTCGCTTGAAACGGAGGAGAATAGGCGGCAGTGCGAGGAGTTCGGCGTCGCAAGGTTGCGGCGGGATGTGGAGGAAGCCGAGAGTCGGGACGGGGATCTGGCCCGGAGAAGAGTGGCGGACCTCAGGAAAGAATAGGCGGAGGAAGAAAGCCTTTGGAGGAGAGGCTACATTGCTCGTCCGGTTGCGAGGCGAAGGGAGCTCGGCTCCATGGCCCATAAGCGGGCTGGAACAACGGCAGGAGGAGGAGGCGTCGGCGGCGAAGGTTGCAAAGGTAGCAGGCCTTGGCCTCAAAGTCCGCCCGCCTACGGTGTAAGCTTGGCCCGCGGAGGCAGGCCCGGTGACGCTCGATTCTTGGGAGCACCTCTGGAGGAGAAGTCTGGGTGCTCGGGCTCATGTAGAGGCGATTGACAAGTCGATTCCGACTTCGCCTACGAGCTCCTCAAGGCTCTGGAGGTCCTGCGCCACCCTAGGCGGGAGGTGGACTTCGAAGGATGGAAGGAGGAGGCGAGAGGGCGGACCGGGGACAGGACAGGAGTCCTAGGGCTGTTGTTTGATGTGGCCGGCGAGGGAGCGGAGGAGGCCGGGAGGAAGAGGTCGCCTACCGGAGGTAAGCACTCGGCACCCTCGCATGGAAGGAAGAGGAGGATCTTGGAGAGGAAGGAAAGGGTGCAGCGGGCATTCGGGAACCAAGGGAGGCTCGATGGATGAACGTGACCAGCCGGTGAGAGGCATGCCGAGGGAGCACAGTGGGACTTTGTCCGGACTCACGAGGCGGATCAGTCCGGCCCAGAAGTCTGGACTTAGGGATCGGACTCTAGTAGTCCGGACCACAGTCCGGACCCGAGGAAGGTTGGGTCAGGCCGGACCCAGGCAAATCCAGGACCAGGGGCGGACTCCGGAAAAGAGGGTCGAGGCCGGACCCGGAGAAGAAGCCGGACTGAGGTCGGGACTCCCGATCGAGACGAGGATCTGAGGGTCCAGAGCTCAAGAGTGGGGAGAGAGGGAGGGCGAGGATGGTGGCTCTCCCCCACTCCCGAGTTTGGACCTCAGTTTGGACCTCGGGAACCTGTCTCGACTCGGTCAGGACCTCTAGGTCGGTCTTCCCTCTGAGGTCGGTCTCCTGGACCGGCCTTCTTTCGGGTCAGGTCCTCGGGGTGGGACTTGCCTCAGGGTCCGGTCTTGGACTAACCCTTCCACAGGTCGGGACCTCGAGGTCGGATCGTCACTGAGTCGGATCCCTAAGTCGGACTTCCTTGAGGGACCTCGGGATCGGCCTTTCCTCAGTCGGACAAAGTCAGGACCTCGACTCTGCCTCCTCACGGGCTGGTCACGGGTTCATCTCTGAGCCCTCCCTTGGTTCCCAGAATGCGGTTGCGCCCTTCCTCTCAAGATCCTCCCTCTTCCTTCCATGCGGGGTCTGAGTGCTTACCTCGGTGTGGCTCCTCCTCCGGCTCCTCCCATTTGCTCTCCCTCGCCCTGCTGCTGCCGTCATCAAGCAGTAGCTCCTAGGACTCCGTGGTCTTTCCCGGGTCCGTCCTCTCTCGCTCCTCCTTCCATCCTTTGAGTCCACCCTCCACTGGGGTGGCGGACCTCGAGCCTTGAGGAGCTCTGCGTGGTAGTAGGCGAGTCGGAATCGACTTCTTTGAATCGCCTCCTCTACATGAGCCGGGCACCGTACTCCCTCCTCGGAGGTGCTCACGGCAGGCGGATCGCCCGGCCTGTGGCGTCTCCGTGGCCAAGCTTACGGTATGGTAGGCGGACTCCCTTGAGGCCGTCAAGGCTGCCTCAGATTACCTCTTGCAACCTTCACTGCTCGGCGTTCTCCTCCTCCGTCGTTGTTCGCTCACTTGATTCTTGGGCCATGGGTGAGCTCCCTTCCTGGCCGGACGAGCAATGTAGCCTCTCCTCGATGCTTTCTTCCAAGATCAGTCTCGGGGGGGCGTATCCCGTCCAGCTCACATCCGTACCTTGGGCGTCCGTGGCTCGCTGCAGCCTCCTCAGTGGTTCAGCGGGTACGGGCGTTCTACCTCTCGCTCGAAGTCTTGGATTCTCGTTGAGAACCCCTGCTCCGTGCATCTTGGGTTGCAACTCCAAAGTGTCCTTCTTGTCCTCCGGCTCCTGCCGCCCTTCTCCTGCAGTGCACCACAGGTCCCAATCTCCCGGGTCTTGGCCTCGATGCCTCCTCACGGCTCGGCCAGGTGCTTGCTCCTTCTTGCTCGGCCTTGGGTTGGCGCGGCTACCTCGGACTCCCTCCAGGTTCCGATCAGCCGATAGTGATCGCGGTCGATCGCCAGCCTTCACTTCCACAGCCTTCACTGAGCTTCTCGACAGCTCTGGTCTCGTCGGCCTCCGCATCCGGCTACTGCGCTCGGGCCTCTTAGCCTCTGCTTCCCTCTCGCTGCGGAGGTCCTCGCGCTTGGGCCTCCAGGCCGCCGGTATTCCTCGGTGAAGGAAGTTTAATCCGGTCCTGGACGGACTTCCCTCTCGCCTTCGGCGTTTCCCTTCCTATCCGAGGTTTGGCCTCCTTCCCGCTCTGGGCTCGCTTTTACAGCCTGGAAGTACCATCCTCGCTGGTATCCCTCAGGTTTCTCTGCGGTCCACAGGTCCCAGGCATTCCGTCCATGGCGGTAGGCGTGTTTCTTCACGGCCTGAGTGAGACCCTAAAAAGTCCGTGGTGGGTGGGCATCTCAGTCCGTCAAGGACCTCCATCATGATCCGGAGCAAGTCGGGGTTCTCAGTCGGGACCCTTAGGTCACAGTGGTGTCGAGCTCCACCCCTTGGCCCTTTTGGCGCGAGCTCCTTCTCGCCCTCTTTCTCACAGGGCTCGGAGGTGATGGAGTCAGGGAGCCGCCCTTTGCCCCTTCACGGCGGCAGGACGGCTCTGGATCTGGCTGCCGGTGTCCTCCTGCTCCACTGGCGCTACCTCCTGCCCTCCTTCTTGCCACTCGTCGGCGGGGGAGAATCTTGCGGGGTGCAGCGTTGTGCCGTGGTCTTGCGTCTCTTGACTCTCTCACAGTCGTGAGGGCTCCTCGTAGGAGTGATGGCGGATCGTGAGCTTGGGGTCAGGCACTTCTGTGTTTGCTGGTTGGGGCACGGAAGGAGGAGGCGGGGAATTTCTTCCCCATACTTCCACAGGTGGTGAGGGGTCCGTTCGAATGGAGTCAATCCTCGGTCGTCCTCCTCCGTCGTTTGGCTTTCGGCCGGCCGGCCTCCTCCTCCGCCCGCTCCACTTCGGCGGGGCCTCGGTCCTTCGGGCGCTCGCTCAG